>JAAAKM020006971.1:112972644-112998980 GCA_010016025.2 Alatinidae sp. Z8VKAUB7J3
ATTGAATACATTAAGCATTTAAAGGTTGTATATTGGTATATAAGGAAGGTTGTATACTGATTTTATAATTAAGAGTCGAATCATAGACAAGTGGGTTCATTGCATTTGCAATATTGCTCAGAAGGTCTTTAATGCCAGAGAGGATTCTTGATACTTGCATGGCATTTAATAATTGCTTCAACATATTACCTTTAGCTTTTGGTGGCGTAATTATTCGTTTGAACGAAACATCAGTTAACGATGTTTATACTCTAACAGTCAAAATAAGAGATTACGTGATAATTCGCATTGATGCAGATGTTTGCTGAACAACAGTTGGTAAAACATTGATTAGGTAATACGTCACAAGTTTTAATTTAGCCCTTTGCAATTGATGTTCCAATTACATGAGTTGCACTTTTCAAGCTGTGCATTCTAAAAGAGTGTGACTTGAGTCAGTCAAAGTAATGCAAAAATGCTAATAGTTACTAACTAGCATATCTAGGCTACATGTTATAGCAATTTACCCTAGTCAATTAAACAAGTACCTCGCCTGAATATGATATAGCAATTCCTTTATTTGCCTGAGGTGAGGAAGCGGCTCTGATTTCAAGATTGAAACCAGAGATATTGGCCATTTCCGTAAAGGAAATGGATGACTTGGAACTGTTAGGTGAACAGCATTAGTAGATAAACACACAAACACTTTGTTCGAAGAATTCAAAGTAGAGGACTGTACTTGCTCTGCAATTCAAAAGGTAAGCTTACCAACTTTTACGATAAAATTTCAAGGTAGTAGGAAATGCAGCAAATTTAGAACATAACCTCTAAGTCTCCATACTATATTATGTAATTCCACCTCTTTGCAAATACAAAGAACTGTGAAGAGCTTTTACGTTGTATGACATCTTTAAAGTTCTTGTTCCTTGTCCTTTGTTGGACGAAGGTATGTAATGTATGTACACAAGAAATAGGTACAATAAACAATGTTAGAAATTTCATATCCCCTTCATTACAGTTTTACATTTTCTTTAACAAAAGTTAAAGGTTTATACACTGCATTTCAAAATGTAAAAATCTCTGGTCGCTTTCTTTATCAGTCTTTCAGCAACTGATAATCTCTTTTGCGGCTTTTGAAGAACATTATGCACCTTTGTTGTACAATGTGTGAGTGGATAAGCATACATCTGGTACGCTTACTGGCTCGTTAAAGGTAGAATATTCCTAACGTCAATCGTATCATTCAATATAATCGGAGTGATGAGTGGAGTGCTAGTGAACGTGTGGCTTAACATTTTTAATCATATTACATTAAAAACCTATTTTACTAATTTCTATGAAGCTTTTGGACTCTTCTTAAATTTACTTGCAAGTATTTTGACAAAATAGCTTATAAGGGCATCATAAGAACCCCACAATAATTCTCACTCACGGACAACAAAAATACCTACGCACAAGGAATTAGAATAAACCTGTTTAGGGGACATAAGACAAGGAATATGCAGTAGAATAGGTAACACTACACAGTTTTCTTTTTACTATCTTTTTAACATACAGAATTTATCCTCTTTAAATTTTTCAAACATTTTAACAATGGCTCGTTAAAGGGTGTTGAAGTGCTTGTCAACTTTTGGCTCTGTGTTAACGTCGACGCCTTTGATACCAAATTGGAAGTGCTTTCTTATAGCCAATAAATAAATTAATAACCATATCTATCTAGTTTCAATACTATTTGATAATTATTCACAAGATAGGCACGCTCACCACCACCGCCACCTTGCCGCCGAGGGCTCGACGTCCCGCAGCGCCGCGACTGCGGGCTCGCTGCAGCGCACGCTCGCCACGACGGGATTCCACCGTGCGGGCGAGCAGCTCGCCCTGGCTCACCCCGGACGTCCGACTCGCGCGGCGCAGCCGCGAGACCAGCTCCTCGCTGACGGACAGAGAAATGCGCAACGTCGGTACCCGTGGTGGATCAGAGAATCATGAGCATCTGTAGATACGTATTTTTCTCTAATGAAACATATACGGACTGGACGAAGTTGGCAAGTCGTCCAGGGCGACGGACTAGTTCGTACGGCAACTCGAACGATCCGTGGAGTCCGGAGATGGATGTCGACCGCGGCGACCTCAGGGGCGCCGCACGACGTCCGGCACGCTCGCCCCCGGCCCCTGGCCGCCACGCGCTCCCGCAGGAACCGGCTCCCCTGCTTCCTGGGCCCTGCCCCACGCCGGGCCCAGGGGTCACCCCATCTCGGAGGGCCAGCGATGAGAACGTCCCCGACCCGATTCACGCGTGTGCTCGCGACCTTCGCCGTCCTGCTGCTCCCGACCTCGGTCATCCACGTGGAGGCGGTGGTGCGGCCCTGCCCGCTGCCGTGCGGCTGCTGGACGCCGGACGGACCGGACGTCTTCCCGATCGACGGCTGCGCGCCGGGCGGACCACCGCCCGACCGACCGCAGGAGGAGAGCCCACTCGTGCGGCAGCTCCAGGAAGCGCTCGCGCTGCTGCCGTGGAGCCCGCTGCCCGGTGGGCCTCCCGAGCGAGCGGAGAGGCGGCCGGCGATCGAGCCGGAGCGGCAGCCGGCGGCGAGTCGGTCACGAGACCGTGACGCTCGGCCACCCGGGCGGCGCTAGGGAGGTACCGGAGCGGGCCGGGGAGGGCTCGCTCCGGCCGTCAGCCGCGCAGCTCCGCGCCGACGTCCGAGGCCCGCTCGCGGAGGCGGCGGAGGTACTTCTCCTCGTCCTTGGAGGAGAGGGTACGGTCCATCGACCCGAGCGTGACGGTGAAATTGAGGCTCTTGCGGTCGCCGGGGATGTTCTCACCGACGTACACCTCGAACAGCTCCACCCGGGTGACGATCTTCGGATTCACCGCGCGCAGGAAGGCCGAGACGTCGCCGACCCGCGCGTCGCGCGGAACCAGCAGCGCGACGTCGACCGGTTGGGTGGGATACGGGGAGATCGGGTCGTAGCGCTTGTCGTCGCGCCCGGAGGCGAGCAGCGCGCGCAGGTCGACACAGGCGATCGCCGTCGTCGACGGCAGCTTCAGTCCGGCGGCGACCCGGGGATGGAGATGCCCGAGGTAGCCGACCCCCTGGCCGCCGCGCACCAGCGCGACGGTCTTCGACGGGTGAGCCCAGGGTGCGTCGGAGTCGGAGTAGCGCTCCGGCATCTCCACCGGGTAGCCCGCGCGGCTCAGCAACGACTCGATCCCGCTGCGCAGCTCACGGTACGGGTGCTCCCCGTCGCGTCGCGTCCAGGCGACGACCACCTCGTGGACCTCGTGCGGCAGGCCGTGCTCGTCGCGGCGCTCGGGGTGGTAGCCCTTGCCGAGCTCGACCATCCGGACCTCGGGGTACTGTTTGAGGTTGCGCGGCAGCGACGCCAGAAGGCTCGGGAGCACGTGCCGGCGCATCCGCGCCAGCTCCGGCGCGACCGGATTGGATACCCGCAGGTAATCGTGCTCGTCGGCCAGGCAGGCACGCACGACGGCGTCGGGGACGAAGCTGTAGTTGTAGGCCTCGCTCGCGCCCAGCTCCGTGGCCGCGTTACGGACGAGCTGACGGGCCAGGTAGAGCTCCTCGTCGCGCGGCGGCACCTCGACGGCGGACACCAGCGGTCGTTCCGGGATGTTGTCGTAGCGGTACATCCGGCCGACCTCTTCGATCAGGTCGTCCTCCATCGTCACGTCCTTGGTGGCGCGGTAGGAGGGCACCGACACGCGGAAGCCGTCGGCCGTGGGCTCGACCCCGAACTCGAGGCCGCGCAGGATCCGCTCGACGCGCTCGTCCGACACCGACACGCCCAGCTTGAGATCGAGCCGGGCCCGGCGCAGCTCGATGCTGCGCGGCGCGTAGGTCCATCGCGACGGGTCGACGAGCGGTCCGGCGGCGCGGGCACCGGGACACAGCTCGGCGAGCATCGACAGGAAGCAGCGCACCCCTTCCTCGGCGGAGGTCGGGTCGAGCGCCTTCTCGAACCGGGAGCTCGCCTCGGTGCGCAGGCCGAGCCGGGTGCTGGTGCGGCGCACCGTCGAGGCCCGGAAGTTGGCCGACTCGAGGAACAGCTCGGTGGTGTCGTCGACCACCATCGTGCCCTCGCCGCCCATGATGCCGGCGAGCGCGACCGGTCGGTCGCCCGAGGTGATCAGGAGGTCGCTGTCGATCAGCCGACGCCCCTCGCCGTCGAGCGTGGTGAGGGTCTCACCGGGCCGGGCGAAGCGCACTCCGACGCCGGAGGCCTCGAGGTGGCGTGGGTCGAAGGCGTGCATCGGCTGGCCGACGGCGAGCATGACGAAATTGGTGAGGTCGACCAGCAGGTTGATCGGCCGCTGCCCGACCGCCGCCAGCAGATAGCGCATCCAGTCGGGCGACGGCATCGAGCGCACGCCCTCGATCATCAGACCGGTGTAGCGGGGGCAGGCGTCGAGATCGTCGATCGCGACCCCGAGCGTGCGGCCGTCGGTCGGCAGCTCCACGGGGGTGTATGCGGGTCGCAGCGGACGGTCGTAGATCGCGGCCAGCTCGCGCGCGATGCCGTAGTGACCCCAGAGATCGGGGCGGTGGTTGACCGACTTGTTGTCGATCTCGACGACATGGTCGGCGACGTCGAGCACCTCCGGAACCGGGCGGCCGATCGGCGCGTCGGCCGGCAGCTCCAGGATACCGTCGCTGTCGTCCGACAGCGCCATCTCCTCTTCCGAGCAGATCATCCCGAACGACTCGACGCCCCGAATCTTGCTCTTCTTGATCTTGAGCCCGCCCGGCAGCGTCGCCCCGGGCTGCACCACCGCGACCTTCTGACCGGCGGCGACGTTCGGCGCGCCGCACACGATCGAGGACGGCTCGCCGGTGCCCAGATCGACCCGACACAACGACAGCTTGTCGGCGTTCGGGTGTTGCTCGCGCTCGACGACGTGGCCGACGACGAGGGCGTCGAGCCCGGAGCCGTAGGGCTCGATCCCCTCGACCTCGGCGGTGCTCATGGTCAGATCGGCCGCGACCTGACGCGGCTCGATGCCGTCGAGGTCGACGTAGCGCCCCAACCAACGCAGCGACAGCTTCACGATCCCACCTCGTCGAACTGGCCGAGGAACCGCAGGTCCCCGCCCATGAACAGCCGGATGTCGTCGATCCCGTAGCGCAGCATGACGACGCGCTGCAGGCCCATCCCGAACGCGAACCCGGTGTACTCCTCCGGGTCGATACCGCCGGCGCGCAGCACGTTGGGGTGGACCATGCCGCACGGCAGGATCTCGATCCAGCCCGACTGCTTGCAGACCGAGCAGCCGCGCGCATCGCAGAACGGACAGTTCGCGTCGAGCTCGAAGCCGGGCTCGACGAACGGGAAGAAGCCCGGCCGCAGACGCACCTGGACGTCACGCCGCAGGATGTGCCGCAGCGCCGTCTTCATGGTGTAGATCAGGTTCGCGGTCGAGATGCCACGATCGACCACCAGCCCTTCCATCTGGTAGAACGAGTGCTCGTGGCTCGCGTCGACCGCCTCCTGCCGGAAGCAGCGGCCCGGGACGATCACCTTCAGCGGCGGCGGGTAGCGCAGCATGGTGCGGATCTGGACCGGCGAGGTGTGGGTCCGCAGCAGGTTGCCGTCCTCGGTCCAGAAGGTGTCCTGCGAGTCCCGCGCCGGGTGGTCGTCGGGGATGTTGAGCGCCTCGAAGTTGAAGAACGGTGTCTCGACCTCGGGCCCGTCCTGCCACGAGAAGCCCATCGAGGTGAACAGGTCGACCAGCTCGTCGCGCACCACCGAGATCGGGTGGAGCGTGCCCCGGACCGGGCGCGGACCGGGCTCGGTCGGATCGAACTCGGCGTCCGACAGCTCCCGTTCCAGCGCCTGCTCACGCAGCTCCGCCCGGCGTGCGTCCAGCGCGGCCCGCAGCTCGCCCTTGAGCTGGTTGTAGGCCCGTCCGGCCTGCGGTCGCTCCTCGGCCGGCAGCGAGCTGACCGACTTCACCAGCTCGGTGACCGCTCCCTTCTTGCCGAGCAGGCGGGTCTCGATCTCGTCCAGGGCCGGCTCGTCGCCGGCGGCCGCCACGGAGGCCAGCCACTCGTCCCGTCGCGCGTCCATCGGATGGGTCCTCGAAAACGTGGGGAAAAGGGGCTGAGCGTAGCCGTTCGCTCGGCCCGGAGCAAGCGCCCGGGCGCCGCGCGCGGGGCCCCCGGGTGGTCCGCACGGGCTACAATCCTCACGAGGGCCGACGGCACGGCCCCGCGAGGACGTCCATGGCGCACCGACACCGCCCAGCCCGCTCGATCGCGGTCCGCGCCGTCCTCACCGCCACGCTCGCCGCCACCTGGCCGTCGTCGACCCCGGCCGACCCCCCGGCCACCGAGCGCCCGGCCGTGGTCGAGGCACGCCACCGGGGGGTGAGCTGGGTCGCCGGACGTCCGGTCGACGCCTCCACCCTCGAGCCGCTCCAGCGCCATCACGTCGACTGGATGGTGCAGACGCCGTTCGGCTGGCAGGACGACCACGATACGCCGGAGGTGCGACTGGTCACCGACGGCCACGTGCTGTGGGGAGAGACCGATCGCGGCCTGGAGGTCACCACCGAGCTGGCGCGAGCGGCCGGCATCCGCACCCTGCTCAAGCCCCACGTGTGGCTGGTCCGCCCGAGCCCAGGCAAGTGGCGCTCCGACATCGCGATGCGGAGCGAGGCCGACTGGCGGCGCTGGTTCTCGAGCTACCGGCGCTGGATGCTGCACTACGCCCGCCTCGCCCAGCGGCTCCGGATCGAGGCTCTGTGCATCGGCACCGAGCTGCGCGGCACCGTCCGCACCCGCGAGAAGGACTGGCGGTCGCTGATCCGGGAGATCCGCGGCCTGTACGATGGCCAGCTCACCTACGCCGCCAACTGGTACGCCGAGTTCGAGGAGGTGCCTTTCTGGGACGCGCTCGATTACGTCGGAGTCCAGGCGTACTTCCCCCTGTCGACCGAGCCGCGCCCGGGCCTGGAGGCGCTGCGGGCCGGCTGGCAGCCCCATCTCGACGCTCTCGAGCGGACCTGGCGACGACACCGCCGACCGATCCTGTTCACCGAGATCGGCTATCGCAGCATGCCGGACGCTGCGATCGAGCCCTGGCGGTGGCCGCAGGCGTCCGACCGGGAGACCGTCGGGGTCGACCTCGCGACCCAGGAGCGGGCCTACGAGGCGTTCTTCGGAACGGTGTGGGAGCAACCCTGGTTCGCCGGCGCCTACTTCTGGAAGTGGTTCCCGCGGCACGCTCGCGCGGGCGGTGAGCGCAGCGTCGGCTTCACACCCCAGAACAAGCCGGCCGAGCAGGTGCTCGGGCGTTGGTACGCGCGCGCCGCCCGGGCGGCGACGCCGACCGCCCAGAGCCGACCGACCGCGGAGAGCGCCCCGTGAGCGACCTCCACGGGGAGACCGGCCAGCCCACCCCGACGCCGCCCCGACCGATCCGGGTGCTGGCGGTCGGCATGACCGTCATCGAGACCGTGGCGGTGCTCGGTCTGTGGGTGTTCACCCAGGTCCTGGTGGTCACCTGGGCGCAGCCGGAGGCGTTCGCCGAGGCGGTCGAGCCGGCGATCGGAGGCGACGCCTTCTCGCTCGCCACCATTTTCGGCGCGCTGGTGGCGGTAGCGGCCGTGGTGCTGCTGATCCGGATCCACCGTCTCGGCCCTCCCTACCACTACCTCGGCGACCGGTCCTGGAGCTGGAGTGCGCTCGGCTCCTGGGCCGGAGCCGTGGGTGCCCTGCTGATCGCCTACGAGCTGCTCAACTGGCTGGTCGGTCGCGACTCGATCCCCGAGTTCATGGTGCAGGCGTACGAGAGCGCGAGCCGTCCGGCGCTGCTGTGGATCGCGGCCGTGCTCGCCGCTCCGCTGGCCGAGGAGGTGCTGTTCCGCGGCTTCCTGTTCCGCGGCCTCGCCGCCTCGCCCGCGGGCACCACCGGCGCGATCGTCCTGACCTCGTTCGCCTGGACGTCGCTGCACCTCCAGTACGGCATGTTCGAGCTCGTCATGATCTTCTTCGTCGGCCTGGCGCTCGGCACCGCGCGCGCGGCCACCGGCTCGGTGATGGTGCCGCTGCTACTGCACGCCGCCAACAACCTGATCAGCACGGTCCAGGTCGCCCTGACCCTGGATTAGAGAGAGGTCCGAGTTGAGCGCACGCCGACGAAGCCTGTGGGGCTGGGGTTGGGCCGACCGCTTCCCGGACGACGCGGTGCGGACCGAGCTCGGTCGACAGGCGGCGGCCCGGCTCGGGCTGGGCACGCTGGAGCTGCGGACGCCCCCCACCGCCGAGTCCGTCCGTCTGCCGCCGCCCCGCGTCCGGCTGCATATTACCAACGAAAACTAAAACTTTTGCCATAGGAAAAGAGCCTTTAAGCACATTCTTTACCATGTGCAATCATAAAATAGTCTAGAAGCAGCAATTTGGAGCTAAGTTTATCATCTCCTAAGGTATGGTCTACTGGTTTCTTGTTGATGAAATAGCTTTCTAATGTATTATTAACATTCCCTAATTAATCTCATGACCATCATCCCACAAGCTGTATTTTTTGTTTTACGTCAAATTGCTTCAAAGTTCTCCATTACAAATAATAAGGTTAATAAGACTTCAAGTACTGTGCTTATAAATGAAGTTGACAATAAACTCTGTTGCTTTTCCTAAGTCCAAGTCATTTCTCTCGTTAAATATTAAAAAAAAGCTGGAAGTTAAATGCTTAGGTAGAGATAAACCTACATTTGCCAAACGTTACAGGATCAGGTAGGAAATTTCAGAGCCTATGTTATGAGAGATGTAAATGGCTTGCAGCTTTTCAAAATCATGCGAGAGCATTCTGCTTACCGTGCCAATGTGGGTAATGAAATTTGGACCTAATTTAGGATTTGTAAATGGGAACATTTTATCGCAAAAACCAATGAAACATGCAAAGACGAGGGGTCACGTCGTGTTCACGTCGTGTTCACGTCGTGTTCACGTCGTGTTCTTGCATTTCTCGGCGAACCCAACGTTGCTGAGCAGCTAAGCAACGCGATCATTTATATCTCTTATGGAGGACGTCTCGAAACCGTTTTTAAGAAAGCCAAGTTGTGGAATTGTCCGACGTGCGTGAAATCTTGGAGGCGGGTCCGAGCGTAACAGGAGTTTCTTGTCAAAATCATACCGGTGATGTTGGCTTTTGATTAATGAATGGCTTAATTTTAACCAAGCATGGACAAGAAAATAAATCCCTGACTTCAGTGGACTTTCACAAACTGTAGGATTCGTCGACGAGCAGGTTCGAGCAACCTATATATACTTTCCAAGATCGTGGATTGTATCAAATTCTGTGTAGTATTTGAAGTAGCGTTAAGGGGACACGACGATGTCTTGATGGCCTGAATACCTTCGATTATGTTAATATGATGTTGGTTTTAGATAATTAGTGGAGTTAGAAGTTAGAGGTTTTTGATTGAGTAACACTCGTAACTAATTTACGTCTAGGTCAAAGCAATCAATCCAAATTCGTTATTTTTGTCATTGACTCCTTGTCAAAGGACCAATAGGTTTGAGCTCCTTCAGTTGTCTTGAGCACCAGCCGCCACTGGTAGGCCTACATGTATTATTTTGGAAATGTACAATGTATATTAAGAATACAGCACAAAATCAACTAAACCATCTTTTGCTTTTAAAAAAGTACGATGTAAAATGGAACTAAATCATTCTTAACAACTGCAATAAAAAGAGAACTAAATGATATTTAACTACTTACGAGTATGTTATAAAAAAGAACTAAACAATGTTTTACTTATTATAATACAACAAAAAAAGCAATTAGGGCATCTCTAACCTAATACGAATACAATATAAATGGCTACTAAACGATACTAAAGGTATAATGAATACGCTATAAAAGTCAACCAAACCATCTTTTATTTATCGCGAATACAATAAAAAGCTACTTAACTATGTCTTAACTGTGACAAAGACGATATAAAAAGCAGCTGAATAATGTTTCACTTACTCAAAAAATGTTAAAAGCAGCTAAAACATTTTTACTGATTACGAACTAAACCTAAACTATGCCAAAACTATTAAGAATACGACATAAAATGCAACAAAGCCATGATTTATATATCGCGAATGCAATAAAAAGCTGCTGAACGATTTTTAAACTATGAAAAATACAATACAAAAAGCATGAATGTTTCACTTATCACGAATTTGTTTTGAAAAGCTACTTCTTCTTCTTCTTCTTTGGGTGCCAAGTCAGATTCTGACGTTGGCAATCATGTTACTCCAAAGTTATCTATTTGATGACAATCGCAATATGTCCATTGGCCGTAATCCCAGCAATCCGCCCAAGCTTTCTGAAAAAGTAAACCGCTGCCTTCCTTTTGCACGATTTCCTTCTATTTTTGCAGTGAAAGCAAACAATTCACGAACATGCTCTTTCCAGCCCCTTTTTTTTCTCCATTATAATTGTAACGTCTTTTGCTTCTATACAACTACAGGCGCTACATACTTATGTTGGTCCAGTCACTTGTCTTATTTTTTTATGCATCTTCATTGGACATTTCATCTCCAAGTCCTCGATCTCTTCACAAAGTTCATTCAAATAATTCTCTTTCGCTTCTTGACATTTTCTGCGGAATTTGCGGTTCAATTCATTGTATCTATCTTCCATACCTTTTACATTTCGACGCATTTCCATCAAATTTAATATTTCCTCGTTATCCGTTTTTGTTTGGCACGTCTTTCAACCTAGGACAATGCCACTTCTGTCAAGGTATTTCTGAAAACATCAAAACTAACTTCTTCACTTTCTGTGGATTTTGATTCAAGCGCGTTTTTGACCTTTTCACTAAAATTTTCCCTTACTTCCCTATTTGCTCCCAAGAGGCTTAAATTCAGCTTTGGTACTCTCTTACTTTGCTTGGCGTTTTTTAGCCGTAATCTCGTTGCTTATCAAAAGAGAGTGATCACTATTGCAGTCTGCTCCTGGGTAACATTTAACTTGTGTCACTGCAGATCTGAACCTTTTCTTTATTGTGATGTAGTCTATTTGGTCCTTTTTCACACCATCTAGACTTTTTCATGTCCATAGTCTGCGTGCATGATGTTGAAACCAAGTGTTCATCAACACTAGTTCATTTGCCATGTACCATTCCAACCATAGGTTACCTCTTTCATTCCTTTCTCCCAATCCACGAGGACATACTAAATCCAGATATCTGCCCTTGCCCACCTTTGCGTTGAGATCTCACATGACTGTAACAATTTCTTGAGATTTGCATTGTTTCATAGCTGAGTCTAATTCACTGTAGAATCTTTCAAGATCTTCATCAGAGCTAGACGATGTCGGAGCATAAACGTCAATGATTGCCGCATTGAATGCAAAGTGTTGCAAATAATTTTACTAATATAACACGGTCTGAGACTGCCTAAAAACCCAAAAGTGATTTTGCTAATCTGGAGCTTAGTATGACTCCAACGCCATTTTGATGTACATCAGTGTGCCCCGAGTACAGGAAGGTCACGTCATCTGATATTATCTTTCCAGCTGTATTCCACCTTACTTCACTCATGCCAAGAATATCTATTTTCAGTCGATTGAATTCTGCTCTATCGTTATCATAACTTCCTGCTTGGTATAATGGTCGGACATTCCAAGTGGCTATTCTCATTTCTTTTCTAACTGTCCACGCAGTAACTTCATGACCGTCTAGGTCGCCCTGCGCCACCGACGAATCTCTACCGAGCGAGGTATTCTCTGAGAGAATCTCATTTACGCTATTTCTTCGATAATTGTCATTCATTTTGAAATTTCATGATTCACTAGGGAAAGATACTGAGGTGGTTTCCCGTTGCCTTTCTCAGAGTGAAGTAAAGAATACCACCATTTCTCTTCCAAAAAGATATTCCCCCTTAAAAAGCCATTTTCTTTTTGGGTCGCAGCTCCTCCGCCGTTTTTGCAGTTGATGTTATACTCTTATGCCGCAGAACGCCGTTGGCCTTCGGTCCTACCCTGACCAGGGTGAAGCGTTATACCCAGCAACATTGGGTCCCCCGTACGAACTTTGCCTATGGCCAGCAGAATTGCAGAGTCAGCAGAGCTGCCCACCGTAGTTACCGCTCCTCGGATGGACTTCCAAGGGGAAGAGTCTTGGATCCGCCATATGAGGAATCGTTCACATAGTCCTATGCCAAAAGCGGTGGACAAAGGGAGCTAGAGGAGCTAAAACCTACTAGACTATACTTTAACTTACTCTTTTACTTTAGAACTTATCAATATTTTACTTCTTATTGATACGATATGGAGAGCATCAAGTTGATATTTTTTCATTAAGAAATTGATAGGACGAGCTTTCAAACAAGAATGCAAAGTGCCCTCCCCATGCCTCTTCTCCTTGGCTGACGTCTAGATCTCTCCCTTTTTGTGGTAGTGAAATATTGTTTACGTGATGTGAGTATTTAGAAAAAAACTTTGATGAAAATTGAATTTTGCACGAAATAGCGAAAACATTCTATTCTTTAAAGATTTTTTCGTCTGGCACTTCTCAAAGTACAATCGTCATAATGATCGAAATGAAACGTGTTAAAAGAATATACTTAACTGTATTTTTGAAAGAGCCTATCAGAAATCGCGCTGCTTGAAGGGCGTCTGTTTTTGGACCAATTCGTGTCCACTATAGCTAGTTTAATTTAATATGCATAGTCAGAAAACGAATTCTTTTTTGTCTGCAAAGCAAAGGTTTTCTTGCTTTATGTGGACTGACTCCAGAACGACAAAATGAAATGGTGACCTTGCCTGGCCTGAAAATTGATTTGCAAAACTATCGAGGATTCAAATATAAGAATCTTACAGAAAACACAAATTATTTTGTGCATTGCAATAAGTGATACTTAATTTTTTTTGTAAACCACACATTCAAATAGTTTCCTTAATAATACGGCACTTTTAAGATACCTGAGAATGTAATTTATGCAATTTGACCTCTCCTAATAAAGTAATAGCGTACCGTTAGCGGAGAAGCTTCTAATACATACCGAAACAGATGACGTCAAATATATGATAATTATTTCATTATATATCAATAAACACGCAAATGAGCTGTTCAATTATTTAATACTGTTAGAGAGTCCTGTTTAGGGACACACAATTTTAACGGTTGTATGAAGGCCTTTAGCCAGAGTGTGGGCATTGAGGAACCGTAGCTCTCAGATAAATCCTGTACTGTTTAAAAATAATGTAATTTTGCAATTTTAAGCTTTATTTTACACTTAACGACACAAAAATGTATGTTTCTTTCAAAACAGATATTCATATATGTTGCCTATTACTAACATTGTGAAGCCGTAAGAATTCTCAAGCGTAAGAAAATGAGAGAGTAGTGGTTTTCTTTTGATCTAAGAAAATTGTCTCTCCTTTTCTAATCCTCCCCTGCCTCTTCCTAGCTCTTTTCTCTTCAAATTTAAATATTTATGGAACCTTAATCTTGTAACAGCTCATGGTAACTCAATACATTAAGTCGCTTGGTAAATTCATTTATCTTGAGGAATGTTTAAGTAATGCAGAACGCTCGAGACGAAAAAGAAGCATGGTGTAAGATAGTTTTCCATAGTGGATAGCTTTTGATACGTGATATGTTTTGATACCAAGCCTTTTAGTTACACGGTACTTGATCGTTAGCTGGTTTCAAATCTGCTAATAAGGACAGAGTTAAACTGCACTTCTGGTTCTAGTTAGAGTCAGAGTCATATAACGGGGTAATTCACAGCGTCTAGAAATTGCTTTTGTTGTCCTTTTACAGGGGAATAACACTAGTAACGTAGTAATTTGAGTTCACAACGTTTTATTCTAAAAATGGGTTAACCAAAAAAAGTTTGTTGATGCTATTTAAATACACTACAGATATGATGGAAGAAATAAATTTGATGAAGAACTATGCTTTGCCATTCTTTTCAATATAGTTCTTGGAGCGCCTTATGGTTGTTTGGATTTCCTGATCTGTTGCTTAGATATGAATGTAGAAAACTTGTAGAATTACACAACCACGGCTAAAGCTGGAACACCAAGTATTATGTACACGTCTTGTGTTTAAGCAATTAAAAACAAAATAGTAGAGTTAGGCGATTGCGTTAAAAGAATTAACAGTTTTGCTTTGAAAGGTATTATACGTATAGCAACAGACTTCCGCATCTTACATAACAAAACTAACATTTAAGAAAGTTGAATGTCGTATTATAGAATTTCAACATAAACGTGCAACTATATAAACATCAGGGATGGCCAAATAAGTTGGTCGACTTAGGTTGAGCCCTGATAACATATATTCTCTTGTGAACAGTGTTCGGTTCTTATAAGATGATACTATTACTTGATTGAGTCTTCAATGTTTTTATTTTGTATTTCCTTATACATTTGTCGTGAATATCAACCTAGGTTCATTGATTCTTTTTATCCGTTTAACCAGGTATTTAATGCTCAGAACATACCTCGATGGCATTGACTTTTATGGCTATAAGGCACTCTTTCCAAAAAATAATCTGTATGCTTCAAAGAGCTACAAGTAAGGATGCAATGACTCTTTGAAAGATCATTCATTAATAATGTAACACGAAAATTAATACATTGGTTTCAAGCCTCGTAGAACGCCACGGTTACTCCTTTTGTCTCACGTTTTGCGACTTGTTTCATAATCTACTTAATCCTACGTACCCACTGACCACCTTCCTTTACCTATTCCTACATTATAGCTACCTGCACCTAGCTAACTACCCGTGCCAACTAGCTACGTACCCGTTCCTATTTATTATCTACCTGCCTCTACCTACCCACTGCCTTTACTAGCTAATCTTCGTCTTCCTAACCACAAGCTACCTTCTTCTATCTAACTTTAAGCTACTTGCCCCTAACTAGTTACTGGCTACCTGTTTCTAGCTATTTGTAGCCACCAGCCCTCTACTTGGGAGTGGGGCATTACGTCTTCTTAGGCGGGGAAATATTTTCTGTGATGATTCCTTGTGTTTTATGGCCTAAGGGAAATTGTAAATAGTAGTAAATAGTCAATCATTAAATCATTACCTCACTCGATATACAGGAGCTTTCCAAATTACATTGGCTCTTCATCTCCCTTAAAGAATAACTGTAGATGAAAAAAAAAGTGATAAGCCTAGGCGACCAAACTATAATTATAGAAACAGCTAATTTCTACATGGCAACGGTCCGAAATCGTGGCTCCACAAAGTATGTCAAGGGATGCGGAATCTATTAAGGATTTGATAGAGTTAAATGTGTATAGTCTGTTATGCAACCACAATAGATGCTATTATAAAAATCGTTGCTTTAGTAGAATCTACTGACGATGGATCTGTGTTCCTATTGCTCAGTTGATGGTCCAGAGCCAATGCTATACAGAAGGGGCGGGTGAGAGCTCTGGTCCCTTCATGTTTTCTTACGTGTGAAGCTTTGGAAAGGCCGTAGTGACACCGCAACAGAAATACTGGCCGTCAACCCAAATGATCGTGCTACTCATAATTTTTGCACTTTTTGAGGGTTGTAGGTGTTTGGAGACGCCACTGATGTACACTGTAAGTCAGGCGTGTTCTGACACATATTTGCAACACTTTCCTCCTTGTTGTCCTGATGATATTGTTAAGATCTAAGGAAGTTCATTAAATGCTGGTATTACTTTGGCGGTTTGCTGTTCTGTTGTTACCTTTTTATCACTCTATCGATGTAAGGAAACTCTTTGTACATTTTCAATGACGTTACCATTTACACGGAATAGTGTTTCTGAAACACTATTACTGACGACTATCAAGAGGATTCGTTTAGGGTATTAGCCAAAGCCAGATCCTCTTTCATCTTGCCGCTTTAGAAGCTGCATTTATCAAAACAAAGAAGCCGGTATTCTGTCGACGAAAAGAATTTGTATACAATTTACGCCTTTTTCAATAACACGAGTGGCAGAAAACGTGTCGCTCTTGTAACCGTTATTTTCTGGGATCTTTCGTTTCCTATAAATTCATCGTAACAGCTTTCTCATTTCACTCTATACGATTGCTGTGATCAGTGTATGGCGAAAACTTTTAGCAAAATGAATCCGTTACTTAACGCAATATTCAAATTTTGTACCAGAAACCAACTTTTCGAATAGTGTTTCCTTATTTCGTGTTTTTTCATTGTTAAATATTTGTGATTTGGTCTTTTTAATAAATTGCGAGACTAAATACGTGGACACTGTAGAAATTGTTACCATCATACAAGCTACTCACATTTTCATTTTAAAATACCTTAATCATATCACTGGCCCTTTCCAGATCCTGTACCTTGAGCAGTTGCCGAAGATTTGCCTATGGATCGTCAAGAAAGTCAAAAGAGAATGTGATATTCTACTAAGGTACGGTGATGACATGTTTTTATCTCTCTCTCCAGTCCTTTTAAAACTAATATGTCAAATTTCAAATTTGAAAAGTATATTAGAACAGGGTTTACAGCCAACTTGGAAATCAGGGAATTATCACGGAATTATCAGGGAATTATCACGGAATTATCAGGGAATTTCAAACTAGACTCATTTTGTGAGTAAAATCAGGGAATTGCCGGGGGGTTTGGAAAAATTCAGGGAAATCAGGGAAAACCTGATTTAAGGCATCCATGTTTTTCTTAGCTAATGGAATTTCAATTTGCAGAAAAGTGCCTTTGACCTTAGAATTATTTTGAACATCATTAAAATGATATTGTGAATTTATGAGGTGCATGACCTTGGTGTAAATGGCCTTCATACAATGCGTGACACTTGATATAATGGAATGCTAGATTTGCGCAATGCATGTATGGCAATACTTGGGCCTAGGGAGTTTTTCTACGTTTCGTCAGGGGAAATAAGGGAATTATCAGGAATTTTTTTTCAAGGTGAGGCTGGGAACGCTGTAGAAGATCCTGTGATGTTGAAAATGTGAAGTTAAGTCCTGGGATTGCAAAAGTGTGAAAGAAATTCCTGGGATTGCAAAAATATGAAGGAAATTCCTGGAATTGCAAAAATGTGAAGGAAGTTCCTGGGATTTGAAACATACAAGGAAAAGTTCTGGGATGTAATAGGAAGTGTTAGAAAGTCCTGGGATTTAAAAAGTGTGATGTAAAGTTGTGGCATTTGAAAATTGTGTTGGAAAATCCTAAGATTTCCGTCAAAATGTTTTGGTAAGCCCATGAATTTCACGAAGTGTTTGCCCTCGAATAATTTTTTTTCAAAAATATTTTGAAGTGAGATAACGTATATATCGGTTTTATCTATAAAAAATGACTCGGTAAGCAACATTTGACATCTTCAACTTAATCCGGTCAATATTTCCGACCTTGATTATGTTAAAGGAAACTGTAGTGCAGCTTTTGAAGCCAAGGGGTATCTATTTCTCATTAATTTTGTATTGGTGTTCTTTAACTCCAAGGAAATGATCTATATACCCAATATTTTGTATTTCGGAAACCATATATTTACTTTTGACTTTTAAGAACGGTATTGCAAATATCTCATTTTCGTCTTTAGGAGAAGATTGCTCTCCCTAGACGCAATCAGTACACTGACAGACTATCTTCAGGAGAGAGTTTCGGAAGCAGAGAAGGAATTTGTCGTCAGAGCTTTTACGATTATCAAAGATGCAGAAGCGAATATGATGCCAGGGATTAAAGAGAAGTTGTGTTACGTAAGTTTGATTAAAAAATTTTAATATCTCGATCGTGTCCAAACTTGGAGCTGTGAAGTGCAAGTGTTGTTTTACAATGTAGTTTCGTTATATAGCAATAGCCGTGCTCGCACCAATACTGGTTATCGAATCGGTTGTACTTGTAATAGTTTTGAAACGGATTTAACTACAACCGTTTCGAGATCCGTTCATACTGGATGCATCTTAATATCGGTTAATAATGGCGGATGATAGCTGCGATAGGAAAGTCCTCTTCTTGTTGTGGTCATAGAGTACAGAAAGGGTTTACCGAAACTACATGATCGTTTAGTCTTTATTTATAAGGCTACAATCAACTCTAAGGAATACTCGTATTAACTTCCGGACGATTCGTGTTCCTCGACCAATCCTACAGTTTGTGAAAGTCACTGAAGTCAGGGACTTGTTTTCATGTAAAAACTGGGCTCATATGTAGTCATTCATAAAAAATCCAACAATACCTGTATCATTTTGGTAAGAAACGTCTGTTATGCTCTGACGTGACGTCAAATATTACACGATTTGACTGTTCCACACCTACAATCTCGAACATAAATTAATGCAAACTGGCCTAACCCCCGTTACAACTGGATTACAAACGGATTTTGAAATCCTCATTTCGGTGACTTGCGTATCACACCTCCCTATTGATAGAAGGTAAGGGGCAGATAGCGTGTAATACCACAAATGGCAGGCCCTGTCCTTTACTAAGTGTCTTTCATGATTTCGGTAATTTCTATCGAGATATAGTAAATGTTTATATTACTTCTGTCCACGATTGTAAGCTTTCTTTAAAACGGTATACTAATGTAGACTACAAGGTTGTAAAACGTTTTTTGACACGGTTATCGCCGGTGTGTACCGTTGTAAAATCTGCAACGGTTGTCGTAACCGTTGTAAGCCTTGATGTGAACGCAGTAAGTGATTCATAGGTAAAGGTTTCTGGATGGTACGGAGTTTGCGCCTTACTCTCCTCTCTTGGAAGCAGCTACAGTCGTTGCCAGAAGGCTGGAACATTATTACGTAAAGTTGGAGTCGAAGACTGAAAATACATCGCAACGTTTGCCACGGAACAGACGCTTTCACTGCTGTAATTTCTTTGCGCCTGCCCCTGTCTTTGGAGAATATTTTGAGGGTTTGGAATGTAGGTCACCGAAACAACAGATTGAAAATGATCACAGAGGTACTATTAAAGAGATCCAATGTTCTCAACCCATTCTGACCTTGGTTGAATGCCGCCAAAAAACAATGAACTTTACTGGGGTATACACTGTCTCTTTCTGACGTCACTATAGCTCCCCCCCTGGGAATCGGAATTTGATCCTTTGAAACTAAAGGCAAGTAAACTGCGCATTGAAGCATATGCAACATATCTATGTATTTATCATTAAGGGCTCATTACCTTTAAAACCCAGAATACGAACTGCCCTTGAATAGAGGCCCTCGTTTTTGTTTGAAGGGGCTAAGAGCGTCCCTTACCACACACTAGGTATGTAAGCCCCGTTCTAACATAAATTAAAGGGATACTTCACAAATCATAAATTTGATTTGCCCTGTGACTACTCTTTTTATGGTATCTTTCCTTTATACAATCTTTCTCTTACAAATCTTTCGCTTTTTGTTGCTCATTATGTTCGTAAATGTTGTATAATTGGAAAGCAACTCGTTTCTTTCACATAAGACATTAAAGTCAATATCACATTTCGCTTAGGTAAGCTTAATTGCTGTTCGTTCAAGTTCTCTGAACGTTATGCGTCTTTTGAAGAGTTTTCTCAACACGGTGAACGACATCCCCTTCAACGGACGCATAACGTTCAGAGACCTGGAACGAACAGCAATTAAGCTTACCTAAGCGAAATGTTCGTAAACGACCGAAATAATTTATCCACTTTATAGATTACCCTTTTGTGCTTAATTGTAGTGGGGGAGGGGAGAGGGGCGTATTGCATTTTTGCAATTTTTCTTCCCCATAGCATTATATAATGATCCCTCATTTTACGGAAATGTGAAAGTACAATATACCCCCCGTATTATTATCACTTCCCTCTTATTAGGCTTTTAAAAATTTCCGAGAAAACAAAGTTTTTTCTAAGAAGAAAAATTTAGAACAAATACCAAGTAGAACAAATTCAAATTTGATATCCTTTTCATTGTATTGCAATACAAGGTCTTCGGTAGCAAAACTATGTGGGAAAACAAATATCTACCCCTTGATTTTATTTTCATCCCCGTCCCCCCATTTCAAGGGTTCCTTTGCGATTTTTCGAGTACGCCATTTTATTATGACCGCCCACTTTATGAAAAATTTAGAA
Source organism: Alatinidae sp. Z8VKAUB7J3 (assembly GCA_010016025.2). NCBI lineage: Eukaryota > Metazoa > Cnidaria > Cubozoa > Carybdeida > Alatinidae > Alatinidae sp. Z8VKAUB7J3. The sequence goes on from JAAAKM020006971.1 coordinate 112,992,632, forward strand.
AAATGCCCACCACCCCTACTTATTAGAGTTTTGTAACGTTTCTTAGCATACGTGGCGAACAAAACTTTTACACGACAAAAAGATTTCAGTTTTCAACGGGCTACATTTCGCACTCCTCAATTCAGTAAGACTCACCTTACACTAACTAGTACCAAGTAATATCTGCCTGTCTCCTCCTACCACTTCCATTTTTTTATGAATGAAATAGATCGGTCGCACACCCACGTGAGATAATTATATTTACGCTCCCAAAAAATCTTTGCAGTACATGGGAAGTTATCATATTATGAGACTCATGACTGGCAGAAGACTTAAAGATCACCTCTTAATCAAAGAACTCCTTAAAATAACAACGCTAACTTCAATCAGTCCACTACTCTCGATTGCCAAATAATCGCACCCCCACCCCCACCCCCCGCTTATCAATTTTTTGAAATTGATAAACCTTCCTGCTCCTTATTAGGACCCCCCGTTTATTAATTTCAAGGAATTTTTCCACTACTTAAAATGTAAATGATATCTGAAAACACTTGAATAAGTTCCCATGCAACATTTGACCCTGAAACAGTTGCTAATCAGTCAATAAGTACGATTTTTGTCCTCGTGTGTCATCCTTATTTAAAACTTTCACGAAATTGAGACTGGAGTTCAGTCCCCCCGTTTATTAACTTAAGACTGTAATGATGACCCTCCTGTTTATTCAGATCCCCCCGTTTATTCGGCACGGTGCTAAAACTATGTTGGTATGTCACAAGGTCTGAAAACTGGACTATCTAAGATATGTCTAGAGGGAATAGTGGAAGAAAAACGGAAAGGAGGAAGACTATGCAAACGCTGGCGTGACAACTTTTATGTTTGATTGCTGCTTGCGTTAGACCAAGTTAACACTGGAACACAAGACCGGGATCAATCTAAATTACTTTCTCTTTGCACAATATGGTTATACCGGAGATAGTGGAATATGATGTAGTTATCAATCAGTCGGTCGTGTTAATAACAGGCATAAGCCTTCAATTTCTTTATAGCGTCAACATTAATCATGGACCGTTTTTCTAATTGTGAAAATTTGTCTCGAAACAGGAATCTTTGCTGGCAATTCTGGTTCCAATCTCGGATGCGCCAGAATCAACCGATGGGAAGAGGAATGAAAACTCCTACGGCGGTAAGGTTCTTCGATACGCTGTATTGATAACTAGATGCAAATTGTGCGCGGTTGAGATTACTGGCATCTTCTTCCATGGTATTAGTGCATCAGTATTGACTATCAAGAGGCGTGCCACTACTGTGGTACGTTTTTGAAGTCTTGAAAATTTCGGAAATCCTGAAATTTTTGAAAATCGCGAAAATCCGTAAATCGCCTTTCAATTTAATTGATTCCAAGTTATGTTTTATTGACAAATACATAAACGTGCTGGGCATTTATGTCGGGGAATATTTTCCGATTGTATGTGATTAATTACGATGAATTGCAACCTGTTGCCTTTGTATCGTAGCTTAACTTAACATCAAGCGAGCCGTCACCATAGAATGAAAAGGACGAGCCTAGTATTTACTCGATAGGGCCCCCTTTTTGGTTTCCCGTCAAGGACTTCCGCGAAGGACCAGATGGCAATCGACCGTCCTTTCTAGTCCTCTTGTGTCTATTGGTGCAAAAGTACCCCCTCTCTAGTCCTTTTGTGTCTATTGGTGTAAAAGTACCCCCTTTCTAGTGTATCTTCAACGGACGCGTGCATTTTACTTACAATAGTATACTACAAAGTGCAAAATTATCATCATCATCATGATCGCCATCATTATCATTATCATCATCATCATCATCATCATCATCATCATCATCATCATCATCATCATCATCATTGTCATCTTCTTCATCATCATCATCATCATGATCGTCATCATCATTATCATGATCGTCATCCTCCTCCTCCTCCTCCTCCTCCTCATCCTTTCCAATTAAAGTCTATAACTTTTCAATCTGGCTGAGGTTAGACGGTTGATAAGCGGCTTCCGTACATTATGGTCCATTCCTTTATTCGAGTCGGCACCTAGAATTTTTTAAGTCTTCTGCTACACGGCGCATCCAAGACTTTTTGTGACAACCTGGCGGTCATCTTCCAATACACATCCAGTACCTAATTCTTTCAAGAGGATCACCAACTTCTCTCCCTTTCACATGGCCAAAGTCGATGTACTTTACAGAGGCCCTGACGTTGCCAAACCATCTCATTCATACAGCGAGTAACTGCACCTAAACTCACGCAAATGACATGTCTTCCCTACTTTGGCACTCGGAATCCTGCCTAGCAAACTCACACCCGTAGTGCTTCGCCGGATTTTTCTGCCGCACGTTTCTGAGCATGACGCTAGTAAACCGGAAACACTTCTTAGGTTATAACCACCTTGGTTACGTGGTAGCAGCAACATAGATAATACAGCTTTTTCTTAAGGCCGCTGCAGAAATGTTTATATTATTGGAGGTATCACTCAACATATGTTTAAGATTTTTGATAGATCTAATTAACTTAGAGGTAGTTTGGTCGTGGGCATCCTTTTAAAGATAATAACTCGAAACCTGTACAAATATTTTTAACGTCTTGTAGAAAATGCGTTCGGCTGTAAACGCTTAGGGTTTACGCGCGTATAGAGGAGTACTGATCTTATGCAGGATTATGCAGACTCATTTAGGTATAAAAATAAGAACTGTAAGGATATATGCTTATTTTAGAATCCCAGATAAAGTACTAAATAGCTTGTGGCGGGGGCTTTGCTGACGTAACCTACGCATTTACGGAAGTCGAGTGGACTTTATGATTGAAGTTTGAGTCATGCAGCCACCATAGGAATTCAAGGTCAGGTATTGGCCACAACGTCTGAGTAAGTAAGACTCAGAAGTCGAATTGTTTGGTCAGCGGTTTAACGTATTGACTTAGGAAAGTATCGAAGTATGTAAAATATACTTAGCTATTAACTATTAATATTTGTTTATATGTACATAAGTAATATAAAAGAAAAATGCCTCTGATACCGTTCAACAAAAACTCGCTTGTTCTTGTAGTTCATTCCTTGATCTCGTGTCGTGAAGTTGTGAAATGCAGTGCTGTATCTTTTCGTCGCAAAGCTGACCTTCAACATTGGTATTGAGCTGGATGCGCTTTCTTCCGATAGAGGATTGGGAGCTATTGTAGCGAGTAGAAAAATTAAGTACTCAGAGTAATCATAAGGACAATACACGTCTACCTCTGATAAAATGGGGGTAGCAGATTGCGGGGTGGAGCTCTCGGGCGATGGAGGCCAGAGGAGGCTCGTAGCATGATAAGCAAAGCGCAAAGAGTAATGTTAAAGATCCACCACCAACTCACTGTTAAGACAGGAATTGATCATATCAACTATCATAGTAAGAATTATCTTGTTAGACTATACGCGCAATACTGAAACAGGGGGGAAATAATTGTTTCCGTAACTAAGTTAGCAAAAGTCGAAACACGAGCTAGTCACGTTTGACTACGAACATTATAGTGAGTGTGCGTGCGTGTTCTACTAAATTGAAACTTGGCGCGATTTACGAATAATGCAGAGCTACAAGCTCTGACAGGAACAACATTTTTGCACGAACTTGGTATGAAAGATTGTCAGAACACGGGAAGCATCAGCCATAGACTAGGGTAGAGGACGCAAAGTAGATCGTAAATGATAAGTTTAATAATAATCAACTGTGATCCACCTCTGACTACACAATCATCTCCCAACAGGTCCGTAAAAGGATGAGAATACTTTTACTGGTTCATTATTAATTCCTCGAAGCAAGGCTCATTCTGCCCCTGGCTAGGAACGAACTTTTGGAGCGTCTTGATTAGGGTCAAACTTTCGAATTTGAGCGATAGTATCGTATGTCGCTTCTCGGTCTTTGACTAAAATTGCAGTGCATTGTTTCGATTGATTACTAATAATTCCCACGGTGTTTGCAAGGCTGTTATGCTAGAGGCAAGGACGGGGGGACAGGGGGCAGAGGGGACCTTGGCCCCCCCAAAATTTGCCAAATCTTAATTTTTTCATGACCACTTTTCATCTTTATCAAAATTGAAATTGATAGTGACAGTTATTGTGTCATATTCACAGCAAGATATGCATATCAAACACGAGACACCCCGTTTTCCACACAATGGCAAAGGCACCTTACTGGAATGTGAAAAAATAAATTGGAACCCTACTTGCCCCCCCCCCAATCAGCCTTACCTCTCCCGTCGCTGAGAGGATAGTTAAGCGTGCCTCATGGCCTGCTTCTCGGCCCTGGGAGTCAGAATGTCGGGCCCACTGCTCATCAGGGGTCTTTGATTGAGAGATTGCCAGAATTTAGGGGCGTCGCCCTTGAGTGCTCCAACTGCACCTCATTTTTAAGTGAGCCTCTTTGCTGAATATTGGGCTTATTTAGTTTCAATATGAGGCCAACTGCAAACCAGAGGTCTCCGATTGTATATGTTTGAGTATTTTAAGGTTTTCAGTTGTGTTATATCTAATTCTCTTCTATCGTTGCTGTTTCGTCGCATCTGCCACAAGTTTTCCTCCTCGTTCGGTGACTCCACAACAATGCTGAGTGAAAATTAATCGATGGCTCTTCCAAATTGGCCATAGATGACAGATCTAATTATTGCCCCTGAAAGAAATTCAGACTTCCTGCGTCCCCGGAGAGTAATGAGGCGCGTCCCCCTTGTAATATTTGGAGACGTCACAATGCCTTTTGCTGCCAACTTTTCTGGACATTTTTTTACGAACCCTCAAATTATTGACATGAAAAGGAAAACTGTAAATTAAACACAAATAAATAATTTTGTTGCTACAGGTATGCCCTTTGAATCCCTTTCTCACCCTATGTCACCTTTTTATCGGATGTAAGAGGGCTTTTTATTTCTTAAGATATTTGTTACACGAAGCAATTAATAAGGGGACTAAGTTATTTTGTCCTTGTGATCTTCTTTTGATGGCAAAAGTAGTGTTCGGTCATTCTCATTCAGACGAATTCTAGGATTTCTTTGCACAGCCTGTACTTTCCTTCGCCCTTAACAATCAATCTCCGTTCTTATTAATTTCCAATCTGTTTTGCCTCTCGTTTATTCAAGTCCTCAATTTGGAGCCAAGAGCATCCATTAACTGATGTTCATGCAACGATGCAGGGGCCGCGGAAGATAACGTAGTGAAGTCCAACGGAACAAATGACATTCCAAATTTCTCTGTCTGTGTGGCACGGGACCATGGTGTAATGGCTAGGAAATCAAAGTTGCAACAATGGAGGACGGGGTTCGAATCCTTATGGTCCCACGTATTCACCATTGAGCTTTTCATCCATTCATCATCTAATGTCGTGAATAACCAGCGTGCTATAACCAGCTGAGTCCAGCCTCTATTTTGGCATAATAGGATGATATGGTCTCTCGTGTATCGTCTCATCTTCTACTCACAACACTACCGTCACCACAATTGATTATAACTCAGATGGTATAATTCAATGTCTCAAAATCATTGGGAGAACAGAAGCTCTCTTCAGAGCTGTGCACCTTCGGAGCGTAAAACCGGAAGTGACAAATTAAGCCTGGGCCGAGACATTTTCTAGCGCGAAATTAAAACCATCACAGCTCATCTGGGAACCAACAATAATAAATATTGACGAAATGGTAGCCTATCAAGCATATAATTATTGCTCGAGGAAAGCCCCACTTGTTAGCATTTCTTCATCATACATTTATATATAAAGGATAAACTGATGACTTTGATGCTATATTTATTACTGTGTGGAGGCAATGCAAATTCGGAAGGCGATTCTTGAAGGTAAACAAACCTAGTTATTGAGTTATGCTCGAAAGTATGATTACCGTCTGCGATAATGGGAAAGTTCCTTTTTATTCTTTAAGATATATCTTACGAAGTTTAAGTTAATTTTTATGAGAAGTTTCTGCTAGGACCATCCACTGGACGTGTATTGGCTGAGGGTAAAGTTTCCTGGGGGTGTAAACAAATATTTGTAAATTATGACACGTTTACAATTTCCATTGGCATGGGCCGATTACGGTACATGTTCAGTAGGTAAAATTTGGGATGCAAGTAAAACGTCTTTAAATAATTTAGTATTCAAATTCAATTTTTAAACAAGTTTTTCTGCATAAAGAAGAGAAAATATTCCTGAGCTTCATCATGAAACTTTGGCGTTATCACGTTCACGTTATCAAACGGTGAAGTTTCAGCTTAGGCCCGACTTTTTATATCACGTATAGAAATGAACTTAACTTTCCTCCCATTTATAATTTCCCCTCTTACATACCAGATACCTTACATATCGTTTTAGTGCTCTCAGCTCAGT
>JAAAKM020006971.1:112999080-113016149 GCA_010016025.2 Alatinidae sp. Z8VKAUB7J3
TAACTTTCCTCCCATTTATAATTTCCCCTCTTACATACCAGATACCTTACATATCGTTTTAGTGCTCTCAGCTCAGTTACTTCTTGAAAGAAGTGGAGAGAAAATTGATGCCATGGTTAGAGTGGACAGTGGTTCAGGTAAGTCACTTGAAATATATCTTTGTTAATCACTGATGTCGCTTCCGGGGGAGAGAGACTGTGGGCTTGACCCCATCCACTCTGCGAAGTTATATTTTTCTCTCACCTGTATACTTAAGATAATTATTTGCTGATTTGAATCACAAGAGCGGTCTTGTGTTGGCTAATAAATCTAAAATTGAAAGTTTATTATACCTTTTACCGTAACCAGTGCTCATTTCTCATTGATGCTACCTGTTGGAGTTTCTCCTATAGCTATAACTTCTTTATTTGAAAACCATTCTTAGATGGAAATGCGAGTAGATAAAAGAAGCAAGATGATGAAGACCATCAAGACAAAAGCTAACTTTAAATGTAACAGAGGCAAAATAACTGTCATAATAACGCTGTACCTAAGAATAAAAATGTTTTTGTCAATGAAACTACACTGTGTTAATGTAATACCTGTTGCCCTGTTTCGACAGCAAGTTCATACAGGGTAAAGAAAGTACAAATTAAATTTGTAGTTTGTGTTTTAGTCAATGTACATGGAATTTTGATTTTACATAGTAAAACAAGTAAACCTTTCGTCTATTGTAGAAATCTTCAAGAAAAAAGATGTCACTGGAGGGGAAGACACATCAGATTTTATAGATATACAGCCTGCTATGCAAATATCAAACGTATCATCTGTTACCACAAAGGAGATAGAGCCTAAACAAAAAGATAAGACAGTAAGAAGACACTCAAGAAGAAAGCATGAGAGGAGACACCATTCAGTAAGTTTGTCTTTTTTATTGAATGTAACTTTTTGTATTACTTAAAACAAAACGACTCACGTAACATTGAAGTACATACCTAAGGGAGTGAGTGGGGGGTATATATGTAATAAACTTGGCCTCCTTTGTTAAAATGTTGAAAAAGTACGTTTATAACTGACTTTTTTATTATCAATTGGTGAGTGTAATATACTGGATAATTACTCACTTTACTAGCACAATAAAGTTCCAGCAAAGAAGTAAGTACCAATTAGACAATTGATGAGTAGACATAGGTTTTCAAACTCAACTGAGTACTAAATTTACTTACATCAATAAGTATATACACAATTAAATCATCATTGTATCAATTATAAATTGTTATGTTATCAAAAATGTCACATCTAGATTATTTTCTAAGAATTTGCTAAGTCACAAGTTACATGATAGTTAGTGCCTCAAAAATGTCACTTATCCTAGACACAGTTTCAGTATTTATGATCCACAATGATCACAATTGGTAATTGAATAAACTTTTAAATTGCCATTAAAAAATGAATCTCATAATTATTGGCCATTGCCCCCCTATTATTTTAGTAGCAGTCTATCTGTAGTGTGGCATGTTTCTACATTGAACTGTAGGTACTCTTTGGTCTCTAATAAATAGGGGGTTGGAATAAAAGGGAGGCAGAAACAATTTCAAAAATCAATAAATAGGGGGTTGCAATAAGTGTTTGTGTGTGTGTGTGGGGGGGTGTCCATTACTTGAAAATAATTTTTGATAAAGTAAAACAGAAAAGATATCAACATGAGACACATTTAAGCTTCAGAAATCTTTACAAACCCTCATCAAATAGATCAGTACAAATGTTGTAATAAGCTCTGGGGGTTAAAAAATTCCAAACATTAATAAACGGCTCCCCTATTTATTAGAGGCCAAAGGAAAAACAAGTGTGGAGAATGTCAACAACTTCTGCTACGTGGGTGATGTTATCAGTCTTCTCAGCAGGGAAGCAGCTAGTATCACAATCAGGTATAAGGCATAAACGAATAACATGACAGTGATAGATCAATTTTGATCGGGATGGCGCTTATCGGTTTTTGCAAATGAACTCTTCAAATCTTAAACAGAAGAGCTCAATTAATGAAATGTGATGATAATGTTTGAATAGTTTAGGAGACGAAGTGGGCTGATATCTTAATGTCCCGTGTTAATGCCTAGCTATACGATTAAACTACTTTCCCTTTTTACAAACAAATTAAAATGCAATGTTGCTTTACCGATGAAGTAGATAATACTTCAATTCAAAATTGTATTATACAAAATATTTTATGACGGGATGGAACTTACATGCTCTTGGAAGTAGCCTGAACATTTATGTTTTGATAGGCATTCTTGGGTTGGATACTATTTATGCTACGAAGTATCAGAATAATTGCTGAAGAAGGGAGATTACTCCCAGGCCTTGATTTAAAAGAAGCCAGGAGGACATTGGGGTGAATGATTGACAGTTCGTTTTATACCAATCACAATTAATTTTGTTAGAGGTGAACTACTTACCGTTTGCATTGACCTGGTTAGCTTCCTTTAATATTAACTTCTCTGGGTACCATAAGGGAGCAAATATTTAGTTCTGCACATCAATTAAACACGATGCCCTGTACATCATCTTGGCATAGTCTGAGTTTCGAAAGCACACGACTCTCCTATGGGAAAGCCAAGTTTTACCAATTTTAAGTTAGTTTCTAAATCGAAATATTCGCAGCACTCGGGGTTTGGTTGTTACAATGCAGGCCATTTAGAAAGATCTTCATAACAAGTAACTTCTCTGGGCAGCATAAGGGAGCAAATATTTAGTTCTGCCCATCACATAAACAAGATGCCCTGTAAATCGTCTTGGCATAGTCTGAGTTTTGAAAGTACATGCTTCTTCAATGGGAAAGCCAAGTTTTACCAATTTTAAATTAGTTTCTTAATAGAAATATCCGCAGTACTTGGGGGTTGGTTGTTACAATGCAGGCCATTTAGGAGGATCTTCATAAAACGTAATGATATCGTCTCATTGTAAATAGTCAGACCTTTAACTATTAGTGTCAAGGTCAAATTACCGTGTGAAGAGAAGATGTGGCTTAGATGTGCTTTACCCAAATTAACTTGAGGCAACAAAGCGAATACATGATTAACTGCCTTTAATTTGACAACCTCCAAGCGACAAACAAAGCACAAGCAGATCTTCACTACTGATCCTCAAAGTTCGGCGAATCCAATCAGATCAGTGGCTGCCGTATCAATAAAAATTTTAATTGATAGATCGGGTTTGCCTTCAGTCGGTATAGACCACTTTTTCTGGAAGTAAATTCGCTTAGGGTACACAAACCATAGAACAATGAGAGTCCTCGACCTAAATCTTGTCAACGTAGACAGGTGTACGTTTTGAAGTGAGCTGAACTTACATCATTTTGCTTAATCTTTCACAGCATCACAAATAAAAAGCCTCTAAACACAATTTAATACTTTATTGGCTACGATTGGTTAGCTATGATAGGAAAGAAAACCATCAAGATAAAAACGAATGTTTGAATGCGACAATACGATAAGTCACCACCAACAGACGAGATCATGCCTTGTGCACCGCCGGTTTCTCTTTATTCTCTACTTATGTCCAATCATCTTCCAGAACAAAGTCTGTCATTATTGAAGAGCTAACTACAATGTAATCTCTGCGCAATGAGTTCTTTGTCGAATACGATGAACCACAGCAAGCTTCGCCGGCAAAAAGGTAAGGACAGCTGAGCATAAGTCTGCGGTGAGTTCAAGGTCGTGTTCTGAGCAATTGAGGACGGTGCTCGTCTGCCGTGTACTTATTTAAGAGACGAATGACTCCTTTCAGCTATGTTTACTTGCTAATCAAAGATAAGGATATGTCAGGACGAAACTCTAATTTGCTCTGTTTGTAAGTAAAATTAAGGAGAGTAAGCAAGGCTTGGCTGTAGTATCTTAGCAACCTACCCGAATCTCTTCATCAGACTTCGTTGCCAAGTGAGCCGATTTATTATATAATTCAAGAACTGCAGCTTTTTGTCTTCTATTAAATTTCCAACTTTATCCTGATGGTGAAAGACTGGCAGATCGGTTTATTTGGTTTTTGCGCTGAAAGATTTTAAAACCCCGATAGAGTAGATCGATAGAGAGCGCTTACGTTCTGTTATAGAACTTGAGAAGGAAACAAAGTCGTGAGCTGGTCTATACTGTCTTGTATTACTTAAGATTCTGCAATGTTATTGATACCATAGTTGTTCTGGATGCCTTCGAGCTATGAGGACCAAGATTAAATTACGTGTTGGAGGAACATTTTTTGAAACTTTCGAAGAATCCCTCCTGCGTTTTCCCAATACTGTTCTCGGAAATCCTACCAAGAGATTTAAATTCTATAACGAGGATCTTGGTTATTTTGAATTTAACAGAAACCCGTATATTTTTGATTACGTGCTGTTCTTTTATCAATCAAATGGAATTTTAGCGAAACCAGATTTCATCAGTGATGATGATTTTCAACGTGAATTAGATTTCTTTGGATTGCTTACACCAGATACTCCAGAGACAGCACCGATGCCTAATAATCGATGCCAAAAAAAGCTATGGAAGGTCATGGAATATCCCGAAACTTCGATAGTTGGTCGGATCTTGGCTCATTTGTCTGTTGTGATTGTCACCATGTCCACTGTGACTTTATGTCTTGAAAGCACAAATGAATATCAGCAGTCTCTTCAAACACACGACAAATGGTTTATTTTAGAGTCATTTTATGTGGGTTGGTTTTCAGCCGAGTATCTTGCTAGACTTATTGGTGCCCCAGTAAAGAAAAAGTTTCTGTTTTCAGTTTTCGGGATTATTGATATTTTGGCCATTCTGCCATATTTTGGAGCATTGTTATCAAGTGATGAAAGTATTCCTAACCACGGATTTTCTTTCATACGTACTTTACGATTGATCCAGGTGCTTCGAATTTTCAAGATTTCCAGACACAGCAAGAGTATGCGTTTATTTGGCAGAGCACTATTGTACTGTAAGGGCCAAATGGGTTGCATGATCTTTTTCTTCTTTATCAACTGTCTTTTTGCTGCAAGCGTGATGCATTTTGTGGAAAGGAGCAAAGGATTTGAGAGCATTGTTGACTCTTTTTGGTTCTGTACTATCACCATGACCACCGTGGGTTATGGAGACGTTGTACCTGTGACAGCTATTGGGAAAATAGTTGCAAGCTTCTGCATTGTTGCTGGTATTCTGTCATTGTTTAATTTGTTTATACCAGTTTACCTTTCGTACTTTTCATTGATCTATGAGTTGTCTTCATTCAACCCAAGTGATCAAAAGGAGGCCAACAACGACGAAGAAGACACGCGCTCCCGCACCGCCTCTCATCGTTCGATGAGCATTACTAGTACAATGAGTGCACCTACTCGCTGCCATATGGAAGCAGCAAGAGTCAAAGCAAGTGAGGACCAGCATATGAATCGAATTCGATTGGATTATATCAGGAGAATGTCAGTGAACGATTCACCTGTTAGCAAAACTCGTGAGGGCGATCCTCAGGCTTTTTTGCCAGTACCAAGGTTGGGACGCTCGGGCTCGGAATTTCTGGAATTATTTGAGAACTGTGATTCTCCAATAGCATCACAGGCATTGACAATTCAACAGCCAGCGATGGCAGTCAAACGAAAACTATCTAGGGGACTATTTCATCGCATGTCGTCAACACGAGATAACTCGATTGATTCTACTCATGATTATGATATCACTGGGGATAGTGAGCGGGTACATGGCTTCGACTGTGATGTAAATATACCTTTAATTATAGTAGAGGAATTTTGATAGGAATTCTCGCTTAAAGGTAATCAAGACACGAAAATTACACATACACAGGACGTAGATGAGACAAAAAAAATGTGAAGCCTCGAGTTATCTGTGAATTACTTATTAACTCATTTTCTTCCCTCGGAATAGAGCGTTTAGAAGACATATTGTCTGAAAGAGGCCTCTCTGCTAGAAGTACTAAAAGGGCACCTAATCTCTAGAATCTGACATTCGAAACGTAGTCAAAAACACACCGCATTCGATAAACCTCGAGAACCACAAGAACACGTCATCCTCTTGTTTCCTATAATAAATGATTTGCTTTCTGTAATTTGTTTAGGTAAATAAGTTACTTCTTTAGCTTTTTCTTTCATCCTTCGATACTTCAAATTAACATTATAAACCATCTACAATAAAGATAAATCAACTTTAAGGCATCAGAATGATGAACTTGAATTTACACGGATAAATATTTGGTTGAGCAAAATGTTTTAATTATTCTAACAGATTGTTGTCTGCAATATTTGTAACCTACTTTCAAACATTTTTTACTTCCAAATGTGTTTACTTTGAAAACTTGTTTAGGATATATCTAATAAATAATAAAACCATAGGAATGTTAAGAAAAATTGACCACTTTATCGAGGTTAAGATCTATACCGTTAACAATGCAACAACAAAGACACAGCTAGTATATTGTAGGAACGAAGGAGACTCGTCGAGGAACTAAACCTTCTGATTAGCTTAAACACTTGTCGTTTTTGTTCTTCTGAATTGATTTCAAAAGCGGATAATGTAGGTAATAGGAAGTTATAAAACACAGACAAACATTGTTCATGCCATAACTCGTGCTTTAATAAAGCGTTACTTGCGTACGGTAGTGGGCTGTTAAAAGTTTAGTCCAGGTAGAGACCCCGTTGTTGAGTCGCAAATTTACATCTATGTTAAGAGTGCTCAATCGACATGACAAGACTAGAGCAAACACTATAAGACGCACATTTCTTTACAAGGTATGCTTTCTCTACCTAAATAATTTTTTCTTTTAATAGTAGTCGATTCCGGATTACAATAACGTAACCTGAAGAAATCTGAAGTCAATAATATGAATTATTGCTAAATGAATTGAGCTCTGTATTGTTTTATTGAACTTGCTTGCTTCTTCTTAACGAGAGCCGATTTTGTTAACATTAAGCTTCAGTTGTTTGCCAAGAGCTCACTTTGAATAGCGTCTTAACCTTTTGCCATCGCCAAAATAACGATAGCTTCTTCTCAATAGCCGCCCTAGTTAAGAGAAAAATATAACTGATAATTATTGATTAAATTATGAACATCGAGTAGATGATTTTTTTAAACTTTGAATCGCTCTCTCATTTAGATAATAAAAACTAAAGCACCAAAACAGGAGCCCTGGGCTACTCCTCACTTCAAAATAAGAGCACAGGATAGACATCGGATTGTCTGTGACTCTGTTTTATACATTTGTTGTAGGATTAAAACCAGTCATAGGCCAGTCCATGTCCGTAGATTATATCAAAACAACTTATGTTTCAATGTGTCCAATTTAGAATTTAAGTCTAATAATATCAAACGATTAACACGTTTATAATTCATTTTGCGGAGTATTTTTAACGATAAAAGTTTCGTACTGTCACGTTTCCTGGCAACAGATTAGATCTTGGGATAAAGTTCTTCTTCATCAATTGCCTTGACTGGTTTTACCTCCCATACCCTCCCATACTTTTTCATGAGTGGCATCTTGCTGTACACTCTGAGGTGTGAAGTGCAGGCTGCTCACGAAGGGTTCGCTGCTGACTTCCTTTAGCTGAACTCCTAGTATCCTTTCACGCTGACAATGAGCCCCTTGAGAGTCTCACTAGTTATTGCACGGAGGAAAAACATAGATGTCCGTTTTCAAGCTACTAAAAAGGTTTTTGGCTCTCGCTACATATTAAAGTGTCTGTAGTCAAGATCTAGACCTTGCAACCATAGAGAGCGGTGCTGTAAGTTATGATTTTGGAGCAAACAACATTTGATGCAAATATACGTTTACACTCTGTATGTTCCATTAGCTGTTCAGAAACCTGTTTTGGTGACTAAAGCAGTTCAATTTGAATACATGTTTTTACGATTACGTGCCGTGATAACAATAGCTCCCCTCCATTTTCTCAAGAAATTTCCGCTCTAGAGGAAACTGTGAATTGGATTAGTTATAGAAGACGTCAAGTTTTATTTGGCACACACCTAGAAAATAATGTACGCATGATGTTTGAATCCTTTGTAATAAGTCGGGTTGTTTAATACAGATTTTTAATAAGAAACCCAAGCAACGGGTTGAGTCTCGAGTTTCTTTTTAAAAAAATCCAATTTCAGCGTCAAGTGTTTTATAATTTATCCAATTGAAGTCTTCAAAGTTTCTTAAGAGGAAATTCCTTAAAAATTGTGTAAGACTGTTATATGCACTCACAAGATACCATTTAACTTATAATAAATAACATGTGGTAATACATGTGGACTGTAGCAGGAAAATATTATTTCCGCCCAGAAGCAGCTACACGGTGATAAAAGTATTGAATGAAAGATCGTCATCTGTTTTTACAATCTTTTACATTGCTTTATCATCTTATAATTCTATTTCTTTCTTACCTGCTGACTAAAAAGTATAAAAAGTTAAAAATTTTGAAAACAGATATCTAGCCAGGCAGCCATGCAGCCAGTCGAATTTTTTTTTGGGGGGGGCAAATTCAAAGCAAAAACCTCTTTCCTTCCTCTTACCTTCCAAGCCAGCCCACCATGGTTTATTGGCATGGGAAATTTTGAATTTTTACTGTCCCTAGAAGGCTCGGAGATTCCAGGTACCCACTGGTAGTCCATGGCGAATCTGGCAGTGGGAAAACGTCCTTAATGTCGAAAGCTGTCATGAGTTGTAATGACTGGCTGCAGGGTAATGCCTACGTCATCATACGCTATCTTGGAACTACACCTGCTTCATCGATCATAAGGAAGTTATTAAGTAGCCTTTGTGAACAGTTGACGTATTTATACGAGGAATCGTGGGAATACCCCCAGTCAGAGGTAAGCCGGCGTGACCCTTGAGGGAAGTATTGTGCATCTGAGGCCAATGAGATGTGCATTTTTAGACTTACTATATTGCTAATGTTAGCCTGGGACTTTCCTTACCATTCTAAAAGTATTTGAGAGTACATTTGTGGAAGAAAATGTTTAAAATGCGTTTACTAATGGATACAAAGTAATGAAGCTTTTCGCCAGGTAACTCTCACAAATCATTCTAGGTGAACCTTTAACTCGGCGTGAAGTAGGTGTAACAAGGCGCCAATATTTTTGGGAACAGGCAATATGTAAGAGGCGCTATAAATCGACAACTTTTAGAATTTGCATTTCAAGGTTCAAAATCACTTGAAAATGCCTGATGGTTAAACATGTACAAGGGGTGAAAGATAGCTTGTGAAGTGCCTCATCGTGCATTTTGGAGGGGGTGGGGGTGATGGGAGTCTGTTCGATCCCCCTCCCAACCAGCTTCAGACCCGCTAATTGGTACAGCATTGGAGCAACCTGTTTTATGCGTAATTTCTACGTATTTGAATTACCTTTGTTATCATCAATTTACAGATAGCTGATTATCGACCTCAAACATTTGTTCTTGTTGCACGTGTTTTCTGTATGTATTATGTAATTTATAATTTTTATTTAAGCTAGGAATTTCTTATCATACTCTATCTCTATCTCTATCTCTATACTCTATCTCTCGTGAATATGTATCTTAGTGAAGATACGAAATATTGAGATAAAAATGATTGCAAAACTTATTGTAATTCTCTTTAGTGTTAAACTTGTTGCCCAATCTAATGTATTTAACATTTGTTGTTTTTGCTCCTTTGACAGGACTTTAAAGCGTTACAGTCTATGTTTATTGAACTACTGGAAGATGAACTTGACGTGTTTACGGACAAAAAACTTGTGATATTTTTGGATTCATTGGATCAATTGTCTGCTGATGATAATGCCTTGGAATTAAACTGGGTCCCATTGCTGCTGGCGAGAAACGTAAAATTGGTTTTGTCAACACTACCCGATGAACAGTATGTCTGTTTCCCAGTCCTGAAGGTAAGCTATGTGCGCTTAACTGACAAAAGTGCTCATTTTGTGTTTCCACAATTTAATCCAATGGGCAAATAACTCAAAATAGTGTCGTAATGCTTTAAATATGTCTCAAAATATTCTCAAAATAATATCAAAATAATATCAGTAATCAAAGAAATAATATTTTTATCTTTTAATAATCTATAATAGTCTCAAATAAACTTCAATAATCTCACATGATCTTTAATAATCTCAAATAATCTTTAATTATCTCGTAATGTTTTGAATTAAAATCAAAATACTCCCCAGTAATCGCAATATTCAAGGAAGTAATTTGTTTATCTTTTAATAATCTATAATTTCAAATAATCTTTAGTAGTCTCAAATAAACTTCAATAATCTCAAATGATCTTTAATAATCTCAAATAATCTTTAATTATCTCGTAATGTTTTGAATTAGTATCAAAATACTCCCAAGTAATCGCAATAATCAAAGAAATTGTCTTTTTTATCATTTAATGATCTATAATTATTTTCTTGTTAAAATATTATGTTGTCAAGTACTCACCCACTCGTGTACTCATTTTTTCACTGACTAACTCCCTCTGATGTATTTGCATTATGGTCAAAACGCTACTTTTACGCGTTTTACAAGAAATCTATGTTGCTTGGAGTAGTTTACCTAATTGTCTGTTTATGAATCCTATTGGTTTATATAGCTAAAACGTATTTTTGTGCCATTTAGGATATTTTCTCTTTAAAATTAATCAAGTCCGAAGTGGTTAAAAGTGAGCAATCGCTAGTTTCTATTACTCTTATCTTAGTTTTAAGGTTCGTAACAGCATCATAAAAATGTTTCTAATCAATCTTGAGCAAGATATAATGGGAATAGCGTTAAGTGGCCCACAGACGCACAATAATCTTGACACTAGTACTGATGAGGGTGTAAATTGATAACATTATTGATTGTCTGTGGGCGATGATTGAAGCATTGAACAGTATCTTGACGAAATCAAAATCCGTAGATATTTATTAACGGTCCGTTGACAATTTTAAATTGTTCACATCATGGAGGTGTTAATAGAATTGGGATTTATGAAAAGAAGTCTGTGGTATGCAGCACGTGGTCGATATTTGAGTCTTTCCTTTGAAGTTCCGAGGATAGCTGTTCCGCACAGGATGAAGGACCCAACTGAAATGAGCCAGGATTGTTAATAAAATTGAATAGTGTGTGGGGGACCCGAAAATTTTATCAATACAAGTCTGTCCTCATGATAGTCAATTTTCATTGAGCGTCTGTGGGCCGCTTAAGGCCAAAAGACACAATTTTGCCGCAGTTCTGAGGTTGTATCTCACGGAAGGCATTTTTGAGGAATACTCCAACGAAAATACATATGGACATACGGCCCCTGGTTATCTAAGAAATTGAACAAGCCTCAAATCTCTGGTTCCGTCACGTACCAACTCGGCATTTTGCAGACATATGGAATATTTGTTTCTCAGTCCCAAGAGCCCATTAGCGAAATCCAGCAATTGTTCTCCAACTCAACCTTTCTCGTGGTGAAGATAACCTCATTTAAATGCACGGCTACATAGGATCTTCCCACTTCGTTCTCTCACTTACTCGAACTTAGTTGGAAAATGTAAAACAGATACCCTCCTGAAACGAACAACCCTGTTGTAGTTATGATTGGCGATGGATCAGTTTTTCCGTCGGCCGCAGTGTGTAGGCAATGAAAGACAACAAAAACAATTACGTTTAATCCCTTAGGTATTGTTTTAATGGGTCAGTTCATTTGCTGTTTTCAGCGAATCACGTGAGCAGACAAGTCTCCTTTTTGGCTTTATCTCCTTGAGTTCTATTCACCTTCATCAAAATCATGAGCAATATCGGCATCCTCACTTCGTTTTCACCTGGCACGACAGGTTCCTTTTCATTAAGCCGCCGACGCACAGTAATATTGACAATAATATCAATGAGGTTAAATATTGCCCACATTTCGTATTGTCTGTGGGCAATGACTGAAACGTTGCACAATGCACTTTCGAAATTAAAACCCGTGACGAGTGATGATTGGTCAATATTATTGAATGGCTGTTAACCACCTGTCAATAAACTTCTCAATATCTCAATTCAACTTTGCACGCCTCACGAGAAACATGGCAACTGAAAAACACGACACCAGGAAATTTTTGCTAGAGGTGATCGATCTGTACAAGCAACTACCTGCACTTTGGAAAATAAAGAGTGACGAATACAGCATAAGAGCCAAGAAAGATGAAGCGTACACAATATTACTGAGGAAATACCAAGAACGGTACACAAACGCTACAAAGGAAGATCTAAAGAAAAAGTTGAATATTATGAGAACAAATTTTCGAAAGGAACTCAGAAAGGTTCATGATTCAGTCAGATCAGGCGCTGGAATCATATACGTATCAAATGTGTGGTACTACGATGCTATGATGTTTCTCTGTGATCAGGAAATGCCTACTCAATTTCGATCTACAACTGAATTGGATGAATCGCAAGAGGTTAGTCGAGTCTATTCGCTTTACGATATCGTTCAAATTGAAATCTCTTTTCTAGTTACGTTATGATCAGTCGGATCCTTATTACATAGGAGGTCTGCTTTCACATTAGAGTTCCTGTGTCTTCGTCAGTTCATCGTGTATTAACCAGGCTTGCTCATTTTGCCAGAGCACTTATCTAACATTGGAAAATAACACTCAAACTAGATCGATATTGGCATCCCTATTGCGTTTCTGTGACGTATTGTGTGCAGTCTGTCGAGTTCTTTTTTTCCAGCAGCGGCGGCTGTTTTTCGGGGGGGGGGGAGATTTCATGCCAATTTTTTTATGAATACGGTCAAAGTAGAGATGAAATATTCGTGAAATCAACAATTTCTGATGAATGGAACCCATGAAGGTACTGAATCAGTTACTTCGAAATTTTTACGTTTCTTGTTAGGCCTCAGCATCAGAAAATTTGCTTTGCCTCAGTACTAGATATAAGCTTCAAATTATAATGAATGCGTAGTTATAATCCGGTCTCGTAGCTACGGGGGGTTGGGGGGCATCTCGGGGCAATGCCCCTCCAAATATTTAAAATAACTGGTAGCTTAACTATAGATACTTTTGCCTTCTTGTTCTATTAATGCAACATTTCCCATCCTCCGACAGTATATTATCCCCCCCTCCTACTACCAAAATCTCAAAGTACCCCCTGGATCCAACGGAGAACAGTAAGGGATTATAAACTCATGTAAAATGCACAATGAACTTCCAATAAAGAGTCGTAACTTGGTTACAATGTGTGAAACGAAAAAGTTAGCAGTGTAAATAATAAGCGGAAATCTTTCGGTGGTGTTGTTTTGTGTCCGTTGCTTTGATACCAAAACCAATGGAATACCGTAAAATTCCCAATATAAGCCCCAACCAAACATAAGCCCTCCCCCAAAAAAGCCCCTATAAAATAACCAAAATATCCTACCGAATATAAGCTCTCCCCCAAATATAAGCCCAGGGCTTACATTTGGGATTCTGAGTGTTGGATACAAAATTGGTAGTGCAGAAGGCAGTTATACTTAATAATCATGTTCAGAGTAAATATAGAGCCTCTGTATTTACTTTTGTTCTTTTATAAGACGTATTAAATGTTGTTATTAGTCTCTCTGTTTGGACACGGAATGGTGAATTTTTTGGAATACACAACTCACCCGTTAACCCAAAAGACCCTCCGAATATAAGCCCACCAAAAATGCTTACGAACCTCTATAAGCCCAGGGCTTCTATTCGGGATTTCACGGTATACCATTAGGTTTGTGAAAATAATTAGTCAAACAAAAAGGCCATTTGTACATGATGATGAGACAACGGAGGGAATCCGTTACAGTCGAAGTGAATGGGATTTCCAATTATTGTACGGGATTGAGTCATTGAATAAAGAACTTGGGGTTGCTAAGTACAAGTGCAATGTGCTATATTACACTGCCAGCAACACGTTTGACCAGATTCTTGGTTTCAGGCATTATTTATTAAAAATTGGTATTTATATCCAGTCCATGTCTAATCCCTCAAACTGTTTACAGGTTTGATTGAGAATATCTGTAGCATTTTCAGTTCCTAGTTATTGCATTGTATGCAGAAGGATACTTCTTTCTTTCAAACTTTTTGCAAAGTTGGATATTCTGCTTGAATACTGGTAAATCTAAGCAACGGAGTAACACAAAATAGAACATAAATGGGCATTAGAATGATTTGTTGCACCACATTTTAAAAGTGCTTCGTTCATAGTTTGCCTACTTAATTACTTGGATGGCCCTCTTATCCAATGTTTAAAGAGCAAATACGGGGTGCCATAGAGTACGAGGGGAAAGGCTTACTTGAGCAATACCATGTTACATCGCCACAGGATAATATTTGTGGCTTGCCCCCCCCCCTACGGCACCATTACCCCAACATCTACGATTATAAATTCGTATTTTATTTAAGATTAACATAAGCGCTATGCTAAAGAACTTCTTGTAAATAATACGCATCGTGGCGGTCTTTGTATTGCCAAATGTTTCCGTCAATAGCACCGCGGCAATGCGGAAAATTCTAGCCCGTTGAAAATTTTTGGCTCGCTTCTTTCTATGGTTCTGCTGTTCTTGGTAACTTACAAAATATAAATTCCTTTCGCAATTTTTTTAGATCAAAGGTGAACCTTGCCACAGACTGTACTCAGGCAACATGAGCCTAGTGGGAAATGCGACAAATTCTGCAACAAAAGCTGTTAAGCGTAAGAGGATAGAGGCAGGCGAGATACGTGACGAACCCATAGTGTTGGCTTGTGAACGCCTACGACAACCGGACGATTATTATTTAAACATAGCAAAAACATGGGCACATGAACTCTCCCAAATGTGCCCCCAGCAGCAACTGCTAGCTAAAAAGGCAATAAACGACATCATATTCGAGGGGCAATGTGGTACATTATGTAGAGATTCTGTTCAGAACAACATCACCACATATAGTGGCAGATCAAGCTCACCTCATGGTTATATTCGCCAGAGTTCATACTCTACGGAGTTACTATCACCCTCCCAAGACATGACAGAGGCAGGAAGGAGTAACCATTTTCCGTATAGTCGCAGCACGTCAAGCGTAAGCAAGGTTCAAGACAACTCGTCTCTTTCAACTGTTTAGAAGCTAAACAATTTCGAGTATCACCAAGTTCAATGCATATGATACTGCCTAATTCTATCTTATGGCGTACATTTACTTTGTACGGAGACCTAATAACCTACTCTTGGGTGCCTAATAGACGTCGTCATCCCCCCCCCGCTAATTAATTTTTCAAAAATTTTCCACCCGGGACATTCTTATTATACCCCCACCCCCACCCCGCCTATACTTATTCCAGATCTTATACTCGTTATCCTCTTGTCATGGAGTACTTTTTTACGTCATACCAAACAAAATATGCCATTTATCTTATATATGTTAACCTCTTTGCTGAATTATGAAGACGATTTTTGAAGATTGGGAGTCACAACTGACATAATATCTACATATGCCTGCACTGAAAAAATCAAACCTTTTCGTTATCAAATTTAACAGTGACACAGATGTATACCTTTAGCTCTTATCTATACTATGCTTCCTAAACTATCACAGCTTTACTTGACATTTCGATCGTTAAATTTTATATCTTAAACTGTGTGTCTAAATCATAATATTAACCATTATTTGGCTTCTATACTTTGATATTGTTGTCAAGTTTCCTATGCAAATCATGGCAATTAAGGGGTGTTTCAATCTTTTGAAGTACGCTTCTACTAGAGAAAAACCTTCAATAGAGCTTTGTTTTAAGTTGTTGACGGGAGGTAAGAAGAATTGCAGTTATAAGTGTCGTAACATATATAGGTATAAACAAAGATCAGCAGCTTTAAAAGATGGAAATTTCGAGATACGACCTAACTAAACTTGTCGCTTCTTCCTACAATATTTCCACTACTTTTTTATAGAAAAGAGTGCCCTATCAGGGACTAAATACGGAAAACAGCAGAGATGATATTTGAACACAGCTAATTCTGGAAATATTGTTCCAGTATTTATTGGATTATTAATGTCAAGAGTCAGAAAACTCCCAGTTAGGCAACCCCCCAGGGTCACTCCTCAGTCGGATACCGTTTTTAAGTCCACCTAGAACATGTTAAACATGTGCTCATTTTCCCTTATTGTTCATTCTTTTTCCAAAGTAGCCATGGCATTTTTGTGCTTCCATGGCAATGTACCTTTTACAGCATACTAACTTTCTATAAGCTCTTTTTTCCTAATAGTGCCATGGAAACTATGTTTGTTTGCAACTCTAAATTTCTGTTGAAATGGCTTACTATGGTATAAAGCTTTATGTTATGCAATACCAACAACGTGTTTAAATATCAACATCAGGGAAAAATGCCGCAATTTCAATAAATGAGAAATGAAGTTCATGGAAGGCTTAACAACTGACAAGTGTTTGGTAGTGTGCATTGGAGATCGTAGCAACACTGCTGCGTTGCTAAGCAGGTTTCCTTTCAATGACTCGTGATTTTTGGTACTAGATATCACCAAAAGACCGAATAAATTCCTTCAGCATTGCATCCCATTGAGAGCCTTTTGCTTTTCTGCAACGCAATAATATTGATGGCATGTGAAAATAGCAAAACCAATCTGAAACGAGGTTTAGGAGTCTAGATTTCATGGGTATATGTTACACACAATTCCATGTGGTGCAATGGAAAATTGATTAAGTACTTCTACCCAAAGAAGGCCAAAACGTCTTCCAGGGAAAACTAGTCCCCAGGACCAAGTAATGCTAAAATGGAACGAAGCTCATATAAGGTTTAAAGTAGTTGTTCATAGGGAATCGAATTTGCCAGTATTCCGTCAAGACTGCACAAAAGTAGGGACGGGGGAACAGGGAGGCAGAGGGGGCCAGGGCCCCCAAAGATTTGCCAAATCTCACATTTTTCCGTGACCACTTTTTGGTTTCATCAAAATTGAAACTGATTGCGACGGACATTGTGTCACATTCACGGCAAGATATGCATATCGACACGAAACACATCTTTCCACACAATGACCAAAGGCACCGTATTGGAATGTGAAAAAATAACTTTGAACCTAGCCTACTTGCCCCCCCCCCCCCCCCCCCCCCCCCCCCCCCCCCCCCCCCCCTCCCCCCACCCCCCCCACCCCGCCCCCCACCCCGGG
>JAAAKM020006971.1:113016159-113029548 GCA_010016025.2 Alatinidae sp. Z8VKAUB7J3
TTGAACCTCGCATACGTGCCCCCCCCCCCCCCCAAATCCGCCTTACCTTCCCCTGTGCCTGAAAGGACTGCAGCAACGATGGTCAAAGGGTGGAATGATCTCGAAAAGGGGCGTAGTCAGGCGGTGGGATAAGATGCATGAAATATGACGTACTACTCCCATCTTCACAACTTAATACTGTGCAATCAATCGTAAAAATATGAAGACTGAAAATAAACAAACTATAGCCAATGACTTCGTAAGAGACAATACTAAAGTTAACAACCTCAAAGCGATGTTTTCCTTAGTAATTGATACCTCCAACATGAACCAACAAATGAACAATGAGATGAAAGGATAGCCACTGCTAGGGTACTTTAGAGACTATTTCAAATTGACTCGAATAACTATTTAAGGCGACATTTGGTTTCTAAATAGCTAGGTTGTACAGGACTTATTACGATCATTTATCATTGAAAGTGAATGATCTCCATGGCGTTCTGTAGGATGAACTACCTGTATAGATA
This sequence comes from Alatinidae sp. Z8VKAUB7J3, assembly GCA_010016025.2. NCBI lineage: Eukaryota > Metazoa > Cnidaria > Cubozoa > Carybdeida > Alatinidae > Alatinidae sp. Z8VKAUB7J3. The sequence continues at coordinate 113,016,666 of JAAAKM020006971.1, forward strand.
AAAATGTTGCTGTGTTTGGGGCAACTTTGCTAACAATTTCTATACGAGACAATTTGTTTTCCTTTCTGTTAATGTACGGACTTGATTTAAATGTTTCCCAACATTAAATTTAAACTGCTTTTGAAGTTTGGATCATAGCTGGTCATCTGTTTGGATTGTAGCCGGTTTTTGATATTTTGTCATGAATTGACTTGCAAAAAAGACTTGTTGCAAACCTAGATCTATACTAAATATAAACTAGAGTTTCGTAATGAATAGCAATGCCCAGCAAAGAGAGCGCATATGAAACATGTTAAAGATGTAAATTGAACATATGAAACGATATATTTTATAACCAAGATTTTGATGTATTATGACATCATCATCAGGGTATAAGAAACTTGAACAGTGGGTACGATATGTTCAAGTTTCTTATACCCTGAGGATGATGTGATTATACATCGAAAGCTTGGTTATAAAATATATTGTTTTATATGTTCAATTTACATCTTCAACATGTTTCATATCCACATTCTTTGCTGGGCATTGCTATTCATTATGAAATTACGTTTTCCGCCTGGTAAATCAATTGCAGATATAAATTAGAATGTTATGTTCAATAGACTTTCCGGTCCTTGTGTCCATGTTTAACACACAGATCGTGAAATTACTTCAGAATTTACTACAGAATTTCCATGTCTTCCCCATTTCATCCACTTCTTTAAAAAATAATTCCTGTCACTTTATGTTCTGATCACGTGACATGCACCAAAATAATTGGTTCTTTATGTTTGTGCTGGTCATATGACGTACACAAAAATATATTCTCTATCCGTGTTTGTCTCTTCCAAAACAATGAAGTCTCTAGTTACCGTATTTTTGAAATTTTTGTTCCTGTTTGAGGCTATGAACAAGCAGTAAAGCATTTTAAGGACCTACAGTACAAATATTGGCGACTGCAAGTAAAAGAGAGACCATCAGTTCACTATTTTCTTGTGTTCCTTTTCGGAGATCACTGTTGCGTCCGCGACCCTTTTATCATGCTTGGAGCCATGAACGTGAAAGTTCAAACAACAATCTGACGTCACTATGTTGAAACCAATTCTAATGGGAAAACCTTAAGGACCAAAATAGCCTAGAATTTATGATGCTGATAATCTCTTTGATTTATATTATAAGAGTATTTTCCATCAAAAGCAGGTTCATAACAATAGACTCTGAAATAAAATAGTTGAGGGAAAGAGCCTCTTTGAATGAAGCTCTAGAATGTGGAAAGTCAAAATTGAGGAGGTGTGGTTTAGCCAAGCGTCTGATGAAAGTTATTAAATGTTTCCATTGTTTTATTAAATAATGGGAAGTAGAAAGACACTGGGATACTGGTCGTGTTTGTATACATAAGAGAGGGAAACAATTTTTCGTTTCTAGAAGTGAAATGACAAACAAGTATTAGTCGATTCACTTCTTTCTCTTGGTTTACATATTGACTTCAATCACAGTGAAGTTTGCAATTTGAAAAATTAACTTGTATTTCTTTTCGTCATATTCTCACGATAAGTTTTACCTACTGAAACGAAACGCCCCTAACCCTCACCATGTCCCTAAAGCAATATTATCGCCTATCAGGTAAATTTATTTGAGTAAATACCTCATCTCTGCGATCAAACTGACAGTATGTGGTAGCTAGCATGCTAAAACATCAAGCCGAATTGCTAGGTATACCAGGCAGTAATGTAAACAGCATTCACCCCCTGTATATTCCACTATCTTTGTTCGCAAATCACAATCTAAAAAATTGACGCATTTGACTATGGTTGCACGAAGGTTTCTTGTATTGAAAATTTTATTGACTTATAAGTTGCTAAAGGTCTGCCATAGAATTCGTAACAAAGACTCCAGATGTCTTCTTCAGGACTTATAAAAAACCATGCCCTCTTGCAAATTTTGTAAACACTTGAAGGATCTTTATATTCTATGACAGAGAAGCACATCAGACGTCAACGCTTTTGTTTGTCAGCATACTTATTTAAAAGTCTCTAAAACTTAAAGTGTTTTCAATTTCTAGCTGTGATTTAAAGGGTTTTTTTAAATATAAAGTTCAATCATTAAAGATTTCCAGTGATGTACTTTTTCCAATACAAACTATATTAACAGCCTACAGAAACAAAGTAGTCAATGTTCAAATAGGGAAACAGGTTTGAGAACACGTGTCAATTATTTATGCAAGTGATACGAAATTAACTATGTATGCCGGTCGGATCTAAAGGCGACCACTGCGCTGAGTAAATTGCTGGGCCTTGTTAAAAAGGAAACTTACCATGAGAGGATTTTGTAATAGCCATGGTGCTGAAGAACAAATTATGGGTGTAAGGATAGTATAAACATTTGCGAGTTTGCCCCTACACCTCTCGAGCGAGAGCGATTTTGAAACAACAAGAAGTGGGAGAGAAAGTTTATTATTTCACGAGCAAAACCAAAGTTTCGACATTCTATGAGAAATGCAAACTTTACTATCCAACAGAGAGAAGAAGAAAAATTAGAGGAAGCCTTCAGACCCCTGCAAAGCTGTCACTACTGACAGTAAATTGATGAATGATTGAAGTATCATCTCCAATTGCGTTGAGCTGGATGTCGATATCCACCAGTGGATGACTGGGAGCTAATGCGGCGACTAGAGATATGGAGTATCCTAACATCGGAGGTCACCCAGCTCAGTTGGTAGAGCGCACGCTGCGAAAGCGTGGCTCACGGGTTCGATCCACGTTGGTGACATATTTTCTATTTCTCTAGTGTCCTTTTCAAAATATACGCTTTTACATGACGTTCGCCTCTGGGGTCTTGGTTCTAGGCAAGGTCGATTTAAGGGATCATTTCACTTAGGATCTCAACATTTTAACGTCGCTATATACCATGAAACAGTTAAGCCACGTGATTAAAAACCAACTAATTCCATTTTAAAGTGAGTTTTTATAGTACTTTTTTATCTGAAAAACACAGTAAACAGGGAAAGAAATGTCATTTTATGTTTTTTATTTGGTTACATCGATAGGACAAACTTTCAAGGTATGGTGACGTCACCAGCAAATGTGTGCACCTTCTGTTGCCGGTAAACTAATGGCAATATAAGGGTTAGATATTTATGAAGTAGTGCATAATGGATTATTTGGAAATTTACCATATGTATTGTTAGTGGAAGAATGCGTCTTAGCAATGGCGTCATATTTATCGCAGGGCTAAATATACAAACCCCATAAGGTGACCTTTAAACAGATGCGACAAACTAAGACGAAATTTTAGTAGACAGGAAATATACGGCTAATAATACCATTACGTGTATATGTTTGTGCCAGGTCTTAATACCCTTCATATTAAAGTAACCATTGGCGGTCCTAGGGGTATGCTACACAGGTGACGACCCTCTACAAAAATCCAACTCCTATTTTGCTTTTCCGTTTTGACTCAAGATAGGCTGATTGGGTAATTTTATTGATTTGAAGAATGTTCATTAATGACCACAATGTAGATGTGGCCAACCGAAAGAGTACAGTATAGAACGATACATGAACTCTACCTTATTGTGTGTTAACGTTGGCCCCTTTGAAGTCTCCCCCCTCCCGCTTCCCTTAACCAAATCCTGGATTCGTCACTGCAAGCAAGCAGCCTGTTTACTGTCAATTGATGACTTGATGTTATCAATCAAAATATTACTTTAATTCGGTATCTTTTAGGAAATTAATCAAATCAGTAAGAATATTTAGCAGAAATTTTACCTTCACGAATATTTTTCGACTATAGTGTGTCCATGATATTTTTTACGTGGGAGTGCGCATCCAGATTTATTTTATTTACTTAAATGTCATAATCAATAGCCAATTTTCGACTCCAAAATGTATCCTCCTGTCCTTTCTCAGTAGAACTATATTTTTTTTCAGTATTTCAAGATCGTTTTCATTCTATTTGAATTGTTTGACAAAGTGGAAAATATCATATTAAAGAATATTTTTCGATTTCGGCTTTTCCAATGCTCATTAAAAGTGGGAATGGCCAACCAGATTTTGAAAGAAAGTCGCCAAAATGGTTATGACAAAACTAATATCAGATTAATGAGAGAAGAGCAAGATAGGATGCATTAAAAAAGCCTGTTAAGGACTATTTAGTAGATCGTTAGGCAAACCTTGTGTGGGTTTAATAATAAGAATAGATTTTTTAAAAAACTTATTTGTACTAGTACTTTTATTATTATTGTTGTTATTATTAATACCAATATAGGCATCTAATTTACTATAAAATTATGTATGTATTGCAACTATTGCTTCTGGAGGTATCATGCATGATGTGTTCAAGATTTTTGATAAATGAAATTAACTTACAACTATAATTGGTTGAGAGGATCCTTTTTAGGTGATAGCTCTGAATCTGTAGAAATACTTTCAGCATCTCGTAGAAAACACTGTCCTGGACATCTCGTTGCCACCACGTAACTAAGGCCGATCAAGCGTGTGGTTTTGTCGCGTATAAACGAACTGCCGAACAAACATACTAAGACAATTTAGTGACCAGGGTATGTATAATGAACAATTACCCCTAACCAAGAAAAATGATTAATTTATTAACGTAAATAAGTGGCCAATGAAAACTATCCCGCTGACCAACCCAAGGCAAGCAGCCAATATCTTTACCTCAATTAATCGATTTATTTGGACTACATTAAATATACAATTAGGAAGAGAGGATTTAAAAAGTTAATATTAAAAAGACAATGTGCTTTGGACAAATAAACAGGCTGGATGGCAGTCCTTCCATGGCGCAGACGTCGCAGAGAGACTCTTCTCCAGTTGCGAGGAAGCTGGATGTCGATGTCAACGGAGCTAATGTGGCGACTAGAGTAATGGACTATGTTAACATCGGAAGGTCACCTTGCTTAGTTGTTAGAGCACAAAGCGTGGGTCATGGGTTCGATCCCCGGTAGTGACACATCTTGTATTTCTCAAGTGTCTTTTCAATATTTACATGCACTGCTTTAGAATTGAAGAGTCTGCTGTGCCCTACACCTTACCATGGAAGTAAACACATGGCTATCCAAAAGCCTTTCGTCGAGCACCAGACTACCTTAATAACCCCCAGAAAACACAAGCACTCCAATAACTATCCTGTAAGTTACAGAGACTCAAGGAGAGCTTTGATCATGAATTTGGTTGCTCCCGATCAATTATGATTACACTCAACGTTAAACCACGCCGGGTTAAGTGCCAAGAAACAAGATGTTAGTTCCATCTGATGACTGCATCACAATGTAAGGTTTAACGGCTTAGTTCACATATTTCAAAATCTTGTACTAAATCTAATTTCATCCCTTAGCGGCAAGCGCTTTTAGGTACGTGTAGATAATTTTTCGTTAGCATATTTTTCTTACTATGATTCGACTTCTCCGTCTAAGTAGACTCTTTTTATGTTTCTAACACGTCGCAGTGATAGTGTCTCGAATATTCTGTCATAACCAAAACATTAAAAGATCTAGGAATTCGGGGGGAAATACAGACAGACGATAACTTTCAGCTGTTGTCTTAAAGAAAGGCCGGTTTAGAAACTTTTCAAATTGTCTAGCTCTTGAAGTGTTGATGTTTGCCAAAGCAAAGTGGTAAGCGAACCCAAAGAGACAAGGTCAGTGAGAGCATATCGTCAGCAAAGCAACTTGCATTCCGCTTGTTACAGGTTTTATTTTATGGGCAACATAGCAATGATGGATAGGAAACTGAGCACTGTTCTGACCGGCTTAGAGTTTGACATTTCGGGCCTGTCAGGTCAGCCACCATATCTACCGTACTAGGCTATCAACTTCGCTAAATATTGCAAAAAAAAACAACGCTCTCCACCTACAGTTCAACGGTTGTTCCTAGCCCACCATGACAGACATTATATTAAAACAACCAGACTTTGTATTTCTACGAAAAACTCAGAGGAGGGAAAATGCCACTCAACCAGTTTGTGCTATGGGGATAAGTTCTAAATGCTTATCAAGAAAAAGTGTAAAAAAAGTAGAATTAATGCTAATCTAAAAGTAACACTCCTTCAACCGGCTCCTACAACTTTCATGCTACTATACTCCTAGACGCTTTCATGCAGGTACTATACAAAACAACGTGGTGGGTGAGTCAAACGTATATATTTACCAAAAAAAATGAACAACTCACCAGCATGGAACCTCCTCCTTTTTACTCAGAAATTTAACGACAACTTATGTCCTTGAATCCTCTAGTTACAGGATTGTTAACTCCCATCATAGCAAAGTCTGTCCTACATGCAGCAAAATTGTACAATCGCTTACTAAAATCTTAAGCTCTGAGTCAAAACAGGTACCAAATTCCATCAGTGGGCAACATTTTGCAATCATATAATTTTTTGAAGTAATTGCAACAATCCGCTTTTCTGAACCGTCTTCATTAAGTATCCAGATACTATTACGTTTCCTTGATTTTCCTTCCTTGAACACAAACTTTATTCAGGATATGATTTTTTAAAATACTCGTAACTTCTAATTTTAGCTAATGACCAAGAGCAAGTCTCTCTTGCCGCTATATAAATCTAGAAGTATTTGCCACCATGAAAATATATAAGACTTTCCTTGACCGCAGAGACTTGCCCGATGGCCTGATGGAGTGCAGATGTTTGGCAGGCGATCCTAGAAGCCGCCTATACAGGGACGAAAGCAAGCTGCTGTTCACGTTTCTATTCTTTTAAGAACATGTTTTAAAACTGGTGTTTCATTGTTAAACCACTATCACACAAAAATATATGTCGAGAAAAGCCAGCTGAAATCAGTAATGTAGCTTAATATTATCTGATTTCAACGTTTCTTCATCCTCAACTTAATCTGATAAAAGCACTTTTTTGAAATTTTAACAGACTTGATTACAGATACGGGCTTTATATAAGAAACGGGGGAAGCTTTTATCGGATTTACAGCCTAACTGTGAAAATGGGATATGGGGGTAAGGTAAACAGGTAGCAGTTTCTTCCAATTTTTGAATAGAAATGGGGAGGGGGTATTCATACGTTTGGCTCTCCCAAACATCTCGGTCCCAATTCAAACTTTGTCCAAAAATTGTTTAACCTAAAGCCTGCAATAGGCAAATTTTGTTTGTTGTTGTTAGTTCTACTTTCATTTCACGTTCTTCAGAAATCTTCAATTGTTTACAACTAGCCGGTTTTTAAAAAATAACACAAGTAATGGAAAACACACCATTCATATCCAGTCATATTCAATGACACGTGTAAAATTTCTCTTATATCTCTCTCATAAATTCCAGGAATTTCACTCTGAATGATCTCATGTCTAGCGGTAACTTTCAACAACACAAATCTGTTACGGATCATAATTTTCAAGTGATGTAACATTATATAACTATATATAATATATAGCTTGTATATAGCTATATACAATATATAACTTATATATAGCTTTATATATAGCTATATATAATATATAACTTTACTCTGAATGATCGCCGTGACCCGTGTCTAACGGTAACTTTCAACAACACAAATCTGTTACGGATCATGATTTTCAAGTGATGTAACATTTTATAACTATATAAAATATATAGCTTTATATATAGCTATATATAATATATAACTTATATATAGCTTTATATATAGCTATATGTAATATATAACTTTACTCTGAATGATCGCTGTGACCCGTGTCTGGCGGTAACTTTTGACGACACAAATCTGTTACGGATCATAATTTTCAAGTGATGTAACATAAGCCAACTTTTCGACTATTTCTTTCTAATCAACATCCTTGTTCTACTATACATGGAAGCTTCTCCTCGCTGATTCGAGAAGTTGATTGCAGATTCTAACCAAACGCCTGCGATTGTTGAAAGTCGGCGGTACTAAGCAAACCTTGTTCGAGAGTGTGGTTCGACAATGAAAGTATTTTATAGAGCTTAGGACTTTAATACTAAACAAACTACATACTAAGACTCTTTACATAAATTTGGCACCCAACATGGGGCACCAAAATTTATGCTCCCGAGTGGGGTTCGACAATGAAAGTATTTCATGGAACTTAAGAGTTTATTACTAAACACAATATACATTGAGACTCTTTACATAAATTTTTGGCGCCCAATGTGGGGTACCAAAATTCATGTTCGAAAGTGTGGTTCGATGATAACAGTATTTTGTTGAACTTAAAGAATTTATTACTACACAAACTATATATTAAGACCCTTTACATGAACTCATTTGAACTACATTGATTCGATATAACGATTGATCTCCTGCTTCTAACACCTTCGCTTTACTTCTAATTAACTAATTTCATAGTACAAACAACGCAGGCCTCGTTTTGAGTTCGAGGTACGACCAAATACGGAATTCGCAGGGGGCTCTACTTCCTAACAAACCTCACTCTGTGACCCGTCTTATTCAACAGTAAAAACCAGTCGACAATTCTTTTAGGAAGTATTATTTATTGCTACAAAATTAAATTTACCCATATTCTTGTCATCTCGGTTTTGAGGGCTATCATTAAAGGACCGCAGTGCTCAAAATCATCAGGACATATCAATATCAACCAGAATTAAGGGCATATTTTTACGTTATCACTGTTTTATTCAAGAATTGTTCTAGGTCTATCTGGTTGAACGTTCTTTAAAATCGCAGGTCAGTCCTCGGTTCAAATCTGCTTTACTTGGGACCTAAACTCATGATCAATGATCAAAGGATGGTGGTAGAGTACACCAAAAGCTCATTAAATAATGTTTTATTGATATATTTCATCTACCCGCCTTATGCTGAGTATTTATCTATATACCTTTTCTTGTAGTAAGAACCAGATCATTTGGGCTGAGGCTCAGTGTTCTTAATTTGTCTTACGACAGCTGCTGCCAACTGATGGAGTTGAGGAGTCTGGCATCAATTGTTTGGTGTCCGTTGAATTGCTCCCGACCCTCCGGATAATTGCCCCACCCCCTCCCCCGTACTGTAACAACAAACTAGGAGAGTACATTATTTCATTTAGTGACGGTTCATCCGACTACATAAGAGCCGAAGACATTGATGGCGTTGAACTGATTTTGTTGTAAATCACTGCGCAACAAATTATGTTTTTATGAGTTTTCATCCAGACTGGTGTTGTTCTTAAATTGTTTTTAAATTTTTGACAATCTGAGCCTCACTGTTCTTATTAAATTACTTTTTACTAAAGAAAGTGTATTAAAATATCGTTTTCCGTCTGGCTTATACATTGCAGACGTCATGTTAACAATTTTACACAGAGCTTTGGTTCATCCACATCCATCCGGTATTCGATTTTGAATCAATGTGGGTTTGACGGCATCACTTACTTTGAATCGACGTCGCGGGTTTGCTGCAAATGAAGCTAGCCTGGCGTCGTATTTGGACGTTGTAAGGCCGTTGTATCGACGCAGATTCACTACCGGTAGGCTTTCTTTAAAGCAGCGACCTAAGATTTTAACTTAATCCAATGTCAGGCAACTGCCGTTTTTGCTTTAAATAATTCCGTCGGGTAGACGTCGATCCAATGTCATTCCCCATCGTAGTGTCAAATCTACAGAAAGTCGACGTCGAATGCCGGCCGGGCAGGTTCTTGCTGAGATCCTTTGCGTCGATTGCTCAGTCAGTGAAGATCAGCTTGCTAACATCCAAGTTTACAATGAACTGCCAGGGGAGGAAAGAGGTAAAAGTATTCGTGGCCCGATGCATTCCAGTAGCCAGAGTTAAGAATTTTAAGGGGTTACTCTGAACTTATTGGGGAGGCTCCTCCGAGGGCTTTTGGGGGGCTGGCATTGCAATTACTTAGGAACGCTTCTAGATGTTTAAATCTCGCCAGGAGAATTTTTTTGGGTTGATGGTAAATTTAGAGAGGCTTACCCCCTACATTTCCTTGTGGCTATCGGCCTGGCCAAATGCCAGAGTTTAGTTAAGCCAAACCATTTTTTCTTGCCGCTGTAATACTTTCATCAGACTATCGTGCAGAGACTGTAGATTTTACTGTGGTTTCCTGTTTTCATTTTAGCTATCGATTGTCCAATCGCTCTCAAATAAATGAACTGTCACCACAAATAGAGCAAATGCTAAGTAGAAGAGATCAGGTTTAAATTCCCTAGAGGGAAGGCAGTAAGCAGGGTGCTGGAAGCCCTAATTAACACGTAAATTGAATCGTGTCAGAGCTGTATTCTATGAAAGACACATTCTTCTTTTTAATGTATATTCTGATCAACGCACATCAAAAGTCTAACGTAAATTCTATATCCAAAGATTCTAAAACTCATAATATTCTACTACTCGGGTCTTACTCTACTCGCTGGCCCTCAGGTCAAATGCAGTACAAGTTTATACTGACTTATGCTATTAAACCGGAAACGCTCGTTAGGCCATAACGACCTTAGTTACGTGGTGGCAACGACATCCTTAATATAGCATTTTCTTAATGCCGCTATAAAAGCGTCCACACAATAGGAGGTATTAGGCAATATGTGTTAAGGATTTAGGATAGATTAAGTTAACTTTTAGGTATAATTCGTAGAGAGAGTTCTTTTATAGGTGAAAACTCTAAACCTGCTGAAATACAAATAGCACCTCGCAGAAAATACTGTGCTGACCATCTCGCTGCCACCACGTAACCAAGGCCGTTCTACCTTGTGGTTTAGTAGCGTATAGGCGTGACTTACACTACGTCACTAATGCTCAGACTACTTCCAGAACATAGGGCAAAGGTTTGTCACAAACTATCATACATAGAGTGTCAATTGGCTTAGATCTCAAGCCAGTATTTGCAGATCAATTATCCTTTGACTGCCAAGTGAGCAATCGATAGCCAAAAATAGTGTACATGTAAAGAAGAAAGATCTTAGGCTTTAAGAACAAAAGAGTACATTTATAGTAGACGATCAAAGGATTGTCAGAGGCTACCATAGATAGACTTGGGGATTTGAGTACTCTTTTGGTTTAGCAAATGATTAGGAAGCCTACCTTAATCTATCTCCCTCCCAAGGGTCAATTACGCCAAATATGGTTTTTGGATTCGGTGTAATTTCTTCCAGAATTGTTCATTCAGTGTAAATAACAGGGCCCTAAGTATGCTGCATTAATATAGCGCTCTTTTTTATGCTGGGCACTATCAAAGGCGCTTTACTGTAGACTTTAACCCCGCACCTTAGACCTGCTGCTGATAACTTCTATCTGGTCCAAGGCCATAAACGTCGCTTATGTGATTTTTTCCAATCCTAGCCCCGTCCTAGCTTTACACCTGCGTACGGGGAAGCATAACATAGTTTCATACTTTGCTTAATGGTATTACAGCACAGTCGGGGCTAGAACCTCGGCATCTCACAAGCTCTGGATTATGAGACAGCTAGTCTAACCGCTCGTTCATACTACCTCACTGGTCGTTGTTATGTTCATATGCTTAGAACTATATTAAATTGGATCTTCTAGACATATATGAGACTGGATTATACATGTAATATCTCAATAGATTTGATCAATGTCCTCTTACTAGAGCTTGGAATCTTCATTACAGAAAGAGAGGCTGGATTCGAAATGAGGCTACTTCATAAACTCTTCACAGGGTCCTCAGACTTTCAGAAATGATTTAAATCATAACAGTCGTAACGGTAGGGTGTCCTGGAGAGCCATGCCACCCCTTATTTTCTATGCCTTGTGTATGACCTTGTTCCACGAAGGCAGTTGCGGACATTTTCACGACGGCTATTTATTACATCAGAGTTTGACAAACTCTTAAGCAAAAAGCAGGAGCAAAAGGGACATTTAAATTTTGTTTATAAATTGATAAAAATTGACCAGAGAAGTGTATCCTGAAGTAAATTATTATACTTTTTCAACAGGCTTTTGACAGCACCACGTGCGAATAGCAGCTCGTCTTTGTTCAAAGTCAGATGTCGCAGAGAGGATGGTCTGTACCTGTGTGCAGCTGGATGTCGATGTCGTATGTCCAACGGTGGATGATCGGGCGCTAATATTGCGTCTACAAAAATAGTTCTAATATGTAAATTTAGGTTGTGACCTTCCTCAGATGGTAGAGCATACGCCTCGAAAGGCTGGGTAACTGGTTCGAATCCCGGTGGTAACATATTTCCATTTCTCCAGTGCTTTGCCAACACTGATATTTCAAATCCTCTCTTTTCAGTAATACTTTGCAACTTTCAACTACCTTCGGACAAAATGGCGGTCTGGAAGACAGTCCTCTCCTTGTCAAGTCACATGGTCCAGTGTTGATTTGGATGTCAATGTCCACCGGTGAATGCTAAGGACCTAACGTGGCAACGAAAAAATAGAGCTAGAGTTAGTATTTTAACATAGGGGTCAGCTTCGATACCGCTGGTATTACATATCTTTAGCGTCATTTTAAATCTGGTATTTCAAATCCTTTATGTTCGATGATACATTGATTTTGCTCGCGGGTGTCTCTCAAGTTAGTTAAATACAGCAACTAGCGATACATTTTTTTATGCTACAACTCTCAGTCATTTCCTTAAATTTTTCCTCGAAAATTTTGCCAAAAAACATTTCTTAAGGAAATTTAACTATTTTCATCTATAACGTCATTCTCGAATGGTCTTAATTTGAATTTTTCAATTTTTTTAATTAATAATTTGTAGTGCATAAATTCCAATTTCTAGTAATTATTTTGGATTTTAATAAAGCTTTTTGTTGATATCGTGTTTAAAAAGCGGTTCAAAACTTAATAAATGACCAAGAGTATGCAATAAAACCTTTTATTTAATCTAATATTTATTCTTATTTTTATTTTATCTTTATTCTATTCCTTATTCTTTTTATTGCTGAATCATTTTATTTAAAGCTTCTTTGGTAATTTTGGGACTTCTCAATGCATAGTAAAAATAATTCTGGT
>JAAAKM020006971.1:113068995-113090781 GCA_010016025.2 Alatinidae sp. Z8VKAUB7J3
ACATCAAAGATTTCTTCCAGTAAATCAAAGACTTGGTCTTTCGTTTTGAAACTTGGAGGCAGCCCTTTCACCTGTCAATTAATGGATGAAAGTATTTGCAAACCATCAAGTTTTACAAAGGAATGTAAGGACAACAACTTCCAATTACAAGAGAAGAAAGCTACAACAATGATGCCAAACGTATAAGAACAAATAGTGTTCAGCATTGACTTGTTCTGTTTCCTGTTTCCTGTTCTGTTTCCTTTTCCATTGACTTGTTCTGTTTTTCCTACGACCCTTTCCTTTCCAATTAAAGGGGCTAAAAGTCTCAGGTCTTTAAAAAACTCCCCTCGATTTTAATTACAACATCCCTCCTTCAAACAATATATATCTTTTAACATCTCTGGCCCTTTTAACACCAACATCGGTCCATATAAAGCGAAAAAATCCTTCGCATGGAAAAAAATTGTTCTCGCATTGTGCTATTTCAGTTTATTCGCATTGTGCTATTTCAGTTTATTCGCACAGTGAACTCTGAACAATGAACTCTAAAATTTAAAACATTCAGGAACATCAAATTCTGATCGATTTTTTAAAACAAATTTGCTTATGACTATTCTCCAAAAATACAGTATTCTTATTTGGTATACAGGTTAATAGAGCAGTTCAAGGATTTTCCCAGTGACTCTATTTGCTTCCGCTCCTAGTATATTTTCCTTGATTAAAATGGTGTGCTACATTGATTCCATTTTTTCGCTTGCCTCTATACACTTTTCTAAGCATTCAGACAAATAAATGTACTAATGGACATAAGATAATTCAAAGTTGACAACTCTTTTGTTCCTGGTTCTTGCTTAAAAGTTTCTTAAAACGTGGTACATAGTTAATGACAGCAATTGTCATTTTTGCCTTTGCACCGAAATCATTTTTAGCTTTTATGACAAAGTTCTAATCCAGATTTGGATAGCTATCTCATACTCCCGTAACTGCTATCTCGCAACCCCGCAAGGAAAACGCTGCCGTAAATGTTCAGCATCTCCACATAGATTATGCAAAGACGAAAACAGAAGAACAAAAGGTACGTCCATGGCGGTCTTTACTACTAGTACAGAGCGCCATAGATACGTCCTATAATATCAAAGACATGTCAATTACCTTTCCTTTCCCTTTGGCTGACAATTCTCTGACCATATTCTGAAGTTCGTAATCATTAACAACGTCAGAGTTACACCAATAAATTCTGGAAAATATGAAATGTTATGTAAAAATGTTGAAAAAGAAGAGAGAATTTATTTATTATTGGTGCTGCTTACACTCCCTCCATGACCGATGCCGCTGTTAGGTTTAGTCTGACTTGTTTCTTTCCCAACATGAAATTACACAGAACCTAAAGCCTAAAGTATTTAAAAACCTCTAATAGTTTGCCTCAATTAGTAGTAGAATGCAGGAGGTACTACTCGCCACTTATGATTCATGAAACGTCAAGTTGTTTAATTGGAACATTTTAATTGAGATTCGTGCTTTGTAAGGGGAGAGGGATTGAAAATAGTGTAACTAACTGATAAGTTAGTCGCAGCACCAGGGATATATATGTATGTATGTATGTATGTACGTAATTATTTCGCCATATAGAAAAATAGTTACAAAAAAATACGAGTCAAAATTACAATTTTTAAGATATAAATTGCTGTACAAAATTAAACAAAAAATATATAAGTTACTTTAAAGAATATAATATAAAATATCAGTAATTAAAAAACAAAGAAATTGAAAGCAAAGAAACCTCTACTGATAAAGTTGGCAGGGATAGCATTTAAAAGGTTCAAAAGACCTTGTTTCCATAGTGGCCCCTTTATGGATGCTTCATGTCGGATGTTTAGCATATGTACAACAAACAAATAACTCCCTATAATGTTTATAGTGGACAAGCCAGGTGGAAAACGAATTTGTCATAGAAAGTAAGAGCCAAGAACAAGGTCTGTGAATAAAAAATGGCGAAACAATATTTCATGAGCTTTCAGTAAACTCTACCAGAATCCTCGAATACCTAATTACAGTTTCACATAACATGGCAGGTTGAAACCTCAAAAATAGTATAGATTAAAAAGTAACAAATACATAATAAACAAAGGAGAGGTGAATATAGCTTTTGTTGGCATGATAACTTCCTATGAAATTTCACCAGCAAATGTCAGAAAGATGCAAATAACTTACGTATCAACTACTTCATGGCCGTAGTTTAATAATACATCCATCACCTTCTGAAAATCATCACGATATGGGTAAAAGGGCAAGGCATGCTTGTCATCTACTCCCTTGTCCTGAAAGCAAGAAGAGATCGTAAAGCACTTGCATGAAAGGTACTACAATGGTTGCTACAGTTACGGTGGGAAAGGGGTCAAAAGTAAGACGATTGAACTCGTCTCCAGATCCCTGGTTTTCTACGCGACCTATCTTTCTTTAAACAACTACTGTATACGTTACTATACCTGTAGCTAGGACGGCCTTGCTTACGCGATGGCAGCTACACTCTAAGCACGGCATTTTCTACAAAAATGTAAAAATATTTCTAGTAGTTTCGAGTTGTTACCTCATAAAAGGTTCTCTCGACCAAATATACTAAGTTAGATTTGATGTATCAAAAACCTTCAACATATCTTGCGTGATACCTCCAATAGTGTAAACATTATTGTGACTGCCTTTAGAAACCACTGTATTTATCACGTCGTTGCCACCACGTAACCAAGGTTGTTATGACTTAACGAGATCTTCCGGTTTGGTCGCGTATAGACAACTAAACTCAAATTGAGATGAATGGTAAGCAATTCAGAACTGAGGGTATCTCTACAAAAGCAACTTGAAAGGTTAGTTGAGCTATTTATAGCACATGTTTGAAAGTAAAATGCGTGCATCCACTAAAAATAATTGAGATTGACCTTGACTTGACGCCTTATTAGCTGCGGTCACACACACCAGAGTAAAATGGATTTTCCGCGTCGGAATCCCAGTTGTCAAATCCGTCTTGGTATTTCAGTTATCCCAGGGCTTGGGGTCACACTGCAAAATTGACTCACAGCAGGATCTTACCGCCCTGGTCAGATCGTGCCTTCCTTGCACTGTTCTCCAGGTGCGATGTCTTTGAAAATGTTTGTATTTGGCGGGGAAATCTATTTTGACTTTGAGTTTACCCGGAACCTTTCCACAATCTGTCAAAGGCTGTTATATGATTGGTTAATTACATCTAGTGTTCGGAACACACTACTCACCAACATGGTGAATGTAATCCGAAACTCTTTTGTTCTTTTTGACGTTGCTATGGAAACTCAACATCGTCAGATCTGAAGTGGGATTTGCGGTCACACACAAAAAGTCGTTTCCCTAATCAAAATCCACTGTTTCGCTGCGGTCAAAAGTGGCAGTGTGACCGCAGCTATTGTCACTGCTCTCCTTACTTTACGTGTAAAACTAACACATGCGCACAAACAAGAAGCAATCAATGAATTAATCTCAGTACTGGTGTCAACATAAAATTAAACAACTCGACATCTGAAACTAAGCGTACGTCTCTTATAGAAGGTATGCCAGAAGACGACGAAAACTGGGCGTAAAGAGACAAACTTACAAAGTCGAAATCTCTCTATTTACACCTCAACTTATGCTGACTGGAACCAACAAACAATTCTTGTTCAACACCAGTGTGTACACGTTTCTGCGTTCGCTTGATCAAAGCCCTACAAAATTTTAATCACGTTTTCCACTCAGCATACCTTCATTTCTTTGCTATGTAGACGAGATCTGTAGGACCATGTTTTTGCCGTTTTATCACCAACAATTGGAAAAGTACTCCCAGGAAACGGAAATGTTCTATCAATAAACGCATTCGATCCAGTGAATATTGTAGAAAATAACGAGTTTGCTTCCAATAGACCACGGCAGTGATATTGAAGGATTGCCTTCAATGGATGTCTGCTTGATAGGTGCCTTTCCAAAGCGAGGCAATATTGTTCCAAGTAGAAATGGGTGCCGTAAAAATGCTCTACTATATCTCCCCAGTTTGATTCGACACTGTTATACGCTATACCAACCATCTGCCCTTGTCCTTAGGGGTAACCAAGGTTTTTTCTACAGTAATGAAATGAGCGTTAAAACTGGTTAAATGTGCAAAGTCTATAGTCAACTCAAGGGTGGGGAGTGTGCAAATAACATTTGGCAGTGATGGAATCCAAGAGTTTCTAATTGTATTTATGACGTACAGTTCTGATGAGTCATCATCGTCATCCTGGTTCGCAGCCATTCGGCCGTAGGTGCACTTTCATGTTTTCAACAGTACGTTTCCACGACTGTCTGTCCGCTGCTCTCCTTGTAGCATCGATCTCTGAAAGGTTTGTCAATTCGGTGATGTTATACAACCCAGTTTCTTTCTAGGTCTTATGAGTAGTCATACGAAAAAAGCTTTGCATTCTACAACATGAGTGGTATATTTTAAGGTATGCATGTTTATGTGTGTTTATCGAAATAACTTTATAAATGTCAACATTGAATTCCAAATGTTACTACTATCTAACATACACGTTACATAAAACACATGGAAATGTAAAGGGGCCTGGTTTCAAAAGTTATGAAGTCGGATGTTAAAATTTTGACAGCTGACGTCAGACTAGGGTCACGTGGTATGCTTAACCCTCCAATGAATTTGCTAAAACCATGTATACGAGGAGAATGTGTGGATGTAGCAATTGCCATCACGGATGGAAGATATTTACTGTTTCGATATTAAATGTAGTTTGGCGTTAATTTGGTAGTTTGGCGTTCCCTGAAATATAAATATCGAGGTAATTGAATATCTGTACTTACTTTTGCCGTAGAACTCCTGAATTGCCAATACTTTGAGTTTCCTTCTTTGACCTCTTCCTGGAACAGAGGCAAAGATTGCCAACGGTTCTCGGAAGGGCAACCGAAGTCGTCCAGTTTCATCTTTTGCACTCAAATTTGGCAGATCACGCATTTCGGGGAAATCGGAAATGTAAAGTAAAGTTTGTTTAACAGCCCGGAAAAATGATCACAAGAGTTTAAAAATGGAGACAGTGAAAACGGAACCTGTTTACTAGCTTTTCCGTCAAAGACAGACATATCAGCGTCGACGACCCCCTTAAAATCTATACGGAAAAAACAATATTTTCTGCATTTGCAACTGCAAAGGCTTCACAGTATTGTGCTTGACCTGTTGACCTGTTGACCTGTTGACCTGTTGACCTGTTGACCTGTTGACCTGTTGACCTGTTGACCTGTTGACCTGTTGACACGAACTAAGCCTTCGGACTTAGTGACAAGTGATGTATGGTGTTTTTTTAGTGCAGGAAAATTTTCCATGGGGCCTATTCTATCCTCAATCACAGAAAAAGCTTCTTAAACCATGAACTGGAACGAAACCCGTTTGCTTGAGCCAAAAAACACCTGATCCTCTGAGCCATGTGATTGGTGGCGGGCGAATGGATTTTGCATTCTTACAGTCAGAGATATCTAACATCACTGGCTACATTCGTACACGGCAGAATTCTGTTCAACATAAGTAGAAATATTCTAATAGGGAGTTGAAGTTGCATGTTGCCAGAATGAAGGGGAAGAGCTCACATTTCTTCATGTCAGTCCAAATAAGAGCATAAATAGCTGCTAAAACTTAATTTAGAAACACCTGCAGGTAAATGTTAAAGTTAAAAGGACTGCCTTATACCCCTTATCCTTGCCTTTATTATCAACCCCCATTTCACATTACGATTGTATAAGGCAAATGGGCCTATTTTAACGTGACCAAATTTTAAGCTACCCCTTGAGTTTTACCCACTCATACAACTACAAACCAACGAATAATACATGACCATCAAAGGTCCAGAAATATTGCATATAGATATATTATGTATGGAGGAGAACTTACGATGTATATGTATATTTTAAATGGTTATTGGTCATTCGAAACCTTTATGCAGTATAACCCATTATGTAGGACATTCTTGTAGTTTTGTAAATCTATTTACAATAGTTTTTTACGTAATTTGGTATTTTGTAATAACAATTGTTTCGCCGAATACTAAAGAGCTAGTTATTTGGCCAAATACCGAATAAAAGTATGCAGAGTATCCCTAGGAAAAGTCTCATTGAAACTTTGTAAGTAAATCAGCTTTTCTTGTCATTACGAAGCGAAGTGCATGGTAGAAGTATTTAAACCTCCTTCACGTATGGTGTTGATACATGTTGGCTCGTGACATCAGGAAGTTAATTGTCTTGTTTATTTAAGCTTCAAGTAAGGGGAATTCTGGGTTTTCGCCAATTGTAATATAGAATATAAGAAGCTTTGATGACTTAACATCTGTTGCAAATTCTAATATGAGTATTAGTTTATACACACATATGTACATACATGTTCATATATCCACTGAATGTGTAGATCTATGCACACGGTGAAATTCGGTGTGTGCAAAATAGTAAACAAAAGGAGCTGTTAACATAAGTCTGGTTTTCTTTGAGTTACTCGCTTTCGTTCCTAGCATCTTCCGAGCCATTAAAGTTTTAGCATGGGGAAGCAAACCAAATAGTGTGTGGTTCTTCCTTTTCTTTGAATCGAGTTTAAAATAGAAGCATGTTAAAATCCTGAGTAATATTGTTAGCCAGTCTTGGCCAACGAAAGAGGATCTGAATTTAATGGGTCATAGAAAACAAGGAAACATTTATAGCAATCGTAGAAGTTATGCCCAGTAATTGTCAGTCCTCTTTTTTTTACTTAAAACCGATTACACTTTTATACACATGTACATCTTAATTTGAAATAACGATGATTGGAAGCCTCTAAAATAAGAGATTTACAATAAAAACTCAAAGCGAAACAATAAGAGAAGTGTATTGTAGAAAATCTTAGTATCTTTTTGAGAAATAAGTGTAACGTTTATGTCGCACAATATGGTCACTTAAGAATATATTTTTGTATCATTGTCAGAGTCCGGTTAGATACGAGAAACGATCTGACCTTTTGATACTGCCCTGTGTGTTACGATAAGACAAACATGTAGTGTTACTTTACACCAAGTTATCCTGGTTGACTTTTATACTTGCACCCTGTGTAATATTTAACATGAAGGTATGATGAATGAAGCCATGATTCGAATGATATAATATTTTGTATTTTATGAGTAGAAATAATGTTATGTAATGTCATCCTTCCTGTAAGGTAAGCCATCGATCGAATGCTTTTAAGAACCTCACCATCTGATAGGTCACTCAAGGAAAACAATGATATAATTTGGTATAATATTTACCTGCGGGTCCAGTAGGTCCTGGTTTGCCTTTTACACCAGGTTGGCCTGGTGGACCTTGGCATTTGCACCCAGTATAATTTTTAACATCAAGGTATGTTTGATTAAGCCATGACTCCAATGATATGATATCTTGTATTCTGTAATAGATATAAATAAAATTACTAATCAAATAATAATTCTGTGAATGTAATAGGATATATAATTGTGATTATTTTCAACTAGTAGTGTAGTGATATTAATACATTAGTAGAATTCCTTCCATACTGCATAATCACATATGATATTTTCGCATGATATTTTCACATGTGATGTCACACATGAAGCCATTTACATAGTCTGGTTGTGTAAAAGCACATAAACATATTGTCAACAGTTTTCACTGCATGTGCTAGTGCAAAGAAAGCGTTTACATTCATTCTAATTATAGCAAAGGGATATTTTGGTTTATTACTTGGGTTGCACTATATAAACACTGGGGATGTTTGACTGTTATCATCTATTAACTACGTCCATTGGTCTCTATTAAATTCTACGATTACTATTATAATTTAAAAAAAATACTAGTTTTAGATGAACTTTTCCAGTTACTTAATCAAGCAGACAAGATTAAGACCAAAGTCTTTTGTTAAACCCACCAATATGGAGCTTTTACATCATTACCATGCTACGTCGATAACCATTACAATCATTGCTTGCTTAATGCCATGCATGATAGAGGCTATAAAATATTTACTGACTGGCAAAGATTTATAGAAGAATGTGAACGTCTGAAGAGAGTGTTTTGAGATTTAATTAAAGTACTCACATCAATTAATTACGAGGGATGGTCCTTAAAGGAAATCGTCCTTCAATCTATAACATTACGCTGTTGAACATAGCTGCAAGGTCCTAAGTCACCTACCAAAAATTTTCAAGTGCTCGCTATCTGCAGCAGTAAATTCGATTATCAAGCAAAATAGATGCTGTACATTCGTGTGTTTAAGCCTGACCTTGAATGTTTCAAAGGACTACATCCGAGAAAAAGTTGTGTTTAAATGTTCTTTATAGTTTAGAAGTTTTATAAATTATATTTGTACAGTAGTTCATTGTCTTCATTGGAAATGGGGTCAAGATGATTGTCTTTGAGTTATAAAATGTTATTAATAAAATTATTTTTTGTATACGCTATTAACTTAAGTTTCCAAGTATTTGCTTACGTTTGCGAAATTATGAAAAAAAAAAGAAACGCCATAGAGTTGGAAATCTAAAAGCTCTGAAAATTCCCAAAATCGGAAAGAGATAAGTTTTTGGGTAAGGCATTAAGTAAACTTGCTGAGCCAAACACTGTAGAAAAATTGCTTGCGTTACTACAACAGTAGCAAGATACAAAAACTGCATTTCACTAAGGGTTGTGCTCTACTTAGTATTATATTTCCCTTGAACTGCACTAAGTGTAGAAAGCAAAAAAACAGTTAAGTGTAAGAAAATATCGTTGTGACAATGTGTCAAGACATTATTTCTGTCAGACGTTAGTTATTTATTAGTTGATACAAAAAATAAAATCCGGAAAATTTGCGATTTAGTTTCTCTAAAAACATCAGAAACGATTTTGTATCATGTACAAAAAAATATGAAATGGAAATATCACATTTTTACTAGACAAAGTTAGCAAAGGATAGCATGATCTGATGCGTTTTTCAGTATATTTTGTCCTAATACATTGAGTGAATGAATGTCCTGAAAAGTCGCAAAATTATAGCACAATAGCTTGGGTGGTTGTAGAGTTATGAGAATTTCCCTTGCTTAAGAGTTCCCTGTTCTTTGTATGTTTAACCCTTACATACTATCAGGTCAGTTTTAAAATCCATCCGGAGCAATGTGGCCAGACCAACTGTGTGTGATTTAGATCGACAGTTAAAGAGGGATATTAACTATGTGTAAGAAAGTTAATTTCCCTCTTTAGTTTGTTACAGTCGACTAATAACGGAAACATGTCTAGGAAAATGTAGACCATATTATAGATTGGCGTCCTTCTTTAGCATGCTTTAGGAAACAGACAGTTTTTAACAACTCAAAACCAAGGATGATAGTAAAGTAGCTAGCTTACTACCGTAGTAAGTAATGAAAATAAATGTTGAACAGAAAAGTTGCTTCTAAAGACAATGAAGAGTGTTCGTGTCCAGAGATCGGAACATTTGGAGTAAATTAACAATGCTCTAACGGAAAATACAAATGGTGACTAAGACTTGAATTGCATGAAAAGTACGATTACAAAAAAGAGTGATACTTTTTTTATGCAGTCTGGTGAGTACTGTAGAGGCTTGCCCCCTTCAATGCAAAAGTTATATTTATCATT
Organism: Alatinidae sp. Z8VKAUB7J3; assembly: GCA_010016025.2. NCBI lineage: Eukaryota > Metazoa > Cnidaria > Cubozoa > Carybdeida > Alatinidae > Alatinidae sp. Z8VKAUB7J3. Next base: position 113,078,617 of record JAAAKM020006971.1, read on the forward strand.
ACAAGGGATACAAAACATAATAAAGCTGTCTTTTCATATTTTCACAGTAATGTAGAAAGTACCAATTAAAATTCTTTGAAACTTCCTACTTTTTGCTCTCGACGATCTGACAAGTGATGCAAAAAAACCTCATTGATCGTTTAACAAAGACTTAAAAATTTATCTGATATCTTTTAGTATGTACTTCCTTCAAATCATCACAAGAAATAATTAAAATCACCATGAAATAATTAAAATTGTGCCCTACAAAGCGTTTTAAAACAACTTTTGATAAGATAAGAATTTTGAACAAACACTAGAAGAATAGAAAATATGTAATAAAAATCCCTGTGCGATAATATTTAACCTAGCAATATATATAAATATACATGAAGATATTTATAATTAAATACCGGGTATTTGCTGGACTCCGATTACGAGAATTTATTGTATCCTTAATTTATTGCAAGGTCTACCAAGCGGATGAATGCTGTTTACTAAATTAGCATTATCCCTTCTTGAGTCTATACGTATTGTTCTAAAATAAAAGCAGTTGCTAAGCATTAACACAAGAAGAGATCCCTTTTATTCCCAGTGGCATAGAAACACCAGATAGTTGCAAGAAAAGCCCTTACAAGCCACATGCAATAATACTGGGTGTTTAAAAATGATGGCGAGGAGGGATAACTTCCCATCCCTGTAATTTTCTCTGTAGACAGTTTCCATTTTCTTTTCATAATCAAGCTTGAAACTTGGCTAGACGTTAACAGCATTTATAAATCCTTCAAAGGCTCCTTTATGATAAACAATATTTTTAATAAGTTTATAATTCCTCGGTAAAGATATTGTATAGAGCCGATCTTTCAATGCAAAAATTGGATTTTAGCATATACGTAGTTGGATTCGAAACTGCAGAGGATAACAAATCACCTTTCTACCTTATTACAAATGGGTATTTGAAGCAAATAGTGCCGTATGAATATGAAAAAAATACAAATATTTGAAGTTTTATTGTGGTCAACTTGCCGTCAGGCAAGCATTCTTAATTATTTTATATATATATTCCTGACAGTCCTGGTTTTTATAGAGAATTTTTATCCTTCGTGGAGTCAAAGGACAAGTCAGATAGGAAGCAATAACCAAATTATGTTATCGACAGAGTTCTCATCATGACACATCTGTAGTATTGATAATTTGCAATAACGAAATTATATTGTAGCTTTCCTTACTTGTTTAGGTCTTAAATGCTTAAGTAAAAGTTTACCAAAACATGTTTTATAAACGCAGCTGGGTCATCAAACCAGCAGTTAGTTGGTACGCTGTTAGTATCAGTTTAAACAAGCGAAAGAGAGAAAAAAAGTCTAAAGTTTACAGTCAATAGTCTGATAGTCAGTGACACTGCCGCAATTCAAGAGTATATTTATCACAGTAAGGTCTTTCTAAGATCTATTCAGTGATCATTTAAGCCGGTTCCTTACTAACAGCTGCAACATCATAACACGCAATTTTCTGAACTGTAACGAGAGCATATTCCGAAATAACACAATCAGCAGCGGTAATGAAAATGAAACTTCTCAGTTGGTGTTGACTACCTTATCTATATAAGAAAGAAATAACTTTTTCATTTAATCGGATTCTAGAGATGACCTGACAGCATAAAGACTGTCGAAAACGTAGCAGGTGTCTTTTCTTACAACTTAAATGCAATCCCCTTTGAAAATAACTACGCTTTACTTTAAGAAATTTTTTCATCTGATATTTCATCTTAAAGTTTGCTCTTCCATAACGTTTTTTAATGTTTACAGAAAAAGTTAGTTTTGTCCTTCCAAGTGTGGATAAATGTTCACCAGCCACCTTGGCAGAAAATTGACTGCACTTAGCTAGCTGGGAAGAAAAATCCATTCCTATGCCAGTCTTGTATTGGATTTACTATCATGATTCGTATAAATTCCCCTTTTTCATAAACGCTGCTCTTTAACAAGGGGTACCCTGTAACAAAGGCTCCTTTCAACAAGTGCGCCGCTGCAGTAGGCCCTTCTTTTGAATAAGCGCGCCCTTTAGAGTCCTGGTAAAACTCAAGATATGGAATTATTGCTTTGAAGCACATATTTTTGATTCAGCATCGTCTTCCTCTTGAAATAGGCATTTGTTTAAATATGGTAGTGTACCCATTTTTTTGAAGCCTCAGTTTTGAGTATTCTGCATCCTGCTTTCTTTATCTAACTTATTCGTCTGAAATTGTTGCTGTATACACCTGTAAAGAAGCGTTATGATGGCAGTGTCTACCTGGAATCTCTAAGCAAAGCAAATATTAATAATTCTGTTAAAGCAACTTTTTACTAAGCAAACAATTGTGCCTTTATCAAATGAAGCCTTTTAAAAGACCAGCATTAACCATCACAGTGACTATCAGTACATGTCGCCCCTAAAAAATTGCATTCCCTTTTCAGACTTGGTCCCTCTAAGAAAAACTTCTTCTCGTGGCCCTTCCCTTGAATGCTAAAATCGTCCCCCAGGGCACCGAATTTGTCACCCTACCAAACTGACAACAAAAAGAGGGCGATAAACCTACACAGCGACGCTTTAAATGGGTTGGCATCAGTTTGGACAAAAGTATTATTAGTAAACTAAAAGTATAAACTGGATACAATGGCCCCTTCCGAAAAATTGAAAAATTGACTGAAACAAAAGATAAATTCTTGGATAAAAAGATTCCGTTGATATGGAAAGCTACTCTTTATTTGCGTCAACAATTATTTCTTCATCTTCATTGACTTAACATTCCATGAAAGCAGTGTCACTATCAAAGCAGCCAAAGAATACCGGAAAATCCCATGTGACAGAACGTTTCAACGATCTCAGATTATCGTTGAAGCGCGACAACAAAAGTTTATTTGCGACTATTCTTAGCCATAGATAAAAGATAAAATGAAATTTCAGCTTAACTAAAATACTACTATTGTATAAAGGAAAGATAAGACATGAATCAACTCATCATACTTACGAATGAGTGGGTGAAAATCACAAAATTGTCTATCCATTTCTGGAATCGAATAATTTGCATTGATGATTTTCAATTTGGCAGAATCTTCAAAAGGATGCTCCATAAAACACAACATAAATAAGACACATCCCAAAGCCTAAAGGAAACAACAACAAAGCCAGTTATAAAAACAAGAACCATCTCGGACCCCGTATATCACCTCAACCCTATTATCTCTATAAAGTAAGCCAAAACAATCACCAGATCATCCTCATAAACAATATCTACCAACTTTAAACAGGGAGTGTATAACTTACAACTTATGTTTGACAACTGTTGTCACATACAATTATAGTACAGTTCTTTTAGGAGTATGTCTATACCATTTCAAAGCCACCTAATATAATTTACTTACCCACACATCTGCCTTTGTTGTAATTGGTAAATTGCTATACATGTCGATCATCTCTGGCGCTCTGTACATCGGCGTCGTATTTCGCTGAATCTAAAACAAATAAAATACGCGTATGACACACTCCAAAATGATGAGTACATCCAACAATAACATGCCAAAATCCTAAATGACATGGGCCAAAGGAATGTATGAATTACGATATTTAACTTTCAAATATTTTGGTCTTCTTTGGGATAAATAATCTCTGATATCTTAATGTACAATAGTTTGCTTGCATTCTAAGTCATGCAGTGCGCAGGGCAGGTTCGCCAATCTTACAAACAACTGAAAGTTTACTGTTTTTGATAAGTTACAAAGACAGTCACCAGACGACTTCAAATTCTAACGACTGCTCCTTCTGGCCATCTGCTCCTCAGTACGAAAAGCTTGCTTATCTAAAAGGTAAATCCAGCACTAAACGCGGCTACGGCTTCCTAGCCCCTATGTTAACCTCTTACGCTGACTACTAGTTACCAGGCCTCTGGATGGATTCAATCTCAACAGAAAGAGCTAGGATAGCCTTGTGTGAATTCATTCGTTCTAAAAATGGCATCATTTTAAATATCTAACAATTTCTGTACCAAAAATATAGCTGTATTAAAAATAATTCGCTGTATTAAAAATAATTCGCTGGACGATTATTTTCATTCTAAGATTTCCATGACCATTTAATAACAAAGTGTTCTATGGAGTGTTAAAAAATGTTCAATTCCTATTTAGCACGAAGGCTGAGTAACAAGAGTTACAAAAAGAAAGTACGCTAACATCCTAGTTTAGTAATAAAGATGCCAAACAATGCCTTTCGCTTTCAGACTATACGTTAACGCTTACTCAATTTGTCAAGAAAAAGCGTCAACATTTTCAGTACCTCATCTTCTGTTAAGCTCCTTTGTAATGATGACCAGTTTTCGTCAGGTGTGACAGCCTTAAGCGTTGCACTTCCAAAGTCACAGAGTTTGATTTGTCCTTTCGAACTTAATAGTAGATTTTCAATCTAGGCAAGAATAATTTAAAAAACTACTGTATGTGACTGTGATAATTAAGATAACGTCATGAAATTGTTATTATTATTATTACTTTTATTATTAGCAATCTTTAAACAGGGCGCCAACATCACTCAGTGGTGGTTTTCAGTGGGGCCCTGTTCATCACATGATGTAATTTGATCATGGTAAATATGATTTGAGACAAATTTTATAAAATACATAACAATAGTACGAGTATTAGGGAACTTAATTTTTACGAATTATGATGAGAGATCCTCAGATTTCTCTATTTTATACACATATGCACAAAAAGCAAAATATTACAATCTAATGACAGTGGTCTCTTCCAATAGTCCTAGCCCATCTATTGGGTTAGATATTCTAGAGTTCCCCCTAGATATTCTCGTATATCTATAACATTGTTGATACATTCATTACTTTCCTGCTCATCCACTCCTTCAACTGGATCAGGTAATAAGGCTTTAAATGCATCCAAATGCGGTGTCAATCCAAATTTAGGTTAAGTTGATGTTAACCGTTTGAAGAACACCTTGGGGAAACCTTAGGGCATAGTTAGGTACCTACCTAAAAGTTCATTTTATACCGCTGTACTCTTTCTTATTCAGCAATTCACCTCTATCAAAATATAACCATTTACTATAAATTTCAGTATGTTCTGGACAAAAGAAAATCAAAACACCATGAACAATAGACAACATGTAACAAGAACAAAGTATTTGAAAGAAAAACACCTGTGAGCAATACAAACAATTTAAAATGAGATCTAATTATAATTGGCATTTTGCCATCAATCCTACCAACACACTACACACCTTTAAGTCCCGGTGTATAATTGCAGGTTTCTGCTTATGCAGATGTGCGACAGCTTTACATGTTTGTGCAAAGACTTTCAGCACTTGATGCCATGGAAGTGGAACCTTGCCTCTGTCCTTCAGATATTCAGTAAGGGTACCACCTAGAAACGCAAACAAACTAGTCATACTCCCTTACCATAGTCTACAACAATACTGCAAGAACAATATCTGTTCGAAGAAAAAGCCAGTAACAATCAACCTGAAGTACATACGCCCGTAGTTGATGCTAGCAAAGATGCTAATGAAGTATCCTACTACTATAAACACGCTGCAGTCTAAATGGTATTTGCTGTTTGTATACACTGATGTAAATTTCTATATTTTCGTTCTACCCTTTGTGTTTGCTATAATAGTTAAATGTTGAAACATTAGCCCAGTCATTAGGTTGTATTACCTTTTCTTTTCATTAATCTTTAAAACACTTCTTGAATAGACCAAGCCCAAACCTCGACAATTTGTAAACAGTGTTAAAAATCATCAAAATCATTCTTTAGTACCTTTTCTATTTCTGACAGTTTACTAAAAATGATTTTTCTCCTTGTTTAAGTATACAATACATTAACATCATGTGTACGTACACATTTCTGGCAGACGTCTTCCTATTTCTGGTTTCACCAAAGATATCTAGGATCTCCTGCAAATTATATAACCTGCCTTACTAGATACTTTGCTATTCTATGTTGCACCTAAACTGCTTCAATTTGTATGTAGTTCACTTTTCTGTATATCAAAGGTTCATCAAAAGTCCTGATATTTGAAGTATTGTCACTACCTACAAACAATGTCTAATCATTGCATTGTGTCATTACTGTGATATCTTTGCTTCTCAGTATTCCTAATAAAGTCACACTATGACTATGCTATCAATAGTTTTATCAATATCAAGCAGGGTCTCAACCAGCAAATTAAGTCTATGGTATGATGAATGTAGAAGGCAAGATGCACCTCATGCTTGTCCCCCTTGATCTACCAAAGACTTCTGAATTCAATAGACCAGCTAAGTTTAACAGATTTAAGTAATTGGGTCACACACTTCACTTTTTCCGCTTGTGTTTGATCTGTGGTTCTATGGTAGCAAAACTTGGGTTCCACTGGCTTCTGATCTGCAGTGGTTTCTTCACAATGATTGTGACATGATTAGATGGATCTGCAGGGTGAAACCTGTCCACGATGTTTCGACACCAGCTCTTCTGCAAAAGCTTCAAATTACTGACATTATTGCTGTCCTATGCTGCAGACGTCTACGATGGTAAGATCATTTTCAAAGTGCTGCAACTGCTTTCAAAAATGTCACAAAATTGCTTATCCTCTACGGCATGTGGCAGGCCCTAGAAAATGTGGGCTGAGTGTATTGGTAACAACCTGAATGCTCTCAACTTGGAAAATACTGGCCCACTTGATAGAGCTACATGGAGAGATGAAAGTTATCAGAAGCCTAGCACTGACTACCCTGGATTCCAGGAACTCTGCAGCCTGATAAATACAAAAACAGGATGGCAAGGTAAGGTACAACAAAATCAAAGGCATTAATTCGTACCTGTACAAAGTTCTGTAAGTATTAAAAATTCTGCACAGGAGTTTGCTGTCTGCTGCTCCAGCAAAGAAGCAGCAGCTATATATTGGATAATATTTGGGTGTCCCCTGAGTCTTTTCTGTCCATGAATTAAGGTCTCCACTACACAAGACATTGAAAATATTCATACATATTCAAAACTTGGGCATAATATGAAACTCAAAGGGAAGAAAGCATAACAACTTGTTCAACAGCTGTCACAGCTCTGCATGATTTAAGGTATCAATTAAAACCTAAAACTGTTCTTCCCCTTAATAGATGTAATAAATGTTGAAAACTAGCAATGTATTTAATATATTGCATAATACATCTTTATATTATTTTGGCAAGATTATGGGCCACCTAAATCTAAGTGGTGGCAATTTATCAAATTATTACAGATAAATGTGATCGTACCTCCTTGCCCCTGCACGTGTCTGCCACTGCTTACTTCATACATTGCCAAAGTTTTCTTTCCTTATATAATCAAACTTAATAAAACCCTTCACACTGTCACTGTTTTCACCTTAGCAAGCGTAAGTGCATTACTGCATACATCTGTTACAAAAGGATACTAAAATGTTGCATTCTTGAACAATTGCATCTTTGGCATTCTTGTCTGGTGCAATCAGCCTCTAAACACAACATTAATGGAAATAATAAGTGAGTTTTGGGGATGACTGAAATAAAAAAATACCACATATTTATATAGTATTTACATCTTTAGTATAATATAAGTTCTTACCTCTTAATAGGTGTTTTAAAACTTAAATAGAATATATTGTCCAGCGCCAGTGGTGGCAACATATTTTTATTTCTCTGGTTTCTTTTCAAATAAACAAATGTTCTCTCCTCAAACATTTAATGTTACTGATTAGATGGTTAGCTTCCTTGCCAGATTTTAAATAAAAATATGTCTAACAAAGGAGTAAACAGGGGCACTATTTATTTACCTCTTTCTTTGGTTTTGGAAGTTTGACATAGGAAAAGCAATGAAAAATGCTATTAGCTGTTGGACTCCCTAGTACCCTTATCTCAATTTTACCTCCGTTAAAATCACAAATGCCCCCTTAGGGGGACCCTGGACCCCCTTGAGAATCACTGCATTAAGCATACATACACTGTATAACACTGGTTTCATCACGACTAATTTTGAAATGCTAAAATTTGCATGATAAAGGTTTTAACACTATCTCCCACTATATATATCAAAGATTTCTGGCCTTTAGAGCAGATATAGATATGCAAGCATATGGAAAAGTATGCAACTATTAATAGTTTATCATACCAATTTTAATTGTTTATAAAAGTATGGTCAATTGCCTGATGGACTTCTGGAGTCCATTTATTTTAATTTTGCCAAAAGTATCTGGAACTGTGATAATCATAGACTAATCAACTCTTTTACTCTTTTGCTGAGGACAATGCTAAGAAAAATTAAAAGGAAAACACCGCCAGAAATATCTAAAGAATAAAATGGGTTTATGAAGGGCAGAGGAACATAAAATGCTATTTTTATTCTTAGAATGACAACTGTTTTAGTGTTACAGATCTAATAGTTGGGGGCCATTACATCATAATCTGTTACAAGTGTTAACAGATCTGTTGGCTCAATCTAAGCAACCTCCAATCTGTTAATTTTGGCTAGGGAAACTATGCTAAAAATATCATCTATTTTCACACAGATTGTCAAAGGTAGCAGTATTGTATATTCAAATTTTTACACAAAGGTCAGAAACCGGTGATGGTTTTAGTGTTAGTGTAACCAACAGTTAGTTCTGTTATGACTGTAAAAGGAACACAATACAGTACTCAGCAGACACATAGCAATTATCATATATTTATCACGGAGTGGAGCATTACCACAATAGCTTGCTTTCTTTTTTTCACTAACGGCACTGAGGGGATTTGAACCCAAGACCCATTGGTTTGAAAGCCAACACCTTAACCATTTCACCATCAAGTCCAATAATTAAGGTGAGAAATTTTCAAGTCAATCTTGCCATATTTTCGCCGCCACTCAGTGGGTAAGAGGAAATTCATTAATAATAAGCCATATTTACATCTGTATTCTACAGCGCTTTACAAATGCTAAGATATTACTACTAAAAACTAAGACAAGGGCCTAACAGCAAAGAAATTATTAAAATATTAAAAACACGATAAAGATCCTCAAAGCCAGATGCTCATGCATAATTTCCTACGTACAGGTATTAGTACACTGTAAGTCCTTCACTATCCCCGTGTATACAATAAAATACAGTTGCCACACTAGAGCGTAGGGATGAGCAGATATCAGATTTTTGGCCGACAGACATACCTGGGCCGATACTATCTGGAAAATTCAAAATTTTGTTTCAGAATTTGAAAAGCGTTTTCAAATACCAAATTGAATAAAGCATTTTAATTTTGTTCTGGGCGACTAAATTTTTGCAATATTTAACTGCGTGGTATTTAATAAGTGGAGTTTTTTCCAGATATGTCGGAGACTTTGCGGATGATTTTATTATTTTAAAGTATCTGACTGCTTCATTCCAAAGTCTTAACCCAGAATTTGATGGTCAATAAGTTTTTAAACAATGCTACAACAGGTGAAGACGAAAAATTCTATTTTGCAGCATTTTAACCAAAGGGTGATCTGCAAAGACAATGTAGCAAATTGAGGTAATATGCTATTTCCACACAGGAACTTTAACTCTATCCCACCAACCTTCATGTATTTGCATGTTAGACATTTTCCATAGACAGCTTATGCTTTCTTCACTTTTTTTTTTCTTCACAAAAGAAACAGAAAACGTTTCAATTACAGACTTGTTGCTTTAGTAGTTTACTCATTCTCTAAACACAAAATCCCTGCTGGTTCGTCAGAGTCTCTATATTATGTGGGGAGATATATTTACTAACATAAGGGAGTTATTGAAACATTTATTCTGCAAGCACTATCAGGTAAGCTTTCATCATAAATTTATAAGGAACTGACTTCTTTCTCAGTAACAATCCAATGATCCAACAGTATCACATTCAAATACTGCAATTTTGATTGTGAGATTGAAGGAGAGTTGAAAGAAGTACTTATCTTGATGACAGAACATGGGTCTTTTTCCATACACAAACAAAAAATTGCTAGGATTCGTTTTACTGCTGTCTATAAACCTGTTAAACTACAGCACTTTCATATTCTGAAGGATAATGACGAGATTTGGGTAACCAAAAATCATTTAAGCTTGCTTTAATTGTAAATTAGGTCTTAAGAGAGTCTATTGTTTAAAAAATGTAGCTTCCAAAGCAAACCTTGCGCTAAAAATGCTTTATACGTTTTCTAAAGCAGGATTTAGATGGTAAGTACTCTTAGGGTTTCAACTTGTCGATGTTTTTATTAACCCAAAGTCTTGCTAAACCTGTTTTTGTTATTTCTTTTACTTCTCCCTACGTATGGTTCTAACTTAAGTTCAGATTGAAGTTGCTAAGAGTAGACATCATTTTCAGTCTCAATTTGCTTAAGAAAGAGTGACCTGTTTTCGAAGACATTATCTAAAGTTACTTTACAGTTTCTGCGTTGATCCCCTGCGAATACCTGTAACCTTAGATTTTTGAATGTAAACGTTTACTAAATCCTGATGAAAATGACTGAAATCATGGAAGACACTCAGTAAAAGAAATAATCTCCCCTTTCTAGTATTACTCGGTGTCTTTCAAGGGCCGAATTAAGCCGGTGGAAGGCCTGGGGGCCACTTCAATGGTAGGCCCCCTTTCCACCCTTCCTACTGTATACACCATAGAATATTAAGTAATATATACAGTGGAACCCCACTTGAGGACCACTACGGTAACGGGACCACCCCACCTAAGTGGATCAAATTTTTTGGTCCCGAAATTTTCCTTCATGTATACCATTAAGATAAACTCCTGTAAGTGGACCACCCCACTATCCGAACCGGGAACAGAGTTATCTGGTCCCAATCAATCTTTGGAACTCTAACAGGACCAAACTAACCAACAGGACCAAACTAACAGTTTTCCAACCCATGGTCACCCTTGCAGGAAAGATAATTAAGCGTGATCACTGTTCTAGACAATAGGGATTGGCATCGGTACCCACCCAGGATTATCTTGCTTGTGAGGAAAACCTCGATACGTGTGACAACGACATCATCGGCTTAGAACAGCAACTTGTCGAAGACTTCCTTGGAGATGACACACGACCAAAAGAGAACACTAACGTTCACACTCTTGAGGATGACGAGCCATCTGACGAGCCATCTCCCACGAGCGAAGAAGACAAAAAAGAAAAGATGTCTGAGAAGAGTAGCCTAGGGCTGGTTAAACAGCTGAAGACTTTTGCCGCAGAAAAAGGCGCAGACCATCTCATGAGCGCAAGTTATGAACTTGAGAGTGGGATTTGTGAACTTTCGTCGAAGTCAACCAAACAGACATCCATCTTCGAGATTTTTATGGAGTAATGATATTACAAGTTGAAATGCAAGTTTTATGAAGTCATGACCCGATTGGGGTCTTCGTAATCTACATGATGGTAATGTGCGATGTTTACGATTTGTGATACGTGCTTGTTTACATGTGTAATCTTATTTTCTGTTGGAAATGGTCAATAAATACAAATGAATTATAATTGTGACTTTCTTTGTCATCCCGCTACATTGGAACTTGTAGACCCCTTGCATAGTACAGCACCGTCATTGGTTAGACTCCATGGCTCCCAGGGTGAATTCCAGTAAGTGGACCACCCCGGTAAGTGGAACACTTCAACTTGGTCCCGAGGGTGGTCCACTTAGAGGGGTTCCACTGTATTTACGAGAAAATTTTGGGGTAGGAAGTACTCCACGGTGGCAATTCTTCGAATTCTACAATATGCAATCCATAAGCATTAAATGGAATGAACCCAAGATGAAATTATGGAAATTATCTACACAGAGGAGTTCTTCACTTACGATTTCTTAAATTTCATGAAAATGCGTATTATAACTATAAAGTAGACATGCTTAATTCCAGTGAATGGATTGAGTTATAACCATTATAATATAGATACCTTTTGTAATGTTCGTGTAGCAAAGTCACTGATGTTGTTACTAAAGGCTATATCTGACTCAATGCTCATCATAACCAGGTTTACAAGTCGTTTCTGCTTCATGGATACTGGTAGTCCATTCTCAGTTAATTTGAGTTATGATAAGAAATGCTCGCCGCTGCAGTTTGATACCATCAGAATAAGGTATATCAGTGGAACTATCTAAATGTTTGGGAAAGTGTGTTATACACCCTTATCTATCATAAATATGTAGAAAAATGGCTGCGTGTTAATGCTTTTTTGGCTCCTCGTC
>JAAAKM020006971.1:113096995-113119046 GCA_010016025.2 Alatinidae sp. Z8VKAUB7J3
TTAAAAATGGAGTGGAAAACTTCCTTACAGCTCTTAGCATGTTACGAGCAAAATTTGAAGCAAATGGGGTCAAGTTTTTGAGGTCCCGTAGTCTCCTAGGGAGACATTTACAACATAACATACTGGTGTTTGTGATACCCAGCTTCGCCGTCCAAGTATTAACTAGGAAATTATCTACAGTAGCAGCTATACTTTCTTAACGTTTAATTAGTTTCTTTCATCAACTTGTCAGATACAAAGTGACGAATAACAGCCATTTTGTAAAAGCAGCTAAACTAACAATGGTATCAACTTTCAAGTCCTTTCCCCTCGACCGCAACTTAACCACAACCACACATGCGCAGTTCCTTCAAAGTAAGGATGATACAATCTCAGAGAAACAAAACATCTGAAAGCTTAACAGAGCATTAAGTGTTTCTGCAGATCGACGTTCGCTTGAAATATTACCACAGATTAAAAACAAGTTAAAGCATTGAATACGATAGGTTTTGTTGTTTCTTCTCAAATCTATGAAAAATGCATTCAATGTACATCAAGAAAACTAACTCTCTTTAGCTGTACAACATTTTCCTTCCGACTATCCTTGTGATTTATGTTGAACATCGACTAAGACAAGAAACTTGTCTTAACTATTGCTATTCATTAAACTGCAATGACTAACATCTTTATATTCCATCGAAATAAATAAACTAGTTAAAATAGGAATCTCTGATAGTAATTGCATTAATAACATCTTCGGTCTATGAGTGTTTAACGTCCGTCCGTTACAACAAAGTTGTTCTCTGAATAGCTGGATCTTTCTGCAACATCGTGATTACTACTCGAAGAATGAGTAATTTTAAATAAAGTCAAGCTGATGTCTTTTTTCTCAGTTATAGTTACAGTGTTCTCTGTATAGGAACTAATATTTGCCTCAGCTTACACGACCTTTCTGTAATGTATTGAAGAACTACGTCCAATGCTTCAGGAAAACAATAAGTTGACAAAACGGATTGGTCACTGAAAATAATCGATAACTTGGAGCCAAAACAAGTCTATTCGCTCCCAGAACTGCTTCCTGAGCTACTTGTTGAGCAAATACTGTATGTTTTGGATCCAGAAAGTCGATTAGATCTCTGCCTCTGTATACGCTTCGAGCTTGAACCTGAAGCAATCATTCGGAGGTACTCCAGCATCAAGTCCCCTTGTGCGAGTTCAAATACTGTTTCTCCATCATCGGTACATGTATTTAAATCTGCACCAGCGTCCAATAACATCTTCACACATGCAACGTTTCCCATCGCGACAGCTGCATGTAATGGCGTCCAACCGATTGGGTCTCTGTTGTCAATTCGAGCACCGTTTGCAATTAACACGGTTAAACAGTCAATGCTCCCTTCTAGCGATGCCAAATGAATAGCTGATATGCCATTTTCGTCTAGTTTGTTAATATCATCCAGGCGACCAGAACTAACAAGTCTTTCGAGATCTTCATGATCATTTTCGGAGATGTAAGCTTGGCAAAGTACGCTGGCAGGAAAGGAAACAGCCTTGTGTCGTCTTTCCTTCGTGTTGGGTAACATGAGTCTATGTTTAACTGTATTCTTTTCCTCGATCCTCGTCTGACAGACTGTAAGAGACTGAGATCGTTTTAAAATAGGCCTCGGCTGAAGTTTGGAGTCTGATTTCCATTCCTTTCGATATGCTTTGTATTTTTTCTCGGTCTCTGAACACTGTTCTATCGCGCTCTTAATCATGGACATCTCCATTATTGTTTTAGGTTTGTATGATCGTAAATACTTCTCAGCTAAGATGTTATGTCCGTAAGAAGCCATATATTTTGACAAAGCAACGATAATTTCAACATCGCTAGCAACATCGATTGGTAATTGTCCATGTTTGTTATACGTCATCACATTCGCTCCTCGCGATAGTAGAAAGTAAAGTATTTTAACTTCACCGGCAGCTGCGCATGCGTGTAACGGAGTCCATCCTTCAGGGTCTTTCACCTCAATGTTGGCACCAGAGTCAAGCAAAATTGTTGCTAGTTCTTTGCGGCCCTCAATGCAACATTTATGCAAGGCTGAAATTCCTTCTTTTCCAAGCCTATCTATTTCGATATATTCCCGACACTTTCCTACAAGCTTGTACACTGCTTCGCATTCATTCTTTGCCACAGCACGGTGGAATGATGCCTGGTAATGGCTTTTTGGACTTCGTGCTACTGTGTTGAAGGGCATTCTTGAATAAATGTTCCCTGTAGAGATTTCTTGAATATGTGTAAATTTCATCCAATGATTTGATCGACAATGATCGATATGAAAATTCTCCTGTGTTCCCTTTCGGTCAAATTCTCTCTAAAACAATATAGCGAGTGATGATAGTATTCCTTATTACTTAAAATAAGCTAAATTTGTTAATCTCTTGCTCACACTTCTAAATAACCACATTACTTTTAATATCACACAAGATAGCGTGTGTATAAACCACTCCAGGTCTCCTAAGAATCCAAGCAGAATGTCTTGTGGCTCTTCAGCGAACGGTTTTAGTGTGAGTGTGCTCTATCACTAGCATCACGAAAGTCACATCAACAATTCACAGTGTATTGAGTGTGCATCTACAATTCCAACACCTTAAATGCAATAGATCTGAGAGGTGGAGATCCCGCTTAACCACACTGGGCTTTCTGATTTCGTCAATAGCACTTTCTCTGATAGGATACTGGGAATCCATCGTACATTGTGGTTTAAGGCTGAGGTTTTTGACTCGTCAGAGAAAGACTTTAGATTAGAGGTCAATACAACGGAAGACCAGTGGTTATCAAGCTTTCAAAGGAGTTTGTATTACAAAGTCTAGATTTTCTTTATCAGACTAACCGCAAAATAGAGAGGGGTTTGCTACAGCTACCCCATCAAGGACTCAAACGTCATAAAAGCAAAATGATGCAACATAGAGAAAAACAAAAAAAGATAAGATCATCTGATATGTAAGTTGTTACATTGCAACCAAGCTTTATCAGATTCAAGATAAGATTCACTGACTTTTTGATTGTAATGACAACATTGTGCAATCTTAAGAACAACTGATGATGATTTTGTGAAAATGATTGTAATTACAATATGCTTTTCACAAATCAAAGCCACAATGTTTCATCATCGTCTTCTATAATGTACATAATTATTGTGTATGTATAAGTCACCTTGATTCATTATCTCACTCATTGCAACATTCAACTTTAGATGATAAGACATTCCTTTTTGTCAAAATTACTTTGCCTTTTTGGTAAGTCGGCAATCAGATGCAACAATAAACTTTTCTTTCATAACTGCTCAACATAAAAAGAACTAATTACTTCACACTTTAACAATTTACGCTCTAGGTCTTTGACTTCTAGGCTTGTCTTTGCAAACCCTCTTTTTGCCAACGTCAGAAAAAAGAACGTTTCGCAATAACAACTTTTGTGTACGTCAATCTTGTATACAACTTCCCCCCCCCCCATGTACCATACTCCTTTAGAGAATTGGTGGTCATGGAATTTCAGATGAGCCTGTTCCTTGCCATTATCAGGATATTAGATATTGTAACAACAGTCAAATTTCTCCCAAAGTTTTCTTCCACCTATTTCTTTAAGCTTGGTAGGTACATATGTCTTTGTCTCCTTCATCTCCTTTTCCTTTCCATGCATCCCGTCCGTATTAGTAATCACTTTTATGTAAACCGTTTGTTCCAATCAATCTGACGTAAGAAATTTCTTGAGGGAGTGTAACCAATGATCTTAAGGAAAAACTCTGTTTAGGTATTGCGAGCACCGCATGCGACGCTTAATTGAACATGAAGAACTTTACTTAGTCCTCTACGTCTGTCCACGCCCAGTCTGCAATATTTAAAGAAAGGCAAAGTTCATAACCTCAAACAAAATTTGCTTTAATTTTATTGGTTGGTGTATAACGAGAATGCATCTGAACAATAACTGTGTGTCACTTTCAAACTGCACACGCCAGTGTCTTGGATGCTTACAAGAGACAGACCACAAGCAGTCAAAAAAGGAATAAACGGCGCGATTCTGTGGCTGACGGTCAAACCCTCGGATCACGAAGTTTGTGTCCATCAATTATAAAAGGCAGTTCATTGTCGTATTGTCTTTCTCCGTCATTTCTACCACTTCCTCCACCTTCTATTCAAAGGCGAGGAAACGATGTAGAATATCTCATTCATCGTGCAACTAGTAATAATCAGGGTGAAGTGGGGGGTAGTGATGGAATAGACGGGGAAGGTGTAGTTTTGGGTTAAACCGTTAAAAGTTGATTAATCATAGCAAAAGCATCACTCATTCTAGTGCTGAAACGTCGTCTTAGTTCAATGAGATATGTTTAACTCATTTATCAATTTATTACGTTAATGGGCGGTATACAGTACGAAGACATTTTTCTCTTTGTCTTATCAGGGTATTTAATATATTACCCAGTATATCTACCCAGTATGGATGGCCTAAACTTGGTAAGCATGGAGTAATGAAATAGCAGAAATATGGAAGTGTTTTGTTGGAATGTGATTATATTGTTCATGGCGTTGCTTAATATCAAGAGTTATGAAATCAGTCAATGTTTACACAAAAGGGGATTGAGATGGATTATTTTCCCCCCTGTCGTGACGGGGTATGATTACACATGCCTCGGTTTTGGCCAAGAACTGCCACTGAACAGTATGATGGCTCCACAGTGACAATGCATATCTGTACGGGAGATAAAGCATCCGTAATCAACAGTGACCATCAACTTTAGCAAAGGCCCTATTGAGAGATAAGGCTCCTAGTAACCTAAAAAGCCTTGGAATAGTAGGGAGTTCCAATATTTAATCTGCAAAGCCTGCAATTTTCTGGTTGGGGGAAGGGAGTATCTGCTGCCAATAACTTAAAAATACTGCCAGCAAAACTTATGAACAGATTATTTTGTTCACGTAGTACTAAATTACGGAACATATATACAGTAATCATCAGCTATTATGTACCTACATTAAACTAACACCGTAAAAACTAAATGTTATTATTACCGTTAGCATCTTCATGCGCAACACGGATCATCTGTCTCTACATGGGTCCGGACAATCGTCGTGCTTTGCAGGCTTGTATTCTTTTTTGTATTATGGATGTAACGTTGACTCACAAACGTGTGACTTTCTCAGAATAGCAGCAGCTTAAAGGTGTTTTGTGCGAATGAGTCTTCAAGCAGTTGTTTGCGTATAATTTTGACTTACCAAAATATCAGCTTTCTCTTTCAGTATCAGCAGTTTGAAAATGACGACAGATAAGAATACGCTTTCTATTACCAAACAACATGCAAAGATCAATAATTAAATATCCAATATTATGAACATCGTAGATGTTACAGAACTTACGGTTAATAACCTTGTGCCAACGACCGTATAATCAGGTAAAGCAACTGCTCCCGTGCAAACCTGTAGATTTTTCTTACATTATATCTGTTAGGTGAAAACGGTTCGGGGTCTACGGCAACGGCATACTTAGAATCTATTACTTATATTCTTTCAATTGTTTTTAAACCACGCATTTATTATGAATACCAATTTTAGGGTGCCCTATATTTATAAGACGTTAGCACCTTTGTGACGTTGTCATTTAATGGCAGGAAATAATGCGTACAATTACGATTTGTAATCGGACATAATGCATACCGTGATATTCTTTATAAGAAGCGTAGGTATCGTCGTCAAACGTCTCTCTCGCGTTCGCTTCTGGTGGCATAAAATAGCGAGCAGTAGTGGGAACGAGTCGAGACACTTCGCAGAGTGGTCTTGTAGGAAACTATGATGGATGAGTAGAATTAGGCCTATCGGAGAACACTTTCATAACGATGTATCTTCGCTAAATTAAGCGTCCGGGAACTTCCTTTTCTCCCCCCTCCCCCTTATATGCCGTTTTGATAAGAATAGTCTTGAGGACGAGGGGCTGTATGATAAATTTATGTTAAGAATTTAGTAGTAGAGGAGATAAGAACAAGCAAGCAACGCAGTTTTACTTTTGCATAGGGCTGTCCTCAATCCATCTTTATGATTCTGTCTCGGCAACTTAGTATCTTGTTTCTGTAGTTTCTGTAACATTTCGCACGAACAGTCTCCGCCACTTTAAAGTGTAAATCTATATTTCGATTGGTTATTTAGCACAATTTATGACGGAGAACATTGGTCTGTAGTTATGAGAGAGACGTTTCGTTTTCGACGATATCTACGTAGAGGGCTACGCCTGTTTATGCCATATCTCATTCGATTTACGCTTGACAAGTAGAATTGTAAGAATTCGCGGAGAAATTAACTTTGTAATGGCAAACTTTGTAGACATGTTATGTGACACAGCTATTTTTTGGATACAGTTTGTAGGTTATTTTATTACACACCATCTGTTGCATTGTGAAGTTGACATTTTCTTAGAGTAGATAGAAGGTATACAGTTGCTTCAGCTTAAATCAATTGTCACTCAGTTGACGGTTAGGTAGAGAGTATTGTATTTATGATAGTATCAGCCAGTTGTATGAAGACAAGAATAGTATGGTAACTTCTGTTTCAATAATTGTTACGCCTAGACGTAATATATGTCATCGGTATATGATGTTCTTCCTTACTGCCATTTAGTACGTACCTGTATTCGTGAAGGGTACTGTTTACTCATGTACCGCTTTGTGGGCTTCTCGTAGAACTGCAAATTGAAAGTTAGAATTGGAAGATTTCGACATTTATAGGGATTTAGGATCCACATTCACTGTAGATGTATACCAGCAATCCAAGGCGTAAGGGACGTGAATGGACAGAATGAACTGGAATTGTGTGCTTTTAAGTAAGTATGTCAAGGCATGGCAAAGTCATAGCGATGAAATTTTAGTCAAGTATCTTCGCATGCATGTTGTTTTCTTAAATAAGAAATCAGTCAATAAGAAACCTTAGGCTCAGATTTGGGAAAATTTAAGAAACACCTAAGAAACTTAGGCAGACTGAACTAATCTAAAAGTTAAGAAACATTCGTGAAAAGTATGGGTAAATATATTATTTTCCTGCAACAGTCTATATAAATTACCTTTAAAACACAAAACAATATGCACACTTTAAAAGTTGATACACTTTATAAAATAAACACTTGTCAGTGCATATAACAGTCTTACATGATTTTTAAGGAAGTACTTCTTAAGAAACTTTGAAGGCTGAAACTGGATAAATTAAGAAACATTTGAGGCTGAAATTGGAAAATTTTTTAAAAAATTATAGGCTCGAGAAAAAACGTGTATCATCTCATCTGATAGAGTAACTAAGTTTGACGTCACCACTCAATAAAGTCAAATGTGTCACAATGTATTGAACATTTGACTTTACTACGTGTAAATACGTATAGAATAGCCAAATTTTAAAACAAGAACAATATTTCAAGACAATGATAGCGATATGCCGTTTCAGTGTTCAAAGCCTGACAACCCTCTCATTTAATTGCAGTTTGTAAGAGGTCCCTATAGTCATTTGCAGATTTTCAACGGTCGTTTGTCATAGTGGTGATGAGCTCTAAACGCGGTATATTGCTTACACGTAATTGGTCTTTGGATTGCTATTGTGATATTTGGCCAGAAATTGGTGCCATGGAAAAGCCATTTTGTGAGATCATCAGGTACTTGCTCTTGCATGACTTCATATTGTAGGTGGGGGCAAACTAGTCGAGAGTGACTATCTATTACCTTTACTGTAATTAAGAAACTTTTATTTCGGTAAGGTATATAAAAATCTGCTTTAATACCTAATTGTTACTGAAACGGCTTTGTTCGACTAGGCACTAGATTTTTCTCGGTTGAGAGCTGAATAGCTCGAAATGTTGGGTATATGTTAAGATGGGCGTGAATTTGTGTAGACAATGAAAAGATGCCATTTTTTCTTTTTCATTTATAAAAGTGGATGTTGTCATGAGTCTGTATCCATGCGTTGAGGTAACCAAATAATGTTGTTGGAATGTGTACTGTGAATATGCCTTCCATGGATTTGTTTCTTATTTTTGCCGAAAACCATTGTACTGTTGTATCAGATAGATCAGGAATTAAGAGTTGTAGAAAAAAGGTATTGTTGAAGTCCGATTTCTCACTTGATGTTTCCTGCCATGGCTGTCAGTCGGAAAGTACTTCCCAATCTTTCTCTTTGAAATTATTCTGAGGGAAACTTCACATTAATAATTCTCGTCATTCAGCCCCCGTTTCTACTGCTGCTGTGGAATCCCATTATTCCTGATCTTATTCCTTGTCCTTTTATTCTTCTTTTCTCTTTCTTCTCAACCCGTTCTCTGCCATCCTCTTTTCCATCATGATGAAGAAAATGATGATGGCATCGTCACCTTCTTTATCCTTATAATTGCTATCTTTATCTCATTCTTCTTCATCTCCTTTCTTTTAGTCTCGTTCTTTATCTCTTTCATCGTCGCTTGCTTCTCCTCCATGCTTATATTGTCTAATAAACGGGGTTTCAAATTGCATGGATGTCGGTCTATTTTAATCAAGATGTAATAAACCTGGGATCAGCATTTTATGATATGTTAAAACACTCAAAACTAAAGGGAAGGTAAGGCAAGGCAGCGAAAAAATTGTATAAAATATTATCAAACTTTGATCCTCCACTCTACAGTCTATCAACTACAACATTGTTTGCTCTACGGTGATGCGTAATGATATTAAATGCTCCAGAATACTGCCTTCTTAAGCCTGATTTCCACTAGGCAGAATTTTGCGAGGGACCTCGTTTTTTCCGCCTGAAAACCCATTCTGACATGCGCAGATCATGTCTTTGCATATGTCGAGCGGAATTTTTTTTCCGCGGAAAAGTTGAATACTCTTCTACTTTTTCAAACTTTGCGCGCGGAATCTTCGATAAAAATGGACGACCGCAGCTCTGGATACCAATTTGAAGTTGATGAATTACGGAATTTTCTTCAACTTATAATCCTGAACAGATAAGTGGTTGTAAAAAGGAATGATAAATTACGTTGTCAAAATCCGCCACATATTATATTAATTCGAAACTGATTTGAAGTATTGTGTTTTCAATGCTAATTCATTTTTTAAGTTCATACACATATTTAGTTCTGTACGTTATGAACATATACATAATTTCTCTTGAAAATCCAAATAATCATTTTCGTTAAAAGCTGCATCACATAGAAAGCCAACATGATAAGATGTACATCACAAAACCGAAGTGGAGTCACAATATAGAATTGAGATCGAACGCCCGAATTGACATCAGCGCTTACCAAAATAACAACTTTTCACCAAGTTCTAGTGAAAAGTGTTCCAGTTTTTGCGAGCGGAATGATGCAATAATTAAAATGTCGCGCGCAAAATTCCGCCTAGTGGGAATCCGGCTTTATGCTTGTGACATTTGGGGAAAGTATAGCTGAGGTTTCTCCCTGTTACAGTGAGAGACAAAGCTCTCAATTGGTAACTACATACTCTGTTCAAACTTAGGATAACAGTTTAGTTTGTGGAATTATTCCTTTATGCTTTTGAAGCATTAATTGTATTACAAACTGCAGCAAGTAGCTTTATGTTTTACGAACACCTAAACCGGGTTCCAAATATTTTCTAAGAGCTCTGGAAATACCTGTAAATTAATCCGAGTTTCCTATTTATTAGGCAAGTGACAGTATTCTTTAATTCTAGTCGGGTGGCGAAATGCTGCATTTTGAGCTAATTGTGCTCATCATGCTAAAAGCATGAAACTTGGCACAAATTAAGATGTCATATCTTTTCTGCCTTTCTCTTTTTGGTTGGGCAAATGTTTTCAAAAGCCTTGGCTTCAAGTTAAGAGGGATAATTTGCAGACAAATGGTGGAAAGTTTCCAATCGCAAAAAATGTCAATTTTAGGACCTTTTGTACTGTAGTTATATTTTCCTGCAACTTGTGCAAGAATTCATCATTCTTTGCATCTACTAAGGACAGTGGATTTTAAATATTTGGTGATTTCGTCCAGGTAAGTGAAAAAACATAGCATGTTTATTAGGATTCATATGGTGATTTCATTACTGTAATTACTGCCCATCTCTAGCAATATTCAGCGATAACAGGTGTTTGAGTGTTATCATTGGAGGCCACTCTAGCTGGAAAAGTTTAAAGGTACGATGCAGAGTAGCCAACATAGAAAGGGAATTCTTCTCTATTCCGTCCCAGTCCTCCGTTTAAGTGGGGACTGTCCTCCAATCTCGACCTCTTTGTCTAACTTTCTTTGACCTGTTCGGAGCAAATGGGTTTACCCTCGCCGCTAAAAGTAAATTGGGACACGATAAGTACCTTACTATATCTTTAATTGTTAAAGGTAGTCTATACTTGACATATACTGATCGATGCTGAAGATATTGTCAGTCTATTTATGTCTAACGAGTCTTAGCGCTAAGAGATCGGCCGTTTCTTGGACGACGTCTTAGTGATGCACGTGGGCTAACCAGTGTTATAGAAATTTGATCAAGAGGACATGGGCTTCCCCTCGTTTTCATAGCTCTTATTGATTTAGTTATTTCTTCATACGAAGGTGGATCCATATTAAAATCAAATTCGGGAGTAGGTAAAGACGGAATCCACGATGGGATCTTGTACATCACTGTCGGAAGATGGCGTGAAAATACTCTTTTGAAATGATCAACGCATTGAGCGGAAGTAAAATTAGGCTTTGGTGAAATAGCTGAATCGACAACAAAGCGTTTGACGTAATGCCAGAAGTTGTGTTGAATTTATTATAATAATAATAATAATAACGATATACAGGAGCTTTCGAAATTACATTGGCTCTTCATCTCCCTTTAAGAATAACTGTAGATGGAGAAAAAAAAGTGACAAGCCTAGGCGATCAAACTATGATTATAGAAACAACTAAGTTCTACATGGCAGTGGTCCGCAATTTCGGCTCCGCAAAGTATGTGCTATTTCACAGAGAGACGTTTTGCATCTGAATTTTTTAGTACACTATTTCTTAATCCCAAGAAACCTCCATCCTCGCATTTTGAATTTGTGCACTACAAAATGACTATATTACACTTAGCATTTAGGAGCTGTCGTTTTGGTGCAGCACAACAATAGATAATGATTCAAGTGATTAAGGTCTTGATCAAATCGTATTTTTAAGAAGTAAACATTGAATATGTGAAATTAAATGTATCAGTTCTGTGCA
Organism: Alatinidae sp. Z8VKAUB7J3; assembly: GCA_010016025.2. Classification (NCBI taxonomy): domain Eukaryota; kingdom Metazoa; phylum Cnidaria; class Cubozoa; order Carybdeida; family Alatinidae; species Alatinidae sp. Z8VKAUB7J3. The sequence continues at coordinate 113,108,172 of JAAAKM020006971.1, forward strand.
AGCCTGCTAAACAGGTACGCAACCAAGGGGGCTGTGCTCACCCAATAGATAAATCTTGCCTGCTTCTGCCCCCTCCCAAGAAAAAGCCTTACCAGCTTTAGAAGATGGATCACTTGTGAGATGAGATAAGAAAGACGAGACGTTTGAGTATCTACTATGTGATTTGGAGCCTTCTAGGGACTGCAAAAATTCAAAATTTTCCCAGCCAACAAAACCCTGGTGGGCTGGCTTGCAAGGAAGAAGGGAATGGAAAAAGTTTCGTTTTGAGTATGCCCCCTCCCCCTCCCCCATCAAAATTCAAAATTTGACTGGCTGCGTGGCTTCCGCCTAACTTTGGTGATACAGAGAAGAACGGTTTGAATTTCACATATCTTTCTTTCTTGGGTGCTGTCAACCCTTGCATTTACTACTATTAAAGAGATGCTTTCCCTCCAATGATCTCTTAGCCTAGCAAAATATTTGTGACTCTGTTTGAAGTTTTCTACGATCGAGTTTATCTTGGCTCAACCCATCATGTATTTCACGATTCCTTGTAAATTTTATCAGCTAATGCCTAATATTTGAAATCGTTTATAAAATTCGCGTGAATAGGTAATCATGTGATGGTTTCGACTTTATATGATTGCTTCGACAGAAATCACTTCATTGAAATCTGAGATTCGTCTCTTTAACATTATCAGCGCCACTTGCATAATTGTTTAAATAAACAGTAACGTCATGTTTGGATAAAATATCCAAGCTTAAAGGGACAGGGAAACTTTAAAACTACCTAAAAGCCCAGTTTAAGTGTAAAGTGTAACACGAAAACAGAGAGAAACATTTGAGACATTCCCTTGCAAGTTACTTCACCAAGGCAAAGAGGAACGTACCTCAAGATCACACATTTCATCATGAAAAATTCACTTGAGAAAAGGATGCGGGTTCCTAGATCCTATCAGCTTTGTTTAAAAGAAGTACGAAATTTTGACGTATTAATGGCTTTCATGTAAGACATGGTCGAGAACCAGGAACTCATTCGCTGCATTTAACAATTCACAGAGGAATGCTTTTCACGCTTACAACACTACCAGTTGTGTGGTAAATCTTACATCATCCATAGCAATATGATGCAACGATTACACGATAGGGATTTTCCCTCTCTCCATCTATTTTTAGCAATTACTTAATTCTATTCTCTGTACTTATACATAAATACCAGATCTGTAAATTTATTAAGATGCACTTTCACTTCGATTTCAACTACAAAGCGTGATTTTTGCCTTTGTTAGTTTCGCTGCCGTGGATTAAACCGCCTTGCTGCTATCATTGCGCCTAGAAGTCATATAGGTTATGCAACATTCACGTAACCTAGAGTTGCAATGGCTGAGCTTGAAAGGCTATTTTCCACGTTGAAAAGCACCCCACAAGGAATGCGATCAACCATGTTCAAGGAAATACTGGATTTGTTACTGTTACAAGGAACACACCGTAAGAGGTCACTCACGACTATAAAAAATAACACTAGTAAAATTAAAAGTACGAAGGCTCCTCCTAGGATTGTAAACACTACGATTCTAACTTTGAGTAACAGTGGAACAATATATACAAGATTCTTTCTTTGTATGTAAAAGATATCAATGTCATGAGAGTCTATTGTTGTTTGAATTTATATTCAACTGTACTAAAATTGTTATTGACAGATAAAAGAACAACAGAAAAAGTGTACACGGACAATTGCTTCCGTATCATAGAAAAAATGTATGCGTTTATAACATAATATCAATCAGTTCCTGTAAAGAAAGGAGGAAGAGGTAGGATTCTTTTATTGATGTCTTTCATCCCTTAAAATTACGAATCTTGCATGTTCTCAAGTTTGATCATAACTTTTGATTGAGTAAGCTTGTAGAGTAATTGGCTCAGATTTCCTTTGGATGTGAATCAAGTCTGAGAGCTGATCGTACAAAAATTATACCTACCAAAGTAAACCTTGTTTTAAAGATTTTGGCTTTGTATTGATGATAGGGACTGCATAATATATATATATATATATATATATATATATATATATGTATACTCGCTATATTGCTGTTACAGTAATGATGCATGTTTAAACAAGGTTTACGTCCTTGCTTACATGATTTACATGCCAAGTGTTTTCTGTCAAGTAAAATATTTTCGTTTTGGTGGAACACGCCCCTCAGCTGGATCCACCAGTGAGACAGGCATATTACCAAGTGTTTTAGAAATAGTAGATAACACAAAACTCCAGAGAAATTTAAGCCATTATGGAATTGCCATAGCCCAGAGTATTGGATAGAAATATAACGAGAGTGAACAAAAAACAGAAATTCATTAGGTTGAAGATTCACTCGATTTCAAACGGAAAGAAATAAGTACGAGCCGCGGGATTATTACGGCGCCCTGAGAGAGTATCAAATTCCAATATACATAATTTGTTAAATATGTATGTATGTATGTATGTATGTATGTAGTATTTATTTGCCATGTAGACGAAAAATAGTTGCAAAAAAATAGAATAAAATAACAAGTCAAAATTACAAGTTTTATGATATTAATTACTTTTAAAAATTAAACAAAAATATTTAAGTCACTCTAAAGAATAAAATACAAAATATCAGTAATGAAAAACAAAAAAATTGTGCTCAATAAGCCCCTACTGATAAAGTTGGCAGGGATAGCATTAAAAAGGTTATAAGACCTTGTTCCCATAATGGTCCCTTTATAGAGGTATTGACAAAAATACATGGAGTGAACAGATAAAAACAAGTACTTTTTGTAAAAGAAGTACACGAACTCCCGAAGATAGTGAAGAAATCATCTCACTTTATTTGGCTGAAGTAAGGTGACCCATCTTGGTTTAAGTAGCAGTAGCGGTTGATAGCGATAAAATGCGAGCATTTTTTAGTAAAGAGGCTCCACCGCTTCAGAAAACAGTCGAGGAAAAGGGGTCGAAGCTATCAAGTGGTTCCTCCTTACAGATGTTCGATGCTGGATCCAATTTCGGAGGTGTCAACTGAAAGCCCTTTCAAATAGATGTACGGAGCCTTCTTTATTTCCCCGTCCCAACTCGCTACCGTACCTTGATGTTTTAGTTGAGAAAGAGGGTACTAAATTCCGTACCAGCTTGTATAGAAAGCCTGCAGTTTTCTAGCCAATTCATCTCGTGGAATTCGTTCTGCCCCAAGACAACGTAAAGGCAATCTCATTAAAGCCTTGTGATTTTCATGATTCTCATGATTTTCTCCGATAGCAAATTGGAATCGGAGCTAAACTTGCTAAAGCGGACTTTTCTTTCAAATGGCTGTCCCGAAGACGTAATTCAAATGGCCGTCCCGAAAACTTTCACTGTTCTCCAAGATAACCCGCTTCCGACCTAAAAAATGTCCTGTATACTTAAGACTGCCATAGCATGGGAATGTTTCACTTTGATTCGAAAACCGGATCAAAAAGGCCATAGAGGATCCTTTTGAGCTATCGCTCCACGTGTAATTTATACAACTAGAAAAGCATTATTAACCAACCACAAAGATTGCGTGCCTTCCACAAATCCCAACCCTGTAGTTTATCAATTTTCATGCCAATGTGAGGCTGGCTATGTTGGCCTCACGGCCTTGATGTTGCTTGACCGAGTTAAGCAGCATGATTCATCTTTTGTTCGTCAAACATCAACCCCTAAAAGGAAACAACCACTTCGTGTTTCAAAGACCAAAAAAGACCGCTTGGTAATGTGACTCTGCCATAGGGCAACACTTGCTTGAGAACCCAGACTGTGCCAAAATTTACACCGACGATTGCTTCTGTATCATCGAAAAGACCACGTCTGCATTTTATTTGGCCGATCTGGAGTCAGTCCACATAAAAATAAGAAAAGCTTTGCTATGCAGACTAAAATAATTCCTATTCTCATTAGGCCCATTCTATTAACCTAGTTGTAGTGGACACTGATTGGTCCAAAAGCACGAGCCATTCAGGCAGTTCAATTTCTTATTGGCTCTTTGAAAAATACAGTTGGGTATATTCTTTCACACATTTCATTTCTATCATTCTGACGATCGTACTCTGAGGAGTGTCAGACGAAAAAGGCTTTTAAGTACATAATGTTTCCGTCGTGAAGAGAGGATTTGAAATGTTAGTTTTTGAAAAGAACACTACAGATATAGAAAATATGTCACCACCGGGGTTCGATCTTTTGTGTTCTTTTCAAAAACTAACATTTCAAATCCTCTCTTCTCGATGATACTCTGTAACATTAATGCACATTGGATTGATGACGGGCCGGAGGGCAATTCTTCCTTGGTCAAGTCACATGGCACAGAGAGGCTGGTCTCCAATTGCGTTGAGCTGGATGTCGATGTCCACCGATGGATGACTAGGAGCTAATGTGGCGTTTAGAGAAATAAAAGTGTGTTAACATCGGAGGTTAAAATTTTCCAATTTGTGTTTTCACTCCATTCTAAGCATTATATTTTTACATGATTGATTGAATTACCTCAGCAATAGGATGGAATGTACATTGGGCAACCCTGACTATTTGTGACTTGAGGGTACATTAGCGACGGAATGTGAAGTATTGTTGAATTTAAGAGCGTACCAACTACTTTCTTGCAGTTTTACTTGAGCGGCGCCCCTGGGGAAGGTAATTTTTTCTTTTTTACCCTTCATGAGGACAATTTATTCATGATGCCTTCGTGCCCATTTCACGCGTACATTCATTGTAAATGTGGGGTATGCCTGAAACTAGTTTTATGGGAGAAAGAACGAGTTGACTCGACTTGCTTCATCCAATGCCAGTAGACGCAGGTGAAACTTAAATTAATTCCGATTGCCCTTACCAATAGCACTAGTAGTTAGCTTCCTATCAATTCAGTTGTTTCTTCGATGATTGACTTCAGTGTGATATGAACTGCCATTTCTTCTTGTCGCATCGGGAGACCAAAGTAGGAGGCCACTTGTTGTTTCATCATGGCGGTTAACATGTCCGGTAAGAGCTAGTCGTTTCTGTTTCAAAACAGCGGGCAAACGTGGTACAGGAACATACAGTGATTTATTGGATGCTTTTTTCCAGGAGATGTTGTTAAGTGATTCTAGAGTTCTAGTGTATGTACCGTCTAGACGTTTTTGGTGCGTCACACTTAGCGTCCAGAGAAGGTAGACGCTGCACATTTCATCGATGCAGATGCCTATATCTTGTGGAGTACTGATTTCTGTTTGACTTTACAGCTTGTTGGAACAGATCCCAGAATTATTTCATGATACAAGAGAAACTGATATTGTACTTGGACCAGTTATCCAAGCAGGGATGGAAGCACTGAAGGTGAGTTGAAATTTGTAGGTATAGGCTTCAGTTTCGTGTCATCAGTCTGCTTTAATGCACAAAACGCCCCCGTCTGATCTTTCCATTACCGATTTGCTCAGCCACTGGTAGTAGTAGTACCAAAGTGTATCTGTCACACATTCGGCCCAGTGTAACTGCACTACTCAAAAGGTATCTGATACGCTGTCTCTTCCACAACCTCTCTTTGAGAATGAGGTAATCTGCTATTGTAATAGATGTCGAGAAATCACACAAAGTGCGGATAATTAAACCGAGTCTAGCCTTATCGGCCGCTTAATCGAGCAACGTTTAATGGCCGAATGGCTAATCAAGGAACTGTCAGTTGAGTATTGCTTGTTAGGGCATCGGTTAGTTGAAGAGCAGGTAACCGAGCAACGGGTAATCGAAAATGGTTAATCGAGGAACAAGTATTCGAGGAACAGTTAATCGACGAACGGTTAATCGAGGAACAGTTAATAGACAAACGGGTAATCGTAAATAGTTAATCGAGGAACCATTAACCGAGGAACCATTATTCGTGGAACTGTTAATCGACGAACGGCTAATCGAAGGACAGGTGGTCGAAGAAAAGTTTATCGTAGGACAGTCAATCAAGCAAGCACACTGTCATATTTCGTTAATTCATTGCGATCCATGTATTTATAGAGTAACAAAACCTGGCCCAGTAATGTATGTCAGTCATTTGTCACTCAAACTGATTAAATGGATTTAGCTGCGTGCCATTCCCCCCAAATTAGTCAAAAATAATTTGATTTTGCTAAATGCCAAAATGAATTTAAATCTTATGGAGATTTTTGTTAGATGTGACGGTGATTAATTTTGCTGGCGTGATGGTGATGTAATGTAGGGCTTACATGTGAAGTTGTAGGCTCTGTCATATCTATGTGACTGAAATTTTAAAATGAGAACTGACTCAAGATTATCTGATATCGCACACTCTCCATGTTTTGATGGTCGACAGCAATTCTAATCTTGTTTGGGTTCAGTTTCAAGATACAGACCATAACAAAGTTTTCACAAAATGAAATTATCTGCGAACAAATTTCTAAGCAAAAGTTAAAATAATTCGCTTCTTATGTATGCCTATCATTCACGTTACAGATAATAAATCCCCACCATCATCTTTTCTAGAAGTGTACAAAAACATGTCTTTGAGGCACATGGGTACTTCCCTAATCACATAAAATGGAGGCATGGGTCTCTGAATTTGATACATCAGAATCTGGACATTCGCCAAATTAGATATTGCGAGTTTACAAACTGGCACAGGATGGATAACCAGTATACCAATCACAATATGTTCCCAGAGACACAGAAGAGCTCCATAACATTTCCACCCCATATTACATTCGTTTATTCACCAAATGTAAGTTCTTAGCATATGAAAGCACACTCGAGGTACACATGAGATTTGAAATTTGAATAAGTATGGTTCATTATTACTAAAGTGTGAATGGAAACAAGGGCACCCGTGTGGATACATTAATTACATTAAGAGTAGTTACTTCTGATCACTCTAATTTTAAGAACAGGAAATCAACAGTCGCCAAGTAATATGTTACATGTGATACCAGACAGCCTTCCGAGGCACCATTCCCATAGTTTGCCCCCAGGCAGATGGAGGGGGGTTAAGCATTTTCCAAAAAGTTTGTGTAGGTGGCGGTTGACTCAAATCCCATTTACAGGTGGGGGTGGTCTCTAAGATGGGGGTTGATATTTGCAGGTGGGGGTTGTAAACCAGTCTAAATTTAAATTTGTACACGGTGGTATCCACTTAAAATTAAGGTCGAATTAGCGGTTCTGGTTCGCCTAACATAAAAAAAGTTTTTCTCTAAAGACGTTGGGCGATATTTTTCTCCAAGGAAGTGGGATTGTGTAACCTTTCAAGTGATGAAATGTTTCAATGGAAGAACTCTAAATTAGTGTTCCGTTTCTATTTACATTACTGGTGGGAAGCGGCGATTTAAACTTTTGGAAATTTATGCCAAAAATTTCTTTCAGGTGGGGGTTGGCTTTTAGAGTTCTAGGTGGGGGTTGTCTTCGTAGGTGGGATTGATTTTTCTAGGTGGGGGTCCAAACCCCCTTGCAAACTATGACCCCGCCATCAATGCTGTGCAAAAGGTAAACTAACATCTGCTAAGGGGTGAGAAATACTATGAAGGTTTATGAAACCTTGGCACGGGTAGCAACAGGGCTTACCTGATCAGTACACCAATACCAAATGCCAGTCACTGGTAGAGACACCCATAGCCCCAACCATGGGTACTCTGGGTCATCAAGTGGGCGAAACATATGATCCCAATTGCTAGGAACCTTGTAGCAGTTAGATACTGCGCCATGTGGCACTGATACGTTCCTTTCCATCGTGACATTGTAAAATTGAGTCATTGGAGCTAGACTGGCTCCACCTGCCAATGTAGGAATGACTGTTGTATTCATTAGGACTGTTACGTTTTTTAGAATTTTCTTATCGCTGAGAATGGACTTTCCAGTAGCGGTTGAAAAGTGTTCCCATAGTGCTTGATAGCCTCCGATCTTGCTGAAGCCTGACAGAGAAAATATAGCCATAAAACATAAGAAACGGTGGGACTGCCTACGGAACCATCGATACAAATTCCCAAATCCAACTTTGTTCAAATCTACAAAGGTCTCCTATCCCTATTAGAATTATTTTCGTCTTAGCAAGTGAATTATGACCTTCTACTCGAACGAAGAATATACACCTGTGGTTCTCAAACTGGAGTGGATTCCAATTGAGGAAAATGCAATACCACCAGGAATGGGGGAGGGAGTTACAGACGCTACTGTCAAGGTTAAAAAACAATGTTACTATGCATAATGTTGGTTTCTTGATTAGTCGCCTAGTTGTAAGATGTAGCTGAAAGTAAGTCGTTTTGGATCTGGTGAAATGGAAATCTTGCTAATTGGCTTTATAATCAACACAGTCACCGCAAACAAAGCACCGCCACCGTTCCCACTAAAGAGAAGGACCAAAATCAAGTCTAAAAGCTGTCGAATGCAATGGGTCGAAGCTACGAATCGTGGACATTCCTGATGACCAGATATGATAACTTACACGAAGTGGCTGCTAGTTTGTTACCCACAGGTTTGAGTTTCTACAGTTCAATCTCTTATTAGGAAGAGTAAGAAAAATTGTAGGTTACTGTCAGAATCTTTAAAAGACATCTTAACTCAGTCTTTAATTTCTTACCGATTGCTGATAATGATACAGCTCCACAAATCATGATAAAGCATTGCATGACATCTGTGTAAATGACAGCAGTTAGACCACCTACGACAAAAAAATAACAGACGGCATCAATTCATAGTTGTATTTCAGATGCATCTAATTGTAATTTCTTAATAAATTGACACATATTGCACTATGAATCAATAAAAATTCGGATGGAAGTAATACTTTGCACTTAGTCATTTGAATTAATTACATTATACAGCCATCTCTATTAAAGAACCACTGTCATAATATTTGATATCATCAATCTACAACTACCTCACTGTATATTAAAAGTGAGTTCTGTCGAGAACAAAAATGAAATATTGCAGACAGGAGGTAGAGAATAAGTTGGTTTTTACAGGCACACGTCGACCTAGGCACTTACATTTACTCTTTACGAATCACTCATTCGCTTTGCAATTATTTGACAAGGATCTTTTCAAGCATTTTAAACTGTTCGTATTACGACATGAGGACGGTAGCAATATGCCTTGCGCATGGATCTGATGTCTGTTACTCTTAGAAATCCATTTTGGTCAAAAGAAACCCAAAGGGTCTCAATGCAGCATGATGGTAAAATAAAATTATATAGCATTGGTGTACTCAAGTTTCGTTTAGTAGGGATGAAATACCCAGCTGGGCTGAATAAGACAACAGGGAAAGCCCTTTGCATCATCTATTAAGAAACATCGTTAATAGCCACGCAACTTCTGTGCATTCCTCAAGCGAAAACATGGTTAGAAGGTGAAACTCAGATAAACATGAACAAAAGTTGATTATGCCAAGACGTATTTAAACCATTCAGTTTTGGTAGACGACGAAAATTCAGAGAACATGTGGTTGACAATCTCTGGCCAAAACGTCCGAATAAGACTGCGAAGTTTGTCACAAACCGCGGAGACAATGACCAAACATCTGATAAGGAGCTTAACTTGTACGTTCGCTTTTAAACACAGTCTATATTTATGGTAATAATCGCTTTTCCTCATACCTACCAGCGACTATATACGTCACAGGGTGTCTAATGTAGAGCTCAGGTAAGACAATACCGATTTAAATGAGAATGCCAGACACTGTTGACGAAAATATGCGAGGTATCATTAGCCTAGTCCTACTTGAGATTACTCAAATCAACCATCCGCGTACTTTTAAACCACAATTGAAAGACTCAATTTCCACAATGTTAAAAATGAGAAATTTGAGGACAAAGGCCACAGATGTTCCTCTCAACGTATGCTTGCAGGTTACATGTTCAGATTATGTTGCTACTAACGATCTTCAGCTATTTGGGGTTGAGTTGAATAGACAGGACAGGGTCAAAGGTATGACCTTTGCCTTTTGCCATCACGATGTTGATGATGTGGCAATAAAATGTTGTACGCGATGTAGTTGAAATGTGACACAGCTTGCGACCTTGATATGACCCAGATACGTCCATCTTTGATGTTTGCTATAACTCTGAAAAGCTTTCAATCAATAACTCCCTCACAGGAGGGAGACTGAAGTTTCTTGACGAGAATAGAAATGGGACATCATCGATCGCACATCATGCAATTTTACGATAACTTTGCCCTGGCCGCGGCAGAACCAAGAATTCAGAAAATAGTTAAAGCAAAGAAGCTGAGAACTTTGCACTTTTCACGAAACATGTTCTCATTAATGGATGTAGTCTTGAGTAAAGTGAAAGTCTGTGATAAATCAAAAGCATGAATGACTTTGTCCATTTGATGTTCTGCCTTTCCCATCGATCTATTCAACAGAGCCAACCAACGATTGGATAGAGAATATAAACACTGACATCATTTAAAGCTTCCTTTGGTTTACGTTGGGAAAAGGAAATCTCTACCATTTCATTTTGCTTAAGAGGGAACAGGACAAACAGTTTGGGAAACACTGAACTAGTCCAATTATCTGCTTCAATGATCATAATCACTACGTTTTAGTTTATTTTAACTGAAAGAAATAAAATAAGCCCTCGTACTTGTTCTTGATAAACCACTGAAACTTGCGCTTCAACGTATATACTCGAGTCTGTTTTCGGACTTCCAACAGATCCAACGGCCGTCATGGTTTGCCAATATTTCCAAGTTCGCAACTCCTCAACGGCTGCGCAGTGAAATCAACGATGTTATACTTTCAACAATTTAGCTCAAATATCAAGCACTATTTCTGCTTTGTTACTTGGGAACCGCTTTTGCCCTTGCTATACTTGCTAGCTCACGTTCTAGTCAGCTTTGAGCGGGAATCCTTAGCGTCTTTGCTCACGATCGAGTATTGAGTGTACTGCACTTGCCACTCTCAGTTA
>JAAAKM020006971.1:113119146-113137327 GCA_010016025.2 Alatinidae sp. Z8VKAUB7J3
TCAGCTTTGAGCGGGAATCCTTAGCGTCTTTGCTCACGATCGAGTATTGAGTGTACTGCACTTGCCACTCTCAGTTAGGCTATAGCTTTTGTTATCTTTAGTCTCAGGTGATGACTTTTCATACTATCGTAGCTTGCAACGAGCCTATACATCGTAATACGCATCAAAATGTCGTACATCATAATGGTCCTCAAATTCAGGCGCGACCTTAAAACTACCTACTTCCCTTGGTGGGTGTTTATATCCTCAGACATGGGCCACATCGACGGTGCATTTTAAATCACCATAAACGCACACTTTAGGTCACTACTACTTTCATTTCTAACTAGGACCTTCATCTGCTGTTTGGAACTGTTAACATTCCACGGCAAACTCTGATCGGACTGGGCCCTTTCCTTGGAAAGCCAATCGTGGAGTATCATGAAACAAGCCAAGGTCATTTTTAGATTCGAAATATTCTTATCTCTGTTGAGTTAAAATATTGACAAGAACACTAGAGAAATAGAGGAAATGCCACCACCGGGGTTCTTTTCAAAACTAACATTTCAAACCCTCTCTTATCTTAAATATTGGCATAGTACAACCAAATATTCGAATCTTCTTTCACCCTTGTAGACATACGTGTTCAACTACAAAGCTCGTCGTCCCGGTAAAGCACATGAAGGTTGAGTTATGGTAGTACTCCCCTTAACTGCTCTGAAATAAGCTTTTGGGAAACGTTGACTTGCATATTTCATCCAATCTTCGTTCTTGTTCCTAAGCTCTTTAATATTTAAACTAATAACTAGTCAATGATCCTCTATAGACTCAAACTAAAATAAACGCGAAGTAATCTGGATTTATAACCCTGAGAGAGTATGAACGCGGCAACCTGAAAAGATTTATGTGTTGTCTAACAGACTCTGAGAATGGGAAGCCTTTTACATTACCGTCTAACCTTACATAGTCACCAAAGTAAAGGGATATAGAACAGGCTTTCACAACACCGTACCAAAACTTTAATTGAAAGTATAACGCAGATCCTAAAACCCAAATACTCAAATTAGGTTTTATTTATTTACTGAATTTATTCAATGACGTTGTACTTCTGACTAGAACTTTTTTAATTCTAAAAACTTCCGACCTCCATAACGTTAAGCAACTGTCGAAGAATTTCGGAATGAAAAAGTTCTAATTTCAAATCCTACGTTCAAATAAGGATCATGTACACTTAACTTTAAAATAAGAAACTGCCCTCGTAACAGTTTCTAAAAATTCCAAAACTTTAAAACAAAAGTTCACTTAAAAACGAGATTTTGTTTCATTTGTATCATACTTTTACGAAGTCTTAACACTTGCATTTCTAGTAGTTAAAGACGGCAAAAAGATGGCTGTTATGAACATGAAAGACCTTTCTATCCACGTCCATGTTAATTTCGTTTCTCAAAATCTTATTATGAGTAATGACGTTTACTTTCTCAGAACTCCTTTCGTTGGGTTACAATATATTTACTCCTCTCTCCAAAATGCTCCTATTCAGTTGAACTAACCTCGGTTTGCTCGTCTTTTCGAGCAAAAAAGCGACATAACTGAAAAACGAGAACCTAATTTCTTCTTATTCTAATAAAAATGTCCAGGCGTAGAAGTTCAGTTGTTAAGCGAGAGGAGTTACGATGTTGGAATGTAAATGAAGAAATAGACGCTGCCTGTTATGCCTAAAGAAACGTGTGCTCTCTTGAAATATTTAGTCTCCTCATTCGTGAATCAGCATTGCTTGTGTGAGCTCGATCACAACAAACTCTATCTTTAAGTGCTAGAACTTTACTCACTTGTGCTACTCAGTAATTGAAGTCCTACCTACCCTCTCCACCAACGTTATCGAAATACTGTAGCCACCTACTCTATCTACATACCTACGGTATTGGACTAACTAACTACCTACTCTACCTACCTACTCTATATTACGTATAGTACGCACTCTACTTATTTCGCCTGATGAGTTCCACTAATGCATTATTAGCAAAGAACAATAGCAAATGAATAAATAAGCATAGAATATAAATATGAAATGCATATCACCCCTCTCCCATCCCCCACCCCCTCGCCGAATTATTTGTAAACAAGGGATGATTTTGCGTCACAAAACTTTCTGTATAATTTTCTTGTGATTCTGACAACAACAACAACTACAACAACAACAACAACAAAAACAAGCCTAGCATTGTTCAAGGATAAAGATGTCCCAAAAGAAGCCGAGTGAATATTTGCTCATAGAAATAAAACGATATTGGTACAGTAACTACAATAGTCACACATCATAATGTGATAATACGGTTTTCTTTAGTATCCTACGAATGCCAAGTCTAGTACTATCTAATTGCAAAAAAAACAGAGAAACTAGCATACTATCAACCTGCAAACAATATAAATACTTGGCAAACAATCAAGAATTTAACTTCTCAACATCTAAGGTGAAGTGCCTCGTCAAAATCGTTAACAAATCTCATACCTCTCCACTTTACAAAGAAAACAATATGATATAATAATAAAGAAGTCAATATTGAATTTGTGTGATTCTCAGTGTTCGCTTAGCATGCAAATAATCAGTTCGCAGTCTGCAAAGATCACTTTATGCTACAAAGGAAAAGTTAGCCTGTATAACCATCTTTGCTTTTTTTTGTTCCCCCCTGCTTTAGCCTGCGCGCAGACAAAAACTACCTACGCATTTCGGCTGGGATAGCCTGCACGCAGGTTACCTGTGCGTCAATTTCTGATGAGCACTTAATGATGCAACGCAATTTAAACGTTCGAAAACTTGTGCTGGAAACGGTTTTACAAGCCTAACAATACACGAGTAAACAGCAGACAAATATAGACTATAAACAAGACCACTTTCAAGTTTGTATTCCAAAAGAACAAGCTTACAACAAATTGTTGCTGTGGAATGCCACGATATTTCAGGTATTGTACAAGCTATTGTGATGCGAAGCGTCTTCAAACCCTTTTCAATAAATGTTAAAGCGCTAAATTGTTATAAACCCTAAGATTGCAGGGACATTTAAAAAGCAAACTACTTTGATGTGTCCAGAGGAAGACAACGCCATGCTGGAAAAAGATCACAGAGACACATCCACTTTTTCCTGATATAGTATGTCGTTAAGAAGAATAATACTATTTTTCCATATTGAATGCGATGTGGGATTATTTATACCCCTCTCCCTCTTTATATGTTGCTGGCAGTAGTGGTGGGCGCCAGCCCTCACAAAATGGGCGGGAACGACTTGTAACGTTTTGTCAAAAACCAGAGTGATTACAACGAACGGATAAAAGTACGTAAAGATTGAGAATGTTTTAAAAACAAAACTACTACCTCTATCGAAATCTCCATTTTTCTTTTAAAATTTGATCGTTAAGACAAGTTCCCCTCCAGCCCCTATTGGCTAACAGAATAATGACATAATCACATAATGATCATCAGATAATGTATTCTTACTCATAGTATTGTAAGAAAATGATATATCAAACTTAAAATTATTAAATTATTTTTACCATACAAAAGATAATTTTATTACAAGATTTATAGTTATAAGTACACTAAACACCTTGAAGCAAATGCTAGCTACTTCAATCAAAATGATATGAAGTATACTTAATGGAATATCATTGAATGAATGAAACAAAATTTCCCTCGTCATTTGGCACTTCATTGACACGAGAGTAATTGAGAAACTAGTTACACCTCAAATTATGTTTTCCGCTCTAAGTAAAATTAGTTCTGAAGTAATGATGATGAGGACGAGAGAAGCAACAGTTACTACGTCGCTGCAAGTGGTACTCTTTTACAGGTGTAAGTTGGAAACAAGCCAAGCACAGGCAGTAGGGGATCAAAGTGAAGAGTACCCAAGCCCCGCCCCCTGCCATACACCCTCACCATGTTATGGATTTTGTCATTCTAACTATTGATCAATTGATTGGGTTAAAAGTGTTTATTAATGGTAATAACAATCTGGATCTGGGCGACTTAGAGACTATGACACAGGCAAATCCATGAAATCCATCTTGTCGATTGTCGAGCATTAAACCGGCTCCTCGCAAGGTGCTTGACCCTACTATCAATGGCTGGATCTGCCACTAAGCACAGGAGAGTGGTGTGGGTAGTAATAGAGAGCTAAAGGAAGTTCGGTGGCGTTATTGCTTCCTTTATGACTTATATCCGGTAAAATTGAGTATTCTCTGCATCCTAAATATGACATTAGTTTCAACTTCAGGTTGTTCGGTTAAGTGCATAATGCCCAAGTATCCTCTAAATTAGGTGAGCTGCATTAGGTTTCGTATGTAGGCCGGTTTTTACTGGCAAGGCAATTTTGTTGTTTATCTGCCATGAACTGTATGAACAACACATCAAAGGATGCTAACAATATTGTCTATCCCGCTTTTCCTTTGTTTGCATTTTTCTTATTCCATTCTTGTTTACATAGACGTCCATTTATTTTTCTTATATACTTTAAAGAACGCAAAATTAGATCACAAGCGCACATATTTTATTGCATTTTGGATTAAAAACTTCTAGTCCATTGGCGGTAGGCTACAAAACACCAGTGTGCGATATGCAAACAGAATGAATAATATTAGTTACCTTAAATACAAATTATTTTATTGACTTTCGCTCGTTTTAAAGCAAATTACTACCACGCACGTCACTGAGGGAAGGCGAGGTGTCCTGCCCTGTGAGCTCTTGTTTCAGTATCCCGCCTACTCTGGCGAACATATGCATTTAACCTTCTCTACTGTGTCTTGTGTGCGATCTTTTCGTTTAATCAGTGGGTACTGGTTTTTCATGAGTTCTCATAAGAAGAGTGCCAATGCGTTTTCGTCATATTCCTTTCCTAAAGTTTCTAAGCAATGAATATATGCTCTGCCCACTCTGATATTTCTTGAAAGGTCTAATCGCCTACCCTCTGTTGAGGCGCCGAGGGCGTGACTGATTACTACTCCGTATAACTAACCGCTAAAGCTCTATTTGCCGAGATAATTTTTAAAATCGAATTGAAGGACGGAGGGTTCGAGAAATCAGTGGTGTTTACTGAAATACTTCCAGTGAACACCAATATTTTACAGACAATGGATTTGAAAAAGCTATTAGGCAGACGTCGTATTCCGAGTCTGTAGCAATGGATGTAATTGTAATTCTATAGCTCGATTGGAACGTAAACCATTTCTTCTAGTAATAATATTGTAGACTATTCTGATTCTTTCTAGAAAAAATCCTTGGAAAATGATATAAAATGGTCGCTTAGTATATGATTTGTAGTAGCTTTTAAAGTAAAATGAAATCAACGTCGACGTTGTATAGTAACAGCAAACAATCCGTGGACTATTTAACATTTTAAGCTTTATTTTAGTTTTGCCTTAGCATAAAAGTCTGACAACTCCTGTATCCATTTCATCCTTTTAATTATCTGAGCAAACAGCACCTTGTTATTGCAATTAACAATTTATCTCACGCTTGTCAATGTGTCGCTGAGTGCGCTGCTGCACTCATCAGACAAACTTCTTGATTTCTCAGTGTTGCTTTGAATGAGCTGTAACTAAGTTCTGATGTTATGTAAGGAATACCAGTTTTCCTCTGATTTCTTTCTTAAATGTAAATGTAAAAGGTGCACCGGCTCTTCATTAACAGGAACTAATAGTTACAAAAATATAGTCTAGAAATTCTACAGCAATTTCACAACAGAGTAAAGCAGTTTGTTTATCATATATTTTTAGTACTATAAGAAAACGCTCACTTAATCTTTTTAAACATTTCATATTACCTCGATTAGAGGCATACTTGATAGTGCTCCTAAGGCACCGACAGATAGGAGTATACCCGTAGAAGTGGTTTTTACACTCAGCAGCTCACACTTCCAGTATTTTCTCGAAAACGCCCCTTTTTCAGTAGGTGTATTCCGCAGGATCCTTAGGCTGCCCAACATTTGTTTCTTGTTATTACACTTATTTTTTTTTAAAAAGAAACTGCCTCAGTGTCTAACCCTCGAAGCATCTTAAAATATTGACCTTTCGAGCCCTCAAAGGTTCTTAGCAGTTTCTTATTCTCTGGTACCAAATAGAGGGGGGTGGAATAGGCGGACGGGGCTAGTCACACTGCTGTTAGTAAATTCATACTTCATTTAGGGTACCCTCTGTTCCAGGTTAGTCAATTCATGAAATAATCCGTTATCAAACTGTCTAAATCGCTTTAAGAGATTTTTTAGGTTTCTTAGAGCAGCCCCATCGAGCCTTGGAGTTTCTTAAATTTTGGGGAGATTGAGCCCTGGTTTCTTATAAACTGGTTTCTTACTTTAAAACAAGTGTAATAGAAATGCAATGCAAAGAGTAGCACCATACGATATGATTGAGGCGCATTTTAGCATAGACTTTTCCTTCCACCCCACGTCCCACCCCCACTCCCTTCGATGTACAAGCCCTACACAAGTATCGCTGCCCAACGCGTACTTTGCGCGGAATCGAAGAACCCATGACTGCCTCGATCACGCCCACTTTCCCAGCAACAGCAACTAAACCTCTTGCAGGCATAAAACAGTTCATGAACACGCGATTTTCAGTTCTGAATCTGAAAAATTTTGCGTAGAACCTCCGAGCAAACAGGCGATCTTAGGTGCAACGCCACTATTTAGGATGTTTTAAACACCCTGATGTAATTAGGACATGTTAGAGGTCA
Source organism: Alatinidae sp. Z8VKAUB7J3 (assembly GCA_010016025.2). Taxonomy (NCBI): domain Eukaryota; kingdom Metazoa; phylum Cnidaria; class Cubozoa; order Carybdeida; family Alatinidae; species Alatinidae sp. Z8VKAUB7J3. The sequence goes on from JAAAKM020006971.1 coordinate 113,125,847, forward strand.
TGTGAACAATGTCAACACCTTGTAAAACAAAGGATGTTTTCAATTCATCAAACCATTAGCAACAAGCTCAAACTGCGAGTTGCTTCCCCAGATTTGTACTCCTGCAGAAAGGTATGCAGTGCATTGTTTGGAATCTTTGGTAGTGGAGGAGAAGGAACCATATTTAAGGTAAGCTTTACATGTAAAAACGATCGAGGATATTATTCAAGTTGTGAATTTATTGGTGGGATTGCACGGCCTGCCGTTCTGCTGAATCGTTCTCACGGAAATTCTAATAAGGTATGTATGTGTATGTTGTTGTAAATCAGCTTACTCGCACCTCAATGATGGTACTCATCATGATGCTGTTTCAGCAAGCTCTCAGTCAGCATTAGCGTATTTTATTGACCTTGTCAATGTTGTATTTAAAATAGAATCACAATGAAGCTACGCTCACTAACGGAAACAGACCGGGAGTGTTTTGATCTGCGACCTTGATAGCTACCATCATTCATGCGATTAATTGAATAATTTCTTGGCACGATAAAAATTCAATTAAGGTTATGTGTGTAGTGGAGGCTTATTTAAGTGAAAGATAAGCAGCCCTACATATTAAGGAAAGATGGTTGTTGGTGTGAAGCCGGTGTGTACTGATCATTTCATTTTGGAACCGTGGCCGTCATTGACAAAGGTAGTTGAATTCGTAAAACCCTCTCGATCTCCCTCCTTTGTCCAACCGTGCCTGAGTTAAGACACCCCCGTCTTCCCTAGACGATGCTTCGCCAGAGCATACTCGTAATGAATCCTATTATCTTGCTCTGATACTTGCGAGAGGACAGTATTGGAGTGCACAGGTTCTAGCATCGATATCAGTGGGTGTGGAACGGTTATGCTTACTGATACTCTAACGTAATCTTCTCCCATAGATCAAAACTTTATTTGACATCTATTGCATTCATGAAAGAAACAATTAATTCACCGTAGCAATGACATGAAAGTTGTGTCACCAATGAATTAAAAGGACCAAGTCTTTAAACAGTTCTTTTAACAGGAAATATATTGTTATAAATATATGGAACTTTGATGTCCGGCTTGCCCAACCAACCTCTTCTTCGAGTGTCCAAGCTTGTCGAATATGCCAACCCGACCCTCTCCTGCCTTCCGTTTAGCATGGAGGTCCTCTCTGTATGATCTTTTCATCTGCCAAGAATAGGGTTAGCATTGTCAAGTGATAAGATTTCTGTTGTTTACAGATACAAATCTATTGTACTTTTATACTTGTGTACCAAGTATCATAACTTTTGTGCAGCAGACATCTTAATTAGATACTGGTGTAGCAAAAAGTAATAAGCACTTGAAGTACAATGAATATTTTTAATGCAATCAGCATAGGCTTATAGGTTATCTTACATATCAAGGAAACTTGAAGATATCAGCATCAGGTGACCTATTGTTTACAGTGGGTGGTTGTTTCACTTCATCTTTTGAGTAAAATACATGCAAACCTGCTCCCTACCCTACTGCTTTCCCTTTACCCTACCCTACTCTAGAATCAAACAAAACTATTTTCCTATTCTTTTATGTGTTGTTTGTACACCCAATGCTCGACATGGCTCGACTTGACTAGACTTGGCTATACAATGCTGTACAAAGTCGTGTGAAGTCTATTTGAAAGTCGAGCCCGTTTGTACAGGGCTTAACAGTACAATTGAAGAAGTTCTCACTAAAGGGGCCCGTGGGCCTTGTTATGCCAGACCCTTTTTATGTGCTCCTGTCACTATGGAAATACACCGCTTTGATTTGACATTTGGGATTCATGTACAGCGGAACATGTTCACGTGAAATATGATATGTGCCAAGCTTTTGTATTTTTACTTGTAAGGAGTATTACGGATCATTTGACGCAACTGATGGGACTTAACGCGACTGGTAAGACTTGACGCAACTGATGGGACTTAACGCGACTGGTAAGACTTGACGCAACTGATGGGACTTAACGCGACTGGTAAAACTTGATGCAACTGGTACGACTTGAAGCTACTGATGCGACTTGAAGCTACTGATGCGACTTGAAGCTACTGATGCGACTTGAAGCTACTGATGCGACTTGACGCAATTGATAGGACTTGACGCAATTGATGCGACTTGATGCAATTGATGATACTTGATGCAATTGATGCGACTTACACGACTGGAACGACTTGCCGCAACTGATGCGACTTAACACGACTAATACGACTTGACACAACTGGTACGACTTGATGCCACTGATGCGACTTGACGCAACTGATGCAGCTTGACACAACTGGTACAACTTGACGCAACTGATGTGACTTGATGCCACTGATGCAACTGGACACAACTGGTACGAATTGACGCTACTAGTGTGACTTGACGCAACTGATGCGACGTGACACGTCTGGTACGACTTGACGCGACTGATGCGACTTGACACAATTGATGGGACTTAACGCAACTGATCGGACTTGCCAGGACTGATGCGACTTAACGCGATAGATTGAACTTGACGCGACATAGGCGACTTCACGCGACAATACTACATGAGTTAATGTTAAGGTTAAGACAACCTCCTTTACCTATACTTTGTAACATATATGTATATGGTTAAACAGTTACCTTTCAGGAGGCATTTCCTTTCTTTCCTTCTGTTATATGTACGGGTCTCAGCCGCGTTGTCATGGCGCGTAATTTTGCAAATAATGCTTCCAATGATATAACAAGTAATTTTTTGACGATTTTTTTCATTTCTTTGTTTAGATTTTAACAATGATGAAGAAATGGTCGAAGATGTCGAGGATATGCCCGATCTTGGTATGCCGTTACTATTTTTTAAGTTTTACATGGGTTTTATAGTAGATTGGATAACATTAACCAAAATATTTTAGTTTTGAAAAGAACACTAGAGAAATAGAGAAAATATGTCACCACCGGGGATCGAACCGGCGGCTAGAGAAATAAAAGTATGTTAACATCGGACGTCATCTAGCTCAGTTGACAGAGCGCACGCCGCAAAAGCGTAGGTACTGTCCACCGATCGCTTCTCAGCCGTTTGGCAAGGAGTGGATGTAATATCTGTACGCATCGATGGCAGGTGCTTTCCATGATCCATGAGAGGCGGTCCCTTTTTGCGCTTGAGCCCTCAAATAACTCAAAGCAAAGTGCAGAGGCCATTTGGTATGTGCACTTGATAAACTCGCTAGTGTCAAAGGTTTAAGCAGATTTTGACTATTCTTGTATAGATTTGTCTTGGCAAGGAATGGATATAGTCTCTTTTCTTATTGATAACAGATTCTTTCCATGATCCATGAGAGGCAGTCCTGTTTAACGCTTGAGCCGGTCTTAGGGCTTTTTTTCTCTGCCCGGTAGCCTAAAGAGAGGAACGTTGCTCTTGGACGCCGCAGCTGCCCTTCATTTATTAAATAGCCTGTTTGGTGGTTTAACTGTTTATTTAGGGTAGTTTCAATGTTGGGCCTACTTCTCATCAGGGGTTTTGAATTAGAAACTGACAAAAAGTAGGTACTGTCCACACGATTTTGTGCAGTATTGTTAACTTACGAAATATCTCCTTGGTAAAAATAGATGCAGACGAGATGATGGAAGATGAAGATCTTGCTCCCGAACTACACGATGTAAGTAGACTTTTGTCTGCGTTGGTAAACGAGATATGGTAACGGCCTCATGCAATTCTGTTTGAGCTCATCCCCATTTAGTTTATGATTCATCTTGATGGTATAGAAGTAGCGCTTCTTGACTGTATGTTAGTTAGCTTAGTGAACTTAGTAAGCTTAGTAGTAAATTTAGGGACCTTCTTGGAATTTGTGAATTTAAGTTAGCTTAGTAACCTGATTGAACTTAAGTTAGCTTCGTGAACTTTCTGAAGTTAGTGATCTTACTAAACGTAGTGAACCTAAGTTACCCTAGTCAACTTAGTGAACTTAGTAACCTTAAGAAGCTTTACTTAACTGAGTGAACTTAGTGCACTCTCTGAACTTAGTGATATTACTAAACGTAGTGAACGTAAGTTACCTTAGTCAATTGAGTGTACTTTAGTTAACTGAGTGAACTTAGTGCACTCTCTGAACTTAGTGATATTACTAAACGTAGTGAACTTAAGTTAGCTGAGCCAATTTAGTGAACTTAGTGATAGAACTTAAGTTAGCTGAGTCAATTTAGTGACCTTAGTAGTCCTTAGGAGCTTTAGTTAACTGAGTGAACTTAGCGCACTCTCTGCACTTAGTGATATTACTTAACGTAGTGAACTTAAGTTAGCTGAGTCAATTTAGTGAACTTAGTGATAGAACTTAAGTTAGCTGAGTCAATTTAGTGACTTTAGTAACCTTAAGGAGCTTTAGTTCACTGAGTGAACTTAGCGCACTCTCTGAACTTAGTGATATTACTTAACGTAGTGAACTTAAGTTAGCTGAGCCAATTTAGTGAACTTAGTGATAGAACTTAAGTTAGCTGAGTCAATTTAGTGACCTTAGTAACCTTAAGGAGCTTTAGTTAACTGAGTGAACTTAGCGCACTCTCTGAACTTAGTGATATTACTTATCGTAGTGAACTTAAGTTAGCTTAGTCAATTTAGTGAACTTAGTGATAGAACTAAACGTTTTAAATGTAGGTTAGCTTAGTCAATTTAGTGAGCTTAATAAACTAAGGGAACTTTAGTTAACTGAGGGAACTTAGTGAACTTAAGGTATCTCATTCAACATAGTGAACTTAAGTTAGCTCAGTCCACTTAGTGAACTTAAGTTAGCTTAGTCAACTTAGTGAACTTAAGTTAGTTTAGTCAACTTAGTAAACCTAGTGGGTTTAGTAAACTTGGTAGTGAACTTTGTGACCTTGTTAGAATTAGTGAACTTAAGTTAGATTGGTGAACTTAGTGATCTTACTTAACGTAGTGAACGTAAGTTACTTTAATCAATTTAGTGAACATAGTAAACTTAGGGAACTTTAGTTAACTGAGTGAGTTTAGTGAACTTAAGTTAGCTTAGTAAACTGATTGAACATAAGTTAGCTTATTCAACTAACTTACTTAAGTTAGCTTAGTCAATTTAGTGAACTTAGTAAACCTAGCGAAGTTTACTTAACTGAGTGAACTTAGTGAACTTAAGTTAGCTTAGTAAACTAATTGAACATAAGTTAGCTTATTCAACTAACTTACTTAAGTTAGCTTAGTCAATTTAGTGAACTTAGTAAACCTAGCGAAGTTTACTTAACTGAGTGAACTTAGTGAACTTAAGTTAGCTTAGTTAACTGATTGAACTTAAGTTAGCTTGGTAAACTAAGTGAACTTAGTGAACTTAAGTTAGCTTAGTAAACTGATTGAACTTAGTGAACTTAAGTTAGCTTAGTAAACTAAGTGAACTTAGTAAACTTAGGGAACTTTAGTTAACTGAGTGAGCTTAGTGAACTTAAGTTAGCTTAGTAAACTGATTGAACTTAAGTTAGCTTAGTCAACTTAGTCAATTTAGTAGTGAACGTAGTTAACTTGCTGGAATTAGTAAGGTTAAGTTAGCTGAGACAGAAAACTTAGTGAACCTAATGAACTAAGTGGACTTATGTTAATGAAATTGTTAGTGGGTATTGCAAGTATAGTTTTATTAACGCCCTTAAGTTGTGTATTGTATTGTTGTTTTCAGATTTCTCTTAGTAATTTGTGATCATGGGTTTCTTGCCATTGCTGTTATATTTTGAAGTTTATTCTTTGCGGATCTTCAACAGTAATAAAGTAGTTGAATAATTCTGTTTCACAACAGGCACGTCACAACGCGGAAACACAAAAAGAGGAATGCCCTCCCGGTTTTTGGTGCTAGTCCACCAATGCCCCATGCAAAGAGCAATGGCGATCTTGGTATGTGCACGTCCTCCACTCGCTACTAGCCGAGGTTAAGTCAGATTTATAGCCCTTGCTGTGGTATTTTTATATGTGTTCTTTGCAGATTTGCCTTCAACTCAGCCATCCGAAACAGCAATGAGTTAGTTTTAGAATTCTGTTACCCAACAGGTACGTCGCAGCGTAAAAACACAGAAGAGGGAATGTTCACCCGGATTGAAGTGCTAGCCCTCAAATACCTCAAGGCAAAGTGCAAAGGCCGTCTTGTATGTGCAGATCCGAATCTCGCTACAGGCAAATGGTTACCCAGATTTATGGCCATTGCGGTGAGGTTTTTTCTTTGCGGATTTGCCTTCAACTCAGCCATCCGCAACAGCAATGAATTAGTTTTATAATTCTGTTACCCAGCAGGTACGTCGCAGCGTAGAAACACAGGAGAAGGAATGCCCTACCGGATTTAAGTGCTAGCCCTCAAATAACTCAAAGCAAAGTGCAGAGGCCATTTGGTACGTGCACCTGATAAACTCGCTAGTGGCAAAGATATATACAGATTTGACTATTTTTCTATCTAGTGGTCTTGGAGGTCAAAACAGTAAAATAGAATTCCAAATAATCGTAGCCCCCCCGCTTATTAGTTTTTGAAATTTATAACCCCCGCCGCTCCTTATTTCGACCCCCCCGTTTATTAACTTTAGACCGTAATGGTGACCTCCCCGTTTATTGCTTAATTGTAGGGGGCTCATATTGCATTTTTTGACATTAATCACCCCAATAGCATTTTATAGTGATCCCCCGTTTTGTCATGTGACACTACGACCCCCATATTATCATCCACCCCGCTATATTAGGCTTTTTAAAATATCGCAAAAAACAAAAATTGTTTAGTGCCAAACAGAATGAAAATTAACAACGAAGATGTGTAAATTAAATTGTCACTCATTGTTGAAAATGTCAAAAGCATATTTACTGCAAAGAAACAAAACTTTTTAACTCAAATATCTAATTAAAATTTGATTTCACACTACGAAATGGCACTGCAGAGTCTTGTGTAGTAAATTTATTTGTGAAAGCAAATATACACCCGTCCATGTTAGTTTCACCCCCCTCATTTTGAGGGCTTACTCAAGACTTTCCACCTAGGAAATTTTATTATGACCCCCCACTTTATGAAATTATAGAAAAATATCTACCCCCTGCTTGTTCGACCCCCCCTACAATTAAGCTAAAGAGAGTACCACAATGGATGTCACACCTCGAGTGCAGATAGTATCAACTGGTGCAGCCTTGCAGGATAGTCGTAAGCCATGTACAAATGGGCTCGACTTTCCACTGGACTTAACTCGACTCTGTACAACATTAGCTGCGGTCACACACAACAGAGTGAAATGGATTTTCCGCTTCGGAATCCCAGGTGTCAAATCTGTCTTGGTATTTTAGTTATCCCAGGGCTTTGGGTCACATTGCAAAATTGACTCACAGCAGGATCTAAACGCCCTGGTCAGATCGTGCCTTTCTTACACTTTTCTCCATGTCTCTGAACATGTTTGTATTTGGCGGTGAAATTTGTTTTGAGCTTGAGTTTACCCAGAACCTTTCAACAATCTGTCAAATGCTACTACATGATTGGATAATTACATCAAGGTTCTGAATGCACTAGTCACTCGACACGGTGAATGTAATCCGAAACCCCTTTGCTCTTTTTGATGTTACTATGGAGACTCAACATCATCAGATCTAAGGTGGGATTTCTGTTCACACGCAAAATATCGTTTCCCTAGTTAAAACCCGCTGTTTCGCTGAGGTCAAAACTGGCAGTGTGACCGCAGCTATTGTATAGCCAAGTCGAGCCATGTCGAGCATTGGGTGTACAAACGGGCTCAAACTTTTCCTCGTCTTTTCACTAGACTTTAAACTCCTTCTCAGGTATTCACATTCTTTTCTTGTCTGGCAAGAAAATGAATTTTTGAATCGGATTACTCAGCATGCGTAGGCGGTGTTGATAGAATTATCAGAATGTATTGACACGTCTTTGAACGAGCAAGCTCTCAAATAGGCTATCTGAGCATGCGTGTATTTGACATTAGCTGGGTGAGTGTACAAATTGGCTCCACAAGGCTGTACAAGACTTAGAACAATAGATTTGTAGAAACAATTTCATGGCAATTATTTTACTAGTTTTTGTTTGTTGTTGTTGATGATAATGTTGCTATCATTTGTGGGTCTCTTTGCTCCCTTTCTCTTTTATTTATATCTATTTTATCTATTTACTTACTTAATTATTTATTCAATTTTCTTCTTCTTTCAATTATTGTTATTTTACTGTTTGTTGCTATGGTTATTTATTACTCTTTTGTTCTACCTAATAAATCATAGTTCATTGTACGTATTTCATCTTTTGTAAAAGAAATCAGGAATGGCCACAACCAGAACTCTTAACGTGGTAGACATATACCATAAAAGTTCCTGTATACCTTTTTGTAAGAGAGTACTGGAATTGTATAAGAAGAATGACAATAAATTGAAGTTTGGTTTTTACTACTACTTATACTGTAATTACTACAACTAGTACTGCTTATGTTTTTTTTGCACCAGGTAAGAAAGATATGCTGATTTACGGTCCAGATATGTGAACACAAGAAAAAACAGCAAAGACCTATAAAATGCAAATGACATCCGTCCTATGTTGCACCCTAGCACTGATGCAGTTATGGACACAAGGAACGTTATGTATATCAGGTAAGATCAAAGGAAAGCTAGGTTAAAGAAGTAATTTTCAACCCTCCACTAGATGGGAAGTCGTCTCATTATTTTAAACCCGGAATTAAAAACGCGTGAGTATCGTGGATTAGGGCACTAGAGGTATCATTTGTCTTTCTTATAAGACATCAATCTCTAAATTAATGGCTTGTGATGAGCAGCGGGCCCACTTTACAAACACCCTTACTAAACAGTTAATGCAGAAAACAGGCGAACTAACAAATAAAGGGAAGCTGGGATTCCAATGGCAACGCCCCTTAATTTACCTTAGCTTAGCACTGTTTAGCTAGAGGGTTGAACTACTTTCTTATGTTGAGTAATTTAACATTGACAGTATAGTGATAAATCTTTTTGTTGGTGTCTAGCTTGCGTTTACAGATATTTCTACAACTTCCAAAAAATATTATAAAATACATCTCTCTTACGTCATCTCCTACATCTCTCCTTTCTCCTATCAAAGTTTTGTTGTCTCCCTCTAAACAAGTTCCTGCTCATCATAATATCATAGTCATCAGAATAATCGGAATCATCAGAATCATCATAGTCATCAGAATCATCAGAATCATCAGAATCATCAGAATCATCAGAATCATTAGAATCATCAGAATCATCAGAATCATTAGAATCATTAGAATCATCAAAATCATCAGAATCACCATAATCATCAGAATCATCAGAATCATCAAAATCATCAGAATCATCATAACCATCAGAATCATCAGAATCATCAGAATCATCAGAATCATCAGAATCATCAGAATCATCAGAATTATCAGAATCATCAGAATTATCAGAATCATCAAAATCATCCAATAGCATTTGCTGGAAACACAGAGAGCTGTACAAAATCCAATAACGCACAACATACCATGAACAGGAACTTTTACAAACTAACTACAGTTCAACGGATACAGATATGTGAATTATTAAAATATTGTTCGAAACTAAGGCTATCTCTTCTAAACTGTTCTCTGAATTTACGCACTGTTAACACTTGTTTCCATTTTAGGAAAAGGGACCATCAAAGCAGGCGCGCCAAATCATAGCGGCAGCTCCGATGCAAAGGACAATCTAGTAACACTATCAGCTCAATACAAGCCAATATCTAGGCATAAAATTTCCACGAAACTTGAGAAAGCTGATAAAGCTATTAAAAAGACTGATGAGCGAATTAAGAAGCACGTTGTTGCTCTCTCTCACCATGCGCTTCATAATTTTCATCCACATGAGAATAACGAGAAGCCTTTTCCACGAACAATACCTAGTACGCATACGAGTTTAATGATTCAGAATAATTCCAGAAGCGAGAACCCTCTCCGAGATAAGTGGTCCGCCGATGAACAGTCCGACGAGAAGGACCAGAACATTTTATCCAGTCGAGAACCTGGAAACTTAAATAGGCCAATTTTAAACTTTAATAATAGCAAACAGACTGAAGAGCATGTAAATTCAGCAAAGCGCCGTATCAATCTAACAAACATTTCAACTGTGAAAGGAAATGTTAGACATGAGATAGACACGCCAACTGCTTTCAGGTACGAGCATTTTGGAAAGCCTTATGGAGACCCAGACAATTTTCCCTCGATTGGTGATGGTATATACCTTGCAAACCCCGATGGACAACCAAGAGCATTTGAAACTCCTAGTGTGGTAAGAAATCTTTAATTTAACAGTTTCTGTTTTATGTCCTTTTTGTAGCTAAGTATTTACAATTTCTAAGTAAATGCTTCAGGTGCTTCCGGAGAATAATTTTGAGACTTACTTTATGGAAGCAAAAGACGCGCTAAGAAAATGCCCCAGATGTTTTTTAAAAATCTAAAAGTCCATTCATAGAGTAGGTAGATCTAGGGGGAAGGGAAAGCAGGGCTGGTGAGGGATGCCCAACAAAAACAATTATTTTGTGACAAATTTTTAATATTTCAAGGGGAACAATTGGGGGGAGGGGAGTCTCTGAGACCTACTGGAATGGAACAAACGTAAATTCAGATTGGTCCCTTACGGACAGTTTTGTTTCCTACTTGCAACGTTTAGCGTGTACGTCTTCTATCCTCTCACATTTCACATGACAAGGTTTCAAAATTTCTGTACCATTATGTCCCTAGAGAAACGCTTTATTAATGTATAACGTCTGTTACTACAATACGTACGACTGCGACACAAATCGCTCAAATGAAGGCAAGTATATCTCTCAAGAAAATTAGAAAGTCTTTCAATAAGCAGATACTGCTTAAGGTACTTTTTGTGATGAGTGAGTAAGGCTTATCTTTTCCCTTGTTTAGAGAAACATTTTATAAATTTGAAGATTGAAAAGTTTTTGCAATATTTAAGGAACGCGTCTTAAATATAGAGCAATAGGCCATATTTAATGTAATCCAGTTTCATAGTTTAGATTCTTTGATGACATTTAAGTATTCGTGACTTTTGCCTTTAAAGCCGCAGAAAAAATCTAGGCTTTGAAACATTTCCATCCTCCAAAAAATTCTTCAAAGTCGCAATCTCAGATCGTAACACCTATTCCTAAATATCATAGAAAATGTCAAAGTAATGAATAAGTATAGTGATTATAACAGGAAGTAAGCGTAGATTATTTTACAAACTTACTTAAAACTTTTGTAAATCTATTTCTCCGGATGGTCTACTTTGGGGCAAGTCCAAGGTCAGATACTACGATTTTTATTTGCGCTTCTCAACTCTGCATACTTCCTATTCTTGATGGAATTCAGGATGCTTCTTCAACTTCCACTTCTTGTCCTTAAGATACGACCTATCCATTTTTGCTTAACGTAATTGTCGATATAGTAGATTTCCCTTTCTCTCTCTCTCTAATTCTCCACAAGGCCTTTTTATTTGTAATCTTGTCTCTAGAGTTAATTTTCTGGATCCCTCTC
>JAAAKM020006971.1:113151703-113161808 GCA_010016025.2 Alatinidae sp. Z8VKAUB7J3
GAGATGTAAGGCATACTTGTAGAAGAACAGCAGCATAAGCAGTACCATACTCCTCCAAATGGAGAAAGATGATTTAGATGATTTGATTCTTATTAGGTCCTTAAAATATCAAACGACCCACTCTATAAATTTTATACTTACATGTTTTCCTATCATGGTTAGTGGCGCAACGACGTACTGATTTCGTTAAGGTAAAATTACTTAGGAAGGCGTTATGCAGGGAGATATGTTGTTATCCATCCTGTTTACATCTGCATTAGTTGAAATTTTTGGAATGTGTCAGTAATTAACGACTCTTTACTGCTATGAAAAACGTGTTTCTCCCATGACGTCGACTCTAAAATTAACATTTCTTAATTTATGCACTGTCAATTTTTTAACTTCCATTTTACAAACTAGGCGAGATGTATGTCTTACCATTGAAAGATACCCTTAAAAGCAGACTGTTTAAATTTGGGGGGCAGACTACCTTGTCGTGAGTTCGCAGTATATGTAATGACAACGAATATCTCCTTGGTAGGTTCTTTGGATGCAACAACTCGGAAATGAAGGTAAGTGGTACAGAAACAAGCGTAAAGATCGTGCCCCTATCAAACAGACCATAAATTTTTAAGAATAGTTCAATTTTATTTTGATTCTTGCTTCTGCTTCTTGCTAACGGTGTGAGTAACAGATTGGGAGGTGTACTATCCTCTGGTGGACTTCGGGTATTGACACCATCCGGTAGTATAACACTTATATTTTTCTTTTAGAAGGTAAGTCGGTCTGTTTGGAGCGGGGCTTCGATCCCCATTATTGTAGATGTGAAAGAGCTATTTCGTTTGGACACAACACGACCATTTCAAATGGCGTTAGTGCCTCACACTAGCACGGGTTTATGATAAACGTGTTCACTCCAATGTGCTTTGGCATAAAATGTTGGAATATAGTTTTGGTTCAAACGCAAATTCGTGCTTTGTGAGGCTGCTACATATGTACGTCTCCCTGTACATAAGAGGTGTTTCTTTAGTAATTAATCCTGAATATGGGGTAAATTCACTTCTAAAACATCGTTAATAAGACCTATTATAGATAGACAACAAAACAATTCTGTACCTAACTCTATTATCGAGTGTTCTTAATTAATTGTTTTAACTCATCTCCTCCATGAACATTAGACTTAGAGCTGCAATTTTGTTTCAATCCGGAGATTAAGATGTGTAACTTAATGGAAAATATTTGCCGTTGAGGATAGAAGTGACATTCTCTGGCGATTTTTTTTTTACACTTATGGTTATGAACAAGACCTATCAGTCAGTCTTTTTACCGCCACCCCTCGGAATTACCCTCCCCCTCCCACCCCAATGTACAAACACAAACACAGTAAGGAAAATTTGATAAGGTCACGTATGTCAACCATGTACAACTTTTTGAGTTTTAAGGAGTTAATGTAGCAATGGAATTTTTAAACCATGAAATTTTAAGAGGCAATTTGTTGATAATAGAACGCCTTCTCTGAAACATTATTTAGAGTCTTGAAGATAAAATGATCAACAAAATACCCCCCTCGTATAAACACGCCTCGTGTTTGCCCTAAAATGTAACTGACGTACTGGGCGTTAATTTCGATGGTTACGGTATCTGGATTAAATTGTTTGAAAGTCCGGTTGGATTGGTTAGATCGCTTAATGCCTAGGTTTTCAGATCTGTTTAAGCCTTTAGACCTTGGCCGTTGATATCGCAGTTTGTTTAATTTATAGTAAAATGAGTTTGCTCAATCTGAAGTCAAATGATGTGTGTTTTGCTCAGAAAAGTATTGGGTCGCACCCTGGCCCCACTCGGTACAGCTTTGTAAAGTGCAATGTCAATCACGTATGTCAGGGATTCCTTTAGAATGTTAAGAGTACTATTCATAGTGACGGTGATCAGTAATATATAAACAAAACACGATTTCGATGATATTCATTGCCAGTTTTAGGGTGGTGCCGACTCTGCCGCAGCGCAGGGCCCCACATCTAAGATGGAAATTGGGGAGCCCGCAGAGCTCATTCAGTACACTCAATGACACTGGAGGGCCCCCAAATCACTTTATGGCACACGGCCCCTCTTGCCAAAAGCCGGCACTGATGGTATTTTGTAATTTATTCGAATATATAGGGCACGTAAGAAAAATATGTGAATGTTTACATTCAATTTGACACTTTAATGTTTGTTTGTTAAATATTCCATATTTTTCTATTTTGATAAATACCCGTAATTACAATAAGTTCCAATGTAGTTCTCTTAGCAGTGGTTAAGCTTTATTGATATCATAACATACTTTTATTTTTCAAAGTATTCTACAGGATAAGTTTCTAATTTTACATCTTTGAGATAATCAGTTAATTCTCCTGTTTTGATGTTATAATGCCAAAAATGTAGTGGGCACTCTACAATATCCCCATCAAGTTTACCTGGTGCAATTGAACCGTCTTGATGAACACATAGATCATCTATTGCATGATATCCGTCTTGATTGAAAATTGCAATCTTTTTTCCATCCACTTCAAAAGCCTTGCCTTTTCCAGAAGCTATGTCTCCTTTCTCAGCAATCTTCTTCCAGGCCATGATTTTTTCTAACATTTGTCATTTATTTAGATTCGCATGATAGGATTTTATACTCTGATCATGGTCTCTTTTCATTGAGTAAAGTAAAGTCTAGTCCAAAATTGATCAAAGAAGGAAAATTATCCTATGAATGGGCTAGATCTCACATGCAAATTTTAGACAATACAATTAACCGATTAAAAAAATCAAAACCACTCAAAGGCATAACTTTAGGGTTTTGTCTTCACATTACTAAAGAAACATCTGTTTTGCTAATGGGAGCAAAAGAATTAGGCGCAACTGTTGCTTGCTGTGGAGGAAACCCTCTAACTACCCAAGACAACATTGCAGCATTTTTGGCATCTCAAGGAATTCATGTTTATGCTTGGAATGGCCAATCCGTAAAAGATTATGATTGGTGTATTGATCAAGTCCTAAAACACAAACCAACAATTTTGACTGATGATGGTGCTGACATGAATGTCAAGGCTCATTTTGATAAACGATTTAAGAATATGGAAATTCTTGGCGCAACTGAAGAAACTACTGCAGGAGTTACAAGAATTCGTGCAGTTGAGAATCAAGGCAAACTTCGTTATCCGGTAATTTTGGTAAATGAAGCATACACAAAACACATGTTTGATAATAGATATGGAACTGGACAAAGCACAATCGATGGTTATCTTAGAGCAATGAACTTGCTAATGGCATCTAAACGAACTGTTGTAGTTGGATATGGATGGGTAGGACGTGGTGTTGCTGCCAGATGTCATGGAATGGGCTCCAAAGTAATTGTTACGGAAGTTGATCCTGTCAAAGCCCTTGAAGCTCATATGGATGGATTTGAAGTAATGACAATGTCTCAAGCAGCAAAAATCGGCGACATCTTTATCACTTGTACTGGAATGACTAGCGTGATTAGAAAAGAGCACATCTTGCAAATGAAAGATAGCGCAATTATGGGAAATGTTGGTCACTTTGATGTAGAAATTGACAGTGAATTTTTGTTAAAGAAATCAAAATCTGTAAAAGAAGTCCGTCCAAGTCTTGATGAATGTGTTCTAAAGAATGGAAAGAAAGTTTACTTGATTGGTCAAGGTCGTCTTGCAAATCTTGTAGCAGCTGAAGGCCATCCTCCAGAAGTAATGGCACAATCATTTTCAAATCAGATTTTGTCTGTCATGTACATTTTGAAAAACCACAAAAAAATGGAAAATAAAATCATCAATGTTCCTGAAGAAATTGACAGACAAGTGGCAGTTGATGCTCTCAAAGCAATGGATGTCAAAATTGACAAATTGACTCCTGAGCAAGTCAAGTATGCAAATAGTTGGTAATTTTCTTAGGCTCAAAATTTTGGGACTTTAGGTCTTTGTTTATATTCTAATTTTTTTAGGATTTTTTGTGAAGCTAAAACAAAACCTGGGATTAACATTTCTTGCAATTTCCATGTTTATTGGGGCACTGGGTATTGTTACTTTGTTTGAATTAAGTGAAATCACAAAACCACTAAATAATGAAATTCCCGAAACATTCGAATCACTATCTCTCTCATCTGAAATGGACACTCATGCACTAAACATCAGATACTATGATGAAGTTATGAGACAATCTGTTAGAAACTATGCTTTCACTGGAGATGTGGTGTGGAAAGACAGGTACTATGATACAGTTGCCTCACTGGATTATGAAATTGAACAGGCAATCAAAAAAGGTGATTCTATTGATGCAGCATTTTTTGATAATGTTCAATTTGCAAACAAACAACTAATTGATATTGAAACTCGCTCATTGTTTGCGGTCATAAATGATGATCAAACTACTGCAATTGAATTACTAGACAGCTCAGAATATGACAACTATAAAGAAGTCTACAAGATGGGATTAGAAAACTATGCTGATAGACACGAATTATCTTATGAGGACTCTATCTTGTCAGCCAATCAGATAATTGATAAAATTGCTCAAAGTACCAATGAAAAATTGGTTACCGGTACAACTGTAATAATGGTGATAGTTGTTTCTGTAATTGCTGCGTCCGTCATTTTAGGAATTTTTGTATCAAATCGAGTTGTTTCTCCATTGCTCAAACTCAATTCAGCTGCAAAACAAATCTCTGATGGTGAACTTGATGTTAATCTTCCTGAAATTGGGTATGATGAAGCAAAAGAACTTTCTCAATCGTTCAATCAAATGTCTGCATCACTCAAGAAAACTATTGAATTAGAGAAGAAATTGGCAATTGCTGAAACTCAATTAAAGTCTGAAAGATTTGCAGCTATTGGTGAGGCATCTTCTCGTATTGCCCATGATTTGAAAAATCCTTTGGCTGCTATGAAGGCTGAATTGGAGATTGTTCAGCATTTTAATCGTGAAAATTTTGATGACAAAACAAAGAAAAGGATTCGCAATATTGAAGATTCTCTTGATATGATGTATGAGCAAATTGAAGGAATGATGAATTTTGTTCGTGCAACCACTTTTGATATCCAATCAACTACCGTTTCAAATCTTATGAATGCGATAACCAAAATTGTTGTAAAACCTGAGAATGTCAAAATCAATTTGCCTCAAAATGATTTTACTCTAAAATGTGATTTCAAAAAATTTGAATCTGTAATATCTAATTTAATCAATAATGCAATTCAAGAGATTGGAAAAGAACCTGGAGAGGTTACTGTCACCTTTGAAGAATTAAAATCTCATGTAACAATCAATGTGTCTGATTCAGGTTCTGGAATTCCTGAAGATAAATTAGAAAAAATCTTTGAGCCTTTATACACTACAAAAAACACTGGGACTGGATTGGGATTGGCTAGCTGTAAAAACATAGTTGAACAACATGGGGGAACTATCTCTGCAAAAAACAACCCTACTACGTTCACAATTGTATTGCCTAAAGAACCTGAAAAATCATTGGAACAACTAACTCCAGTATCTAAATAAAACACGCTGTTTTACAAATGAGTAAACTATTAAGATCATGCTAATGTCATTTTTGTATGGAAAAAAGAGCGATAATCACCAGTGCGTTACCTTACGCAAATGGAGAAATCCATTTGGGGCATGTAGCATCAACCTATCTGCCAGCTGATGTGACTACTAGATTTTTGAAATTGACTGGTGTTGAGGCATACTATGTTTGTGCCTCTGATGATTTTGGAACTCCTATTCTGATTCAATCTGAAAAAGAAGGTAAAACCCCTGCAGAATATGTTGCTCATTGGAATAAACGTGATTTCGAGGATTTTAGTGCATTTGATATCGATTTTGACTATTTTTACAAAACCAGTTCTGAGGAAAATATTGCATTTGTTCAAGATGTCTTCAAAAAACTAAATGATGCTGGCCACATCTATGAACAAGAAATCATTCAATTCTACTGTAATAATGACAAAAAATTCCTACCTGACCGATATGTAAAAGGTTCATGCCCACACTGTAATGCTGAAGATCAATATTCTGATTTATGTGAAAGCTGCGGTAGAGTGCCAGAAGAAATTTCAAATCCAAAATGCGCTATCTGCGGGCAACCCCCAACAAAAGAAAAAACAAATCACTATTTTTTCAAACTAAAAAATTTTGGAGACTCTTTGTATCAATGGTTAGAAGAAAACAACCATCTTCAAAAGGACGTAAAAAAATATGTTCAAAATTGGATAAAATCTGGATTAATTGATTGGGATATTACCCGTGATATCTCATGGGGCGTTCCTGTTCCATTGGATGGTGCTAAAGACAAGGTGTTTTATGGTTGGTTTGATAACCACTTGGCATACATTTCAACTGCTCTGAAATTCCTGGATGATAAAGGAATTGATGGTAAAAAATTTTGGAATTCTGCAGATATCTATCACTTTATTGGCAAAGACATTGTTTATCATCATTATCTATTTTTGCCTGCAATGCGATTAGGAATTGAAAGTGAATACAAACTCCCTGATTACATACCAACTCGTGGTCACCTAACTTTACAAGCAAAGAAAATTTCTAAAAGCAGAAATTGGTATATTGGATTAAAGGAATTTTTGCAATATTACCCTGCAGATTACTTGAGATATTATCTTGTATCCATTAATCCTTACTCTCAAGATGACTTGAATTTTGATTGGGATGACTTTGCAACTAGGATAAACTCTGAATTAATTGGCAATCTTGGAAATTTTGTAAATCGGGCTCTCGGTTTTACAAAGAAAGCATTTGATGGCAAAGTACCTGAACCAGAACCATTTGATGAAAAAGATTCTGAAGCAGAACAAAAGATAAAATCATTATCTGCTGAAGTCGGTGCCCTCATAGAGCAAAATCATCTTGATAGGGCTCTCAAAAAAATTATGGAATTTTCTTCCTACTTTAACCAATATTTCCAGCATAAAGAACCCTGGAAAAAGGGTCCGGGAACTGCTAGCTGTGTATATCTATCTGTCAATGCTGCTAGGAGTTTGGCAATAGCAATTTTGCCATTTATGCCTAATTCTGCCAATAAGATTTGGAGTCAACTAGGGTTAGGAGAAACAATTTCAGCAGTGTGGGATGACATGTCTGAATTTGGAATTCCTGCAAATCATTTACTTGGTGAACCGTCTCCTTTATTCTCTAAAGTTGAAAGTGAGGATATTGAAAATCATAAAAAACAATTAGGACCATCTGAATAAAATGAAACCAATCCCAAGAATTTCAACAAGAGGTTACTATGATCTTGGAACAGGTAAAACTCTAAAAAATAACAAATACTATCTTTACCCAAAAAAAGATTTTCAAAAATTCATTGGATCTAAAGAATTAACCATTATGATTCATGGGCTACGAAATGATAATGCGGGGGCAGTAGCTAAAATCCAATTGGCAAGAAACAGACTTCGAAGATTAGGTTATTCTCATCCCGTCATTGGTTTTAGCTATGACTCAAACACTACTGGTGCCCATCTAATCAAACATGCCAAACATGCTCTTGCAGTGGGTCAAAGTATTGCTAGAAAAAATGGAAAAAACTTGGGACGATTTATTGAAGATTTCAAAAAATCTAGTCCAAATACAAAAATTCGATTAATGGGTCATTCCCTTGGCTCTCAAGTGATTCTGAGTACATTGGAATATCTATCCCAAAAACCTTCTAACAAAGGAATTGTTGAAAGTGTTTACTTTTTTGGGGCTTCCATCACAGAAGATGTCCCTTCTTCAAGAAAATATGGAAAAATACTCCAGACTATTGTCAATAAAAAAATTCTAAATTATTTTGCCCCTTCTGATGAGGTTCTAAAATGGGCCAATAAGGAAGAATATGTTTTGGGACCTCTGGGTCTAAATGGTGCAATTGGAAAGCCTATCAAAAAATATTCTCAAAGATTGGTCAAGCCAAAAAACCACCGATTTGCAAATTATGCTGCAGTCTTGAAGTCTTTTCCATAGTATCAATTGTTCGTTAGTCTTTTATAGAAAAAATGATCTTCGCACTTTAATATGAAATTAGGCGTAAATTTGACCAAAAGTAATCATTTGATTCTATACCATCTGCATATCCTAGATGAGAAAATGGATTCTACAAACGATTTGTCAGAATATCCTTGTTAATTATTGTCTAGTTTTGTCTTGATTTTTTGAAAAATTTCATTTGTCATTTCTAACAAATTGTCAATCTCTGCTTGAGTCAATATATTGAGTCTCCTTTCTCCCATGATAGATCAAACAGTGTATGCATCATATCTACAAGAGTTTCTGAATCAGACCACCAAGCAAACATTTGTCTGGTTGGATGGTTTGCGTTTCTCATAAAAATGAGAACTTCTTTCTTGTCGTTAATGATAAAACATTTGTTTTCAGAGTTTGCTTGAACTGTTTTGATGTTTGATGACTTTATTTCAGATAAAAAGTCTGGAGTGTTATTCATTGAGGAAATTAATAACTTGAATTCTGCTGATGACTCTTTTACCCAGTCAAAAATATCTGAATAATACATTCTATGGACATCACTTATTGTCCCATATACTTTGAAATCTTCAGTACTTGATGTGATCATATCTTTGATTTTCTTTGAAATTGGTCCTGTTCCGTGAAGTAATTGCATTTTTTCAGATTTTGATTCGTCTGTTTCAACAACAAAGAAAGGAATTTGATTCCACATCTCTGATAGGGATTCTTCTTTTGTAGCTAGATTGTTGACTCTCTCTTGTTCTTGTTTTACCAAAGTTGAAATTGCAGTATTCATTTCCATGGCAGTATATTTTGTTGGATGTGATAATTCTGCAACCACTAGTCCCATATTTTGCAGGGAATTTACCAAGTGATATGTTTCGGTTCTAGGTAATTGTAGTGCTTTTGCTATTTCTGAGGCTGTTTTTGAGCCATATTTGCCCAAATATATGAAAACTTTGGCCTGGCTTTTTGTTAATCCAAAATTGATTAATTTAACTACAATGAAATACAATATTTTCTTTACCCACTCTACACTGAGAAGCTGCGAGGCTTGTTAAAATGTGTCCATGAACAAAAACTAGTACAATACCGGTTGGGTGACTTTTTATCACGCGACAGTTCATCACGTGACAATACATCATGCGACAATCCATCACAGCGACAATTCATCACAAAGACAATTCATCATGCGACTATTAATCACCTGAAGATGACACCAATATGCAATTGAGTAACATGTTATTGTGGTAGTAAGCACACTTTTTTAATTTACCAGGAATGCTCCTAAACAAGCTGTTTGTTTATGCGATTCTGTCCCGTCAAAATTTACTGATCAACTTTTGTTTGACCCTGTTGGAGGCACAGCGGGTGGCATTGGAGGCCTTATCTATACTTGTTTATCTATGGTCGCCTCTCACTGTCGCTTGGACTCTACTGTATTCTCTATGACACTATTTCAGAAAGAAAACAAAGGTATTTAACGTCAGTTATTTTAGGTGAGACTGACGTTTAACATATTTAAAAGCAGTGCAGTATCTGGCCTACAAGTAGATTTTGTTATAATCTGGTGGCATAAATGAATAAATTCAGGTGATGTATGGTCGCGTGATTAATTGTCTTTGTGATGAATTGTCGCATGATGGATTGTCGAGGTGATGAATCGTTGCGTGATGAAAATTCGTAGCACCAAATAAACGATAGTACTATTTCCTATACCGTTCACAAGACTACTTAAAATAGTAAACGTTTACATTATTTTTGTCCACGATTGTAATTTCTTGCCAATTTGAAATGAATAGGTAATGCGGACCGATGTTTACAAAGTCAGAAATGAAAAAGGGTGTGGCTTTTTGTCTTGTCTGATACCACTCTTTAGAATCTAAATTTATACTCTCACATATAGGGGAGTCCAAGTTACTTTTCTAGGGTATGGCATTTCAAAATAACTGTTAGTTAGCTGAGGCAGTGAGCAAGCAAAGAAAAACAAAGTCTCTTGGTTATGATAGCCATTCAGTTCGTAACTGCTTTTGCCAGTACATTTGCTATGAAACGTACCAGAGCTGGGTGAACTTAGAACTCCCTGTTGGTTCCTCCGAACAGTTATGTCGCAAATAGCAAATATTTTGTT
>JAAAKM020006971.1:113161908-113190326 GCA_010016025.2 Alatinidae sp. Z8VKAUB7J3
GATGTCTTTGTCCATTACCATCACCATTAGCCAGTGTACATACATGATAGTGTGAGCTAAATGTACAGTGTGCCTGTAAAACTATAAAATGCTGCGTAAAGTTAAATGAAAGATTGACAGCCTAGTATATAGTAAATATGCTCAGTTGGTTTATAGGATGTCATGTAGTCCCCCGCTTTTTCTCCATGAATGTCTAATGGTCGTAGACAGCCCTAATCAGTACTTTACAAAGGTCCTGAAGGCAGTGCCCTGTAACAAATTATTATTAAACAAATTTTGATTAATATGTTGGACACAGCGTTATCACCATGACTTCAGACCCTCCCTCGTTGTTACAATTTTACTAGGAAGAGCCAGCCCAACTTCCAACTCGGGTACTAAAGCTACTGGCAAGGCAAGGCGATTTATCAAATTCGGTTACGCACCCCAACTGACCAAGGACATTGCTGTACAAGCATTTCCAACTTACTATAAGGATATGTATGACTGTATTTTAATTTTTCTTATCTGATGTCTTCTTATTCAATGTACTTTTCAGCAGTAATTAGTTAATATAGTAGGTTAGCAAGAGCATGTTTAAGAAAAAAATTCAATAAAAGTGATTAAGACCTTGATTATTTTGTTGAGTAATTTTGAGTGCTCACTTTCCAAAACATTTTGCCAGACACTGGTCACAGCTACCGTCTGAATTGAAGTAACAAAGGTTTTACCGGAAGCATTTATAGGAAACGGGAGACCTGAAACACGAGACGGAAACTAACACGTATGTGAGCGTCGAAATATTCAAATTTTGTACTACTAACTTACTTTTTAAACTAAAAGTTGGAAGAGAAAAGACGAAGGAAAACAGGCTTTCCTCAAACTAACTCAGACCATTTAAGTAACACACCTTTGTAAGAAGAAGCAAAGGTTATTTGGTAGAGATCCTGTAGAGCCAAATATGCTAGACTCAGGCTTCTACTTTGCAAGCTTCACACTGAACTTACCTTAGGTATGTGGACACCATTTTGGAAGGTGCAACATCTTCAGGACTATCTACTAAGGATATTAATATCGATGCTACACATACCTGTAACTAATACAGAAATAGATCCATGGGATATTCGTCCCGAACATGAGAGATATTTATTTTTTTCCCAAGAGGGATCATAATGCTACTTAGGAAGTGTTCTGGCCATATCCCTTGATTATACATACTCTTTCATTGTTCAGCTATCGTCTTTCTTGCATTCTCAACAAGAACTTTTAGCATTTCTGAGGGTACTCTCAGCTTCCGAATAATAGGGGAGCTGGAATAATACGGGCGATGGAAATTTTTATAAATTTCTAAAAAGATGCGTGGCAAGAATAAGAATTTCCTTGATGGAAAAATTCCCCAAAAACTAACAATCGGGGAGACAAATATTTAGAACTCGAGAATGTCAAAAAGACGTAAATATACTGAAGTAATTTCAGCGTTCATCTATATAAACCCTCGCTAATAAGACAAATGTTAGCGTACACATAAGGTATATTAATTAGCAGAAACTTCGGACTGTTAAATTTCGGATATTGAAATTTCGGATATTGAAATTTCGGACATTAAATTTCGGACAAAAAATCCTAATTTCGGACATTTTCAAACAAAAATTTCGGACAAAATTTAGGATTTAGGCATATTTCGAAGATAATTTAATTGAAACTTTCAACAAAACTAGCGTCTCCTTTTGATGATACGGGTCTAACAATTTTCGAAGATTCATTATGTTGGCTTGCTTTGATTCAGCAACTTATTATTGAGATATTAATGTGCAAACTTGCGGAGGACGCTCCAAATCAGACCATTTACCTTATCGGGCAAAACTTTGACGGGCGAAAGTGACGAATTTTTGTGCCAAAAAAAATCGCTATACGATAAATTTAGTCCGATAAGGTAATATGTCATAAAATTGGCCAAAGTTTAACCTTTTTAGCCTTTTGATCAATAGAAAGGTTCAAATACCCCATTTTCTGTTTGGAGATAGATTCTAGAATATTTACATTTTGAACATTTTGAAGGATTCTGAAATGTTAAAATATTTTTTGACGTGTACTCCCCATCTATCCATATCTAGGAGTTGAAAATAAGCTGTAAAGAAATTTTAGAATTTTCAGCTAGACTCCTAACCCCTTGTTTATTTTCACCGCTCAAATCGGATTCCCTTTCCTACAGATACATGTGAAAAATAATACGCAAAATTGTCAGGAAGAACCTACATTATTAAAAATAAGACAACGTTGTGCAGAATGTACTGAGTGAAGCTACTAATGTTCAAACAAATTGTTGAGTAAAAAGATTCCTGCTCAAATGTCCAGTGTCATCCGGTTCAAGCTCCATATCGATTGCATCAGTGATCCCTGCCTGTCTGACGCCTTTTCGAATCACCTTCATTGAGTTCCTCAGGTGGTCGGATAACCCGATAATCCACTTAGCATGGATAGGCTTCATTACAGTGAAACCAGTTTCAATTTTAACGTCGCAAATCTCTACACCTTTAGAAAGCTGTTTTGTCACCTGTTGAGGTGACTAATCACTGAACTTTTGGTTGAGAAATTGCTTCGCATTCCCATTGAGCGATATATCCCGGACTTAAAAGATGTGCGTCAGATTCGCCGGCACATAAACACTAACACAATGATTATCTTCATTGATTTCAGCACTCTGTCAGTCTTTTGACCTTGAGCACATAAATGAGAAGTGCCTTTTGATTCTCAGGTACCAAGTTCTTCTTTCTCCTTTTAAGATAGGGGAAGATTATTTTTTTGAAATACTCAACAGCCTTTCGTCATTACTCTAATGGTTTTCTCTGTGCGTTATGTTAAAACCATCTGGAAAATCAGCATGTTGTGGGTGACATCGGTTCGTCAATCCTTCGTAGATTATCTGCATCGGTGAAAACAATCCAGATTTTGTGCCTGAAAATGTCCCAGTAATTTGTTTTTTCTTTCCTTTACCTACAAGTGGCACTAATTTTGACCCTTCCATTTCCAACGTGTGTTTTGGACTAGACACATACGATAGAGGTGTCTGGTCATAATTAATTATGAAATCGTCGGGAATTTCATGAGAATATTGCAACATCCTAATTTTTTGTTGAAAGTTCATTTTGGCCTCATTTAGAAATCCCGGGCTGACAGGAAGCTTTTCAGTCGTCGCTTTCCAGTATTACCATCTTCGCACCTCCTCTTTCTATTCGAAAAAAACCATTTCGTCCCTATCGATGATTGAGCGACAAGTACCCTCCATTTTTCAACGACAATTGATCGATCATTGGCCTCGATAATGCCTTTCGCAACGCTCGTGATGACTCCAGTAATAATCGGAGCTCCTCGAAGTCACCGACATTTTATTAAATGGATCGTTTTCTTCATGATGTCTTCAGGGAGGAGAAAGGTCGTCCTTGGTTTTTCAATTTCGGGGGCATTAATGCGACTTTCTTGAAATCACTCACCGATTTCTTTGTCAGCCAGGATATTGTGTTGAAAGTCTCGTAAAGTTTTGGCAACGGTATACTTAGTTGCATAGATACGCATAAGCTTGATCTTATCTTCAAGAGTCCACATATGGCATTTCCCACGTTTCTCCCCCTTCTCCTCCAAAGATTTCAGATTTTTACAAGGGGTGATAATTTGTGCATCATCATCAGTAGCAGAAGTTTCACCCAAAACGTCGCTTGGTTTTTTTTGGCACCTTTTGAAAGTACGTAAAGATATTATTTACCATCTTGATGTTTTCTACCCCACGACGTGCTTGAAGATATGAGAATATCATCACATATTTTTGTTATTACGTAACTTTGAAATGCAGTGGCTTTTGGAATGAAAAATTCGAAATTACAACGATTTTTCGCGCAACAAAATTCAACAAAGAGTGAGTTGTTTCATCAACAGATGGTTCAACAACTGTTTTATTTCATGTATGAATCCATTATGGAAACATCGTGTCAGACATCTATTGCTTGTGGCAGCTGACATATTTATGGGAAAACCGTCTGGCCCAATTCCCGGCATGACGAAGCTTTACATGTGAAGAAATAAGAGAACCGAGCAGCGTTGATTCATGATCCTCATTCCATAGCTTTTACACGAAAAACCAGAGCCAGTCTTGTATTTGATACTGTGGGTCATTTTCCGTTGAAAAGTTCACGCTATATTTGTTTTTTTATGAATCGCTGAGGGCATGTCACAGGGATAGTTCATGATCCAAGGTATCGGCAATCTCCTATACCAAACGGAGGATTGGAAATCATCCTGAAATCATCCTGGAAATGATCCTGGAGATGATACAATGGGGAAGAGCAACCAGGATGACGCAGTTGAAGTGAGAGATAAGGACGATAGCGAAGAGGCACTCAACATAAATTTCATGTCTGACGAAGAACCTGAGACTGAAATTGGAAAATAAAATGATGTATACATTTTAATTGTTAAACTACGTTAAACGAATAGATAATCATATACACTTTAATGCCAATTATTCATTATTTATCTGTTCAGAGGCCCCTAAAACAAAGAGATACCCGTGGTTCATGACTGAAATTTATCTTATACTACAAGAAGAGGCAAGAAAATATGGCCGCGATAAATTTCAGGCACCATAAATTTCGGACATTTTTAATTTGGGACAAGCTTTTGTCCGAAATTAAAAGCGTCCGAAGTTCATGGTAATTAATGTAGGTGAAGTTCTTGTGATGTGAAAATGAAACTTTTACAAAGTCATGAAAGAAAAGTAGTCAAAAATTTTCTCAGAACTGATAAAGGGGGGCTGGAGTATGAATTTTTTTGGTGGAAAAATCCCAAACACTCATCGGGGAGGGGCGTACGATCATTTGAAACTCGAGAATATGTCATTGATCCCCCCTTCGTTGTCGTTCTTTAGCTCATTCATGGCTGTGTTTACTGAATGAAGTAGTACTTTGGGAACAATATCGTTATCCGCTACAGTATGTTCTTGTTCGAGTTAGATGTTGTTAGATTTTTTTATCCTTTGCATATTGTTATTTAATAAATTCCCTCCAAAGTCTTTGAAAATCCTCTGGCTCTTTTAACACGTTACCAGGGGCATATTAATCTCGTTTCAACACACTTCGTTCTTACCACCAGTAAGGGGGCTGCCTTTGTCGTATACCATAACGGAACTACCTTTCTGATTTAACAATTCAATCTTTTGGCATTGCTCTTCCCACCCCTTTTTTCTGGCTTTCTCTGTTTCTCCTTTTAATTCATTATTTAGCCACACTTTGCAATACTTTACTCGAAATCCAGTCCTTTCTCTTCCTGCTCTGTTTACAGTCGTCAAATAGTGTGTTTCTGGGCCTCTCTTGTACTTACGTTAAACTGATGTTCTACAAGGTTGAAGTTGCTGTTAAGAAACGTTTCCTTTGTTAAGTGGCATTTATTTTGATGCAATGAAATGACGTTTCATTTAAAATAGTTGTGTTTATTATGCATTTTAGCGATAATTTCTTCTAAATACATCATCTTAGAAAAAACTTGTAATATCATCAATATAAAACTAATCGAACTTACTGGCCCTGACTCACTCGCTTCACCCGGCTCCAGTAAGGTTCTTGTGCTTGTACTTGCACATTCTTCACCTCTTGTGGTCGTCATTGTCAAATTATTACAGCAGGTTCCATAAACAAAATATGGGAACGTCCGAGGGTAAGGTAATGTAGGTATGACTTTCTGGCTTTGCTCTGCTTTCGTTGTGGACTCAAGTTGTCCGCATCTTTTCGACATGGAGCAACATCAAAACGAGGCCCGAAAGAATTGTTGTTGGTGCTAACTCAACATGGCGAACGTGAAGGTTCACTTAAATATGTGTCCGTGAGAAAGTAAGTAAAATTTACAGCAGGTCTTACTTTGCTTATATTTCTCTTTTATATACCGGCACCATAAAGCCACAGAGCAGATAATAGAATCGATAACGCATAGGTTGGTAGGTTAAGTCATATGGGCGATTATGAGGCAACATTGTCATAGGCCGTTTGATGGATTGAACCGTGCCGGTACCGAGTCTAGTCAAGCATCACCTGACTCATCATGATGCGGGCAATTCAAACACCTCTCGTGAGGAATTCTGTTTTTCACACATCATCCATTTGCATGAGCATGTTTTCTACTGGTTATTTTAGCATTTAAGTTTTAAATCTTAAAACCAGATAATTTGAGAACATCTAACTAAGTCAGGAGAATAGGCTACTGCAAAATAATCATCATTTACAATCTTACAGAACCCAAATGTCACGAGTTATTCAGCACCCTCTGCGATGACTTTGCAATATCACATGTAGCTTTCACAACAGGGACGATGTTGTATATTTATATTTTAAGACATTTGATTTCATAATAAATGGGTAGGGCCTACATCTAATCCAATAATGATTCATTGATTGACATATAAAAACAGCAACACATTTCAATTAAACATTTATTTGATGTTCTCAAGTGGTGTTGACTTTGTTAGCATATTAACACGAGTGCGTAATGATTACTCTTCGCTGTGTAAACACTACTGCGAAATGTCGAGTAATGTTTATGCGCGTAAAGTTTAATTTATTCTATTTATTATCATGGTAATAGGCACAAATGGTATTTCATAAAAATCCCTGAAGAAAAAAATCGCTACGGAAAGAAATTCCTAATGGAAAAAAAGCCACCTAGTAAAAAATCCCTAATGATAGATATCCCCAATGGAAAAAATCCCTACAGTAACATTCCGCCGCTGGTTGTGAGGTGATAATTCACTTTAGGAAAAAATCCACATAATAAAAAGGAGTTTTGAATATTCAATTGTTGTCATATTATTAGAATTATTTTTTTCATAAAAAATGCTTCGATGATTATCCCGCTGCAAAGTTTATTTTATTAATTCACCATAGTGTCTGGCAATTGTAATTTTTGTCTACATTTTTGTAATGGACCACCAATAGCAAAAAAAATATTTTGTAATGGTGTCATCACTGGTCAGATACTCAGATACACCTAAGTGTAATTCCAAAGGGAAAACACACCACAGTCTCTACATTTGAACTCATTTCAATAAAGGCATTACTCATGATGCATGACTGTAAATTTCTGTCATAACATGAAATGCCTACAGGTTTCAGTCATAAAGCTAAATGACTGAGTGAATTAGTCATGAGTCATAATGACTGAAAATTTTAATGATGACACTCAATGCCTTATTTTACTAAATCCTTGTAACATATGCATATTCTTGAGTATTAACATTAAAACAGCAGATAATGACACAATAGCAAATGAGACTGAGATACTTTTGTTGACGATCATGCAATTAGGTTGTAAATACCAAAACCTCTGCACTTCTTAAAAAATCAACCAAAAAACCTCCTATACTTGCATGACGATCACTAAAATAATGCCCAGGTGGGAAAAGTTCGGTGACTAGTAATTTGTGACTCATTGACTCATCAATACTTCATCAACTGCTTGGTTTATATTTAGCACTAACAAAACCACTCTGACTTACTTGTAGTGTGAGAGAGATGCCACGTCCACTGAAGTTTGAGAGGCCTTCAGCAAGTGAATCTGGTGTTGAGGTAGGGGTTAAAATGAAATTCCTTATGAAATTTTACTTTCATTGCTCCTTAAAGAACTTTGATTCCAGTTATTTAAGAAGAATTCTTGCAGTGTTTTATGATCATAATTGTAGTGCTGTGATCGTATTGTACAAGCAATGGTCAAGTAAATTCATTTTTCTTTTAGATCTTGAGTAAGCAGTGTCTTAGGGAAATGTACTAACATTTTGAGATACTGTGGCACACAGTAGAACAAAGCAGATTTGATTGGCAAATATACATATGTAAAATGAGGACAAAAAATACAAATTTTTATTCTACATGTGAATATTATCTTCATAAGGTATCCTACACATATGTGATAAATACAAGTTGTAAGACAGCATTTAATATGATTCATGTGATACTTTTGCATAGTGTTCTAACAACATGTGTAGTAAGCATTGCAAAGTGCAAGTAGCTATTGTGCCATCTGAAACATCTGAGAGTGCTAAACTAAACTTATGTAAAAGAGCAAATATATACTCAATCTGCAGACTGTACCGTTTTGTCCTTTGTTGGCTCATCAGTGCAGTGCAGAGTAAAAAGACTATCAACTATAAATATGATATATGCACTGATAAATATCTTCATTGTTAAAACATTCCATTAAAAACAGAATAAAATGTATAAAGCCAAACTCTTTTAACGCAGGTGTGTTTTGATCAATGTTTTCTTCCATTCTAAACTTTATATAAACGCCAAGTAAATAAAAATGGGTAAAACTCATTAACATCACAAGTATATAAAAGGTGTCAAGAACCATTTACATTCCATTATTCTTGAGCCTTTTCCATTATGAAATTATTTGGATTGTAGGCCATTGTTGGTTTGTTTCATACATGCAAAGTAGAATGCATTCATGGGTGGCCTTGCACTCAAGAGGGGCCCTATGTTCTTTGGATTCCTCACAAATCTACACCTGTGAACACCTGATGAACTTTGATTTTCAGCACAAAGACTGGTGGAATGCTATCCTGATGACTTAGATGGAGAACTTGAGTCAGAGCTTATCCATTTTGCAGCAATCATCGAGGGTCTGCTTGCTGACAAAGCATTAATAATCGGGAAATAATACAAAATTGACGTTCTTCTTCAGTTAAAGGAAAATAATTTATTGGAAGCATTTCCAAATGTTTACACCATGATTAGCATATATTAGCATGTATCTTTGTTGCCAATTACAAAGGGGAAAAAATTGTTCTCGAAGTTGAAATTGATTCTGGACTATTTACACAACACTATGGGCAAGAAGAGACTTTCTTCTCTGGCCCTTCTATCCATTAAAAATAAACTCCTGTGCACATTGGACTTCAACAACATGATAAATAGGTTCGTGGCAGTGAAGGTTCGGATAGAAGACTTTTGGAAGACCTTGCTATGTTATTCGTTCCTTAAATTATATTTGTGTTATGAAATTTGTGTTATGGTTGCTCACTAAACTTAAAACTAGGCGTATTAATCTTTAGAAATCATTTTCTTAGGAAACAATTTCAGTTTTGCCACAGTATGAAATAAATCTTGTCCAAATATGGTACAATTGGGAGATTTACAATGCCCCTAGAATAACAAATTGTATGAATAAATTGGGCAGTCATCATTACGATCTAAAGTTAATAAATGGTGGGGGTCCAAATAAATGGGGGGGGGGGTGTCAGAACTCAAGTCTCCATTTTGTGAAAGTTTTAAATGAGGATGACACACTTAAGGACAACAATCATACTAATTGACTTATTAGCAACTGTTTCAGGGTCAAATGTTGCATGGGAAGTTATTCAAGTGTTTTCAGACATAATTTACATTTTGAGTACTGGGAAAATTCCTTGAAATTAATAATTGGGGTCCCTAATAAGGAACAGGGTGGTATAAATTTCAAAAAATTAATAAGAATGGGGGTTACGATTATTTTACACTCAAGAGTAATAGACGTCTCCCCACAGATAATATTTGTCAAAATTTTGGGTAAAACTTCGAAACTGTATATGGTAAATCTTTGCTTTTGACATACTATTTCGGTCCAATCTTTCATCACCCCAGCTTATTAGAACCTGTTCTATTCGGGACCTTTGAGTATCACAGCCAAAAACGTCCATCGACCATTCAGTCCTCTCTCGTTTCGTACTCTTTTATGTGTACACATGCTGCACTGCATATAAGAATTATTACACACAATAGGCACTATGAAAGTCCCAAATTATGTGAGCTAAATTGGGTGAGATATTGACAATATACATCTCCTTAATAGGGTCCCATGTTCAAAATGTACCTGGGGCCACACACATTGGAAAACTGCCCCTGAATGCACTAGGTGCAAATGTTAAGTCATTAGAGACATGGGTTCTGAATCACTGGATCAGTGTCAATCAAATACTCCTCCACATAATGAAATATATTTTTAACTGATTGTTGATACAACATGGGCAAAATGCACAAAATTCCTGTTGTGAAGACACCAAGACACACAATTCGGCTTTTCATTTGACATTAAGAGCGTGGAAAGAATCAATTTGTCATCTGTCTTGCTTTTCTGTAAAATGAAGCAACATCTTTCGAATATGAGAGATCTTAAAAACCTTCCATAGGAGATGCAGCAGCACAGAAAACTCTGTACTGGCTAAGAAATGTCTCAGGTCTACTGCAACCTAACAATCTAGCCAGGAACGTACTGATGTTGAACAATGTCTCCAGGGTTTCCAAAAGAAATTTGTTCTTGTAGTTATTGGTCAAGTATCAGACAACATAGCCGTAGTTTGCAAATAGGTTGGTGCAAAATGAAATTTCAAAAGAAATTGGTGTTTTACATGTGAACAATAGACAGAGCACAGCTTTCAATCAAGTGCTTCATTCAAAATTGTCTCTTCATCACCCCTTTTGTGGGAATATTCTTCTAAGTGAAGCTATTGGAATGTCTATGGGAAGTGATGCAACACTATACTGGCTAAATCTTTTCCCATACTTCTCTGCCTCAGAGATCAGACAGAAAGTGGCTCATACTAATGGATGAGCTCTCCAGTTTCATGAAACAAAGGTCTTTATCATTGGTCGTGATAGATGTTGATGGAGTTGTTTTTACATTCACTTCAGTACATGTATCCCACTGAGTTTGAGTTAAACCTGAGACATTTAGGTACGCAGGCAACTGTTCTGATCCTTGCAATTTCATTTGGTGATACCAACTTTCTATAGTGGTATGACAAGAGAAATACATTGTCTCAAATCGTCAGAATGCCACATTTTCCCAATACAAAATCGTATTTTTTTACTTGGCACTGGTTGGTGCATGCTAGACCTACTACAAAATTTTAGGACTGCTTGCCTAGATCCTTTATAAGTTGATTAATAGACATGTTGAGTGCTCAACTAAGTATTTTGTGTCACAGTTCTATATACAAGATTTACTTTTTAAATTATGGTGAATGTTTGATGTGTGATGCATTTCGATCACCTCATGTCATACTATTCTCCTGTAAGTGGCCCTGGCTATTTATTCTTCTTGGATCTTGGATTGGACTTCTTGGATTCAGTTTTAAGTGTTTACTATTCTTGTTTATATGCATAATGTGCATTTATGCATCGATGTATGAATATTTTTTTACCATTAATAGTGGTAGCTTCAGTAGATAAGAACGTAGAAGATGGAGTGTAAATTATAAGTGACTTGTACAGGCTTGGAGGTTTTTCAAGGAGCAGAATCCTTATTGTTATTGTCAGTTTCTACGGAAAACCCCAACTATTCATTGTTCTCTTAAATTCCTTCGACTAAAGCCAATTCAGGGAAACACAATAGTCATTTTACATCCTGGATCTTCAACACTGCAACTTGGAAGGGCAACAGATCATTTCCCACATAGTGTACCACATTGCATTGCAAGGAGAGTTAATGAGGGAAGTGAATATGTGATGAAAGAAGATAACTGCCTTGTCAGAGATGGCGTATGGGTAAGTTTGATATCTTAATGATCCAGGTGATGCTAAATATTTCTTAAGCTAGTAGCCATTTGAAAATTTGGCAAAAAAAACCTTTGGAAAACATGGACTGAAGTAAGCTGGCTCAAGGACCGAAGGAAGTGTATAGTTATTCAAAAACAGAACAGTGACAAGAGGATTTTGAAAATAAATGGCTTTGGTTTTGAATCATAAAAGGTATAGTTTTAATGTTCTTTAATTAGGATTAAGGAAATTTGAAGACTAGAGCAAAGAAAGAAAGAGTGAAAACAATAGAAAAGAAAGAAAGAAAGAAAAAAGAAAGAAAGAAAAAGGGAATGAAAGAACAAGCGTTTTCTCATTCCCCCACACATGTTGTTGTACACAATAATTAATGCCTCAGTGTCTTATCATATGGTACTTTCTGAGTTCAAAAACGTCAGACAACAATTGGTTCAATGAGTCTTACGATTTAAATCTTAGTAAGACTGATCTGATCGATTTACTTAAGGCAGCTACTAAACTGCAACTATTTCAATTTTCACTTGCTACTGATTCCTTGTACTCATTTTCTCTCTTCTTCAGGCTCCTCGTGATAGTGAAGTATCGCCATCCAATGTAGGAGCTCGAGAAAATAGTTGTGATTAACAGTGGCACGTATCTGTAAATGAACAAACTTTTGACGAACAAAGGAATGCAAGACATGTAACCAATGACAAATGCTAAAAATAACATAGCAAATCTTCTCTTATTGTTGTCGTTTGAAATCTGCATTTTCTGCAGTCCTCCTAAAAAGATTTTGTATCTGACATGCGTTACTATTGTCACTATAACTTGAGATGACATATATTGAGCAAACATACAAGCTATTAGTAGATTGTATACCATACAGTTGGCTAAAAGCTGTCCAAAGCTTAAGATTGAAGAGTAGACAATTTGTCCACTGATAGCACCCATTACATCGTTAGCTGCCAATCCTCCAAGCAAAATATTGGTTGAAGTTTGCAATTGCTTCTTGCGACAAATCACGTAAAGTATTAGGCCATTTCCTACCAGTGCAATTGAGCCTGGAACGATACTAGCAGTAAAATAAATAGCATTCATAGGAAATGTTGTAGTAAAGTTGCTTGTAACGCAAGTCATTTTTGGAAGCAGTGACAAAATGAAAATTCCTTTGAAGAAGTCACTTTGTCCGTGGCACTCTTGTTTATCAACACAATGTTGTGCAGAAATCTATGTTGTTAAACTTGAAATACTCTACTTGAATCACTATTTTATCAATATATTTTATGAAATCTTGCAAAGTAATTCCTTAGTATTACCACCATAAACTTTCTTAGCTGAATATCTCAAGTTTAGATTACACACTTTGGTTTCACACTTTATATTTGCACAGAACAGCTTGATACTACCTAAACACATTGTACTGACGTGACCATCATTATGTACCTAGTACGATGTCATCCGATCTCACCACCGTGAGCATCCTTGTACTTAACAGCTTGCCTTCATGATTTATTTTGTAAATACTTGCAATTAATCTATTTCAGTTTCTCTTCAAACTCACTTTAAGAAGTAGAATGTTTTGTTACACATTCTAAATAGATCTCTTTACTTGCTATTTATCTTAAACACTGCAAGAGAGCGAAAAGATTTCAATAAAGTTGTTTGAGGCTCTGGGGATTTTGTACAATTTAGGTGCAAATAGAGCTAAGAAGAGCTTGTGTTTTGAAAAAGAAAAAAAATTACCACGAAAGGAGGTGGAACTTCAAAGATAGAAAAAAATACTTTAGAAAATGACTCCGGAATTTAGGTATCAGTAATGGTGACTGCATTCTTATTTAAAGTGAACAGTAAAACAACGCCAGTCTTGTCAGACCATGGCAACCAATAGCAGGATGAGCAGAAACTTAAATTGCAATACTTGTCCTTTATAAACCTACAGTACGATACTGACTGTCAAATATCTTTCCCCTGGAACTTTTGAATAGAAAGGTTAAAAAGGTTTAAGTGTATCTTGTTTGTGCCTAAACATAGTTTAGGGGTCAAGAGAAAAACGAAGACTTCAGTATTCACAATAAGGTGTACACTATGCGTTTGGAAAATGAGGTCTTTTCCTATTTCTGTCTGATCTTTTCACGCTATGAAATTAAGAAAAATCGCAACTCTTTCTCTTAGTTTGTTTGCAGGCGTGCCTTGAAGAATGCAGGTTTACAAGAGATTACGTTCGTGCATAGCTGGCATATCTCAGATGGACTAAGATGCAGTGAGATCAAAAATAAATTATTGATAAAGACTAGTCGGCTTGAAGTAGCACTCTGTGTTGGAAATTCTACAGATGACCTTAAGTAAAGTGAATATGCTGATTTGAAGTAAGGTCATTACGTCTACAATAGCAAACGCTGATCGTCAAACCTTGCCTTATTCCTCGAATATTTAGCTTGTTAGAACTGAGTATTGAGTTATTATTGAGTAAAATTGAGCAAATATTGAGTAAAAATTGTTTCTAAGATGCCCAGGAGTATATATTTTTAGTTAATATACTCGAGTCCAAATAAATCTAGGGGCTTAAATCCTTGATATGTGATATATGACAAGGGAAAAAGAAATGTCACAGATTAGGGTATAGCATACAAATTGGAGAAAATGTGTGAAATCATTCTGGAAGTGAAGGATAGGGCCCACGAAAGACGAAGCAAAGATCCAAGCATTTTCGGGGAGAAACTCTAGTAACTGAGGTTTTGGGTCTTCTTACCAAACATTTCTTGTTTCCATAGTCACAAGAATAGGCCCCAATTATCTATCGTTGGTTATTAAAGTTTAACTTTTTACAAGTCAAAGGTCAGTCTCAGGGCCGGTGCCAACCAAGTCAAAATGAGGGATGAGATATCATGAGAGGTTTCGTGTTGTTTATTCCAATCAAGAATTCGAGAGCACTTTGCATCGATTTATTTTATGATTTGAAAAGGACGCGAATGCCCCTTCTTCTTTCATGTTTTCAACTGTTTCCCTCGTTCTCTTTACCAGAAAAAAAACTACCTGGAGAAAAAACTGAGGGGCGTAAGCTATACAATCACAGATTTTATAGACAGAGAAGATATCCCTGCATTACAAAACTTAATTAAATACAAATTAGATCTTAATAACGTTAAACACGTCTTATATCAAAGTATGCAATGACTTCTCTACAAAGAATAACCGATAAGTACACTTACCCGTATTTCGCTTAATTGCGACGAGAGTATGGTAAAATAAAAGCATTAGGCTTGACGAAAGATGTCGGGAAGAGAACTGCGAAGCTTAAACAGATTATAAGGAGTAATTTTCTATGGAGGACTGAAACTTGTAGGAGGACAATGATGACCTGTCTAAAGTGTTTTACCGCAATTAAATGTCGGCGCTGTTAGACGAAACCGATTGCGAAAGATTTAAAAAAGAACTTTGATCAATCTCAACAAACAAGTAGTAATCTACTCGCCAAGCAATATGTAGATTTAAGCCTCAACTCAAAGCCGTAACGTATTATATACTTTTGAAAAGAACACTAGAGAAACAGAAAATATGTCACCACCGGGATCGAACCCGTGACTCACGCTTTTTGCGGCGTGCGCTCTACCAACCATATCTTCTCTTATCTTATATTTTTCTAGTAAATGTTTGTCCTTAGCTACATCATTAGAGCTAAATTTAAAAAAGCAAGTTTAGGAAAAATAGATGTACCACGCAAGATCCTATCAGTGCAGTCATCAAGCCGATTACAACCTTATCTTTAGCTTAATTCCTGTTTACTCGTTTTTCGTCCCACTTCGTTCATCCAGACGCCCTCTAACGTCAGCATGTGTGTCTCTGCTTGTCCTGGAGACTTTTTTGGCACTCATAACATTTTTTATCATATCACCTTGAGGTCTTAACTTCAACACCCATGTTCTAAAAGCATCTGTCTGTTCTTGCCGGAATCTGTGAAATGCCAGATCGCCAAGCAATAAGTTAAAATTCTCTAGGCCTATCAACAAGCTACTTAAGTAATACTAGTATCAGTCAATTATCACTGGAGACAAAACGAAGCTGACTGCACCTAGACAGACCTCTCTTGGTTTTAAAAGCCACTACCTAGAAATCGACCGAGCATAGGTGAAAGTTTGTTTGTCATGACCGTCTCTCCAACCTGTTCAGAAAACGAAAGTTAATCTAAGGCCTTATCGAATTTTGTATGTGATTGTTTAATCCCTGCAACTAATTTTCTGACAGCAATACTTTTTCGTTCACCGAAAAGGTAAAAACGTGTGTGTTATGAGCAATATTATCTTCTTAGTTAACCTCTTCATTATTTTTGGTTAAACAGTTAACTATCTTGATTTGATAATTTTTGCTTTTAATATCAAAACGGCTATCAAAGTTTTTATTATAGGGAGCTCAAGAAATATGTAGCAATGAACTTAGTTTGCAAAACGCGCGACGATGTAGCAGTCGAAGTCACTAATTTGGTAAACAATGAATTTATCAATGCAAATGGGATTGAAATTACCAAATTTGCATCTTTGTTGCAACGCCTTTAATAGTTTTCTTTGGCGGTCTCTCAATCAAAGACACGTGATGAGCAGTAGAACCGACATTGAAACTACCCTAAATAAACAGAGACACCACCAAACAGGCTAACTAATAAATAAAGGGCAACTGAGGCGTCCAAGGGCAACGTCCCTAAATTTAGTCTACCGGGCATAGAAGTAAGCCATGAAGGGGGCTCAACCCCCCATTTGGACCGCCTCTCACGGACCATGGACAGCACCTGCCACCAATGTGTCATCAATGAGAACAGATACAACACATGATCCTAGCCAAATGACCAGAACTCTTTATTCTGAAGCACGAATTAATCCATGTTAAAGGCATTCACAAGTGCCTACGTGCAAGGAATAATGTTCCCTGTTTTACTTTTTGTGTATGATTTTATGTGCAATGTTAGAAGCAGAAATGTTTTAGATTTGAAATGGGATTATTATCGGTGCGAACAAGTTTTGTAAATATGTTTTAATGGAACATCATGAAAAAAGTACGTATGTCGCAAATAACTTTCTGTAATATCTCACTATCATCTAGATTAGGAGTAATTTTGAAAAGACCTAAGATAATGTGCCCCCAAGGGGATTTAAACCTGTAATCCGGGCTTGCGCGGCTTTTGCAGTAGCCATTAAACGAAGCGATCTCCGGTGTTAACATATTACTTTATTTGCGATCTTAGTTCCTAATTGTCTATGATATAAAGCAATAATAGCGAAATGCTTTGATAACAACAAGAAAGCTGTAAATAGGAGTCATGAGGCCATCTTAACTTTTTATGGGTAAATGCTTGCAAATTTCTTCTGATACAGGACTTATTATATATTATATACATTTCAGTGTTATATTCCGCATTATTCTATTTGATACGTTTATTTAAAGAGCCTACTGAAGTGTAACGATGGTAAAATAACAATATGTACACTTAGTCTAGAGTGCCGAATAAACGCGGGGGCTGAATAAACGGGGGGCACCATCACGGTCTAAAATTAATAAACGGGGGAGTCCAAGTAAACGGAGGGGTCTAAACTCCAGTCTCAATTTCGTGAGAATTTTAAATAAGGATGATACACACCAGGACAAAAATCGTACTAGTTGACTAATTTGTAACAGTTTTAGGGTCAAATGTTGAATGGGAAGTTGTCCAGAAATCATTTATATTTTGAGTGCTGGGAAAATTCCTTGAAATTAATAAACGGAGGGGTCCTAATAAGGAGCGGAGGGGTTATAAATTTTAAAAATTAAGAAGCGGGGGGGGAGGGGTGCGATTATTTGGCACTCGAGAGTATGAGATCAATCTGCAGATATTTTCTAGGATATTAACATATTTTTCCTGCCAAATAAGATACTGTATCTTAACTTCCTACAGGACGGCAAACATTATCGAAAAAGCTTTCTCAGGAAAGACATAAGCACATCTACCTTATTCCTAAACGGCGTACGCAACTTTTAAAATACGGAAAAGATAATTTAAAATGTATTATATAAGCCAAGAGTCCTTGCCTTTACCTCAAACTTTCTTGATATTTGAGTTTCCCTTTAGTGGAGTTGCTTGCATGTCAAGACAATCAAAGAGCTACTTTGGTTCATAGAAGACGATGATGTATAATTGATAACTTTGGCAGAGTATTCAGTCATTTTGCAGCAGAAAATACTGCCTAGTATAGACACTATTTCTGTACACAAATAGACTTTGAACCAGATTCATTTTGGAAATAAGTGGCTGTATCTCTATACCCCTCTTATCATAATTTATCACATAACTTACAAATAAATGTTTCACCCTTCAACTGAATTCTTGTGGGTACGAAAACTCTCTTGGACCTGCATGTCGAAAGTTTCCCATTCCCATATATTTCTAAACTTTCACACTTCAACATTCTGAACCTGTTAGGGCATTGCTTTCAAGGACTCCAAAAGATCGCAACCGTACAATGCACCATCCAATAGAACCAACAACCTTAATTATCATATCTGCAAGAGCCTCTGTTCTAATAATACTTACATTTGTTATATTAGTTTTAAACTTCCTAATTCTACTTACAACTCTTTTACAACTTACGTACTCATAAGGGTGTAATTGACACCTTAACATGCTATAGACAACATTTTTATCTCCGAATTTTTATTATTAAGATAAGTGCCCAGCACAAGGCGCGTAGGTGAAACATGATGACCAAACATAATATGACGAGCTTTCGGTGTATTCTACCACCATGCTCGAATTAATTAATTACAAGATATGAAACACGTTCGGTTAAGACCGTAACATAAACAATAGAATAATTAACAACTAACAAGAGACATACTAGAAGAGGGAGAGGGGAATTGAACTTTGTTTACTTTAAGAGAATAAGCGTGCTTAGTCAAAAGAAGGCTTTCTTTGAAAAGAAGCTCGAATTCTGAAGAAGCTGAGGTGAGAAAAGTGAAGTCAGAGGCAGAGAACGGATGAGAATAGTTTTCAGCATGTAGACGAGTACTAGAAAATGGAGGGCTAGAAACCGTTTTTCCAGTTAAAGGTGAAACTCCCAAATGATCTATGGAATTGACGTATTGTCTGACCTAAATACGCTTCTTCGCAGAAGCGACACTTGAAATGATATGCTACGCCTGAGCGCAGTAATTTGGGGGTTCGAACCCCTTGATGTAGTAGTTTCGATTAAATTCCCTACCCCTTTGAGTATTATGAACCTCATGGGGAGACGTCTAGTACGTACCTCTTTCCACTGTTGGAGAAGAGTAGCGCATGCACAAAAGGAAGATTCACAATAAGGTGAGGGGTTATTTTCACTAAGTTATCTAGACCAGACTCCCTGCATGTGTTTTGGGAATAAACAAGTATCTCTCACGACATCTTAAAAGAGACTTTTCCTCAGATATGTTCCTCCGCCACGTTATTCGATAGGACTAATGTACACGGAGGGGGCTGGTACTAGTGACAACAAAATGGGCATAAATAAAAAGTCCGACACGGTTCTCACACACGTGACAATAATACGGACGTTTTTAACTGATTTTGCGGAATAAACGTATAAACCATTCCGTTGAATATTCAAATGCAAACTAAACTGTCCAGATTATCATGACCTCTTCCAGATATGCCAGAGTGTCCTCGATTTTGTGGGACATTGAAGGTTACTCGGTAAATCACAAGAGCGTAGGAGTTAACTGTAATTTTGGGCTTGTCAGTCATTCGTGGTTCCATACAGCACGAGTGCAAAAAGGCGATAAAGACAGAAGACGTCGTGGAAAGTAGAAGACGCACAAGCGAGAAATCATTTTAAGAATGCAGTGAGAATAAAGTAATGAACAAAGTAGAGCCGAGCCATACGCTTAGCATGACAAAAAATGATCACTTTCAGATTTGATGAGATGTTGTTTTACCATAAAGATATTTAAGTTAACTATTTACACATAAAACTGTCTTTCGTCAATCCCTATTTTATACAATTTCGTAACACGAATCAGCCTCGGCGCTAATCGATCACACAGATATGGATCCGGCAAATCAACAAGGAGTCATAACGAATACATACACAGTGTTTTAGTCGGTTGTTGAAGAAAACACGGGCCGTTGGATAATCCCAAAAGTGAGAACAATGAAAACTGTACAGCTTTCCGTTCTTTAACAGGTATAGTCGCTTAACACCACTTCCAACCCACGCTTCAATTCGTAAGCAACACATTCTTCAATGCTCCAGCTCTTCATAGATTAAAACACCCCTTGCATCTGAAAACCACTTTTCGTCTGTTGCACATGTATACAAAATAAAGAATAGCGAAAAAATTGCCTCTGGCCAAAGACTGTAAAGTAAGCAGCTCAAGTAACTTCTTGTAATACGTCTAAATGTGTCACGGGTTTTGCGTTAATTAGGCCTAAATTAATCTTCATCGTCATCTCTTTTGCGCATACTTCGATTATGTCCTACTTTTCGCTTCTTAAACGAGACAGGAGGCTGAGTATCGTCCGTTAAAGGAACCTTCAATGTCTTTTCCTTGAATTTAACACGTATCGATTCACTATGCGCGGTTGATTCCTTCTTCGTTTCATTTGTTTCTCCTTGTCCACTTTGTTGAGGGGAACAGTTCACCTTGGCATAGTCTCTTTTTGTTTCTTCTTTCGTTTCGCTACATGATATAAGTATATGATATAACGGTATAAGGAGATCATCACCATGTCAAACATTACAGGTTATATAATACAAAACACAGGTATTGAGGGAGATCCTTCTAATTTGGGCTTTTAAACAAATAGTAGAATGAGGAAAGGTCCTTTGATATCCGATATCGTTTTCTCACTTTTTTGTTCGCTAGGAACTGTATCTCTCTCCTGTTACGCTTGACTCACAGTCAGAGTTACCCTAATTATCCTTAGCACTCTTTATTTATTTCGACCTTTAGGCACTTTACATAATTGAGCTATGTCAGGAAAATTGCTTCAGTAACATTGCCCAGTATGCCTTTCACGCCCTCTTCCTTCTCTGTAGACACACCCCTTCATCACCCAGCCGGTTTCACTTTCTTGTCACGCAAAAGTGTCCCGAAAATTTTACCTTCTTCCATGTGATGTAATCAAACCATTTAGTGAGGGAATCCAAGTATCTTTCAGCACACAAGATTTCGCTATCGTTTCTACGCAAGAAACCCTCTAGACCCGCCAAATTCCCTGGGTCTGTTATTTATCGCTTTCTTTCAAAGCCCAAGTCTTGAAGCTTGTTATGCTAATCGCAAAGGCCTTTAGGGGTAAGGTTTCCGACAATCAGGGATAAATTGGTACAAAATTTGATTATTACGTTGAGCAACGAATTCCTTT
Source organism: Alatinidae sp. Z8VKAUB7J3 (assembly GCA_010016025.2). NCBI lineage: Eukaryota > Metazoa > Cnidaria > Cubozoa > Carybdeida > Alatinidae > Alatinidae sp. Z8VKAUB7J3. Next base: position 113,182,804 of record JAAAKM020006971.1, read on the forward strand.
TGCTAAACGTTTTCGCCATACACTGATCACAGCAATCGTATGGTGTGAAGTGAGAAAACTTTTACGATGAATTTATAGGAAACGAGAAGACCAAAACTCGACGTAGAAAATAACAGTCAAGAGAGCGACAACTTTTCTGCCACTCGTGTTATTGAAAAGGCGTAAATTGTAAGCAAATTATTTTTGTTGACAGAGTACTGGCTTCTTTGTTTTGATAAATGCGGCTTCTAAACAGGCAAGACGAAAGGACGAAAAGAAACTTCTTAACATCAAGAGACACAAACCTTTTTTCCTTTGGTTGGTATGATGCTACCGTTGTCCATCCACCGAGAAGAGGATGACAATCTCTTGGGGCTGCCACTTCCTCTTGTAAAGACGTGGACTCGTTTTCACTGGATTCCTGATCGCAGGGTTAAAGAAAGGATCAATTCTATACGTGGACCAAATTACCACGAAGAAATCGCTGTCTACAGGAATGTGCTACAAGTTGACATGGTTTCCAAAGCCAAAAACGCTCCAAAACATTTTCCCAAGAAATGATGAACATGGCAAAATCGAAATTTTGGCATCAAATATTAATACCAAGCATATGACAGGTATGAAAGGGATTTTCATGGAGTACTAAATTTAACATATTTAGAATACAAAGGTATTGGCATTACAAACACCTTCCACTGAATGTCATGCAATCATCCCAATCTTCTTGCTTTCTTAAATTTCAATGAAGTACCTCATTCTGTTTTGCCTACAAGTGACTGCTTTCCAATACCATTGGATACTCTGGTGTTTAGAGCATGTACTACCTAAAAAATCTTGGTTTCAGTCTACTGAATGTATACTTGGCAGTTAAACTTATAGCCAGAACTGCATCATTGAAAGAAGAGATTCAAAATGTCAGTATAGAAAACACGCTAGAGAAATACAATATATGTCACCATCAGGGATAGAACTGGTGATGTCTCAAAATCCTCTTTTCTCAATGATACTTTCTAACTTTCAATGGGCTTTGAACAGATAGACAGGTTGGATGACAGTCCTTCCTAGGTGAAGTCACATTGCTTAGAGAGGCTCGTCTATTTACATTGAGCTGAATGTTGACGTTTGCCAGTCCATGACTGGGGGCTAATATGACAACTAGAGAAATAGATTATATTGCCATCTGAGGTCACCTAGCTCAGTCAGTAGAGCACACACCATGATAGCACTGGTTATGGGTTCAGTGGTGACATATTTTCTATTTCTCTAGTGTCTTTTCTATTCAGAAATGCATTGAATGCACTTTCATAGCTATCTAACAAAGATTGAAAGCATTTCTTAACTTTACTTCCTTATTTGGTATCATTTAAATCTTGTTTGTGGCACTATAAGGGGTTCTCACAGCAACCACAATCTTGCAGCATGTATGACTAGTTCTAGGCAAAAAGTCACATAACCACACTTTAACAAGCTTTCATGATACTTTACGCTAATTTTTTGCATAAGGATTTGCTTCAAGGAAGACAACTTGAAATATAAAGCTTACCTCTGCACTTGATGCCTTTAATTCCTGTAACTCCTTTGGCATTTCCCATGTTGACACTGTGAGGAAAAGGTAGACGTGAGTGCAAGTTAACAGTAACAACAAACTAATCATTGTTTAAGCAATAACCATGAGCATTTAACTAGTATCACAGTCTGTCTTCGTAGGAACAAAGAATCAAACACTAGACTTTATAGTCCTCGCATTTATTCCCAATCCTCTGTAGAATGAGCATCAATATCCAGTTCCACAAAGTTTTGTCAACTGGAGAAATAAAGTATGTTAACATCGAAAGCCACCTAGCTCAGTTGGTAGACACATGTTGCGAAGGCCTGGGTCAAGTATTTGAAGCCCAGCAGTGACATATTTTCTATTTTTCTAGTATCATTTCAAAATGAAGCTGAAACGCAAATAAGGAAACTACTATAAGACAATGTTTTGTTCGGTCTACTGTACACTAAAATGTCAGAAGGCTCAATGGATTCTGGTACCAAACTACCAAAAACATCAGTGACTAAACGCCAGAATCATTGTGGTACGTTCACTGACTGAACAGCCATCAGAGATGTAAACAGAAAAATTTGCATTACCAGTTTCAATAATACTAGAGAACATACAATGTGCCCATGATATTGCCACAGTTTGTTTTGCCAATTGTGCTGTAGTAACTTTGGTAATAAAGAACGATAATGCTTTGAAAAAACGCACTGACCATTCTATTGTGCTACATGAATAGTAACCTTTACTGTAAAGTAGCTACTTAGCTCAGGTTAATGGATCCACACAACTATAATGGAAAAAATTGCATCTACTCAATCTAAAATAAGAACAAATGTCTATAGGATATGCAATCAATTGTAATACCTCCAGTTATTCTATTATAATAATATGTGTGACCAGTTGGAGCTTTGCATTCTGTCCAAATCGGTTCTTCAATCCCTGCTTCTTCTTTAGTCTCTAATTTTTGTACACTTGCATTTGAAGCTAAAAAAATAAAATTATCACGTGATAAGGGGGCAGCATAAAAGTTCCAATCCAGTTACCATACCTAATGAATTAAAAATTAATTGACTGTACATTGTAGGCAATATTTGTTAATAAAATTACACATTATAAGAGATTACATCATGTCTCATTCTGTGTGAAACTATAGTAAGAACTGAAAGTAAGTCCCATGTACATACTTATGCTACCCTGGAAATGATCAAAACATGAAGGTTTAGGCATAAAGGTTCTGAAAAGCCAGGAACAGTGCCAGTTATAGGGGGGTACCGACTGTGCCACGACATAGGGTCCCGCAACTAAGATGTAGAAATTTGGGGGGCCCGCACAGCTCAGTGAAGCCAAAAAATTATTGACCTATATTTATAAGGACTAAAAATAGGGGCCCTAAATCATGTTATGGCACAGAAAGGCCCCCTCTTGCCATAAACCAGCACTGGCCAGGAAGCAGTATTTATAGTATTAAAGATGTCATTTAGGAGGGGAGGTTAATTGAGTGGGTCATTTGGTTGGATAATTGGGTAAGAAAGTGTAAAGACTTTACACTTCCTGGAGCAAAGCCAAGAGATTGACAGAAAAGGGCATGGCAAGATGTAACAATAACAAATTTACTGCAGGTGAATTTGAGTTAAGACCTAACACAATATAGATTGAATTGGAACTTAACCATTAATACACCTAGTCAAACCCATGCTAGCTTAGAAAATGGATGTTAAATCAAAAATGAAAAAAGAATTGTATAAGGAAAATGCTATTTGACACTTAAGGTGTAACATTTGAAATGTTTCTTTTCTTCATGTTCATGTATCATAAGAGTGATATTTTAGTATGCTACTCTTACCTGTGACAACTGCTCTTATGTCATTCTGGCCAACGACTGTAGGATCATTCTTCAAATCCCTTTGTACAGCTTTAAGAGCAGCCTACAGGACAGAAATTGTGAACAACAGCAAAATTCAGACTAATATCATCAACATAAATTTCATAAAACCCATTCTAATAGTTTTGTTTGTGGTACAGATCAAGAATATTGCACAAAAAGATTGTGTACTTAAAAGATTTTTTTGCCAGACACTCCTCAGAGTACTAACCTCACAATGACCAAAAACCCATTCTGAATGTAATTTACCAATTACATTAATTATTAAAGTAGCTTAAGGAAGAACAAGGTTGTTTTTCAATCATATACTTCTTATGAATGGTGGGCCTGATATTGAAACTAACCTAAACAAACAGTAAAACCTTCCATATAGGATATCTAATACACAAAGGGTAGCTGGAGCATCTAAGGGCAGCATTCCTCAGCTTAGGCTAGCAGGTAAAGAATCAAGCATTAGGTATGCTCAGCTATTCAGTACAACGACCCCTTACAGAACATAGAAATCATCACTAATCAATGAGAACATGCCAGACAAACAGGAATGGCTCCCCCCACCACCACCCCTGGAAAAATCCCACAGATACCAATGGCAGGAAGCACACTCACTCATTACATAGTGCAGCTAAAACAAGTGACAGCTGATGAACTCAAAAATTTTAGGGCAGATAGATAAAAATGGATTGTGGTTTTGAGATATGATGCATGTATGTTCTCTATGCAACTATGCAACATCTATATATGTAAGTAGTCATAGTACCGCTTCTATTGCTGCAAAATCATTCTGGAAATCTTCTTCTTGTTTCCGTTTCTTTGCTGACTTGGTCTTGATCTAAACAACAAAATTGCATATATATATTTTTTATCAAGCTACAAAAGTTGCTTGCTATCTCTATTTTTAAGAAAACTAACAATCAAACAATTCCTATTTACATTTTATGTAAAACAGTCTTATATCTTGAGCATTAAGTATATACATTCAATCTGATGAAGGTAATATAGAAACTTAAAGATAATGGGTATTTTTTTAGCTTTATATAATATTTTTACGCAGAGGTGGTAGATGGCTTTTGAGCATGGTGTAATGGTAGCACATCACGTTACAACACTGAAGGACGGGGTTCGATTCCTCCTGGTCCTACGTTTTCATCATTGAGCTTTTCACCCTGTATCATCATCAATACACATCAGATCGTTGATACACGTCCTTACAAATAATTGTTTACACCAAATTACTTACTGCCCGCTCTCTTTTTATCGACCCCACTTTTTTTTGGTTTTGTTGACACAAATAAAGACCTCTCGCCTCATTTTCTGTTTATGAAGGCCGAGATAGGTAGCTCAACGACCCAAATCAAATAGAATGTTAAGAGATCAAAATATCGCTTTCATGATTGGACAAAAGTTTCCAAGAACAAATTTACAGAGAGCAAAGATTCAGGGACAAACAGTCCATCGCCATAGCAAGAAACGACTCCGGGCAATAATGGCAATATTTTCAAGTATGAGTGCAGCTTACCTACAGGTCTCACGTTCACAAATGTGCGAAATCCAGGGATCTTGATTGGTCATACAACTTTCCGGTTTGCCTGATTCGTCGCTCTTCACGGGTTGTCTAATCGACTCAATTTGAGCCGTTGACGAAGTTTTTTATGTTTGCCATCATAAAGTTTATCCAAGTTACGTTTGGACTGCTTCCTGTATTCTAAGCTATTCGAGGTAGCATTTGTCCTTACGTAAAAGGATAAAACTAGCGAAAAACGTTCCGTCTATCCCTCGCTAGATTGATATCTAGATTTTAAGAAACATATGATGAGCAACATAACAGTCTTTGTATTGCATTTAATGTGATAGTTTTACGGCTCTTGGGTGATGAGTAAATGGCAACTGACTAAGAACAAAGAGGGACGGCAGCGTTATAGAAAGGGTCGTGAATATCATCCCAAATGAGATTGAATACAAAGAACGGGATCGATGTTTAAATTCGGAGCGTTGCCTTGTCCAGAATAATTTTCTATGAGGTACTGTCAACGGCGGTGATAGTTACCATCATAATAAGGAAGTTTTAAGATTTGGTTTGACATAGTTCTGTTTCGCATCCACGTCCCTTGGGTCTGGTATAGGTAGAGAGTAATGAATTTCCCCATCTCCTCGTGTGTACTCTTAGGTAGATGTGGGAGATACGGAACATACTACAAATTCTAACCAGCAATGGAAAGAACTTAAATGATTATTGCAAAGCAAACCACATCTTTCCAGATACCATAGAAAAATGCTGTGTTTGTTTGTCGATTATCGTTGAAAAAGAGTCAGGAAATCGATACTTTGCACGAGTCAACAACCTTAGGGCAGCTGAAAATGTTAAATAGCATAGTTTTAAAATTAGATGCCCAAGAGTACTTCTTTGGAGTACAGCTCAATGGGTATTTCAGAGGGCCGTATCCAGAGTTAAGAAAGCAACTAAAGTACGATGCCCTAACCCCGGCCTATTGAAGAAATCTTACCCTAAGCTCTTCTAATTGGAGTTTATTGTTGCAATTAGTTTTCTTCCCTCCATATTCTTGTTTGACTATCTTTTCATCATCCAAAGAATTAATAGTAAGTGAGTTTATACTGCTTTCTGTCATTTTCTGCTTTAGTTAATTAGCATGATCTAACCTAAACTTTAACACATACAAACACAGCAACGCGGGTTGCTGGACTTTTTGCACTTCCCACATTCCATCTAAACTTGAGAAGAGTCAAAAATGACCCTGGTTTGTATGTCGCGCCATGGGGTTGACGCTGAAACGAGGCTAGGCACACACAATCAACAACACAGTGAAAAGATTCCAAAACGAACGTTTCATGGAGTTGGGTCGAGTGACCTGACGTTTCTAGCTCAGTTGTGGAAGCTCATCCTGTGGTACATATTTCTGGGAGTAACTTAGGTCTGTCCTAAGGTGTTAGATTACTCGTGTTCACTCCATTTCCGTTTTGTCTTTCCTGATCGAACATTATCCTGGTCAAAACCTTATGAAATCCTCATTTAGACAATATCTCATCACGCTTTAGGAAGCAGTAAAATCTAAACTATTCCGATGATATTCTTTGCATGATCTGCTCAATGACCACATAGATTCAAATGTCACTTATAATGGATTGTCAAAGGAAAGAAAAATTGCATAAATATACTATTATATCCAAATTTGACAGTTAATATGGCAGCATTCTCAATTGGTAGTCCTAGGATAAGATGGTACTCGATTTCTTCACTTTTGGCAAGATTTTTCAGACTGTTTCAACATACGTGTCATTATTTATGAGGTTTTTAGGGTATAGGGGATCCAGACGCTTACATCCTTATCAACGGGTTACAAAAATTGCATAAAAAGACTACAATACCTAAAGTTGACGATAATTATGTCAGCATTTCTAATAGAGGATCTGAGGATAAGATGCTATTTGATTTCTGCATTTCGGTTAAGATTTTCAAGACTATTTCCACAGACATTTCGTTACCGATGGTTTAATGACATTGAGTGCAAAATGCAGTATACCTTTCGCTTCATTCGCTATCAACGGTATGAAAAATTGCATAAAGATACTATTATATCCAAATTTGACAGTTAATATGGCAGCATTCTCAATTGGTAGTCCTAGGATAAGATGGTACTCGATTTCTTCACTTTTGGCAAGATTTTTCAGACTGTTTCAACATACGTGTCATTATTTATGAGGTTTTTAGGGTATAGGGGATCCAGACGCTTACATCCTTATCAACGGGTTACAAAAATTGCATAAAAAGACTACAATACCTAAAGTTGACGATAATTATGTCAGCATTTCTAATAGAGGATCTGAGGATAAGATGCTATTTGATTTCTGCATTTCGGTTAAGATTTTCAAGACTATTTCCACAGACATTTCGTTACCGATGGTTTAATGACATTGAGTGCAAAATGCAGTATACCTTTCGCTTCATTCGCTATCAACGGTATGAAAAATTGCATAAATATACTATGATATCTAAATTTGACAATACATTAGGCAGCATTTCGAATGAAATGCTCTGAGGATGGGATGCTCTACAGTTCTGGCTAGAGTTTCTAGGCTACTTCCACAGACATGTCATTGCCGAGGGTA
>JAAAKM020006971.1:113190426-113202234 GCA_010016025.2 Alatinidae sp. Z8VKAUB7J3
GCTCTGAGGATGGGATGCTCTACAGTTCTGGCTAGAGTTTCTAGGCTACTTCCACAGACATGTCATTGCCGAGGGTAAAAAGACATCAACCGTAGAACATAGTATACCTTGTATTTCGCTCCATATTAACGGTATGAAAATTTTGGTAGGTTTACTTTAATCACAACCCGAAAGTGAATAAGGCAGTATCCATAATTGGCGAGATGACATACGGCTCGATTTCTAGGGATTCAGCGAGATTTTTCACACCGTTTCAACAGAAGTGTCATTGCCGTAGCTTTTAGGGTATTGACGTTTGAATCCTTATCAACGAGTTAGAAAAATTGCATAAAATACTCTAATATCTAAAGTTGACGATAATTATAGCAGCAATTCTAATAGAGCGTCTGAGGATAACATGCCATTTGATTTCTTCATTTTGGTTAAAATTTTCAAGACCATTTCCACGAACATGTCGTTACCGATGGTTTAAGGACATTGAGTACAAAATGCAGTATACCTTTCGCTTCATTCGCTATCAACGGTATGAAAAATTACATAAATATACTATTATATCCAAATTTGACAGTTAATATGGCAGCATTCTGAATTAATAATCCTAGGATAAGATGGTACTCGATTTCTTCAATTTTGGCAAGCTTTTTTCAGACTGTTTCAACCTACGTGTCATTATTTATGAGGTTTTTAGGGTATAGGGGATCCAGACACTTAAATCCTTACCAAGGGGTTAGAAAAATGCATAAAGATACTAAAATACCTAAAGTTGACGATAATTATGTCAGCATTTCTAATAGAGGATCTGAGGATAAGATGTTATTTGATTTCTGCATTTCTGTTAAGATTTTCAAGACTATTTCCACAAACATTTCGTTACCGATGGTTTAAGAACATTGAGTGCAAAATGCAGTATACCTTTTAGTTCAAACCTTATCAACAGTATAAAAAGTTGCATAAATACTCTATGATATTTAAATTTGACAACACATAAGGCAGTATATCGAATGAAATGCTCTTAGGATGGGATGCTATTTAATTTCTGCATTTGCGTTCAGATTTTCAAAGCTATTTCCACAGACATGTCATTGCCTAGAGTATAAGGACATAAACCGCAGAACAGAGTATACTTTGTATTTCGCTCCCTATTAACAGTATGAAAATTTGGGAAGGTTTACTATAATCACAATCGGAAAGTGTGTTAGCCAGCATCCATACTTGGCAAGATGACATATGACTCGATCTCTAAAGTTTTATCAAGATTTTTCATACCGTTTCAACAAATGTGTCATTGCATACATATACTATGATACCTAAAGTTGACGATAGTAATGCCAGGATGTCCGATTGAGGGTCTGAGGATGAGATGCTATTTGATTTCCACATTTCTAGTAATATTTTCTAGACTATTTCCACAGACATTGCCGAGGGTATAAAGACATCAACCGTAGAACATAGTATACCTTGTATTTCGCTCTCTATTAACGGTATGAAAATTTTAGTAGGTTTACTATAATCACAATCCGAAAGTGAGTTATCAAGCATCCATACATACGGCCAAGTCCTTTCGCCGCCGTTTGTTACCTTTAGGATGTCCAATCAATCCTCTCAAAGTAACAAACCTTCGATAGAACGAACTTTTTGATATAACGAACCAAAGTCCATTCGCAACCGTTTAATACTTATAGGATGTCCCATCAATCCTCTCAAAGTAACAACACTTCGATAGAAGGAACTTTTTGATATAATGAACCGAAGTCTGTTCCTCGCCTTGTAATTCCTATAGGACGTCACGTAACCCTCTCCAAGAAAGAAACTTTCGATATAACGAACTCCCGATTTCACGAACCATATTTTTCCTCCAGTGAAATAATAATCCCGATATAACGGACGCAATTAGTTACAGATAATGAAAAATCATGAGAAAGATGTTTTTATCGATAAGACTGTCTCGTGAAATATGGGGAATTTCCTGTCAACATATCTATTTGTTTAAGTCAGCTCTCGGACGGAAATTTTCGAATTCTTGCAAAATTTTCGAAAAATTTCAACGCCCTATCTATTGAATACCTCTCTCTGCTAAATACTCACTCTCTGGCTACCAAAAACTAAGTAATGTCCAGAGCGTTACCGGAAGTATTACCGGAAGTTCGCCAGGCATTACTAGTTTCCAGATCGATGCAAGTGATTCAAGTGATGAGGGAAAACTGTGTAACGACATATTAAGAAAGCATTTGTATTCGTTGTGTTCACTTGTAATATTTATCGAAAACTAACTAGAAGTTAAAACATGAAGAGTATTAATCAACGTGTGCACTACGCATGTGCGTAATTAGACAATAATTAAAGTTCGCGTCTATTGTTTATAAAGTAGCGTATAGAAAAGCGTTAACAATGGGCCTAGATTGTCCACTTAACAGGAAGTATTACCGGAAGTTCGCCAGGCATTACTAGTTTCCAGATCGCTGGAAGTCGCTAAGTGAAGCGTAGATAGGATAGTCATAGGAAAGATCGTCAGCATTATGGATCTGATATATATTGGTCATATGAGCTGATATACAAATTATCGGGTAAATAAATCGACGTAACTATGTACACCTTTTGCCACAAGCAATCGTTTGTATTTCACAAAGTAAAATTGTGCACTATTCAACCATCTAGAATTCTTCGATAGAAAGTGTACATCCCAAATCAATTATTATAAGAAGGCGACAATCAATACAACAAATCTAAAATGATATTTTCTTAAATTACAATCCTGTCTGAGAAGTAGGAATATTGTATCTAAAGTATGGGCAGGTTTTATCGTAAGTATCATCGGGCAACCTCGTCAAGCTTCGTGATTTATGTAAAGTAAAACCGAAAATACTCGGCCATCCCCAAACTTACGTCGACCTATTACAGGAGTAGAAACATGGTATGCGACGCATGGAAAGGTTTCGTCTTAACTAACATCGGGTAAACTCGTTAAGGCATGTGATTTATGTAAAGTAAAACCGAAAAGACTCGGGCCATCCCGAAAAGCGACGTCGACTTATTATAGGGGCAGAAACATGAAATGCGACGTACGGACAGGTTCTATCTTAACTAACATCGGGAAAGCTCGTTAAGGTACGTGATTTACGTAAAGAAAACCCGAAAATACGCGGGCCATCCCAAAAGCTACGTCGACCTATTATAGGAGTAGAAACATGAAATGCGACGTACGGACAGGTTCTATCTTAACTAACATCGGGAAAGCTCGTTACGGCTCGTGATTTGCGTAAACTATAACAAAAAATCGAGTTATAGCAAAGACAGTGTTGACCTACAGAAGTAGAATATGGCATGTAACGTATGAGCTGATTTTATCGTTACTAACATTGGGCAAACTCGTTGAAGTTCGTTATCCATGTACAAAAATCGAAGATATCCCGTTATCGCAAAGCCAACGTCGACTTATTTCCGATAGACAGAGAAGCCCTCATTGAACCCTCGAAGAAAACGACAATTTCAAGCAAACGGCTAAGGACAGAACATATTATGTATTCAGAAGCAATTCCAGACATAAGTGCTCTACAATCGTACACAGGATCTTTATTAGTGGTGCCAAACATAAATCCTTTGATTAGGTATGATCAGGGCTAAAGTCCAATTTGGGAAATTTGTAGACAATATTTAATAACAAAATCATTAGTGACCGGTTTCGTTGCAAAGAACCAGTTGTTTAAACATTCAAGCAATTTGGGAAATACAGCAAGTTTAATAAAGACTGAGAAGGGAGGAGACACAAGTTTTTGGGGAAAAAACCCCGACATTATGCATACAGTAAAACTGTTTAAGTATTATATCAGTGGGAAACAACTTGCTGGGAGGGAATTCAAAAATTTATGCAATCCTTGGAAGAGAGCTGTTGGAATAGAACTCATCAACAGCCTTGTGAAGAGATTTTCAGGAACTAAAATCAATAAAAGGAACTTAAAAATACAACATACCATCGAAATAATCATTACTAGGGCAAAATTAAGTCAATAAAATAAAAATTAAAATGTTGCCTTTGGCATGAAATTCAAACAAAGCAAAGTTTTAGTGTCACAAACTTTGCTGCCTCAAAAGTAAACTTCAAAAGACGGTCCAAATCTTGGCATAACGAAAAGAAAGTAAAAATATATGTTTTCATTTATGAATCGGTCATTTTTGCACTTTTTGGGCTCAGTTTGCAGTCTTTGCTTTCGTTTTTCTACTACCACTCGCTGCAAACAAGGCAATGATGCTAAAAACTACCCCGTTTGTTAGCGTAAGCCTCAGGTACATTGTTAGGAATAGCTGTTAATACCACACTCATATTCGGTACCATAATCTCTTATCCTGTGAAACCAGCGTGTCTGATGCACTTTGTCATATTGCTTCAATCGCGGCTGGCTGGTACATAAAGGTTTGACCGTAAAGCAACTTTACACAAACCTTTATCATGTACAGTGACTTGGTTATTTATAGCATAACGCAGACAGGAAAGTGAAGAAAGTGAATTATCTACAACCTGACTGCGACAGCGAAAATGGAAACGATTTCAAATGCTTATGCCTAAAAACAACTGCCAGACAACGGCATTGACAAGGTAACCAAGTTGGAATGGTTCTACATATCTCCCGCCGTTTAAGGATCTTTGAATGGCAAAAAAACGTAAACTTCTCAAACGTCGGTGATGACCAGCTCAGCCGCTGAGATTTTCTATTTACTATGAATAAGCTAAAAATTTAATTCATATGTCCCTAGTTATGTCAGATTATTATTATGTAAAAACAAATATTATACCGTATTATCAGCTTTCCTAATGCAATCGTAAGATGAGGAGTTCATAGGCAATAAATTATAGTACACATAATTTTATACAAGCACTGTGCGATGTAATACACAGTTATAAACATTATTTAGGTGAAATTATGTGAAATGTGAAATAATATGAAAGGAAGGAAAGCGTATACTCAAGATTACAATGAAATCCTATGTGTGTAACGTCGACGTAGAGATTTACAATGATTATTTTGGTGAAACTCGTGGCCGTAGTCAACAGAGAGCATCTTCCTTACTCTCTAAAATAATCCCCCATGTTAAATTACTGCCAAAGAACTCCTTCTATTTAAGTTTTATTCTAATGAATGTATTAATGGTACTGGTTATTGTAAACCAATCTCTCAATACCCATGGTCTTTTACACTATCATACGTGGCCAACAATAATAGTAATAATTAATAGTTCATTATAATTTTTAATTTTCATAATTAATTATTCCCCTCCCCCCCTTCCCCGATAACGCATTGCCCCCTTAATGGGTATGGCTGGCTACCTATAGGGCGAGGGCGCGATAAGCTTGACAATGGGATGACATTGGACAGGAGCTTAATCAGTTAAATGCAGTAACCTTCGTGTGCCTATATTTGTACTTTATCTCTCCAGATAAGGCATATTAGTCCTTGAAGCATTTATGCTTGTACGTAAGTATGGAAAATGGTAGCCAATAACGACATGGTAATCACTCGGTCTTCTTCTAAAGGGTTTCATGATGTTTTGCAAAGTATTTTTTATCTTAATCTGTTTTTGAGGCTAAAACTGGAATATTGAATTAGCATGCGTCTAGAGCAGGTGTGCAGATAATGCATTGATGGTATGAAAGGGTGATTAGGTAACAATCAGTAATATTTAGAAAATGTGGTCTGGAAAATACCTGACAACTGAAATGCTTGGCATAAGGTAATTGACTTCTGTCATGCTCAGATGTTTTTCATCTTAGCCTTGTTGATTTGTACAACTCGCAATGCTTTTTCTTAACATATTGCTTTTATCACTCCTAAAAGGGACAATAGCAGATTCAAACATTATCCGTGACAAATGCATGAATTGGGGAATCTTCCAACTTATCAGCAAGAATCTGAGATTAAGGCAGACCCCTCTTCTGTCGTTATACGTCACTAATGATTTCTCTTGCATAAAGGCGTGTATAGATCATAAAACCTGCAAAGCAGTTAATGTCTTATATCAGCATACCAATACATCTACGTGTTTCTTATATGACCAAGATCAAAATTCAAAGGGAGCAAATTTTTTAAAGAAACAGAACGCAAGTTACTACGATACTGGACCACTCGCCGAGAAGGTAAGTCTTTAAAACTATATCACTTTCATATCTAAAACACTTTTTTACAACAAATACGTTCTATCAGAGCTTATACATTGTATGTTGCCTTGTTTTTAGTTATTAAAAGAGTCAATCAGTTAAATTCTGAATCATTTCTATCTTTAAACGTGGAGATGTAGCAATATTTTGGTATCATACACCCACGGGGAAAGTAACTGCTGCTGTATGTTGTACCAAAATATTCTACACTCCCGAAGTCTGTTAATCTTTACAAAACCTGTATAACTCATCTACGTATTTGCATTCAACCAAAGTAAAGCTTTACATATTCACCATTGACCGGACTTTATCAATGATCTCTACCTTTGATTCTCGTTCGTATTGGCAACTTGGTTTCTTCTCTTATTCGACGGCCCATCATTTTGGTGCACATTTGGGTCATCTTTTCCATTCAAAGTATCCTTGGATAACACCAGCGCACTACTTCTAGTCGGAAGTTGGCCAAGCTGTCCAAACCACGTTAGGTTTTTGTCTTTTTATAACACTTAAGATATTTTTGTCACACCCTCTCTTAAGAGTCATAATTTGATATAATAAATTCAAGCACTGACTTCATACGATTGGTTTCAAATACTTTGAACTTACGACAGATTTCTTAAGTTAAGGTTCATGAGGCATTAGAATAGATTGAAATGGAAATAATTAGCACTGGAAACACTCTTGTCATTTAAAACGTCACTACAAACAAGTGCTTTTCCCAAAGAACTTAGTAAGAGAAACAGTTCCTGCTAGTGGCAAAGTGTGTCCATGTTCTTCGTTACAGGATTTGAGAAATGTTAAAAATTTCAGCTATGGTATAAAATGGAAAGGAGATTGTTAAAATTTTATATATAGAGTACTTGAAAGATCGTGCAGCTATTTCTTGCGTCTGATTTAAAATGTGGAGCAAAGGATTCAACTTTAAGGTGATTTATGCAGCCAAGAGGGATATTTGATTGTAGGTGTTTACAAGGCAAAACTTTGAAAAATACCTATAGCTTGTTTTGAAATTCAAGTTATTTTTCTTCTATGATGCAAGGAATGGCAAGCACGATAGAGCACGTAGTAAGCACAAAAGTAATTTTTACTTTTAAGAATTTATAAAAATTGGTTTCGGTTACTTGTTCCTGCTTCCATCTGTCTTCTACCTAGCTGTTTAAGCTTTTAGAGGGCGAATGTCTATTTGAATGACAACCTGGTTACACCCGATGCACCGAGAGGAAGCATTGATTGGGTTAGGTATGACTTCTCCAATCTCATTTGCTGTCTGTGACAGTTTCCTTTTTAGAATGATAAAATATGATAGGCATATTCAACAAACTTTAACATGTAAAAGGCATAAAAAATTAAACATAATATTCATCTCTACTAGTTACGTCAATTTACAAAGAGGACATTTAGAAAATTTTAGTTACCGCTTCTTAAGTGGGTCGTTACGACGCCTTTAATATTACATTTCGTAAAACAAAAAATTGGAAGTGAGTATGAAATAACGCTACTGCTCTTAACAATTTAGGTATATAAATCTTTAGCATAATTACCATGTGTACCTCTTACCGTATTTCATACCTACAGGTTGGCCCCATTTGCAGAACTACCCATGTCAACCCATGTGGAAATAATAGATGCTTTGACTCTTGTGCAACTGCAAATGTCACCTGTATTCCATACAAAGGTTTGAATTTTAAACTTATTGATGCTCATTTTCCGAAGTTCAGTTATTCACAAACTTTTGTCCTTCCATTATACAATTTTACATAAGTGAATAGAATTCATTATAATTGTCATAACTGTCATAACTGTCATAATTGTCATAATTGTCAGACTTCTCAGACTTCTCAGACTTCTCAGAATTGTCATGATTGTCGTAATTGTCATAACGGTCATAATTGTCATAATTGCCATAATTGTCATAATTGTCATTATTGTCATAATTGTCATTATTGTCATAATGTTGTTACACAAATCATAGAAATGTTTTGGTATCTGTTATCTGTATTGTCTACTTTTCGGTCACTTTCTATTTGAAAATACTCGGAAAGGCCGGGGCATCTGTCTAAAGCTAGCAGCAAGTCTTGCTATAGTTTTGTTATGCAAAATTAATCGCTTGGTACATTATCCTCAACAAATTATCTTATTCACAGGAAAAACAAAAGGTTTTTTCCACTATAAATCTTGCCACATGGTAGTTCTCTGTCCAAACTGTATACTTTTTCAATTTCAATTAAATATTCTCTTAAAATCTTGTAAACAATAATATCTGGAAGAGATAGAAAGTACAAAGGCAAACAGACGAACAGACATAATCATTACAAAACAGCATTTGTTTCTTGAAGTCACAAACGATAACCTTTTCAAAAATGCGAAGAGTACACAATAACTGTGGTAATATTTTGCCTTATCACGTGCGAAACTTTATACCTCCAAATCCGGGCAATTAAAACAATTCTAATGGAGTTACTGAAATCGCCCTGCTCCAGATACATAAAACAGTGAAAGAGACTGACGCAGTCAAAAGCTAGGATAATGAGTTGAGTGCTGAATGAAACTGATTCATGTGCCAAATTGTCACAAACGTGATCGATAACCTTAAATTTGCAATTTGAAAGCTAGAACTGTAGTGCAGGCTAAAACAATGTAGCGAATATTTGGCTAAAAATTAAAGACGGCAAAATTTTTACTATGTAGTTGTTGCTCAGATAGATATTTTAATCTTCAGCTAAATGGCAGTTCGTCTTCACCAAGTAACATGGCTCAGAGAGGCTACTTTCAAACTTGTATAAGTGGGTGCCAATGTCCACCAGTAGAGAGCTGGGAACTAATGAGGTGAATATGGAAATCGAGTATCACTTATCATTAGAACTAACCATCAGAGGCACCAGAACGGATTTTTAAAAAAGAGGGAAGCATGCCATCAAAAGTGTTTTTCGAGGTGGATTGCAAAGGCAAATACCACGAATAAAGGGGGCAGAGAAAGCATGTCAATGAACCACCTGTACTAGATAAAAGAGGATTTTACTTAACCCATCAACAAAAGTCTGTTACTTTGTTTCATAGACCAAAAAGTGGCAGGGGAGGCATTTTTATGAGTTATTAAGGAGAACAGACGCTATGAACCCAGTGGCCTCAAGTGTTTCCGAGGGTACCGGTGTTAACCATAATTAAATAGGTAATACACTTTTTGTAACACAGTATACCTTAATACACAAAATTAACATTGAACATTAACGTTTTTCCAATTCAAAAAAGTTAATCAAATCAACGTTAATTAATGTTTGACGTTGATATTTGAAACGGTAATTTCAATGTCGCGCTAATTTTTGAAACGTTGATTTGTGCCAAGGTTTTTAAAAAATATGGGCCCCTGCAAAATTTTCCTTTACGGCAATATGTTGAAATGTCAAAAAAAAGCTTTCACTATTTTGTATCATCTATAGATTTTTTTTATACCTTTGAGCTTCTTTGTTTCACAAGTATACCGCGATACTAAAGTATTGTGTGACAGGATTGGAGGTATATGAAATTTGGAGGGAGATGACAATTAGGGATAACAGTCAAACTGCGCGAGTTTAAACTTTTTCCTTTATAATTCGAAAACGACTATCAGGGCAGAAAGTACAGTGAAGACGAGCACCGGATAAAAACCATGGTGCGTTAGAACAGAACCTAAGATCTCCAACTTGATGGTTTTATTTTTGATGTTTACCTTTTAGACTTTTCTAAGTGAATGTACAGTAACATTGCTCTTTAAGCCACTTTTAGGTAAGCATTGCATAAATTTTAGGCAAAGAGAAAACACTTTTTAAAAACGTCTTTTCAAAGTACTTGGTTTAAGTTAACCATTAACACATGCATTAATTAACGATCGCACTAATTATTGTTTGATCGTTTAAAAAAAAGTTAATTAATATCACTGAAACATTAAATTCCTGATAATACGTTAATTAATGTCAGTCAAAATTCATTTTTAGTCTGAAAAAACCGTTAATTAGATCAACGTTAATTTGCTTTCAAGGCTCCATAATCTCTTCCTGATAATCTGGAGGCATGAGACTGTTCCACAGGACTTCAAAGACGTCACTGTTGTACATTTTTACAAGAGGATGGGCGACATAGCCTGTTGTGACAACCACCGTGGGATCTCTCTTCTATGCATCGCAGGAATGGTTTCGTGAAGCTCTTTGAAACATCCTTTCAAGGCTCGGATGCCCTGACAAGTTCACCAGTATTGTCAGATCTCTCTATGGCAGCACGCTTTATTGATAGAGGTACTGAATTGGAAGCGTTCAAAGTCACCAATGTCAACAAACAGAAGGGCCGGCGAAACAGGGGGGGGGGGGCAGGGGGCCATGGTCCCTCCACTTTTTGGCAAGCTATAGCATTTGATGATTATTCTTTGAATCATTATACAGATTCCTACATGGTTGACCCTGTTTAGATTCTTTTATGGGCTTCACTTGGCTCAAAGAGTGTACGCATTGATTGATACCTTGTCGAAGATATTGCAGATGGAGAGCATATCAGCGCTAGAGAGCCGAGAGACAGCGTTGATGACACTCAAAACATTGAGGATTACAATGTTTCAGAGACTTTCACAAAAGTGTGGGCCTACACACACTGAAGGACGTTCAGAGGGAATTGATGCCTAGTATTTGTGCCTTTTTGAGGTTGCTCGTGATCAATCCAGCTACACCGTGCACTCCAGAGCGCTCCTTTTCAACAGCAAGACGCTGGAAGACGTGGCTAAGATCAACCATGTCTAGTAAAAGATTGAATGCCTTGGCCCTGCTTAACGTTCATAAGGAGTTCACATGTACTTGGGATCTGGTCGCAGTTGCTAATGAATTCATTGGATTTAATGATCAGAGAAAGCACTATTTTGGACAGTTTGACTCCTCTGACTTGGTGTGCCAAACTGACTTGACAAATTAAGTTGCTCCACAAATTGCTATCAGATGTTGTACTTTCGAAAATGTTATACACTCCTCTTATTTTATAATTGATCCCGCAAAACATATATGTTTCTTATAATGTTGTGAATGAACGTATTAGAAACTTCTGTGGCCCCCCACTTTAAATTTCGTTTCGCCGGCCCTGAACAGGGTTGCGTCTTGGCGCTTTGTTGGGATAATGTTTGCAGCTATGCTTTACGTTGCATTTGCCACCAAGGGAAGCTTTTAATAACCTACTAATTTTAAATTGTAGCATTTTGTAGCAAGATATGAAAAATATTGATATTTTTACATGAAAAGCAAATTTCTTTGTTTTCAGGAAAAATCAATCTGTAAAATTTTTGACGAAATGTAAAATATTTGTATTATGTCACAATTGGTTTCTCCCCTTGTAGCCCATTGTAATATATATTGCCACATATAATAACCAGTAACAAGTGGGGGTTGCCCCCACTAATTTCCAAACTCTATATATCATTTGGTTTTAAGAGATAATAAACATAATCAATTATAAGATAATACATTATCCTTTATTGAAAAATTTATCATTAACTAGAACTGGCATAGCCTCTGTATAATGTATTTTATGTGAACTTTACATTCCATACCATGTTGCATAGTCACAGTGATAACTGACCCCCCCCCCCCCCCCCCCCCCCCCCCCCCCCCCCCCCCCCCCCCCACCACCTTCGCCTCCCCTTTTTTGTT
>JAAAKM020006971.1:113202244-113242363 GCA_010016025.2 Alatinidae sp. Z8VKAUB7J3
CACACACATCAAAATAATTCAGACTTGGTATGACACTTAATTTTTTCAACTAGATAAATTGACGGTCACTTTAAAACCTCTCGTTTCGCGCCAAAAGTTAAAAAGGCATCCGTGACCGTTTTCCCCTGTGCTGTTGCTTAATGGAGAAATCTGAGAAAGTAAACGTTAACTTAAGGAGCTAAGGTTTCCGTTTCGGTTACCGTTCTGCTTGATTAAACTCCCTCATGTTGTTCGAGCAAAAGCCTGTCTTGTCGTCCACAATATGGGAGGCAAAAGCTCGGTTATGGAGAGCGATGTGTCGTCTTCGGATACTACAAGTACACTCAACGTAGGAACTTCAGATATTGAAAGCAGTTCAGATAGCAATTTAGAGGAAACCGGTACCATCTTAGATGTCAGCTCGCGAGGGGGAGTAGAGAACGTATATGCCACGTTGACTCCAGTCGATAATGTCCAAGGAGAACTTACCAAGTTGGATCCGGATGAGAAACGGCCAGGACAAACAATTAACTTGCCTACCAATGGGCCTACGGTAGAAGATGGTCAAGGAGAAGCGGAGACCTCGTTTATGACTTACCCTCCGATGTCAACTGGAATGAAAAACAAATATGTTCACACCACCTCACTTCCAGAACACAAACATTTCTACAAAAAAATCAATGTAATAAGTGATTGCCGAGGTGATACATCTTCCATGTTCAGAATGTAAGAGACCACATTTAATGTGTCGCTAATGAAATACCATCGCAATAAATGCTACAAACTCATAGCAAGAGTATAGAAAAGAGACCAGGCAATCTTCAGGTTTCTGGCCACACCTTTACGTTCTTCATTCAACTTCAATTTACTAAATAAAAACGATATGTCTATTCAGTGTTCTAGCGTTCGTTGTCCGTAATGGGAATTAAGAATTTTATTGCTTTCCAAAGGAATGAATGACGTCGCTACAACGTTTCTCAGCACCCCCTACCCCCAACCCCCGATTATGCCTACTTTGTTTACCTGCTCTAATCGCAATTTTGAATAACTGCTCTCTCAATAGTATTTAAAACCACTTTTCTCTTTTTAGATAGATATATACGGCTTTGGCGTTCTGTTCTGTGAAATGTGCATCGGGAAAATGCCAGATTATGAAAATAGAGATAAACAGATAAGGGTTGTACAGCAAGAGGAAAGAAGATCTTTCATCCGTAATAGTCTCCATGTTACATCAGATAAACGTCCGGGTTCTCGGGAATTGCTTGCCGCTTTACAGAAATTTAAAACAAATCAGTAAGCATTTCAGTGGATTAAGTCTCGTTCTGAGAACGAGTATCATAGAACAAGTGAAGCTACCTTCATGCTTTGAATTAGGTTTGCTTCTTTTAAACGCTTTACTCGAGTAAATGCACCTTCCCGTTTGGCCGAAAACTAAATACGTGTCCCTCAGTATAAACGCCCTCTCCAGCGTCAAGGAAAAGATAAAAAAGATAAAAAACTCTTTGAGTATCATACATGTCGTTGAAATCAGGAATGGAAATTTCAAGGTGAAGAAATATCAAGACGAGGTGTCTACAAACCCCTTCTCTGAAAGTTACTGACAGCAAAATCTTAAAAATGAAATAATATAATAAAGGCTCCCTACTTTTAAACGCCCCCTCTTATAAACGCCTATTTTTTTATTAAAACTGTAATAACATTTCTTCGACGTTTTACAGAATCTGACACATGGTAGGGAACATTTCTATGTTTTGCGTACAAGGGTATACGTTTCAGCAAAGTGGATCTTTACAAGAAAAAATACCTTCAAGATCAAGTTTAAGTAGCTGTTCTCGGTTTTAGTGAATCAAACAGACCAGTCCATAACCATTATCCAGTTGTAAAACGGCACAAAGCGCAAGGAATACAGAACAATGACGACATGTCAATTGATGACTACTCTTCCGTAGTCCTACATTGCAGTTGATGACTCTCAAACCTCCAATGGCGGAACGTCTCTTGCAAGTCGAAACATTATATCTGATATGCCTTGGCTGTTGAGAAATTACCATCCTCCATTTCTGTCTTTTGCTGCTTAGATGCCTTCAGCTTCATAGCACTCCTTGATATGAACACAGTGTCGAGTCCTTGGGCGACCTCTTGATCTATTTCTGAGTACTATTACACTTAAAATAACATTTATCTATCCACATTTTCATATCTTTACATCAGCATGTGATCCGATCCACAACGTTTTACATCAAAAGGTTTAATCTGATTATATTAGTTTAATTGAGGGTTGAACTGTAAGTAACATTAAGCATTCTGCAAGCGTTCCTTGCAGACAGGGAAGGACCGGGGACACTTCGAACGTCCTTATGATCTGAACTAGAGCCAGTGCTACGGGTGTTTGTGTATTTGTGTGTTTGTGTGTGGGGATAGGTGCAACACACCCCTGGGGGCGCTCCAAAAGTTGGTACTCGGCAAATTAGGATCCTCAGTCGGCAAAACGTGCAAATGCTTCAGAAAATATTTTCGTCAGCTCTCTCCTGTCACTCGGCATCTGCAGCATCACATCCCCCAAAGCAGTATCCTCTTGACACGGTCCTGATCTGAACACGCCAAATAGGTATCTACTAATATGAATAACATTATCGTTCCTTGCAGAGCAATGAAAGTATGCAATTGATCTCACAGGCTCTGGAGTGCTGTGATTGTTCACATTACAATGATTTTGTATGTTTTGTCTTTATGCGACATGAGAGCAATCTTTTGATATGTAGATTTTATTAGCAAAGGTTTGTTGTAAAGATGTGTCAAGTCGTTCTGACAATGTCTTGGAAACAAACTGTCATAATTATATCATAGAAAACTAATATAATGTGGAATTTTACATTTTTTTGTTTGAGTAACCATATCAGATAATACTTGGATATATTTAAATCTAGGAGCAATGGTGAAGCCGACCGGCATTAAATAGGGGACAGGGGGGAGGGGTTGATATAACATTTACCATAGTGGGAAAAGGTGTAGGGCAATTATACCCCCAATCTCTCATCTGCTTCGCCATTAGCTAGATCTACAGCTCTATTAGAGCTAAAGATGTAAAGATTACTAATTAGTTGTTAAGATACAAAGAAAGTGGCCTCGTTTATATTATGAGATGATCTGTAGGTAAAGTATTATGTATATAGCCTAAATTCTCTTTTCATGCCCCATTAATCTTCTTTTCAGCGTAGGAAACATTTTTTCGATTTAGTTCTGTAAAATATATAGTTGCGTTGGCAAGAAAGTATAGAGACGGGTCTGGTTAGTAGAGGGGGTCGAACAGTCCGGTTTACTCTGCCAAGACTCAAAAGGTACTTTCATGTATTTCTATTTTGTGTCTTTGTGCTACTATTTCAGACTATTTTATTACATTGATTAGTATTATTTTATTGTAAAGATTTAATGTTTGAGCGTATTTTTGTGCAAGGACAGTTTATCCTGCTATTAAGCCGCTTGATACGTTACTTCTTAAGCTTGATATTTTTGTTACCTACTGTAATAGCAGGACAGGGATAACAGGGGGCAGAGGGGGCATTCCCCTCAAAGATTTACCAAATCTCAATTTTTTCCGTGACCACTTTTCAACTTTTCAAAATTGGAATTGATTACGACAGACATTGTGTCACATTCGCAGCAACATATGCATATTGACGCGAAACACCCCTTTCCACACAATGAACAAAGGCACCTTAGTTGAATGTGAAAAAATAAATTGAACCTAGCGTACTTGCCCCTCCCCCCAAAAAAACACCCGCCATACCTTCCACCGTTGCTGAATAGGCGCATATTCATCTCAGTTAAATCCATATATATCCGCATTCGTATTTATACTTATACTTTCATTTAGATTGAAATCGGATGCAATATGCCAGAAAGTTGTAATTCTAAGGCTCTATTCAATTATGTCCACATTGGTGTCATATTCATATATCCGTTTAAGTGAGAAACGTGTTTGCATGTTCTGGCTTGAGTGCAAGCAGCATAAGCAGTGAGAGCCAGCGCGCTAAATGTAACTTGTGGAACTAACAATTGGTATCAATGGCATTCAGTTGAAACCAGAAGTAACTATTTTTGCCAATGATTGTTATCCTGAATTTGGTCTCACACTTAAAATATTGGTTACTTTGAGTTGAGACGCCCCGTAGCCTATATAGGAGTACTAAGTATCGTTATCTCTTGCAGTGTCATAAATCTATTACCAGGGTGTGGCATGGTCACTATGTGTTTGCTTGTGCTCATCGTGCCCATCTCAAGAAAGAAATGGGCTGAACCATTACCGCTATGTTTCTTGACTTTGGTTTCATGTCCTAATTCTAGTGCCCCAGACTGCAATGCGAAAGGCTAGTTTGGTAAT
Organism: Alatinidae sp. Z8VKAUB7J3; assembly: GCA_010016025.2. Taxonomy (NCBI): domain Eukaryota; kingdom Metazoa; phylum Cnidaria; class Cubozoa; order Carybdeida; family Alatinidae; species Alatinidae sp. Z8VKAUB7J3. The sequence goes on from JAAAKM020006971.1 coordinate 113,206,605, forward strand.
CAGTAGTACAGACTGAGGAACAACATCACTCCGTTACTTTGTGTTGTGAGGAGAAACATCACTCAATTGTATTTGACCAAAAATATGGTGCGATTACGTGCCCAGTATATTTGCGACCACCGTGGATTGTGGATATCTCCTAAAGATTTGAGAATTAATAAAAAGGTCACGGTACTCTCACTGCAGCACTATCTGATGTCACCATGACTAGTACCTGTGTGGTAAGCAAGAGATAGTAATCGATATCTGTAAGCCGTCTTCTCAAAGGTGATGAAGGCGCATTTTCATTGAAAATTGTATTTGCAAAATTTTCGTAATAGATTCTATGCTGTGAGCATTACATAATGCAGGCAGTAAGGGTACCGTCTCAAACAGAGAGTTCTCAACTCAACTTAAGAAAAAAAGAAAATATACTCAGTCTGCAGGGAGAGATCTTTCGTCTTTTCTCGGCTCATCAGTGCAGCACAGAGCGAAGAGACAAAATCTTAGCTACGAAGCAAGCACACTTGCACTTCTTTATACGCATATGTGAAGGTTGGCTACTTTGACTATCTATCTATCTATCCATCCATCCATCCATCCATCCATCCATCCATCCATCCATCCATCCATCCATCCATCCATCTAGGGACAAATTCTTGGTAGAACACACTTAGATACCCAGTAGATGGTTTTTTTTATAATCATGTATAATTTGTTTGTGGTACAAAACTAGACTATGGCACAAAATAGTGAAAGTATTATGTATATGCATTGGTAAAAAAAGCCATTCACGCAGTCCAATTTCTTATTGTTTTTTTTTTTTTTGAAAAATACAGTTTGGTATACTCTTTTCACATGTTTCATTTCCATTATTTTGACGATTGTACTATGAGGAGTATCATATGAAAAAAGCTTTTAGGTACATAATGCTTTTGCTATTCCATGCAATAACCATGTACCGGTATAGAGTATGTATCCGTTTGGTTGATGGCTTGTGAATGAAACTAACCATATTGCATGACATATATATGCTTTTTGTAGGTTTGATGTGATAATTTTGTGCACATTTAATTTGCCCTAATAGGGTTTCTGAATGCTGATAGTTAACAGTACCCTTACATCATGTAACCTAAACCAACTGCCCAGAGAAGTGTTGACTGATGCACATTCTTTTAAGTGAACCAACGACATTTTGATTCTGTTACAAATGTAACTTTGGGAGTTACTTACATCAGGATATTTATTTAGAGTTTGTCATCATATTTTGTTATTTTCATAGATAATTTAATAGAGGGGTATGATAGGGGGCACTAGTTTACTTTTGCACCGCCCTACAAATTTCGCATTTTTTATAAAATTTGAACTGTAAACATGTTTTAGTATCATAGAACAACACATTTACCTCAATTAGAATATTTATCGTTGAAAATAATAGCCAAATTTTAGGTCTGAAAGTAGTTAAGTCTCATGTCACTGTATTCGATTACTGACAAATGTTAAGACCCAAATAACTGGAAAAGCCTTTAATTATTAAAAGAAAAATCAGATTTAAACATATTTGCTGCAAATTGTATTATTTGTCCTCGTTGTGCATGCTCAATGGTGTTCAGAGAACTGTTTGGTACAGATACTTCCTTGTTAAATGATTAAGAGAATGTGCAGCAAGAAGTTTACTTTTTTGTTTATTACATCACAGTCATCATTAGCACTAAAAAGGTATGACATACACATCACATATGCTAACAAACCTTGTGTTGTTTATGTTAATATTTAATCACCAAACTACATCACTGTTTCTAATGTCCTGTCATTATTTCTGGTATACAGCAGTGAAAAGATATAAATATTTGATCATGCATGGCATCTCTATATTGCATTTCCCAATTTTTATAGTTCATAGTTTCAGATATTGGAAATGTTTTTACATTTTAGGTTCTCCCGTATGAACAGACAAGACTTCTAGAACTGATTAAGACTGACAACAAGGTATGTATATCCTTACTCCAAGCCCTTGCAGGGATTCCACAAATCTATATTCCTTGACACCTTTCTCTTTTGAGATCTATATACTGTATTTCCTTCTTCTTCTTCTTCTTCTTCTTTCTCTTTTTCTTATTTTTGTTCTTCATCTTGTTCATCTTCTTCTTTTTCTTATTTTTGTTCTTCGTCTTCTTCTTCTTTTTCTTCTTCTTCTTCTTCTTCTTCTTCTTCTTCTTCTTCTCCTATTTCTTCTTCTTTTTCTTCGTCATCATCCTTTTCTTGTTGTTGTTGTTGTTCTTCATTTTCTTGTTTTTGTTGTTGTTGTTGTTGTTGTTGTTCTTCTTCTTCTTCTTCTTGCCTTGCACTCCCAGGGCTTTGACAAACTTCATACATTATGCTTGTTTGATGTTTTATGTCTATTGGCCTAAATTCCCATGTTGTTCCTATGTCCAGGTTACATCCTTTCTTCTTTGCAAATGTCCTTCTTTGGCAGCCCCTTGATTGTTTTCCTTGGAGCTGCTTACTTAAATTCAGAGCTTCTAGTTCATTGTCCCTAATCAAAATTTGTGGAATTTGCCAGAAATGTTTATGTTGCATCAGTTCCATATGGATGTATTTTTGCCAGGAATATTGTTAATAGGAAAAGTAACTTGTCAACAGTAGCACTGCTCCAGCACCCCTCTTGACTTGATATTGCAATAGCAGGCTTAAGAAAATCAATTTCAAGACTAAATGACTTTTCAACTTTGAACTTCACTATTTTCACTATCCTCATTTACAACTGGTTTGATCATTTAAAAATTGGTTCTTTTTATACAACTTTATGATGGTGATTACAAAAACTATAACAATACCTTGACCCAAACCAACCAAAAATACATGAAACAATACGCCTACAATTACAACACACATGGCTTTATCTCATCACTTAAATAAACTACACATTCCGGAATGGATTACATTGTTTGCCAACAATTATCTGCATAAAGTTTTGAAAGAGTCCAAGAATAAATCACATGTCATTTGACTTAAATGGGGTTTTACATTTGGGTCTGACAAAGCAGTTTACTTTTGCAAAATATAAATGCTCTTATCTTTCTTAATAAAAAGTTGGATTAATTTCGATAAATCAGCCTTGGCACCGACTGTATTAATGTGAAAAGGGGTTTATGTTTTATGACATGGCTTAGCTCTAATGAAACCAATTTAGAACCACGAGGGAATGTGAACAGAGAAAGGGGAACTTGTTTTTGTTAATATGTGTAAATAATTTGGATACACAAAACTATGCAGTTTTCTGTCACTAGGCTTAAATTATCCTATTTCCATGCATTGTTTGATTTACTTGATAGCTGTAGATGGTAAGTATAATATATTCTGAAAAAGCAAGATATTTTGTACATAAAAAGTTACATTGTATAAATTTCCATTAATATCATAAGTATGTTTTGTTCCTGACAAAATTCACCTAGTTGTTCAAAGTGTGTGCAAACTGTGTTTGGTCATTGAATAATGCAATCATGACATCTGACTTTGAGCACAAACTCAAAGAAAAGAAAAGGAGGTGAAAATATCTAATAGTTTGCAGTGTGATCTAGTTGTAGTGGATGCTGATTGGTCTGAAATCACAAGCCATTTAGACAGTCCAAATTCTGATTGGCTCTTTCAAAAAGTACAGTTGGGCCATGGTACTGTGGAGTGTCAGATGAAAAAGGCTTTTAACCTTACAATGTTTTTGCTATTTGGAACAATATTCTAGTTTTCTACCACAAACATTGTTTTCACTTAAAAAGGAAATAATTTAAGAGTGCAATAGAGTCTGCAATTTCCCTTCATAACAGTGAAATTTAGATATTTACAACTTAAATAGTAAAGTTTTCAACTGAGTTTGGCTTTAAGTACCTTGGTTATCCTAGGTTTTAAGCATATGGTGGAAATTTTGATTTACATATTTTCTTAGGAATTAATTGTAATATATTTGTTTGGTTATCCAACACCATTAAAATTACAGATAGTGACATAATAGTAAGTGTCATATACAGATGCTTGTGACCACGTCAACTGCTTATGCGTGCTAATGACCACGTCAACTGCTTATGATGAGTGCTAACACACAGATGTGGTAGTGCATAGTGCATTGAAATTAGATAAATGGTAGTCATAAAGAACCACAGTATCTTTAAAACTGACTTTTATATAACCTTCATATAAATGAAACATCAACTCCTAAAAGGAAACAACCACCTCAGGTTTCAAAGTTCCTTTCAATTGTGTTCATTTTGAACACTTTGGCTGACTGTACTCTGCGGAGCATCGGTTTTTAAAATTCACAATGTTTCTCCTATTTCAAGCAAATATTCCTTTTTTTTACCACAAACAGACTTTTCCATTTCTCATTATTGTTTTCATTTTAGAAGAAAATAACTTTACAAATGAATAGAGTGTGTAATTTCCCTGTATAACAGTGAAATGTAGAAGCTTTCAACGTAAAAGTTCAAATCTTATTTCAGTGGTTGTTCTATGGTGGAAATTTTGATTAACAGTTTTTCTTAGGAATTAATTGGATTATGTGTGTAGTTTTTCTTAGTTATTAATTGGTCTATATTTCTTTGGTTATCTAACCCCATTGGAACTACAGATAGTGACCTAACAATAAATGCCATATACAGGTGGAACTGTGCTAATGACCACAGCAACTGCCGTGTGTATGTTATGATAGGCTTTAAGGCTATGAAAACTCCATCACACAGATGTGTTAGTGGGCTGAAATGAGATAAATGGTAGTCATAAGGAACCACAGTATCTTTAAAACTGACTTTTATATAGCCTTTGTATAAACCAAACTTTGACTCCTAAAAGGAAACAACCACCTCAAGTTTCAAAGACCAAACACCATTAAACAATGTGACTCTGTCATAGGGCAGCACTTGCTTGAGAACCCAAACTGTGCCAAAGTGTACATGGAGGATTGCTTCCATATCATAGGAAAGGCCAGGTCTGCATTTTATTTGGACGTTGTTGGGTCAGTCCACATAAAAGCAAGAAAGCCTCTAAAATGAAGACAAAAAGAATTTGTTTTCCCACTGGGCCTGTTCAATTAATCTTGTATGTAGAGGATGCTGAATGGTTCAAAAACACATTCTGTAGAGGATGCTGATTGGTTCAAAAACACATTCTGATTGGCTCTTTCAAAAATACAGTTGGATAATCTCTTTCACACACTTCATTTCGTTCATTCTGACGTGAGTACTCTGAGGAGTGTCAGACGAAAAAAGCTTTTAAGTGCACAATGTTTTGGCTATTTCGTGCAATATACATATAGAATGTATACAAAGTTTAATACATGCGCTCATAAAGAGCGAATTAGAGAGGATGAGCAAAAAATTCTGTTCGAACTATATACAATTACAAGAAAGAGGATTTGAAATGTCAATACTGAGAAGACACTACAGAAATAGAAGACGTCACGAATCCACCACCCACGCTATCACAGCGTGTGCTATACTGAGTAGGGTGTCCTCCGATATAAACATACTCTATTTCTCTAGTCGTCACATCAGCTTTCAGTCATCCACCAATGGACATCGACATCCGGCTTCTACGCAACTGGAGACCAGCTAGCTTGCGCCATGTGACTTGAACAAAGAAGGGCTGCCGTCCGGCTCGTCTATCTATCCATAGCCCATCGGAAGTATCATCAAGGCTAGGATGTTTGGGAGCTGTTGTGTGCGAGCGCAGTAAGGCACACGCGAAAGATTACAGTAACTCAAGACAAGCAGGCATATTTTGAGAAACTCAAGATTCTGTAATATTTTTAGATCACTTTAAGAACTCGCCAGTCTACAATCTATGAAAATCTAACGGAATGAAATGCTTGCGTCAGCTGTTCCACATTCGTTTCTAACATACAAAGACGCTCATTGGTTGATAGAACACAATACCTTCTAATCGCGAGTATTCAAACAATAGCTACAGAGCTAATCATTGATTAGAACATAACTGGAGCTGAGGTGGTAACTAGAGAAATAGATTATGTCAACATCAGACACCAAGGAGGGAGTCATGTCCTGCCCGAAGCCCATTTAAAGCTGCGAAGTATCATTGACAAGAGAGGATTTGCGATTAATAGTCCTTCAAAGGTTTTAGAGAAATAGAAAATATATAATCGCCGTGAGTGGGTGTGTCCCAGGTTCGTATTCGGGCATTAACATATTTTTTATTTGCAATTGATACTCCGGGTGAAAATCGTATTCAAGTGATGCAAGTTAGCATCGAAAGCTAAGAAAAATATATACCGGTATGTCTTTCAAATTACGTGTCATTTCCTGGGTTTTATATTCCTTATTGGAATATTTTTTATTTCTCTAGAACCTTTTCAGGACTGATCGTTTGAAATCCACCTCCTTCATAGTGATTCTACAATTATGATAGTCTGTAAACACTAAAATAACATCGAGAAGAGAGGATTTGAAATGTTATTTAAATTATTCTATTCAGAACTAAAATAGAACTAAAATAACAATGCAACGTACATTAAAAAACCCAACATAAAAGGGGTAGGGGCTCTAAAACCTGAGGAATCCGTCCTCTAGCGATAAAACGATAAAACTGTTGCTTGGTAAGCTGATAGGAGTTGTAGGATTCATAGTTTCAGATTAAGAGAGGGCTAGTCCTTTAAGAAAAAGTTAACTGCTTCCCATATCTGTTTACTTCCAATGCCATAAAATGTCTAGGCTATCCATACTGAAGATAAAGTCCTTTTAGGGGCCCTTAGCTGATACGATGTCACACAAGTTCCCTTTTATCATCAAGAGTAAAAAAAAAGTTAATGTCATGAATTGTTGAAAGAGCATAGTACTGAGCGAGGGAATGTGAAAAGTTCAGGCAGTTGATTAAAACACTTGCTATATGTGAAATTTATAAAAAAGACCCTAGGAAATAACAAAAAATACAACGTGAGAGTGAATGGAATAGCTGAGCACGATGCGCTTAGCGCGAGATTACACTATCTGCGCAAACCCTGGAGACATTTACATCACGACTTAGCCGTGAAGAAGTAATACCACGTCCGTTCTCTCCCGCAATTTATATGCCAATAGACTTTTGGTTACTTGACATACTTATACCGATAGAGAGAGATGGAAGTTTGGATAAATCAAGGGGACAACTTGATGACTTTTAAGATTTGCTCATGTTTCTCTAGTGTGCAATCCGGGTGGGAGATTAAAAATTGACTTACCTTCGGGTAGGCAGATGGTAAGAATGAGTGCTTCATAACACTGCTGCCAGTTGGTCTATAGGTCATCCAACCCTGTGCTCCGTTTTGGTTATTTGCGCTTGCAAAGAATGGATCGGGCATGTGAATCAGCAGAAGTAAAGTAAAACGATCTCCGAGTTTTACTCTTACGTGAATCAGGCTTAACATTTCATGTAGCAGCCCAAACTTTTTACTCGAAACTGACTCAATTGAGGTAATGTATCATTTGTCCTTCTTAAGGATTTAAGTCAATAAGCCTTAAGAGTTCTTCTTGAACTGTCTCCACCTATTCATGTGATGTAACATTCATCAATTCATAAAGGTTTTCAGCAAACACCGCACTAGAAAGAGACCTCTTAGCAACAACCTTCATCTATTCTTCGATCACGTTTCAACTTGATTGAATTATATTACTGTAAAGCCGTTTTATCATATCAGCAAAACCAAAGATCTAGTGCTTGGAATGCAGGATGAAGGGTCATGACCGCAATCCGGCTGTCACCGTTGTTCGAGATCGCCGAATTCTTGCTTTTAGGAATAACATCCCTGATTTAAGACGATCATCTTAAGACATGGCGTCTCCGAGTAAAAAGGGTTCTTGACCTTCTGCCTTTACCAGACTAGTTAGCCATTTAAAGTTCAGGTTTAGAAACTCGCTCTAAGCTACCCAACAGGGTGACCAGGAAAGTAAGGGCGTTCACTTGGAAAGTTATTTAAAGAATGGCTGAACAGAACTCTAAGGGGCGCATACCTAGTACACTTTTTTAAAATAAGAAACCAGGGCTTAATCTCCCCAAAATTTAAGAAACACGAGTGCTGGATGGGGCTGCTCTAAGAAGCCGAAAAAATCTCTGAAAGCGGTTTAGACAGTTTGATAACGGGTTATTTCATGATTAGGCTAACCTGGAGCAGAGGGTACCCTAAATGAAGAGTGAATTTACTAACAGCAGTGTGACTAATTAGCACTCTTTTGTTTGAAATATTTGGCTTTGTCTTTGCACATGCACACTTGATGAGTGTGTCAATCAAGGCAGAGTATTCCACCCCCTTCTATCTGATACCAGAGAATAAGAAACTGCTAAGAAACTTTGAGGGCTCAAAAGGTCAATATTTTAAGAAACTTCGAGGGCTGGACGCTGAGGTAGTTTCTTATAAAAAAACTGTATACATAATGAAGGAAAGGGGGCTGCCTGCACCCTACAATTTTACAGGGTGGTACATTGATTTCAATTTATGAACCTTGTATCTGCATGATAAGATATAGCGACGATATAACTCGTAGAAGTTGGTGACGTCACTAAAAACATAACATCGAAAATTTTCATTATTTAATCTTTTTTTTCTTTCATGCATTTACAACATAACCCTAAAATAGTTGAAACGTTTATCAAAGTTGGATTATATCAATATCCTAAACCGAAAAAAGATTTGGTTTTTATTGATAAGAAATAGAATATGTAATAAAAATAACTGCAATGGTAACTAGGTAACAGTATTAAGAAACCTTTGCAAAGGAACACAGAAAAAAAATCATTAGAAGAAAATTTTTGTCACGTCCTTTTTTTAATTTTTTTAAAAATCTAATCATTTTTTTTTTATTATTATCTTTTGTTTATAGATACTCAACTTTGTTAAAATGGTAATCCAATTAAAACTAAATAACAATAACGGCTGTAGTAATTATTACAACAGGATGACAAAAACATTTTGAACATGGATATATGAGAAGTTGGTCACTGGTTAAAGAACAATTATGGAAGGACAAATAGTCTTCAAAAGCGGAAAAATTTTCAGTATTTTTTCTTTTTCGTCAAATCTTATAGTTATCTTTAAATTTATAGTTTCTTATTCCCCTTTATAGGTAAATCTTTTTTCGTTCAAATTATGAATAAAGTGAACATGTTATGAAAATAATTGCTGTGGTAATTTTGAAGCATTTAATAAACATTTACCCATAACGTTTGAGATGTGCGACTCACATATCCATTCCCGTATTTTGTTTGTTCTCGCGGCTTGCAGGCAACAGATTATGTGGGCTTGTACCCTAACATTTTATTCTCTAACGAAATTTGACTCGAAAGAAACCAACCTTTACATGAAGTTAGCATTTCTTTCTTGTCAAGATGACAAAAATGGAATGTGTGAAAGACATACCCTACTGTATTTTGAAGCAGCCAATCAGAAATTGGACTACCTGAATGGCTTGTGTTTTTGGACCAATCAGCGTCCATTACAACATGATTAATTGAATAGGCCTAGTGAGAAGACGAATTCTTTTTGTCCGCATAGCAAAGGTTTCCTTACTTTTATGTGGACTGACTCCAGAACGGCCAGAGCTTTTCAGTACACAAATTTTTCGCTATTTCTTGCAGTCCTCTTGTTTTGTACCATAAACAAACTATTTTAGTAATAGTAAAACAAGAGGGGGAAACTCAGTTCGGTTCGTTAAAACCGAGAGTCCGTGCGACCAAGATTCTACTTATCTATCTGTGACGTGCGACCTACATATGTGTTCGCACAGTTCTTAGTAAATTGTTTAAATATTAGCTTTGCTGTGTGTTACGTATTACGTTCTTATGGCTTGCAGACAGTAAATAATATGTGGTTCTTGCCCTCAAATCATTTTCCTCTGGTGACATCTGACTGTTATTAAACGAACCCTTACATGAAATCAACAGTATGCTACCTTTAGTACCGACAGTAAGCTATATCGAAGTGAAAATTATACAGGAAGTTCAGTTATGGTAAAACAAAGGGGAATTTATTTTGGTTTGTTAAAATCACGAAACTGTACGAGAGAGTATACTTATCTATTTGAGACGTGCGACCTACATAAGCGTTCGCACAGTTGTAAGTAAATTGGTAACTAAAAAAACTTTTTCGAGTTGTAGGTATTACCTTAAAGGCACAAAAAGTTGCGGGAACAAAATGTTGTTGGAATTAAAAATTGCGAAAATCATCTCGCAACTTTCGTAACATTTTGTTCCGCAACTTTTAATTTTCCAGTAGTTCGCAACTTTAAATTCCCGCAACTTTTAGTGCTGGGTGTCTTTCACAACTTTTAATTATGACTCTAACGGCTATTGTTTTATCTGCGTAACTAGTTCTGCGAAATCGAGTTACCGAGATAACCTTTTCTACGTTATTTAATATTTGAACCATTTTGAAATTCGCAACTTCTAATTCCCGCAATTTTTAAAATTTTACCTCTTCGAAACAATTAATTCCCGCAACATTTACTCCGTTTTTTCGTCCAGAGCAACTTCGCAACTTTTTGTGCCTTTAAGGTACAATCATATGGCTTTTACACTACAAATGACGCAGGACTGATACCCTTAAACTTTTATTCTCTGACGACATTTGGCTGGTGATAAAAGTAAGTTGAAGAAGTGTTGTACTCATAGTTCATAAGAGCAAAGAAAGCAAGGAACCTTGACAATCGAGAATAAAAATTACCAAATTGTGGAAGTAATTATATGGCTACAAGGCCGTAAAATACAAAAATATGCTATCAAAGTAAGCTAACTGTAAATCCAAGGCCACTTATCAAAGAATTTTGACAATCAATTTCGGTCGTTTGGAATGATAAACGATACCCATCAGCTCTTTCTCCAAAGAACTGGAGAATAAAAGACAAGAGTTGCTGTTAACAAGTATAGCTCATATGCTATCGATCTCACATGAGGTGGTTTAGAAACTTTGTAACTGGTGCAAGTTACTCACAAATACATTTGCGAGTGAGATTTTGATCGTAAAATTTCCAAAGAGAGAATACGCGACTAAAGCCGAAGTTAGATTGGCCTTGGTTACAGGGTGGCAACGATATGCCCAGCAAAGTATTTTCTGCATGACACTCAAAATATTGCGACAGGTTTGAAGTTATTACATATAAAAGTACAATCTTTCAAAATATACTTGTGATTTGATTTTATTTATCAAAAACCATTACAAAATCTCCTGGGTGATTCCTCCAATAATGTAGAGCTTTTGCAGCGGCGTCAAGAAAACACTTTATTAAGCATGTCGTTGCCACCACGTTACCAAGGTGGTTATGAGGTAACCAGCGTTTCCGGTTTAGTCGCGTATAGTCAAAAGCTTTTTTTGATTCTGTGCAAATTACGGCTAAAAACGACACAAAAGTAATAGGAAGTAAACCAGAGCGATCATGAACATGACAGACGTTTCATTCGATGTAGTTACCTTTCCCCCTTTTCCGTCTTGCGTTTGCATTGAGCGATTTACGGCATGAGTCTTGAAATGCTACAAAAGCCAAAAAACATATATTCCAAAGGCAATAGAAAACAGGGCGTGTGGTAGCTCATTTTCTACATTGATAATATAAAATATTATATATATAGTATATATATATATATATATATATAGTATATATATACATCACCACTGGGGATTGAAGCTATCAACCACCCTTTCGCAGCGTGCGCTCTACCAAACAAACTCTATCTCTAGTCGCCACATTAGCTCCCAATCAACCACCGGCGGACATTGACATCCAGCTCAACGCAATTGGAGACCAGGCTCTATGCGCCATGTGACTTGACCAAGGAAGAACTGCAATCCGGTCCGTCATAGTGTCCAAAGCCCATTGAAGTTAGATAGTATCATCGAGAAGGTGTTGGTTTTATATTGACAAATACATACACACTAACACACATACACAAACATATACATACAAACACATAAACACAAACAAATATATTCAAACACATACACACTAACACAGATAAACAAACACATACACGAAAAAACATACACACAAACACATACACACTAGAACATATACGCAAACACATACACGCAAACACATACACACAAACAAATACACATAAACACATACACACAAACATATACATACAAACATATACACACTAACACATATAAACAAACGCATACATGCAAACACACGCGAAAATTTTGCACGTCTACATCCCAAAAGGTTTAGGAATCATAAAACTCCTCTCTCGCGTCGCCAAGAGTGAGAGCACCCGAGATTTGAAAACTTTGCAATAGACATATCAGAAAGTTATATTTCCTTTCCTTCCCTCCCCCCCATCCCGCCCCGGCTTTTTCACGTGTCAGGTGCTACGATTCACATGCAAATGAAAGATCGGTTAAAATTACGTGTCCACTTTCTTCCTCTGTAGTTTCTACGGCGGTGCAGGGCTTGCATTCGTCAACCATAATCTTGAAAAGATGCTAGAGAACAGGAAATTTTTTACTACCAGGATTAAAAACTAAGAACTTTTGCCTTCAAGGTCCATGCTCTACTTACTGAGCTATGGTGAACCCTGACGTTAACGTACTCTATTTTACAGTCATTACATTTGCTTCCCAGCATCCAGAAGCGGACATCATCATTCAGCCCTAAGTAATTTAAATAGCAGCCTCTTCTGTGCCATCAGATTGCTTTTGACTCCTTTGAGAATAGGAACGTTCGTACAGATTTAAGGTTTGATGTAAATGGTAGCATTAGCTAAATGGGTGATGAACACTGCTTTCATTAAACCGTATGTTAATAATATGATGGCTTTTCCTGTTTAGTTTTGATATGTACTATTAACAAATCCAGTTTTTAAAATATGTATCAAAACTTGTGCCGACCCGGCCCGTCTGTCAAATTTAAAAGTCAATGTGGCCACCGAGCCAAAACGTTTGTGAACTTATATAGGAGGCCTTCAAACAGTGTTCTCAACTTGGGCATCTGGACTCCCTTGGGGATATCTGAGATTTTAAGGGCTGGAAAACTGAGGCAGGGGGGTATTAAGGGCAAATGGTAAAGAAGGGGTAACTGAGGTTTTCTAGTAAAATGTTTATGTTTTCTCTTTTCTCTTGCAATGCTCGTATCTGTGTTTTACTTTGGGTAGCCCAGTTAGAATTCCTTTATTGACGGTTTTTACACGCTGTTCTTGTTTAATATCAAAGGACAGAAACGATGCGAGATTCTTGCTGAAACTGGGGGTACTTGAAATTTTGGTTACACAAGCGGTCAGATATTCTTTCAGAGGTTCAAAAACCTTTCTTTAAAAGGTCCCCTCGAACAGAATCGTATGTAAAAAAGCCCTTGCAGAATTGTGTTGGAGTTAAGACATGTTTATCTGTCTGGAAAAGTCGTACTTCCCACTCGGAATATACTTGGCTAATATCGGGCATCTTTCAGATCAATATATGATTTAAATCACAAGTTACGCCCTTTTTGTTTCGAGCCCTTTGTTCAAACTACTGTTATGCAGAGATGGTTCTAAAAATTGAAAGCTGCATAAATGAAATGACACAGAAGCCGATATCGTCTAAAGCAAGCTGAGATTGCCACAATAGCATCATCAACATTATCAAAGTAACCACAACCTGTTATTGTTCTCCTCTCTTGCATTTGTGTACGATGATTCACCTTACCGATGTTTGCTTCGGCGTAGCAAGCTCCTTATTGCCATAGGCGCAACGGAGGAAAAATTTCTTTTTTGGGGGGGGGAGGGGGCGTTTGGGGGGGGGGGGGGTTTTTTTTGTTTTTGTGGGGGGGGGGGGGGGGGGGGGGGGGCTGTGGATTATTTTCCCAAAAATAATACTCAGAATGGTTGAATCGAAGGGGGATAGGGTACACTACCGCCACCTTAAATTGGAAAAAATTTGCACGAAAAAATATAACATTTTAACAAACCAGGGGGGCAGCAGACCCCAGCCCCTTTGGCCGTACGATTTGATATTGTCTTATTTATTAGATATCTCGCTCTGTGGGTAAAACTTACAAATTATAATAAAACCCACGAGATGGTTTGTACCTTTGCTAATGCAAGAAAAGATCCCAGTAAAAACATCGGTTCCGGTCAAACATCAACGTAGGAGTAATCAGTAAAGAACAAGTATAGTTTTTCGTACATTTGAAAAAAAAAAGACTTTTGTAAACAAATGAGATAAGAGGTTGTAAAGTATGTAAAGTCTACTCATTGCGCTAAAATAGAAATATAATTTATTCTCAGATTTTTTTTGGAATGTTTGCAAAAACCAAATGTTCAAACATCATACGAACATAGGATCTATCATACGCTATGTTTTACAGAACAGTTACAAATTTTAGAATCAACGGTGACATTATGGTTTCGTATAGTTTGCAGACGATCAACGGATGCATTAGAGCATGCATATCCAATCATGAATGCGGGTCGTTCCATTTTAAAAATGGCAGCAATAATGGAGAATGCGTTTTGCACTTAGTTGATCGATATAATTGTAATGTTCCCCTTTCTAAAGAACAAGGCATGGAATACTATGATACCGGAGAACTTGCCAAGTGTAAGTGTTTGTACTTGTATTTACCAATACCTTAATATACTCTTAAGTACAATTAATGATAGACCTCATGCTTTAAATAAGTTGCTTTGTTAACCTCATTATAAAAAAACTCTCGAATAAAGGCAATCTACAGATCAAAATAGACTCAATGTAGGGTAAATAATCTGTTGTAAGTGGAAACGTAACCACGTTTTGTAATAGCAAGCCACTTCTAAATCTAAGAAACTTATAACCTAACTTATAACTCGCAGAAGAAAAATGCTTACTTTAGAGAATCTTGCCATATACAGTTAAAATTTGTTTTGAATTTTGAATTGACTTTATTGCATAACTTCTGTTAGGTTCTTGGATATTTCTGTCTACAGAACACTTCAATTCCTTTGGCTAGTCTCTCTGTGGTTAAAATTGGTTTCCAGGCATTTTCTCGGATCAGGTCTATTTAGCGTTGTGGTAGCCAAGCACGCGTCCACTTGTCAAGAAATTCACTGTTAAAAGGTCAATAGATAGAACTCTGCTCTCATTTTTGAGTTACATGTCCGATTTCACTTAGTCTCTCCTCATCACACTACCCAATATTCCATCTTAATTCCTAAGTAATAGATTGTATTTGGACAGAAGAAATGACGATATGATTGCCTCGGATGAACACAACCAAGGAGTACTCGTATTTAAAATAGCTTAACTTACCTAATTAATTCGAGGAGGCTATGATTTTCCAAATTAGATACCGATGTAATGTTCCAATAAGCGAAACTTCTGATTATCAGTGCAATGACTCGAAATTGCCTGACGTTGCTGCTTTCTTTCCAAGATTAACGATTGAGCTGTCATCACCGCGAACGAAAGTTGCACAGGAAACTTAAAAAACGAAAACTTGCAGGGAAACTTAAAACCCGGAACCGATGTTACGGATGTAAACAAACTAAATTGTGGAACATTTGCATATCCTGGTGCATGATGATGTAAATAAACTCGACGTAATTAGTAAATTTAGATACTAAAACTTGTATATAAGACGATCAATTTTGTACATCAAGTAGCGATTTTCGAAGAGATTTTCCGAGCGATTACGTCAGCGATTTTCGAGCATTTTTATAGAGATTTTAGTGGCGATTCGTAGGAAATAATGGATAATAATCGATTTTGAAGGCTCATTTATTTGTTGTAATCTATCTGTACGCCGGCGCTTCATTTATATTTTTATGTGGTTCATTGTCGGAACCAGTATTTCTATCACTTATTGGTTTACCGTTGGCAATACGCAGTTGCCTCAAATTATATTGTTAAATAAACTGCACCCGGCACGGCCTTGCATTAAATATTAAACCATTACATGTTCACAGACATTTTGGGGAGGATTAAATGATGTTCGCGTCCCCCCCAAATTTTTTCGATGTCCCCAGCTTGGGGACGCGACCCCAAGGTTGAAAACTCCTGATCTAGGTGGAAAATTTATAGTTATAGCTCTTGCATTTGAGACTCCATGATTCAATTCGATTATTTGCAAAGTCAATGTAACAATTGGTAATGACAAATTCTACAACAGTTAGACCAACTGCAGGTACGTTAACAAGCGAGAGTTACCTATTTCTTTATCATTGTTTTGACCCTATTGTCTTAGGGTCAAACATATCGAATTTTCCCCAACAAATTTGAGCATGTTAAAGCCGGGATTTTTCAGTCCTTGGTGTAGACTGACGTTACGTTCATATCAAATTTTGCTACTAAGAATGATTCTGACAGCATAATTGCGAAAGTTGAAAATGTTTAATCTGCCGTACCTTTGCCATCAGGATAGTGATTAAGTTGATCTCGTACTACTGTTGAGTTAAATTGCAATTTAGTTTAATATCATCGTTAAGTTGAGTTTAAAGAAACCCCTTATGTTATGGTCTGAGTATCTTTTTATAAGACCATTTTTTTTTATAATCTCAATTTGAAAAAGGGTTGAGAAAAACCCTCCCCCTCCGAAACGTCCAAACGAAGTGCTTGGATAAAAAAGTGATATGTTTGCGAACCCTTAGTAAGGACGATTTCACTATTATTTCAACAAAATTTATCACTCTGATACAACTTAGGTAGGCCATTTAACTGCGTTCCTTTAAATAACTTTGCATTAATATTAATGATATAAAAGCCGTGGTCTAACAAACTGGAATAAAACTGTGTACTGTTATCAGACATGAGACCTCAAATTTTGTGCAAACTGACTCTCTGCAGCAGTCTGATCCCTTCTGTGGATTGTGATCCTTACTTGAAACCAGATGCGTGATGCTTCGGATTTCCCATTTTGTAAAGAACAATAGAGAAATAGAAAAAAAGGCACCACTGGGGATCGAAACCGTGACCCACGCTTTCGCGGTGTGCGCTTTACCAAATGAGCTGGGTGAATTCCTAGGTTAACCCTTTCAATTCAACAAGGTTCCTGAATGATAAAAAAAACATGATTTTTTTATATGCTGCAAATCAGGTGAAATAATGATAATCAGTTTTTATGCAAGGAAAATCAACGCAGCCGTTTCAGAGATAATTATTGGGTCGCCATTGACCCAGTGGACATCAACGGGTAAAATTCTGAATTTTGGGGTCATTTGGTTTTAAGATTAATTCCCATTCTATGATTGCTGGGAACTGTTCCAATGAAGTAATTTTTCTGCTCATTTTGGGTTTCTGGCTTTACCGTGTAGATTTTATTCATGCCGTGCAAAGTCGAGGAAAGGAAAAATCCGCCATATATCAGTCACAAACATTTTCGGTACAAAATCATAATCAGCATGAATGCTATTTAAATACAATGTGAACTATTCAGTTAATTATAAACAAAAAGTAGATCAGAGTTCAGGGAATACACATGATGATAATAAACCCCTGCAGATCACAAACACCTGAGTTATTTTCCATATTATGCGGCGACTTTTTTGCTTTGATCACATCATTGAAGCAAACGACACTGGAAAACTTTCCATAAAAAACCATGCAACAAACCACATGAAACATTTGCATGCACTGCAAACATTAATGGTGGCCTGCAGAGGCAAGTTGCCACAAAATACATGGGATTCAAATATATTATAAAGCACAAATTCATTGCGACACAACACCACAGAAAGGCAATCTGAATTGGGTGAACAACTGAAATGAATTTCTAACAGCAGATAGCATGTGGTGCGAATTTTGAACCGTGGGCAAAAATTGGGGTTGGGAAATGCTTTCTAAAGCTCTATGCCTAGACCATTCAACAAAAATTCTGTGGGGTTTGGGCTTGTTCAATTAATCTTTCCACAACTAGTAATGTTGAGGTTGTTTTCTCATCACCAAGTCGCATGATTCTGAAGAGCATGCAAGTTATCAATACAAATTCAGTACATTTTGTGTTGTTGTGATGAACAGGAAATGGAAAAGGTACAAGCACATGATCTGCATGAATCAAATCAAGCTAGACAGTCTTTCAAGAAAATTTTTAATTTTTACCGTTGCTGTCCATTGGGTCACGGGTGACCCATAAAATTCAATCGTCCATAACTTTTTAACCGCTTTTAATCAGAAGATGAAACTTGAAACACAGAATAACAATAAACAGGTAATGTAAATAATCTATTGTAAATTGAATGTAATATGTTTGTTCAAAAATTATACTCACTGAGATTCTATTAAGGTAAACAAAGTAATATGACACATATTTGAACCAATGTGATGACGTGATCAAACGCTTGTAAGGGACATATTTTTTCAGAGCCTGTAAATACTCAGATAATACTCATACTAAAAGAAAAAACTGAACAATTTGGATGGATATACACATGGATATCGGTTATTGAAGTTAATGGATCACCAGTGACCAAGCGATGAGAAAGGGTTAACATGGTCTATTTCTCTAGTCGCCACATTAGTTCCCAGTCACCAATCGGTAGACATCGACATCGAGACCAGCTTCTCTGCACCATCTGACTTGACCAAAGAAGAACTGCCTTCGATGACAGATTTCGCTGTTGCTGTTGGAAGAATTTTACTGTAGAAAGTAATAATTTGTAGAATCTTCAAGGATCTACCAACGTCTGGTGCGTGATCGACCCATTAGAGGTTTCATTCTGAATACACTTTAAATTCGATGAGGGAAAGAAATGGAAGTGGAGGAAACGTTACATGGTTAGGTAAAGTCAGAGTTTTGTAGCTTGCAGGGGAAAATTTCTAAAGCTATATGTACTGAAAGCAAATCTACAGGATGGCTACTAAAGAGTACATGACCCTCCAGAAAAAAATTCTTTTGAACTTCAAAGATAATAGATCAAACAAATTTTTCATATTAAGAGTACTGCATCAGGAGTGTTATCAGAGACATTTAAAGCACCGTTTAACTTATGGTTTTATAACTGGGAGACAGAGCCATATCCTTGGAAATCTGATTTAATCATTACTGTGTAGATACCTTTTTCTTACATGAGGCTAAGCCAGCAATAACTATTTTAAAGTGCAAAAGACCTTAACCTAGCTTCTGTTTAAGTTGAAAAAACCGGATGTATACATGCTGGCCAACATGACCAATTTGATATCTGCGTTCTAGTTGTAGTTGATCACACATCACTGTTGTAAATTGATATTCGAATATTGTATTTCCTCTTACTAGCGCTTATCTAAAAATTCACCTACAATGTTCGACACAAATAAGAGGGCGGCGCTAATAAGAGGTCGGCGCATATAAAAAAACTCAAAATGAGTCTGAGTTTGCAAAAATTATGAAATTTGTCTGGTTTATGAAAGATAAAATATAATTCAGAAGCTTCAAAAACGTATTTTATTGTGTAATTGCCCTCCTGCATGGCTTTTCCCCATTTTCTAATTATCGCCACTTTTTTTAGTTGCGGCGCTTATTAGAGGGATTGCGCTAATTACAGGGCGGCGCTAATAAAATAATTTAACTGCAAGGGGCTGCGCTTATCAGAGGGAAGGCGCTAATAAGAGAAAATACGGTATAACATCAAGTTGCCACGTGTGTAAACTGTAAAAGTTTCGTAGGCTCGTTGCTTAGCAACAGCCCAATAGTCCATTTGTAATTTAGTTGATTCATCTTAATGCGCCTCCGGGTGGAAAATCTATGTTACAGCTCCAAAGACGTCTTTGTTCGCGATTGGTTAAAGAGCGAAATGTTGTCAGAGATATCACAGCAACGATTCTAGCTCGTAATTCTGTTAACAACCTTTTCTTGTTAATACTACCGTAAGAAACTGTTACCATGTTTGACATATTTTTGAATGTGTCAACGAATTAATAAAACGGCAGTCGTAGCGTCAAATTGCCTCTTCTTGTTTGGGAACACTTCGTTAATATAAGCTTTGTGAGAGCTTCACAAAAGCTGAGAGAGTTTGAACAGTGTTAACCTTTCTCGATTCCTCACAGAGCCTTACAAAGAAGTTTGTAAAGGTCTGCAACGCAGCCTAGAGTTTTATTTTAGTTAAATTCTCCTGTGTGAATGAACAGAAAAATAATAGCTATAGAGGACTGACTTGTACTGATCCATAAACTTTGTTGTTGGTATTGAAAGTAGTATAGGTACATTTATTTTAATCATTCGTCATAATCTTGCTTCAACTGCTTAAAGTAACATTAATGTAAAAGTTTTTATTTGTTTTGAACAGAGGAGAAAATTTTCCCTCTTGTTCCTTTCTTTAAAGTAACTTTTTTATTGCAATGTATAAATTTTAATCGCCATTCCCGTTTATTGACTACAGAAAAAATAAAGTATTTAAAGAGCTTATATTCTGACCTCTTTCCAACCATACATTTAAGTTAAACAAACTTAAGCATTCCATTTTTTGAAACAAGTTTATCTTTCATCCTATTTTTTTTTATTTCTTGCAATTCAAGATTTTTTTCGGCAAGCACTGATATTGAATAACATCAAGCCTCTCTTTATATCCTTCAATGTTTTTCTTTGCCAGCCATTCTACCTGCCAACTACCGTGGCATGGAAACGTTTTACTTCGTTTTGAAAACCAGATCAAAAAGGCCATAGGGAAGTGTTTCGGCGCAGTCGCTCCACGCGTAGTTTATACAACACATTCCACCCTCACTGAATTGCAAAATCAGCAGCACAGATTGTTCTTTGAACTAAACGTATTTGCAAGCAATTAAATTGAAGTCTTTCTAAGATTTAGCAAAAAGTGAATATAAACATGAAAACAGACAATGAAAGACATTAGCCACATTCCACCCTCACTGAATTGCAAAATCAGCAGCACAGATTGTTCTTTGAACTAAACGTATTTGCAAGCAATTAAATTGAAGTCTTTCTAAGATTTAGCAAAAAGTGAATATAAACATGAAAACAGACAATGAAAGACATTAGTCACATTCCACCCTCACTGAATTGCAAAATCAGCAGCACAGATTGTTCTTTGAACTAAACGTATTTGCAAGCAATTAAATTGAAGTCTTTCTAAGATTTAGCAAAAAGTGAATATAAACATGAAAACAGACAATGAAAGACATTAGCCACATTCCACCCTCACTGAGGGGCAAAACAAGCAGCACATATTATTCTTTGAACTAAACGTACTTGCAAGCAATTAAGTTGAAGTCTATCCAAAATTTAGGAAAAAGTGAATATGAAAATGAAAACAAGCAAAGATCACCATCAGCCACATTCCATCTTCTTCACTAAATTGAAATATTAGCAGCACGGTATTCAACTGCAAGTAATTAATTGTCACAATTGTTTCCGTCATATATATCGTTACCTTCAATAATGGAAACTCCCCTACCTAACTGTATAGCAAGGGAAGGGGTTGAAAATTGATTTTCTTTCTCTTCCCCTTTATTTCATTTCGTACAATAACTGATATCCGTTATCGTGGTATAAGTAAGCTTGAAAATTTTGGAAATTGATTTTTAAGCTTTTACGACAATGCAAGAAGGTTTTGTGAAACGCTTCAAAAATTATTCCATTGCCATTATTTACATCACTCTGCAATATTACTTCCATTATTTATATATGTTATATTTACTGTTTTTCCATCCCTTACTGTTACAACAAAAGTTACAACGAGATTGCCTGCTGTTCTTCTGTCATATGTTGTTGAAAATACATGCAAGGATAATCCTGTATAAGCGATGTACTGTTGGTTAATTGTAGCGTTACACACTGACCTCGATGAATATGATTTCAACAGCAGCAATTCTAGACGGCAGCAACTATTGTTTGATACGATATACCATCACCTCCTGCTAGGTAAAAATTCTTCGC
The DNA here is from genome assembly GCA_010016025.2 of Alatinidae sp. Z8VKAUB7J3. Lineage (NCBI taxonomy): Eukaryota > Metazoa > Cnidaria > Cubozoa > Carybdeida > Alatinidae > Alatinidae sp. Z8VKAUB7J3. The sequence goes on from JAAAKM020006971.1 coordinate 113,228,369, forward strand.
AAGCTGTTGATAGAGTTGTTTCAAAAGTATAAAAATAGGCGTTATAATACCATCGTAAATCATGGGAATGTAGCGATGATCTGCTGTACATTAACATATACTGTCTTTTATAATTAACACAAAATGTTTGAACATATAATAATACTTTTAAGTCCTTGTTTATTCAAGGTATTCTAGCTGGCAACGTCCTACTTGCTACATATAACTTACATCTACATGTCAGCTAAAGGCACCTACCTTTGCAAATGACAGCCATGAAGACAAATGTCATCAGAAAAGCTACTTGTATTTTCATCTTGGTGGTACAGGCATCAGGTACTGAATCTAACGACGTTTTAACACCGTTGTTTTCGGTTTTATACCCTATGTTGATGCATACGTTACGAGGTGAATCATTCAAGTGATGTAAAAACAAACAAACACGATACATACAAACAAAGACGTGCAAAGTGCTAACAGTGGAACTGTATTGTAGAATGATCGAATTTTCGCAGACACGTTGTGTTCTACAGAATGCGTAATGCAAATCCAAGTCATTAATAGAGTATGTTGTTTTAATAATAACGTCATCATGTAATCATTTTACAGCTCTTCAGGCTCTTTACTATTGTCTTCACTTTCTATCATAAGTAGTTACGTCCTTGCTCTTTGTAAACTTCATCATCAAAACAAGTTCTTAATGACAGATAGTTTTCATAGTTTGTTATTGATATTGCAGCTAACGGGCGTTAAGGAAAAGTACGAAGCAAAAGATAAACACAGATATATCTTGACAAGTATATACAAAACCTATTTTGTGAGGGTTAATATCATCATTGGTTCGTACCCCTTGCACGGGATACAACAGTTCTTTCTTGGCACCAATATTCTCCTGCTGCAGATAAAGAAGCTTATCAAGGCGCGCATGGGCATCAAATGTATTGTAGGTACTTTAACTCCTAGCGCTTAAAGATCACCACTTAATGTGAGAACTGACTAGAAATGTAACAAAACTTTACTAGTGTTTTTGCAGATTTAATCAAATGGATAGTTACATCAGCGATAACAAATGGGTGCATGTGTAATCAGGCTGGTCCAAATCCACAAAATAGTGCGTCTCCCTGTTCACAAAATTCAAAGTGCGTCCCTCACTTACAACTGTATATTTTCTTGTAATAGGAGATGAAGTTAGCTCTATAACAACAGTGTTTAGTACTAATATGTCAATTGTCTTTAGAGGAAGGAGTGGCAAAGTACAGAGGTCGATAACTTGTAGTTATTTCGTTAGGAAAATCACTAAACAAGCGCTCGTGAAAGGCCCAGGATAATATTGGAGGCGTTCCAGCATAATTAAATGCAAGCACGTCCCTTATTTCCTCTGGTGACAATGCCCTGTCCCATATTTCCGGTGAAGTCATCGTACCACTGAATCTTGCTTCGATATTATCAGCCGAAACTTGTAGATGAAGATTTCCTAACACAATTTCAGATGAAAGTGGAATGCTTGGGTGTACCTCGGGGCTAATATGCTCCCAATAGATTCTTTTTGTGCTAAGGTATACAGCAGCCATGCGCGTTGCAACATCAAAGGTAAACGACAAGGCTATCAGTTCTTGGACAGGGAGTTTGTAGGGGATGCTAATAGTCATTTCCTTCGGAATGAAAATCTCAATATTTTCATAAGCGTACGAAATAGCCATTGCCACATTTTTCTCGTCCCCTAATATGGTGATGATATTCTTGTTTTCATTTATATATTGTTGAAATCTGGCAAAAATGGTATACGACGAAAAGTATCCTGGTTTGTAAACGAGAAAGCAAGAGACACAATTAATATACGATAAGGACTTCAAGTCGACCTTTGCTTTTAATATTAATTGTTTAAAAAAATTTACCTAAGCCCCTGGGTGTACAATTGCTTTTGAAAGGCTGCCAAACTGGTTACTGTTAATGAGATGGTACTCGTACCCAGTAAGTATTAGTAAGGGGACAAAACTATGTATCTAAGAGAAAAATGTCTACGAACACTTGAATTATTTAGTTGTGAGGGGAATTAAATAGGTTATTATGATGATTACAACTGGCTCTGAGGACAATAGCGTAATGTAACATTTACTATGATATCATAATAGCGGGTAATCAGTGGTAAGAAGTTGTCAAAACAATATGCCATAGTTTACCATAAGAGTCAATTAAGCGCCCAGGTACTTATTTAATACTATGGCTTGTAGAAATAACGTTTATTCAACGAGCACTTACTTAAGCAGGTGCTTGTTGAAGGGGGTGCTTAATCAAGGGGCTTAATCTGAGCCACTATTGCTTATACATAAGGAAAAGTCAGGGAAGTGGAATTTCTTACAATGTTAGAAAATAACCCAAGGAGAGACGCATGGCTTTGCAGTTTTACGTTTCAATTCTTGTCCAAAGCGTCCGCTGGCGTTACAGATTTTTAAATCTTAAGATTTGACATGCAGATAAGAAAAAGCCTTGAAGAAATTTGACTTTTTCTCCTTTCTTGTTGTCACACAAGGGTTTTATCGCTTGGATATGTCTGAATACCAAGAAAAGCACGAGGTACGTAACATGACATCATCCTCATTATCAATCACATAAGAAACACAAGTTGTCCACTTGCAAGAATCGCACTACAGCTACTGTACAATGAGTTGATACAGCACAGGAAGATAGCTTTTCGGGCGTTCTTTTCTCTCTTCTTTTCCTGCTATTTTCATGTAGAGCTACCTGTTCTATTGGCAGCCTTTGTAAAACGGGACCAAGGAATCCCATTTATCCTTTATTCATTGTACTCATTGGATCAAATTAGTACAAAAACAGAATACTTTGGTTACTTACTGTTCTGACGCTTCGATATCTCGTTAGGTAGATGGTAAAAGTCATGGATGTCTTCCTTTATCATATTGCCGGGTAAGGCAGTTCCGCCTATAAGTGCATACGTACACGATGTAGTTCCTTTAGCCTTTTTCCTTCCGTGGCGTAGCTTTAATATAAAAACATCGATGTTAGTTAAGATGTTTACTTAATGTAGCAAACAAAATGAGAGGTATTTTATTGGTCTTACCCATTCCGGTCCGACCCGTTCTACCAAATTACAAACTATTACAAATTTGGCTTCCACGGGAAAAATTATCCCTGATGTAAATGATACTGAAATTGAAAGACTTCTTAATCAAATGGGCTAAGGAAATACGTTGCATGATCGGCTCACGTCAGGGTAACCATAAGACAAGGTGAGATATGTGAAAAACCAAAACGAACACGTAAATCTACTAGGAATTAAACCCTAGGTTCTTCGTGGCGACTTTGATGTGCTGCAATTACACCATGATCCTATACCATTGAGACAGTGACATCTATATTGTTATTTTAAAAAATTGAGAAATAGAAAACATGTCACCATCTGGGCTCGAACCCATAACACATGCTATCGCGGTGTGTTCTGGGGTAGATGACCTTCGAAGTTAACATAGTCTCTTGCAAGTCATCACAGTAGCTCCTAATCATCCACCTGTAAACATTGACATCCAGATCAACACAGATGGAGACTAACCTTTCTCTACCTTGTTGCTTGATCAAGGAAGGACTGCCATCCGGCCAGTCAATACATCCAAAGTTAGCTAAAAGTCACAAAGTATCATGGAGAAGAAATGACTTCATTTTTTTCTACTTCTCTAGAGTTTATTCTAAATTAATATTTCAAAAACCATCTTTTTTAGGATGTCATTTTCTTTGATTTTTTGCTACGCTACTTGCCTTCTTTGTTGTCGTCATTGCAATCACATTTCTAACTCATTTATTTCTATCTTGAAATCTTGATTTTATGTTGACTTGACTATATGCTTTATAAACAACAGATAGGGCAAACCCGTCGCCATCTGCATACTCGACATCTGCATCTCTGATCATCTAGGAAATTCTGCATTAACAGGGAAACCACTTAGCAGCCCATCGTTTTCAGCTGCTTTGGAACAGTAAAACTACTGGACATTATGTTTCTTTGGACGATTTCGATATCTTGTCCCAATGTAGTTCTAATTCGTAACTTTCCATTCATGAAAGTCTCCCTATTTCTAAATTAACACCTCCTTTAAATTGTAAGATCTTCTCAATACCTCTTCTACTGTTTTAATGCATTTAATTGTCACCTTCTACTTAATCACCTTGCACTTTCATTGTATTTTTTCCTTCTTTGTTTTGCAATTATTCTCATTAGACCTCCTTTTGTGTCATTTTGTCATTCTATCTTCTTAAAAGCGTTAATGTAAGTAGCATTGTAAAATTTCTCCGTAGATAATTCAAGTTAGCATCGAAAGCTAAGAAAATTATATAGCGATATCTTTTTCAAATTAGGTGTCGTTTCCTGGGTTTTTATATTCCTTATTCAAACGCAACAAATATTATACTATTTCTTTTCATTATCTATCTCAGATACTGGTTTAAGACTGCACAATGCGTTGATATGGTACCAGTGGATCCTTAATTCTTAACCAAAACAAAAAATGTGCGTTTCAACTTACCGTCTCTTCATATAAATCGTCCAAGCCAGCCATTCTGTATAAGTAATTAAACATGTTGAAGAGGAGGATATGTGGCCCACGAATGCTTCTCAGATGGTTGATGGTTTCACGCACATTGTTTTTAGAGCTTATCTGGCGCATGTTAAAAGCCGCCTTGTTTGTAATTGCCCCGCTTGCTGGGTTAACAAGCACTACGTTGGCGGATCCATTTAGTTGCATTGGCATACCATTAACAGTAAATACAGACCTACCACAGTTGAAACCATTACATGTTTTCCTTTTCAACTGAATCGTAATTTCTATTGGAGTTACTGAGATGAAAAAAAAGATAATTGTTTTATTGCACCATGTCTTTGGTATATACAAAAAAGTTGAAGATGTTATATATAACACAGCTTTCGATTGTTGAAGACGACAAAAAAGTAATAATTTAATTCAAAATAAAACGATGCAGAAAGTAATAATTTGATAAAGTAAAACTTAACTTAAATTGAACTAAATAAACAAAAATTATCTAGACTATGCAAATCAAAAATAAGATAAACAAAAATAGAAGAAATTCAATTCAAACAAAGCAAAACAAAACAAGAGTGAAGAATAAAGAAAATAATATGAAATAGTGAGATAATATAAATAAAAAGAGATTTTAACTTAACTTAAGTAAAATAAAATAAAATGGAATTAAAAAGAAATACGGTAAGAATAAAATAAAGCCATGAAAATTAATGAATTTAAAGAAAGGAGATAAAATAAAGTAAAATGAATGAAATAAAATAGAATAAATAAACAGAAATAAAATGTAATGAAATAAATTATGATAAAATATAATAAAACAAGTACTTTTAACACCTACATATCTATACAAATATATACAGATATATATATATATTAGGTATATATATATATATATATATATAAGTACTCAGCAGACACATAGCATTTATTATATTAACCATTGTGCTACCTTATCCATTGTCTACCTTATCCATTGTCTACCTTATCCATTGCGCTACCTTATCCATTGTGCTACCTTGCCCATGCTTCACCTTATCGTGACAAAAGCTGATACTTGTGCTGAAATTTTATAACGGAAGGCTATAATAAACTTGTTTACTGATACAAAGTTAGAACAAAAGTTCAAAATATAAACAGGAACAAAACAACATATACAAGGGAAACAAATTCTATGTGACGATGGCATTGATAGCAGTTAATTGGCCTTATTAGTATTATAATTCAACTTAAGGAATCATGCTGCTGCTTGGTCCCCAAGAAATGAAGTTTCAAAACAATTTCTTCTTCCTCTTCAGTAGTAAAAATTAATCCAGTGGTCTTTTGTGGCACCGATGACCTTAGACATGACCTCATTTCTTCATGATCATAAGCTAAACATCACATTGGCTGAGCTATTTATAATTTGGTATATAAAACTTTGAGGGCTGGCATATAATAAAATATTGTAACTTAGAGAAGTACCGTAAGTCCTCAATTAAGCCCCCTGGGGCTCATTGCACAAAAACAATTTTAGGGTGGGGGTTATTTGAGGGTTGGGCTTTATTCTATATCAACCAAAAGTGGTCAGTAAGATGCATTGTTTTGGAGGTGATATGTAAGTCGAAGCATGTTGAAAAAAGAAGAAGAAAGTCAGTCAAAAAATTGAATCAAAAGTACTTACTAAAATAACAAACAATTTCCAAAACTATCAAATATAAAGTTATCAAGTTTTATCAAAAGTTATCAAAAAGTTATCCTATAAACTTATGATCATATTTCATCAAGTTACATCAATATCTTCATCGTCGTTGCTATTTTCATCAATTAGCAAATCAATTGGCAACTTTAAATAACAAACTTTAAGATTGAGTGATACCTTGGTAAGTTAAGAAGAAATTGTGTTGTTTCCGCTAAAATTGAATACCCTGTGAGGGTGGGCGCTTATTTTGCTAAAAATATTTTAGGGTGAGGGCCTATTTGAGGGGGTAGGGCTTAATCAAGGACTTATAGCATTGAAAACAACTCTATCAACAAGAGACATCATAATAACCTAAAATTTCTTGCAAATGTCCAGAAAAAGAGCAAGACAAAACCTCACTAAAATCAACATCTATGGGCAATAAACAATTTGGTGGAGGGGCATCTTCTGTAATACATTCTTAATAACAATAAAATCCTCCAGCTCTGCAACCTTAGTGCAAGACATCTATATATACTGTATTTCCTCTAATTATAAATCCCCTCCAATTATAGACCCTCTTTATGCATCATGCCAACTAATTATAGACCCTCCAGCCATAGACCCCTTTTGGTACCCTCAATGAATGTATGTAAAAACTTTTATTTTGCCTGCTACTCAATGATGAAGAGATATTGGTGTAAACTCAGTATCAGTATCAATGTACTTTCGAAATTTTTCTTGGAACTCCATATGCTCATTTTTGTAAAACTGTATTTACTGTATTTAAAGATATCCTTATGGTGCTCTTAATTACTTATAAACAGGTTAATTAGGAAAAATTTAGCACTTAAATTGCAAGCTGGATACCTCAGTCCAAATTATCAATATTTTCTTGATATAGATACATAACTTTGTCTCCACTAGAGAGCAAAACAAACCTTTTCATCCCTTTCCCTCCAGTGTTCCCAACTCATTGCATCATCCAAATCATCATGCATCTGTGCTGGTTTCTCTTCTATGTGAACTGCTGAAGATGTGTGTAAAGCTGCAATTGGGTGATTGGCTCTGATAAGGGGCTTTGCTTTGAAGGCCATGTTTCGTAGCTATATAAAAAAATAAAAGAACTTGGTAAGCAATGCAAGAACAGCAGTATATAAGTAAACAGACCATGGTAGGTACCATTACAAATTCTTAGCGGCTATAAGCATATGATAATTTTGATGGCAGTTGGAATGAAGAACAAATGATTTAAGCAGGTATATTCAGCCACAATTTGGATAAAAAATAATGAAGTGCTGTAGTTTTCCTCATAATAATGATTATTTCATACCATTCCAATACCCCGAGAGGTTGCAAAGAGGTAAATCTCTTCATATATCTCTTCATACATGAAGCTGATTACTTGTGAAATGACTGTGATAATTTCATATCATGGTGTACCCTCATAGTTTGTTATTACAATAATCTAAAATGATGCAAGAATATCAGAGGTAATGTTGTATGATTGTTAAACTCTTTATAGTAGGAAGATATCTATAATCTACGATTGTGAAAATATTAAATTGATTTGGCTAACTTTTGAAATAACATACACTGGCATACAAAAAAGCTTTTTATATCATTTAGTATTTTAGCACAAAGCAATAGAAACTTCCTGAAACATGGAATATTGATCGCATGAAACTTGGGAAACGGGTACCACAAGAAAATTATGCCTGAGATACGCGTACGCAGGCTGCATTGATAGGCCCCTACATGCAAAACAATAACAATTTAACAATGATTCCGATCTCATATAGGCCTAAACATCGACGTGAATACTCATTCGCAGAAAACTGCGTGTAAATTATTAACAAAGAAAGTATAGAGGCTTTATATATATATATATATATATATATATATATATATATATATATAAGCTCCTTTATTAACAGCTGCTCATGCACCATTGACACGTGCTAGGCCAGGGCATAGGCTAGGCCCACAGAAGATATATATAGCAGAGATGTTTGTTAGCGACACAGACATATGCTGGTGTGCTATGGAACATTCTACTACATTGTGCAAGAACACTTAAAAGTTATTATACAAATTTATGTTTCTAAGTGGTATTTTTGGAAGCTCAAGTAACTCGAGCCCCTCCCCCCGTTGGTGTATAACGTGACCCCATGCGCGTACACATGATTGCAAGACGAAGCCGAAGTCTAAAGTGGAAAAACGACTTGGAGTAACAATGAAGCCTAAACAACACGGTGATTGATACCTGACATAACCAATAACATTCCAGACACAAAAGGTTTACTTGGCCTAAAAAAACAAGCTGGATTATTGCCACGTGCTCCAGGAAATTAACACCTTTCTTATCCTGAATTTTGCTCTTACCTGCTCAGACTCTGCAGCCTCCGACGTTGCCTTCTTCTTCTTTCTTGCACGTTTCTTTGCACTCTTTGACAGCTTTTTGGCGTCTTCATTTTTAATTTCCTCCTTCTCCTTTTCTTCCTCGCTGCTATTGCAGCTATCTTCTTCTAGTACTGCGAATCTACTGTACACTGGCAAATTTGTAACTGCTGAGGACGAAACTTTGGACGCCATCTTGTGTTTTGCTTTCGCGATGTGACACAGGGAGCTGATAAGTACCATTTCTTTTTATAGGTCAAACAACAAGGTCACATTTTTTAGATAACTTTGCATGTTCTTTGGTGTTTGGATTGTTGTTTCATCGGTTTCTTCTTTTTTGGGGAGGGGAGGCGGGGGGGGGTTAAAGATAAATATTCAGCTTTTAGTACTTTCCGGTCTCTTTCAATCATGTGATGCTATGTCATATTTTAACTGACACTCTCTTTTGGTAGCACCAGCATGCAAAAATGCTATTGAAAAAAAACATTAAAAAGGGCAGTCATACAATAGTGCACGCCATCGGCTCCAGGTAATTCAGCTATAGATGTATTCTATTGTAAGAAAATCACAAATACCTTGATGTAACTTTAGCAGCAGAATAACAAAAAAAATATGTATAGACACATAAACATTTTGTCAAAAAGTGAAATAGAGGGCCACATTCATCCCCCTTCGCTGCGGGCCCTTGAAAGTTGTTTGTTCTACCATGTTAACTGTTCTACACTATTTAGCTGTCAATTCGTCTATGAATTCCAACCTTGGTGGTAACGTATTTTTTAATTCTCTTATAACTTTAAAATTTATCATTTTAAACCCTGTCTTTTCAATAATAATGTATTCGAATCTTCTTAGTTCTTTCATTATTTTTGCCAACTAGCTTTGGCTGTGATGAAATAAGCAAGTTTTCGCTTACACGATCTTTAATTATTAAGTCTGTTTCGCTAGAACACATTCTTCCTTCCTTTCTTCTAGAACTCCTTCTTGCTCTATAACTGTGTTTTCTTGACATCAATTTCTTTATGGCAAGTACTACTCTAGATCACACGAGCTTAGGTATTGTCCAGCTATTAAGATTTATGCCAAATCTCTTAATATTCTGTTTGAGAGCGCCCTTGTACCTTAGTTTGGGTCAGCCTTGCGGTCTGTTACTATGGTCTACTTCACTGTAGAACATTCCTTAGGGAATTGGAGAGTCTTCCATCAGATACAATTCAAGCTAAGCCTTGAATCTCTGGCCTCTGTTCTGATAAGGATGTGACAGGTGATGCATAAATTGCACTGATAGTATTATCTTGATCTTGCAGTAAGCTTTCATTTTTCACAGTTTGACAGAGCGAACGTACAGCAAGCAAGGGAGAGAGAAGGGTCATCAAAGAAACGAATACGAAAAAGTTAGGCGAGGAATTTTTAAAGTCTTAAATTCGAGTGTACGTACTTTCTTGCATGGTCTCACTTCATATACAGAAACACTGCATTCACCGAAGGCCTAGATCGAGTTTTGTGTGACGTCAGCAAATGCGCAGAGTGAGAGAAATAAGACCTAAACCTGGTTATAGTAGAACTGATACAGTCATTGGTCAAGATTTCAAAAAATGACAGGTTTATACTCGCATGCTTGAGAAAAAGGGCGATAGCAACTCGTCATCACAAACTGTGAGAAAAATATATGTTAGTATTTATTACGTCATGGTCTGTATTCTTTTCCTGAGCTATTTAATAATGATTCAACGAGGGAAATTTTTACTTGGTGAATATACAACTGCTACGAAGGAGCAAGGAAATTTGCAATAATACTCAGCAGAAAGATAACATACTCCTTAGATTTGTAATGGTACTGGAAGAGCCGAAATGCACCTGGATCCTGACAAGTTTGATTCCGCTTACGAAGCAAAGAGCGGCAATTACCTCTGTGAACTTCGGTATTTTCTGCTCTAGTTTCAAACTTCTGATCAGCTGCTACTACATTTGACTAGCTCACAGTTTATTTCTCATAAGGGTGGTGAGAGTGGAACATTTAGTTACCACTTGGGAAATAGGAAAAAATAGGAAGAGAGGCGAAGGGAGGCCTGGGAGGGTCTTTGGAGCAGCTTAGCAGTGTTTTTTGTGTTAGGACTGCTGAAACAATCTCTGTTGCCAAAAGAATTTGTGGCTCACCACGGTTGCCCACGCGTAAAATTTGTGAGGCACTTCAATTGATTCTTTTGGAGCAAACGGTTGTCAACTATTGCAATAGGAATTTGTTTACACACAGTTCTACTCTCGTGATGAAGCAACTGAGGAGGTCCTAGGAGATAAATTTCACATCAGAAAATTAAAAGCAAATGTCGGAGTTACTTCAAAACGAACGACTCCTAGATATTATGGAAAGAGAATATAGGACTGACGGGTATATTTTGCAGTTTCTCTATAAAGGATCCCTCATGAGCAGTGGGCTCCGTATAATAAAATCGCCAAATATGAAAATCAATAAATAAAGAGTAGATGGGGTACGAAGGTGACGTCCGTTAATTAGTGCTACAAAACGGAGAAGCATGCAATCATAATCTCATTCTCCCAATGGGGCAGTGATTTGATCTAACATCGATAAAAATGAACGTCGAGGCAAGTACTGATAGATAAATCAATGTGCGTCTTATAACTTCAGACGATCAAAATTACTATTTTCTTTAAACTTTCAAGGCCTGACCCTACCCCATTTTGGGAGGGCTTCATCCCCCCACTCCTTGTATTAAAATGATAATTGTTAAATTTCTACCCGTATTACTTATTGGTACGAGTAAAGATAGATGAGACGCTCATCAAAGCTTGAATCGTTTTCCTACATAATAATTTTCAATGAAATCTGATTTTATTGAGTACTGTAGTTGCTGTTGATGACACAATAGGTTCTTTTGTCGTCCATAAAATCAGGAGCATGCGCGCAAGTGGTTTTGGATTCAACTTATCTAGATAAACATCATTGTATAGTTTCAAAGCACCAAGTTAAGTATGAAGAAAGTACCAAGAAAGAAAGGGTGTGAAATCTACCACAGACATAAACGCACAAACGCACACACACACGCATACGCACACACATACACACAAACGCACACATACATATACATACACACGAAAGGAAAAGAAACGAAAAGAACAGAAAAGAAACGAACAGAAAAGAAACGAACAGAACAGAAGAAAAGAATAACAAGGAAAAGAAAGGAAACGATGAGAAAAGAAGAGAAGACAAAAGAAGAGAAAAGAAGAGAAGAGAAAAGAAGAGAAAAGAAAAGAAAAGAAAAGAAGAGAAGAGAAGAGAAGAGAAAAGAAAAGAAAAGAAAAGAAGAGAAGAGAAGAGAAGAGAAGAGAAGAGAAGAGAAGAGAAGAGAAGAGAAGAGAAGAGAAGAGAAGAGAAAAGAAAAGAAATTAAGAAAAAGGAAAAGAAAAGAGCGCACCTGAGAGCCAGACATGAAATTGGTTTAGGACTTTTAAGATTAAACAGAAACAGCCAGCAGTTTTTCAAAACGCTCACACGCTGCTCTCAACAAGTACTGAACAGGTTAGACAAGATTTGGAAATCTAACCTGAAAAGAGACCTGAAAATCCAGTTCTTTAGATCTACAGTCGAGAGTGTTTTGTTGTACGGGGCAGAGAACTGGACGCTTACAAGTGCCATGAATAGTAGGTTAGATGGTACTTACACCCGAATTTTTACTTGGAGAGATAGGAAAACAAATAAAGGGCTATATGGAGAACTGCCAACATAACATTAATCCTTAAAGCTAGAAGGTTGAAATTCATTGGACACGTGTGGAAGAGAATGGAGGAATTTTTGAGGGTCAAATGCTCCTTGCACTGGTTACTTATGTAAAAAAGGGGAAAAAGATGAGTGACAATTATGTCTTATAAAGGTTATTAAGAAAAGCTAATTGTGTGGAAAGAAAGAAATGGTTGTAACGAGAAGATTAAATTTGAAAAAGAAGAAAGACATAGAAATGCTTATGTAGGGGGAATTGCAAATGATAAACAAAACGTAAATACTATGATTTTAGTAATGAAGAGATGTAGTCAACGAATGACTATAACGTCTACAATCGAAGACTTTAATTTATGTAAATAGAGACCCGGTTCCATAGGCCCAACCTAGCAGTTTTGTAACTCCGACCCATTTAAGACTGCCTGAAGCCAAGAGGTATGAATTCTTTACAGTTATTTTGCTGTTCTTGTATTAGTTGCACTATAAAAATGTGTCATTCACAGGCATGTCAGCATGTTATTGGCAACTACCAGACATCATTAGGCGTGTCCAATAGGCAATTGCGCGGTTATTAAAGGAGCACTTATTATTTGCTATTATGTTTATGCATACACAATATATTACTATTTTATTTACTTGCAATCAAGGCTAAATGTACTTTAAATTTTTGTATCCTTCGGATTCAAATCGAGCTAAACGAGATGATCGAGTTAATCAAGCCAATTGAGACAAATCGAACGTATCAAGCTGATTGAGAACCATTATCGTAACATATCGCCTCGCAGAGTAGTCATTCGTTTCATACTCATACTGTTTCATTGCTCGCATGCGGTCTTTGACATTAGGCGGTCATTTTCTGTGTTTCGTGTAAGCGCGGGGCTTACAGTCAGTAATATTTACAGTTGACTCATCTACACCAGTGTCGGCCACGTGATCTTCTGCTGTTGTGGTTCAAGGGATGGAAGTGGACGATCTGACTCGAAGGACACTTTCATGGTATACAATGTAGATGGCTTAACTAGCGCAAACTTCTTGGTGGGACGAGATGAAGGCTTGCTTCTCGTGAGCCATAGAAGAGTTACCAGCCTAAGTACTATATATCCAAATGTTATAATTTGATCATAATTTTTAAGAAACTTGTTTTAGATACTTGGACATTTTTCGGCTTTATGTTCCAATAAAGTACAGTTTAAACAGTAATCAGCTGAAAAGTCCATCGATAAATGACCCAAAGGAAACTGCTAAGAAGAGAGACAGCATTATCGGCAACGTTTCGTCTAATCAAGAGTCCTCTTCAAATCCAGTATGACCTATTCCCTGTAGGCTTGAAGAAGTATTTAACAAAAAATATGCTGGCGATACAAAGGTTTCCCCTTTCAGTGTTTTTCTCGAGTTATAATTTGAATACTTTTACTTTTGATTTTTAATGTTTTACCAATCAACCCAGACAATATTTGATTCTGCATCCCAGACCATCCCACTGTTATGAAAATTTTAAAATATCCATTTATCCCTTTATTTATCTATATTTGTTAAGTTCTATTTTCTTTTAGTTGAGAATCAAGATGAAAGAGTTCTCCAAACTTCACACTTTCAATACCAGTGTCATTACCTGCATTGTCGTCTTTGTGGTGATTCTCTGGCCGATGCATGTATCGTGCTTCCGACGTCGTTTA
>JAAAKM020006971.1:113242463-113263233 GCA_010016025.2 Alatinidae sp. Z8VKAUB7J3
CCAGTGTCATTACCTGCATTGTCGTCTTTGTGGTGATTCTCTGGCCGATGCATGTATCGTGCTTCCGACGTCGTTTAAAAGAGGGGGACAACGATGAGTTGAATTTGCAATGGCAGTGTAATCATAATTAAATTAGAAAAACCTTTCCAAAACTGACATTTCAAATCCTCTCTTCTCGATAATTATAATTTAAAGACATCCAGTGGGTTATTTAACGACTGTATTTCCTCTCATTATAGATTCCCTCTAATTATAGACCCCATCCAATTATAGACCCTCTTTTGCGTCATGTTAAGTAATTATAGACCCCCTCTAATTATAGAAGACCTTTTTGGTGTCCAAAATTAACTACAGACCCCTTTATATTTATCCTTATTCTAGTAGAGCACATGCTTTTGGTCCAACAAATATTTTACTCTCGATTTTTATCCCAAAATGCAAAGTATCGCTGCTTCAAATCTTCACGTTCTTTCAGCCAAAACGTTTATGATTTGATGCTCCCTCTTGCTAATACCTGTGGTCATTACACACAAACACGGTACTACAAGTCCTATTTCTCTCTGTCGTTTGCTAGATACTTGTGCCTAAATTTCTGCGTTCGGATGCGATTTCAAGAAATGAAACAAGATTCTTGGCATTGCAATTGGTACATGATTTTCTTTGAACGTCAAATGCTCTCTTTTGTAAACTCTGCTTTTGAAATTAAAGACCTCCTCTAACAATAGCCTCCCTCTAATTAAAGATTCTCTTTGGAGCCCTAAATTAATTATAGCCGGGTCCATAATTAGAAATATACAGTATATGCTTTGAACACTTTTATTTGTGAGAGATTATCAATTGATATCCAATATATTAGTATTAGAATACTTTATTATTGGTTACTGGTACAATATTGTTATATTACGTCGAGTAATGGATTCATTTTGCTAAACATTTTCGCCGGACACTAGTCACAGCAAACGTCCGGAAGTGAAGTAAGAAAGTTTTAAGTGAAGTATTAAAATAGCATAAAGTCTGCCCGTGACTTGGCTTGCCGCTGCACCCTTGATGTCGAAGGCCCAGATGTCGAATCGTGAGACAGATAATAGAAAAAGTGAAGTGTCAAGCATCTTATATCTTAAAAATTGGAAATAACTTGACAAAATATATTTACTTATTGTTATTTTATAACAATAATTATTGTTTAATGTAATCATTATTTATTGTTATTAATTGATTATATTTAGTTATTATTTCAACGTTTTTATAATTATCAATTATTTGCTTTTGTTTATTATTAGTTATTAATTACTTATGGGGTACCTTGACCATACGTTCCGATACTGTCGCGTGTTTTTCATCTAAAGTTTGGGGGATTGCTACCCCTTAGAAGCTAATAACCCTAGTGTTCAGCTCTTTTACTTTCTCACTTTTTCTCGCTCGAGTTTTCCACAAAGGAAGGAGATGAAAACAGCAAACAACGAATTTACTTAACCAAGACGGCCAATTTGAAAGCCTGTTCTTTGACGCTCCACATGTCGCTTTGTTCTCAAAACCCTTGTAAAATGGAAATAGCGATATCGTTGGCATCAATACACACGACCCACTTCGCAAACAAATTAGTCTAGGTATGACCGCAATGCAAAGCACTCGCATTTCAGCTCCATTTTCACGAGGTTCGATGGCCTAATCTCACGTTCGCCTACAGAGCTGGCATTTGCGATAACAAAAAAAGGGACGAACAAAGCCGTCCAAACTTATGATGCGTTTCAGAAAACATTCTAGTAATATCGAATCGCTACTTAAAACGTAAGGGCTATGAAGACGAAGTGAAACTTATTAATAATCGACCTATCAACTTTAAAGAAACAGAAGAGCGCTCAAGCAAAGCGTGCTTGTGTAACATTAGTTTAAAGAGATCTCTATCTTTGCATAACAAAGTTGTCTTGAAAACTGACGTAACTTTGAATTGCCAAGTCGTGCAGCTGCTGAGGTTCTAAACGACCGCCCTCCAAAGATAGCAGACATTATTTACAGGTCGCTTTTAACCTTTTCTCTGTGGTATAACTGAGAATAATAAGTCACGTGAAATTCAACAAAGTTAGCCAAGCTTCAGAAATCTTTCCAAACGTTTGAGGTAGGGAAAGGAGTGATCCAGACAAGTTTCATTTAAACGAACGAAGCTTTAAGGGGCGAGGTTTTCCGATACACAGAAAGATTAGTACGGGGAGGTCTTCAAAGAGCATGCGTGAATGTGGGGTAAGATGAAATCGAGGTTTGATGACGTAAAACATTGGACGCCCTCATCAACAGTGATGTTTTGACCGTGGTTGGGAAAGGCACACTTATTGTCCATACCTTACAGTTCGATGGGGTACCACCAATTACGATGTTCGTTCTTGTAGATTTTTGCATTTCGATGCGTTGCTGTAACTATATTCTTCGTGCTGATGAAGGCAACTGGATATTGCCCGTTCTTATTTAAACGTATAGACTCTTAACTTTTAGCCTAGACGTAGGGAAAAGTCTTGAAACCATGCTCGTGTCGTATCTCAATGCACTGTATGAAAGAAACGATTGAGACGGATTACGTTCCCTCCAAGTTGATCGTGAATTTATCAAAATTCACATCACATCATTTACAGGCCCTACCAAATGTAACGATCAAGCATAATCATCTTTGGCACCGGCTCTTGAACTCGAGCCAGTGGGCCAAAGGGCCAAAGGTCCCTATAAGTGCAGGAAATTTCTTAAGTAAGGATGGATAAAAATCTGTGGCTGTAAAAATAGTAAATTTCCAGTGGCTAGTGTGAAAGTGATTTCATGAAGGTGGCCAATGAGTCAACTGTTTCTCATCTTATCTTTATGGTTTATGGTAATATGTCTAACAATAGACTGAGGCGTTAATTAGATGTTTGCTAGCCAGAGCGAAGGCGTTATTTAGGGGGAGGCGTTAAATCAGGGAGCGTTTATCAAATGTTCCATGATATTGCAGTTCACCACCTTAGAAATGACTTATACGAAGAACGTTTACATCCCACTTCTCGTATTGTATAAGACATTTCTGTCATATAATGGTAAAAGGTATAATCTACGAAGAAAAGTTGATGATGTGTTTCTGTGTGCTGTGAACTCCTCGTTCCCTCATTTTCATACTCATTTTCAGAAATCTCCACCGTGCAATTTTGTGACAAGGACATATCTAAAGCACTACTCAGCATTTCTTTCTAGGTCCGCTAACTGTGAGAAATTCTTCCTTGAAAGAAAGTATCAACAAAAATTACAAGCCTTAAGCAGTAACAAATGGCCAAATACTGCAAATGGATGAAATGATCTATGTTCTTGTCCAATGGAGATGAACTGACAAACTTCCTCTCTCAGTCGCCTGTTGTTTTGATTAAGAAATGTACGTCAAATTGATTATGTAGATATGGCGGAGAAACAAGAGTTTGTTATGTCGTCATAACTATAAAACAGTGAGTAACAGATGTAGCCCTAACAAGAGCGAATCTATGCACTTTTAAAGTAGGCCTATAGACTCGAAACAGCGAAAACATTGTGTACTTTTTTATTATGTATTTGAAATCATATTGTAGTGGACGCTGATTGGTCCAAAAACACAAGCCATTCAGGCAGGACAAATTCTGATTGGCTCCTTCAAAAAATACAGTGGGGTATACTCTTTCACACATTTCCCTTGGGTCATTCTGACGATAGTACTCTAAGGAGTGTTAGACAAAAAAAGCTTTTAGGTACACAATGTTTTCGCTGTTTCATGCAATATACTTATTTTGCACACTATTTGCCTATAGGCAGAGGAAACTATCAAAATAAACTAAAATTGGTCATTTAATATTAGTTGTTTTTAAGTCTGACAGTATACAATTAAGTGCAAAATCTCTTATCCGCCAATATATACTGTTGCTTCCTGGTAAGTGTGTACAATTTTTAAAAAATTCTGAATATCTCAAAATGAACATGGATGATTGCTTCGGCATAATTGGCAGGGCTGCGTTTGTGTTTCATTTGGTTCATTTGTTGTCAACATAGAAAAGGAAATGTTTATGCTGTAGCCAAAAAATGTGTCTTCTGATTGAGCCCTTTCAGTTAATCAACACAGCTCTAGCAAACACTCCGAAAACTGATGAAACTGATTGCTCCGAAAACATAATTTATCAGGTAAGCTAAATTCTGATTGGCTCTTTCCAAAGACATCAACGTTAGGTGCATATTTTGTTCTTTCCACTTTGATTTATGTTAAATGATTATTACGATTAATGATGCAAGGAGTGTTAGACGAACTAAGCTTTTACTACTGAGACGCTTTCACTAATTCGTACACTGTTTAAGTTGTGGTAAATTTGTGGTTCTGAAGCCACTTGCAAGTTCGAAACGTGTACTACTAGAAAATTCTCTAGTTCTCTGCTCCTAATTTTATACCAGAAAAGTTGTTGGTCAAATGACCCCATATTGTTGACGAAGAAAATTTAACAATAGCAGTCACGTCCTTTAAGTGCACCTCAAGCATTGTGTGAATAGCAGTCTCAGTCTACAGACTGTCTCTGTAGGGCATGCTTATTACCTATGAGCATTTTTTAGGGCGTGCTTCATATATTTAAAACGTACAGGCCAGCTTGTTCACCAATTAACGCAATTTCTGTGTGACCGCTTCTGAAAAATCGGTGAACCAAGAGCAGACGTATAAATTTGATCCTGGTGGGGTCGTACATGCCACTGGCTTTGTTATTTCAGGTTTCACTAAAAAGAAGTGAAAATTTATCAAACTGGATTGTGTTATTACGAAGGGTGTTAAGTGTATTTGAATATTTTACCTGTGCCACATACTGGTGTGATATAAACAAAGCAAAGAGACGCAGCCGACCACTTACTTCAGCATCCAAACTATCTAAATCAACTAATGTGAAGGAAGCAACGTACTTACTTCCATGATGTAATCGTTAAGAAATACTGTAATTTGTATCATGTCCGAATATACATGGGACCTCAAAATGCGATATATAAACTAAAGTCAATGTATGGATATATGTACTTTACTGTATGTACTTTACAGAGACCCTGCATAAACTGACGTGCAAACAATACCAAAGAGACGATAAGATTAAAGGAATCTACATAATCTTTATTTGACTGGATCAATGCCTGTTCTTTGCCACAATTCAAAAACGTGGTGTATCCCCATCTGTCCCCAACACTCAAAGTATATTACCCTTTGCAACACACAGAACAAAGACATTAGGTTAGTTATTATTGATCCCTTGAACTCTGATTGATCTAGAGGACGTGGCCCCGAGTCCGTTGTATAAATTTAAAAGTCCTATGTGTTTGAAGATTTGTTGAGCGTTATTCTTACACTCATTTTTCTCTTTTCAGTGTATCCTCGCGTCAGCTATGTTTAAGGTTAGGGGAGGGTAGCCCCGAGGTAACCCCATCCAACCCAATAATTGCCATCTCACGAACTAATGACAGAGTAAGGGACAGGTTTGAAAACATGCTGCTTGCATAGTATCATATTGGCTTCTTTATACACATGTCTATCACAAGCTGATTTTAAAAAACAAATACATGCCAAATCATAGAAAGGAACTCAGAAAATTTTATCGCCATCGTGTCTACGAGAGGCATATCTAACAAATTGAACATATCGGACTCTAAAGCAACTCAATGAGTAAAAAATTCTGTCCACATTCTTGCAATTTTTAAATCTTGTTTAGAAACTATGTTTCTTGACAAAAAAGCTCTTCACTTGAAATAAATTTCCATGGTCCTTTCTTTGCCAACCCTTCTCGTACTTGCTCTTATCACAAACGCATTTGGAAAATAAACGCTACTGTGAACCTGTGAATTTTAGGCCACCGAAGTCCTAGAAAGGATCCACGAGAATAAAACTTGTTTTAAATCCTCTATGGTAATGAAAATGTCTGCGTCAACCAAAGATCCCAGTTACAAGCCCCAGTTGTAGTACAACCCTATTTTCATTCGGAAGTATTCCCTGCTTTCCCTTTTTATTCCTTGTCATTTCTTCTCCTGATAACTACAAAATTCTTTAAGGTAAGAGAGGCCACAAAACGGTATGGGAAGATATGAAGAGAATGCAAGAGTCAATACCCAAACGAATTCGGTTTGAAACAAGTTTACCTAAATATAGTAATGCCTTTTCAACTATCTATACGTGTACAGAAGAATACCTCTATCATGACAGTATCTTACCTCTAACTTTGACATCGTAGGTGATGTTAGGACCCGGACCAATGGCATTCCTTGATGAGCACATGTAAATGCCTGTATGCTGTTTCTGTGGTGCAAAGCAATAAATATTGATTAAAAAGAGCTGGATTTTATTTTCTTTGAATACCAAAATTTGAAGGTTAATTTTTTGTCATCTATACCAATCCTCAGCAGCGTAGTAGTGATATTTAAACTAAAAGGGCCAAAGCAAATGTAATTTCATTTCTGCACTTGAGTGGGCCCCAATGAGGTCTACGTGAACAGCCTTTTGAATGTAATATCGAACAAGGAGATGCATTTTGGTCTTGCAGTATGTGAATACCATGTTCAGATAGACCTGTGCCTATAGTTTATATTTTCAAACTTGTTGTCTTTAAGAAAGTTGGAGGAGCATAAATGACCTGTAGCTCCTGTAGGTGCTATAACCATGCCCCTAGAAGAATCTGCTTCTCAAGACATGTACGGTTTACAAATAAACTGCATAAAATGGTAAATGACAAAAAGCTTGTGTCTTTTCTTACTTCTTAACATACTGACAGGATTTCTCGGATGTGTTCCTTTGCTAGTTGTCCCAATAGGACTCTCTAATTTAATCATATTATAATGCTTGCAATGAGTCTGTTGATATAAATCGCACAATTTGACAAATCTTCTATAAACTTTCTGCTTTACTTTAAATGTTCTCAAAAGTACGTTTGTCAAATTTGATCACATTAATGTAAGAACTACTTTCCACGAGTTGCCATCCACAAACAATGACAATAATAAAGGAGGAAATATCTTAAGTATACTTATTTCAGAATCTCACATAATAAAAAGCCTGCAAGAAAAATAGGTCTTGCCCATATTACTTGCAAATAGTATGCCATTGGTTTTACTACGTAGGGGAGTGCCGTGAGTAAAGCGGCTACGCATGAAACAGAAAGTTACAACAACATACAACTTTGTTCTCTTGTAAGAGAAGAATTATAATTAAACAACACACTGTAATATCGAAGCCCATTTTTCATTTCTCTTTTTCCTTTATTTTCCATTTTTTTAAACCAACTTTCTCTACCGTTTTAGTGCTAAAAGTGTGCCGATATTCAGCATTTTAGAATGTTCAGTTACAAAGTATATTAAGGAAATCCCAAGTCATTGTCTTGATTACTATGTGTGTTGATTTTTATTAATCTCAATGTAGAAAATGATTAGTCTACACTGATTGTAGGCAGGAACATGAGACGGTAAGCACCAATGAGGCCAGCTTTTGACTTGTGGAAACCTATAGGCCGGCAAAATAATTTACTCACTTCACAACATCCACAAACCCATTAAAAGAACTACAGAGTTGTTAAAATATGGATGTCTCTCTTTACCTCCCTCTCAAAAACTTGCCTGAATATTAATTAAGTTTCTTCACTGGTCTCCCGTTCTCTTTTATTTTACGATTCGATTGCAAATCTACTAAATAGTTTATCCAATAAATCCTCAACTTGATTATCCATTTGGTTACGAAAGCTGGGATTGAGATTCAAATTCCAGAATGGCATGCTTTGTCATCACTTTCAATTGTGATTGCAAAAGATCATTAAATGCCGCAAAACTTTGTGACAACAAACGAAATAACGGTACGCTGTTGCATCAATGATACATTTCCCGTAAGTTCTCTTTCCTCTTTTGAACATCGGTAACGGTTTTTAACCCGTTGTTTGTGGCTAGCTGTTATCTGACGGTTGTCTGGAATTAGTGTTAAATGGTGAGGAAATAACAAAGTTCCACGGACACGAACGTAAGGCATTCAAACCTAATTAAAAATAGATCTCACAAGAAACGACCGACTGATATGGGGCAGGGTTACATGGTCTCAGTTGCCACCAGGGCCTCCAAGTATTCCTTTTTGCTAATACTGTTATTTATTTAGAATAAATGGAATGATGAATTTGGTGTACTTTACATCAGATCCTTTCCCTTCTCCTTCACAACGACCCAAAGATGCAACAATACGGATAGGGATACGATTATGGTATGGGACCTTTTTCAGAATTTTATGGCTGGCTATGCATGTCTTGCCACACAGTTTTTACTTTAGTCCCTTTTAGCCAGAATTTTCAGCCTGTTTTTAACTCTAAATGTTAACGGTATTCTGAGGATGGGTCATCGAGTAGTGCTTCATTTGTTGCTAATTTCTAGAGGTGTTGTAACGTCATCGCCTCAAATCTATCAACTATGAATTAAAGCATTTTTATTAGAGCTAATTCATTCATCTGAATCTCCAAATGACCTAGTCTAGGTAGGATCACTAAACAGCGGAGAGTTAAAGGCATAACAAATTTTAAGAAAATACTAGCAAAAACTTACCCCGGCTCGATCAAATTTAATTTCCGATTTTGTTTCCGATGGGAGAATAACTCCATTTTTCCTCCAAACAAATTTATCAATTGGTGGATTGGCATCATTTTTGCAGCTTAATGTTATTGCTTGATCTGCATTAACTGTCACATTGTCTTGTGTGAAATTCGATTCTGGCGGATCTGATAAAAAACATGAAAAAGTTATCAAGGTACACATTGGAGTCTAAAAATGTACAATATAATCAAGCTTACCACCATAATATCTTAAGGTGGTAAGCTTGATTGACGGTCCTACGTTATAACATATCATGGCATTTGATTATCTCTCACGTAAATGTCCTGGGGTAAAAGCTGGAGGGTGGGAGTATTGTTTTGCTGTCATTGGCCTTTGGGTTTATTGTGCGGAGTGGGTGGGTGCGGGATAATGGCACAGGAGGTTACTTTCCGGGCTATGCTGACCAAAGGGTGATGTCTACCTACCTTGATTAACAAATATATGTCTATAGTTTTAAACGGGGCGTGGCATAGCTCTCAAAACTTGGCTAACCCTGGTGTACGAATCCACGATAACCGATCCTCAATTATGAGGATGGGAGCAAAGACAGGAAGAAAGCATGGGCGATAAAAAAAAACTTACACATGTAACGTTATATTAAGGAATTTTGTTTGTTTCACAACTTTCACTACTTTTTTTAGATCGATAGCGTATCTTATGTCTCTTTCAATCCTAGTTAGTACTAAAGCTTCTCGCTCAAGCTTTTCATTACAGATGGAGATGAAATTCAAGGTAGATCTTAAGTAAAAATTAGAGGACAGGCTCCCGGTTGCCTTGTAGCCATAAGGTTGATGTTATGTGGCTTGGACACAAATTGATCCATGTATTAGCTCTTATTCACACATTTAATACTACGCAAAAAAAGAACAAATTGGTTTTTACTCATACTAGTAATTGATTGAAGTGTCATAGTAAACTTACTTAATTGCATCATTTTGATTGCAGTAGGTATTATTGTAATAAACATTATTTAAGCTAATTTTTTGAAAACATTTCAAGTTTAAATTATTGGTGATCACTTATTGGTAATGGCTTCACTGGACCAAACAATTGATAAATTTGCAGAAGCCGTTTAGAAGAACTATAAAATCTTTCTCAAGGCATTTATTGCTCTTTGGATAACATTGGTGAAAGATACACACAATAGTACTTTTCACTGCATTATCAAGTAAAAATATTATCTCCTGGCTAAAAACCGTAAGGTCAAATGTAAGCAGCAAGAGAAATTTGGTGAATGACACTAAATGTTAAGGTTTCTACGTCATGTGTGATACTAAAGTAAAAGCTTTCTACTCTGCTTAACATAAACTCTTTCAATTGACATTCTGTGTCGTGTTATTGCTGCAACGTTCTTTAACAATAAAAGGCAGTAAATCTACCTTCTCTAATTTATTTGTAGCTTCTTTGTAAAATATAGTCTGATGTATACAACATTAATTCCCTTTCAGATTACCAAATCAACTTCTTTAACATCCAGTATTCAAAATGGAAGAGAAATATGGATGTTATTTAACTGTGATCAAACGCCAAATATTACAGCCATTAGAACAACCTTTCCTCCAAGGAAAATCAGACAAGGTTAAGACTGTAGAAACAAAGAAATGGCCAAAGAAATTAAAGCCCTGCAGTACCCATGTGGTCCTAGTTATCACTGTCAAATAAAGTAGTAATGTAATCAATCGAATAAAATGCTTACATTGTACATCGACGTAAGTTGATTGTTGCCTTGTCCCTGCCACGTTTTCAGCTTTACAAAAATACATTGCAGTGTCAGTTTTCTTGACTGAAGCGATAGTTAGATTACTTGATATTATTATATTTGTAGTTTCTTGCAAAACAACTGCTGTCGTAAATCCTGTGGAGAGCGGTTTGCCGTTCTTGAGCCAGGTTAATGTTGGACGGGGATGACCCTGAATTTTACAATGGATTGTAACACTTTGTGAAAGAGTTCTATTTTCCCTTCTTGCGAGGACTATCAAGAACTCAGGGTCAACTAAAGAAAAAGAAAAAGGTTATAATTAATCTTTAAAAAATACAACAATAGCAAATAATATCAGAAAAAGACTGAAGTTTATCAGTATCAGATCTTCCGCTACCAACGTGTAGGGACATTGAATTGTATTCATGACTGATAAGTAACATGGATAATAGACTTAGATTGTATTATAGCTCAGTTTACAAGGCACAATTTCAATGCGTGTCATTTTAATAAAGTAGTGCGTCACTTGTAATAAGTGTTTATCTGGGGAAAGGTTCAAGAGGCCGCCCCCACGAGGCAAAAATGGAATAATGTGCTTTGTTTTTTAAACTTTGTTTTTTAAACTTTGTTTTTTAAACTTTGTTTCTTAAACTTTGTTTTTAAACTAAAGCACACATTTGTAAGTTTAGAGTGAGAGAGTTTTTGGATGAAAGAAAAAAGCAGCACTGTCGCACGTCAACCAAAAGAACATAGTATTTTGTGAATTTGTTCGTATTTAACTTAACTACAAATATTAAGTAAGTACAACGTAGACGTAAGACACCGCTAAACTTGCTGTTTTGTTTTTATCGCTGTTGAACATTGCCCTACACGTTATTTTGTCGACTGACATTCACATTATTTACAAAGGCAACACCTCCAACATCTGCATCATCTTCATCCTCTTCTACTCCTTCGCCTTCACTTCCAATTCAAGCCATGACTTTAAAACTTCCTCCCTACTGTCCATCGTCTTCACCATCGTCGTTGTCATCACCATCATCATCGTTATCATCATCACCAACAATAGCATCAAGATCATTGTCATTGTTACCATCATCGTCGCCGTCGTCATCATCATCATCATCGTCATCATCATCGTCATCGTCATCATCATCATCATTTGAAAATGACTGTCTCAGAGCCATGCTTGGAAAAACACGTCGGGACAAATGTAAAATCTCAGGTATCCAAACTAAAATTGGCTTAGAAAAGGATATTCTTAGTATAATATAATACAGGAAAAACGACTGAACTGGTTTGGACATGTCATTACAAGGGGAGAAGACAGTCACCCACGAAGGTGAAGGGGCAAGGGCGGGCGCCACCCCTGAGAGGGTTCACTAGCGTATTCCCCCCTCCCCCCCGACATTCTGATCGGCATGTATATTTTTCACTTTAGTATATCATAATGCATCGAAAACAATGTTGGACCTATGGGATGACTATGGGTGACTCTTGCCCGTATGTCTATGGGTATGTGCGTTGAAAATTCCATGAAAACGCCTTCCTTGAGATGTAACTTCAGAACTGCACAAAAATTGTGTCTTTTGGCCTTAATGAACAAACTTTTCTCACGATTTTCAACCAATGGCTTAGCTTGTCCCAGCTAGAATTTAGACTTTACAATACCACTTTCAGTTGAATTTACTGACCTCTGACATTTTTGTATCGATGTAACCAAATGTAATATAAAATTCAATGGATGCTATTTTTAGGATTATTTCCAGAAAATGATGAAACTTATGACGGCCCCCCGCCTTTTATATTTTAGAAATCCAAACCACCCCACTTCTCCTAGAGGGTCAGCTTCGTGAGCGAAGACAGTTTTGTTTTCCGAGCATACAAGGAACAGTTCGGTGGAGAGCGACCAAAAGGGAGACCTTCGTAGCGCTGGTCAGACAAAATTAGAAAGGAAATGCAGACCCCAATCTTAAGAAAATACGAAGCGCAATGGATCGTCGTCGATGGAAGCAAATAGTGAACGTAAAATGTGCAAAGATCTGACGAAGATTATGCATTTAAGTCAAGTAAATCAAGCATTTGTGGACGAGAATTTCATCTGACTGGACCGGAATTGGACTCCATACAATCAGGGATCTTCGACTCTTAGGTAAAATTTCTCTGGTGCAATAACAAAGAAAGACCCTTAAACCCATCTCCTTTGCTGTGGATCTACTTTTCGAAGAGTATTCAACAAGGCCTAGGGTTCATTTAGGATTCAATAGCCGCTCTCTGTCTGCCGTTCTCTTTTTGTTGTTAGATTGATAGTGTAGTTACCGTGCGTGGAACGCGTTTCCTAATTTACTATCATTCCTGTCGAAAACACCTGTCTTAAATGAAACTCATTAGGAACCTGCGAAACAAATCTTTAAATGATTGGTTAATAGTTGGACAAGGATGCTGGACTTGTTAGCACAGCAGCTGTTTGGTCATCGAGTTCAACTATTTATACTTCTAAAAGCCCTATTCTGACGCAATTTGGTTAAACGTCACTAAAATTGGATTTCAGATATAACAGATCAAAGCAATTGGTGCAGTGGGGGGTGAACTAACTTAGGCGATGGAGGTCAGTTAGTTGACATTAAAAATGTAAAGCGGCCTACAGAAGCTCAATAATAATGACAATAATATTGATAAAGCCGTATATTGACAATATTATTGATCGTCCGTGGAAAATGGTTAAAACATTGCACAGTATATTGATGAAATCAAAATCTGTACACATTTTTTGGTATAAGCAACTCGATTTACAAGATCAGGGATAAGGTTTCAGGGCTTAAGCTGCTTAACAGGTTGCTGAGGTTATTTTTTCTCTGTGATACCGAATCATGAAATCACCGAAAAAATTTGACACACGTCCACACATTGCGAAAACTAAACTAAAGTAATAAGCTACTCTAAGGCATTTATTTCAAATCAAAAACAAATTCTTCTGTTTTTATCTTTAAGAAAATTTGTAATTTCGTTCTGCGAAAAACGTTTGCTAACTAACTGCCAGGGCTGAGTTTTGCTAAGCAAGTTACTTACTTTCTTGGCTAATTTGGGAGCTGAAGCCTTAGCAACTGGGTTGCTTGTAAAAAAGGTGTAGCTATTTATTGAGGATCTGTCAATATCTTTGAATTGTTGGCAGCACGTGATCAATATTGTGCCCAGTATTTCAGTTGAACCTTACATTTTTGAGGAGAAACATGGCACCTTAAAAGATTTAGTAGACTACACGTTATTTTTTTATAAGAAACCAGTCTATAAGAAACCTTAGGCTCAGATTTGGGGAAGTTAAGAAACTCTTTAAAAACTTAGGCAGACTAAACTAATCGAAAAGTTTAGAAACATTCGTGAAAAGTATGGTTAGAAATAATATTTTCTTACAACAGTCCATATATATTACCTTTAAAACACAAAAAGATATGTAAAAACTTATTGTAAGTTAAAATAGTATTTTGGCAGTGCATATAACAGTCTTGCATGATTTTTAAGAAAGTACTTCCTAAGAGCTTTGAAGGCTGAAACTGGGTAAATCAAGAAACATTTGAGGCTGAGATTTGAATTTTTTTTAAGAAACTCGAGGCTGCTGCCGTTGCTTAGGTTTCTTATCGAAAACACGTGTATTAGATTTACACGTGTGACTCCGAACACACTCGAAATATAAAGCAAAGAGTATTGTTTAATAGCCAAGAAGTGAGAAGGAAGGGTTAAAGGATGAAGTTAAATAGCCTGCGAACCAACGTTTGGAAGGAATTTTAACAGTTCAAAGATTCAGCCCCATAGTCTGCTGGAACTGACCCAGTATACTAACCAAATATAGAGTACTTCAATGCTTTGATCCTTCTTGGCTCATTTAGTCTATCTCGTTTGCTATAACTTCTCCCCGCTTTGTTGCAACAGCGAAGCCTGTTCTGCCTAGATAGACTTCTACAATAACTTAAAACTCGCTTCTCCCTAACTCCTGGTTCTAAGTATAGTCTTAATTAGGACATGTATTAAAATGTATCTCTAGATTAATAAATAAGGAATGCAACGTCTACAAATTTATAAAGCATCTAAGCGTTGGGTGATGCCACTTTTCAATATTTGGGTCTTCCCATGAGCACTCGGTCTATGTTCAATCTATAGAGTTCTGAAATTTAACGTCATAAATTCATGAATATCAGAAGTTTGATAATATTTTGCACTCGTGCATTCTTTATTTTGATATATATATAATATGTATATATTTGAGAATGATACCTTGAATAATCGTCAAGATATGCAGTTTCAGAATCCTTCGTATGAAAACCTTGTTATTGGAAACCAGTTCATGATTTAATGAACTGAGCAAAATTATCA
This sequence comes from Alatinidae sp. Z8VKAUB7J3, assembly GCA_010016025.2. Lineage (NCBI taxonomy): Eukaryota > Metazoa > Cnidaria > Cubozoa > Carybdeida > Alatinidae > Alatinidae sp. Z8VKAUB7J3. The sequence continues at coordinate 113,257,144 of JAAAKM020006971.1, forward strand.
GTGTTTCCTTAAAGACTTTTCCAAATTCAAACAGTCGTTTCTTATAGTTGATATGAGATTTGAACGCGATATTTTGTATATGGGCATTTGTTGGCTGGGTTAACGCTGTGATGTAGTTATACTTGAGTTTCCGCAAAAAAGTTTTTTGTGACGCTTCCACTGAAGTTCTCTGTAGCTTGCGTAACTTGTCGTAAAAACGACCAGTACCTAGTACTCCCTCCCAGCATTGCATAGCCTAAAATGACTGGTTTACTAAAAGCGTAAACTCAATTACAGAAGTCATCTCGTTTACGTTTTGGTTTCGATTATCTTTAGCCTCGTATTGAAATAAAGTTTTCTAAGGAAAAGTGGGGCATAAGTGCGAGTTAATAGAATAAGTATCTATACCTGCCACTCATGCCGCATTCTTTTATGTTCCATAGCAACATAATTGTCTATGTGTTGGAGGGTCGGAAATGTGTGTGCAAGTAAACAGAACATTTTATCCCTCCCATGTTTTATTTAAACCATTATTTGCAACCTCACGCGATCGACGAGATGGTTTTCAAAAGGCCTTTGGTGTGGTCGGCGGTTTCTGCTCCTGTACTCAAAGCTTTCTGCCGTTTTATTTCTAACGAGGTTTAATGGAAAAATAGATCAATTGTAGCCGTGACAGCAAACAGATCAGGAACATGGAAATCATAAATGCAGAACAAATGTGGAGGCAACAGGTTTCTAGTTTGCAGAAACCAATGGAAGTTTGTTTACGTCAACTGACTACTTTTTTTGAAATACTGGAAAAAGGTCTTTTGGTAAACCAAATAACTTTTCATATAAAGGCCTTTCGAATTTATTATTTTCAATTCGATATTAAAGTTGCTTCTGTACAGAAAATCAAGTGTTGACGCAGACCAAAAAATTGTCCTATTAATTTTATATTTTTGGAACAATATTATATTTCGTCAAAGATAGAAAGCATCTTTAGAATGACGAGGAAATGATACATTTAGGAGAGGTACAACCCTTGGGTACATATTCATAAATGTTTCAAAACAATCATAAAATATTTGTTACTCAAGAAAGGAAAATGTAGATGGATTTTGTTTGACAATGTCCTTGTTCATTCGTAGATATCTGTTGTTTAGCTTAACGAGTATGTTACCATTTCATTGTCTGTTGCACCCGGTAAGATATGGCACCGTCTGTAAGGTTGTCGTTGCTTTTGTATTTGTCTTACCTATATGACAGATAGCGTAATTGATTTATATCATAAATAGAATAGGTGTGAGAACAGACCCTTATGATACTCCTGTTTTACGCGCTTCAATCGACGAGCAAACTGATGAGGTAGCGTAATTGATTTATATCATAAATAGAATAGGTGGAATAGAACAGACCCTTGTGATACTCCTGTTTTTACGCGCAGTAACATACGAGCAAACTTGAACTTTTTGTTACCAAAAAGTAATCGTGAAGAGGTTTAATAGGATCCTTATTCAGTATATTAGTAATAATTATAATTACAGGACTATACAGGACTATTCTAAATTGTGTTGAATCTTCAGCCCCGTTAATGAATGCTAGTAAGGAATAAGCATTTGACGTATCCATGGCATACTAAAGTGCGCCATGAAAGTAACACAACTAATACAATTATCAGGTAAATAGATGATTTTGGTTTAAAAGCGACTAATACTTCATAACTATATTCTATTAAAGGTACAACGAAGCCCACGTGATATCCAAAGTCCAAATCATGTGAATCGGTTGCTTTTGCTTGGGTAGGGGTATGGGATCGAAGCTCTGTTATGTCTACCATGAGATAGTTGCATTTTGATTAGAATTTTTTTTTAGATTTTCCCTACATTTTCCAAGAAAAACTCAACTTTAAAGGCTATTTTCAGGTGAAACTCACCATTATATAATAATCTAAGTATAAAATCAAATGATGCTAGATTTTATTTATTTATTTATTTAGCGAGTAGTTTACACAAGCAAATGCATTTTATTATTATTTTATTATTTGCAATAAGAAAATGGCTCAATTTATAAACAAAATAAAAAATACATAAAACGTTACTGAAGCGCCGAGTTGACCAATGGCCTTAACAGACAAATTGTCCTCTACCCGGTAACTTATAGCATCTTGAGCAAACTTTCATTCCCATTTTAGTATCCATGGATAGCTCCTAAACTATCCCCACATTCTGAGAATCTGAGGAGTAATGAGCTATAAGCTTTCACAGGGGTGCTTCAGAAGCACCCTTCCCCTTGAGCAGAATCTTACGGGGAAAAAATTCAGTTAGCTCCTAAACGAACTAGAAATTGCTGGGATAACTAAAACTTAGGATCATACGTCTCATTTTAACTAACTTATTGTCGAGAAGAGAGGATTTGAAATGTTAGTTTTGAAAAGAACACTAAAGAAATAGAATGGATGACTGGGAACTAATGTGGCGGCTAGAGGAATAGCGGTATGTTAACATCGGAGGTCACCTAGCTCAGTTGGTAGAGCGCACGCCGAGAAAGCGTGGGTCACGGGTTCGATCCCCGGTAGTGATATATTTTCTATTTCTCCAGTGTTCCTTTCAAAATTAATTATTCTCAGTACTTTGGATAAAGCATTCTGTCCATTGTCATACTATGATGTAAAACGGGCCATTGTACATAATCACGTATGAAATAGAAAAAGGATCGAAAGAACAATTGGCAAAAAGTGATTGGCTAATACTCAGTATGTGCCACAAAGCAAGTGATACTTTTTAAGAATTAGCACGTTTCGGGAACAATTCATGAAATAACACTTACATTAACACGAGTGGCTAATCTGACCAGAAATTCTTATAATCAGATAAAATAGGCAAATCGCTATGTTGCATCTTTATCTGGGTATTTTCAATTTTTGGACGAGTATCAACTTAAAGGCATTTCTATAGAAAGTCAATAGGACATATTATCTACAATTTTAAAAAAGTATATGTATATATATATATATATATTATATTTAAGTGAACAAATCCAAACACGATATAATGCTCAATGCAACGGTTGCATCGCGATTCAGAACTGAGAGATAAGAAATAGTCTGGATACAACTCTGAGTTTCACGCCAAGGCGATCATCAGGTATCTTTGGCGTGAAACTCAGAGTTGCATCGAAAATCCATACTATGTTGTGTCATTCAATTGTATACATATATATATATATATATATATATATATAGATATATATATATTGCACGAAATAGCGAAAACATTGTGTACTTAAAAGCTTTTTTCGTCTGACACTCCTCAGAGCACTAACGTCAGGTCAAATGAAAATCCTTAAATTGTCCGGGTATTTTCCAAAAATAGCTAACCATGTTGCCATGTATTACTTTATAAAGCTTTTGTGAAGCTAATTATAAAGGTTAAAATGGTTAATCCCTTTTGCGGCTCAAAAATACAGCAAGATGAAGTAGCCATCATCCGAAGTATTTTCCGTGGTGTCACTATTTTGATCAACACAGAGCAAAAGGCAAACTTTTTTCACTTGCGAGTTTTTAAAGCTCCTAAGAAACCCTTTCGCTACTTGTAACCAATGGAAAGTTCTTTCTTTGCTTAAGATAATCATATGAATTGTTTAAGCATTGAACGGTGAATTCATCAAGAGACAAACGCTGCATTTCTGTAAAACTGAATTTGGAAACAAACTCGATTCGTTTCCTGTGAGGCACTATCATTGCAAGCCTCCAAAGCAGTGCATGGTCCTTTATAACGTAAAATGTTAGTGTTAAGGTTTTCATCTGTCGTTACTACACCAATTAACTGCAAAATAGTTTTCGTCTCCTTTTATAAAGTTAACGCAAACGGGTTAAATTGAAGAAATTTTAAATGCTATCCCTTTGTCACAGTCCGTAGCCAAGTTGGACAGAAAGCAATTATTCCCCAAACATTCCCAGAGTGCAACGCGCGCCGTGATTAGCATAGAATTTCCCGAAATGGTCAATTTGCTTTGACACGTAGCCAATATCGAATCTCACGATCCTTTACTTTGTTTACACATTTTCTCAAACTGCGATACCTGCCTCACAGCAGGTAGTGAAGATTGAAAGGATATATGTATCACGTCGCGATGTTAACCGCCCAAAACGAGATTTGCCTTAAAAGTTCCTTATTAGAAGACGTGGTATTCGATATTCGATAAGCTTTGTTGCAAGTATGAAAAAGAACTTTTACAGGCTTTATTTGTTTAGGAGGGGAACCAAAGGAATTAATTGAAGTCTATTTGATAAGAAGAACAGAAATGTCATCATGAAAACGTGACATAAATCTATTGCGATGTACACATCTATTGCTAATTCAAACACTGCCAACAAGCACCGTCTAACAAGAAAAAAAACTTATCTTAACAGCACACAACAAGAAGGCATCAACATGAACCAAAGTACAATCTCTCCTGCTAATGAAACACTGATCACAGGCACAACTAACGAAGCGAATAGACAACTCATACTTGCAATATGCACTCTGATTATCCTGTTTGGATTTATTGGAAACACAATGGTGATTTTTCTCTTAGGGCGGAAAAGAAGGAAGATGAGATCAAGAAACGAGTTACTACTACTACTTCTTGCAATTGCGGACCTTTCATCGTGCATTTTACTTCCAGTGTTGATAATTGGAAGATATATTCCTGCAGAAAAACCCACAGGAACTCCCGAAGAACTCCTTTGTTGGTTTTCAGAGCTTTTTTCATCTTTTACAATCTCAGTTTCACATACTATTATCTTAATTATATGTGTTGAAAGATATAGAAAAATTACCAAGCCAATGGAACCTGGATTGAAACTCAGCAGTATCGTCCTTGGAATAGTAACAGGAAGCATTCTTGGCATTATCATCACGATCCCTTTTTTGATTACGGCAGATAGTTTATGCAAAGAATTGACTCATAGAAGGCAAAAAAATTTCTTTTTGCATGTCATTTCAAGATCGTTTATTATCTACCTGGCATTAAGTTTTTTGAGAGATGTCATTTCTCTGGTAGCCATGGCAATCCTAATTCATAAGATGTTAGTAGCGTTATCTAACATTGGTTCGTCATCACTTCCAGATCCAGATAGAGCAAGGAAACGAAAATTTGCTTCTGCGAGGAAGATGCTGATTGCAATGATATCATTCTTTTCCGTGTGCGTACTGCCACATAGCATTTATTTTCTAGTCGTCTGTTCCATGGCACATAGCGACTTTGACTTCGGCTCATATGAACGATCTGCTGACTTGCTAGCAAGTTCAGGGTATTTAAAGGTTTTGCTTGCTGTTAGTTGCGTGCTGAACCCTATTATATACTGTTTCATGCATCCAGAATTTAGGAAGTTGAGGAAAGATATTTTAACATTTCTATCAGACAATATATTTCACAGGAGAAAGACGACTCCTGAGAATGCCAAAGCACGGCCCTAGAAACGTCATATAGGCTTACCTACTACGCGAAAACTTGTCCTAAATGTAACATTAACAGAGACGTTTAGGAAGTTGGTAGGCACGAAATCAAGATGTTTCCAGATGTTGAATGCCTGCTATACATAGCAAATTTACTGGTCTTGTGTTTTCTAGATCTCGAGGACATATTAGTTTCCCCTTTTCCTATTGCGAAGCAGAAAGATGGCGATTGATGTTGTAGAACATGTACTTGTAAATGAAATCTTGGACTGTCCATATTCTTAAAGAAGTACAAGTTTTATTGCATTGGCATGATTAAGTGTGGTGATAGTCGTGGTGTGTTGGTATGTTCTAAAATGCACATCTTACAGCAATTTTATTGATTTTGAACCGCAGCACTCACATGGTTGCAGATGCAGGAGTAAAAAAAACGGTAGCAATCACCAAGTGGCCTAATTCAAGAATATTCATAATACTAGAAAAACTTTGAGTTCGAATCGGAAAAAGAAGAAAAATACATAGCTCCTCTCTTTCTCTTCATTATTGAGCAAAATTGTATGATCTTCTAATGTTATGGAAATATGGGTGCGTAATTTTACAGAAATGGAATGGATCAACAGAACTATTAAAATGTTGTTTCCACTTTCCTTGATGTCGCTGAACGTTCTTCAACGACATAAAGAAAACA
>JAAAKM020006971.1:113263333-113276540 GCA_010016025.2 Alatinidae sp. Z8VKAUB7J3
GTGTAAGCTCTATTTCTGGTTACCCCAGCTCAAATCCAGTAAGGAAATGACTGTGGCACGTTTGATGGCTTGTGGTATGGCTTTAACAATTTGAACTAGATGACAAAGAATTTGGCTAGCTGTATTTGATTTTCGCATGTCGATAGATCTTAAACTTATTAACGGCTGTCCTTACAATAATGGTTGAAACTCATAAGCAGTGTTCACACCCAAGCTTAGACGGTTTAGACAAACGTAATAAATCTTACAACGGCTCAGGCCGGCCAGAACTGTATCGAAGACTGTTCTACGACCAATATATATATTGGTTATGGATGTGGTTTTGAAACCGTTTTAAGGAAAGCCCAGGTATAGAATTGTCAAAAGGTGTGGAATTTGGGGGCGGGTCAGAGCACAACAAAAGTTTCTTGGCAAAATCATACTGCTGATATTGGCTTTTGATTCATGGATGACTTAAGATAAGCCTAGCTTGTAGAAGAAAACAAATACTTAACTTCAGGGACTTTCACAAACTATGTAGGATTCGTCGACGAACACGAGTTGTCCTGAAGTTTCTATGAATATCCCCACGAGTTAATTGTAGCCTTATGAATAAAAACTAAACGATGGTGTAGTTTTGATGAACCATCTCTCTACCCACTATGTGACTACAACAATAAACATGAATATGTATCTTAGTAAAGAAACGAAATATTGAGATAAAAGTGATTGCAAACCTTTTTTTAATTCTCTTTAGTATTAAACAATAAAGAACAATTCCCGATCGCAGCTATCATCCGCCATTATTAACCGATATTAGGAGGCATCCAGTATGAACTGATCTTGAAACGGTTGTAGTTAACTCGGTTTCAAAGTCGTTATAAGTACAACCGTTTCGACAACCGATGTTGGTGTGAAGACGGCTTGTATAGACTGGATCCACTGGCAGACGTAGAGGTTCAACATATTTCAAAGGCATACTTCCTCATAGTTGTGTACTTAATCCATTTATTTATTGTTTCCTTCATGTAGAGTTTGTTAATTTAGGTTGAGATTTTGTGTCATTTGTCTCAAATGGTGTGTTACATTTACAGCAGATGATAAGACTATGGAAAGCAGACCTTACTACTACCATGCTATCAGTACTTGCACATGAAAATACGTAAAGTAAGTTTATTAAATTTAGAGTCGTAAGTAGCGGTGATATGTTGGCATAAATATGGTTGTTCCCTCTACTCCTACATTAGGGGTATAAATCTATGGCTCTTGGAAGTCAAAGTTTCTTCGATTTCGATCTATTACTAACATCTTCCCACAAGCTATCACTTTCCTTGAGTGATGCATGCCTTCTGCTTAGCAAAGTCTTCTACAACTTCTTAGAGTAAGATTAATTGAGAGAAGCTTGTAAAGTACCTCCAATTATCGTGTTATCAATACAAAATGACAAAATTACTACATGTGATTGGAAGAAGAAGAGGTTTCCAAAGGGTTTATTAAGAATGACACCGTTACTGTGATATCTATGGGTCTGGGAAGAGCTTTCTAACTCTCAACGAAAATTGCTTCCCCTGCGACTCTAGATAGTTTTGACAGAGCATCTTCTTCCTGACTGTTCAGTACTTCCATATAATGAGAAACGGATAATCAGGAAGGGTAGAGTAGCAACAACACAGTTTTTAACCCTACCTAGCAAGGGGTGGGGGGTCTAGTAGGCCAGCGGCTGTTAATATAGTTTGATAACTTTTGAATGGCTTGTTGTAAGTTACTGAACCTTTCTGACTTTTCCTAACTTTTAGTAAAAAAATGGTAAACTTTTGGTAAAAAAATTTTGGCCGTCGCGGCTGCAATATTTGTTAATGCATAAATCGGTTAGTTAAGATCATGTAGTAACTCCGTAAAACTAACATGGGGCTGCCAAGATTTTTTATACTCATACTCGCCCAAGTGTTGAAATCTTGATGTCAATTAGGTAGGACAAGAAATTTCCCTCGTGCTCATGACTGTCGATCACATAATGGTGTTCACTCCCTATGTGTAATGATGAGTAAGAATTATTTCAAAAGATCAAAAATGTAGTTTTCTCTGTAAATATTATATGCATGTGGTAAGTCCCAGCCCATTGACAATTTATGTACGTAAATATTTACGTATATATTTGTAGGAGACAATGGTAAAATATTGGACGACTTGTGCTATTACGTACGTCACCAGTATTACTCTCAGAAGGGATCAGTCCAATATTTGTTACCAACACCAACCTAATATTGTCTATTTCGCTTTGAACTTTATCAGTACCATTTTCTAATGACGAGTTTGATTTTTTTGTCCAATATGCAAATATATGATATTCTGCAGTTTGTTTACATTGCATCAACCCACATATAAACATTTTTTTAGTATTTTCATGAGTTAGTAATCGATTTGTTTCACTTGTCAATATCTGAACTCGTTGCTGGTTAACAATTGCTTATGATCATTGAGAGAGATTTTAAAAAGAGAAAATTTTGCCAGGTAGTTAACTGAAATCTGCCAAAAAGTTCGTGCTAAATCGTCTTTAGATGCTGCAGACACCTTTATGGATTACATCAGCTTCTTGCAAAAGTTGAAGAAAGAGGGTCTTTATTACCATTCAAAAACTTTGTAACAACTGTAGGATAGTGATTGGATTCGAGCCGTTTACTTGGGACGATCCGAATAAGAAACGTGTCGAGAACAGTTCTGGCATTCTGCTGGGAATAGTTGTTATCAAATTAACCTGATCTTTGAGCCATAAGTTACGAGCCAAATTATACAGAGGCGTTTCAAGAATAGCCTCTTTTGAAGGAATTTTGACCATGATAACAGACAGGTAAAAAAAATCTATTTAAATCGGAGAAATAGTGAAACGACAAATTTCTAGTACTGTAAAAATTGAAGTAATATGTAACGCATACGAATTTGAAAATCGTAAATAATTCAGAATATAAGTGATATGAAAGTTAATAAGAACTAAAAGAATGTTTCTTTTTAAAAAATATTCTGACTATCCGAGAGACAGCGAGTACTTATCTCGCGGCATTTCCATGGCAACAAATACACCATGAAAATCTTTGCGACAGGGATCTTCAATGTTACCCTTTCTTACTTTATCGTATTTACTTTACTATCTTCAAAACAACTCAAGTGACAAGTCAATCAAATTGGCAAAATTCTACCATTCACGAGACTCAGGAGTTTTATGAACACCTTTCATTTCTCTGCGCCATGTGACTTGACCAAGGAAGAACTGCCATCCGGCCCGTCATCAATCCAAAGCCCATTAAGTTAGAAGTGTGTTAACATCGAAGTGAAATAAAAGTGTGTTAATATCGGAGGTCACCTAGCTCAGTTGGTATAGCGCACGCCCACGAAAGCGTGGGTCACGGGTTCTATCCCCGGTGGTGAAATATTTTTCTATTTCTCTAGTGTTCTATTCAGAACACCTTTCAGTGATGCGAAGACTTTGCACAGCCATGTTGCGATGGTAATCACAATTGAGAATTATTTCATTTATTTGTCGGTCATCCATGGAGAGGGCACACAAGAAATACGCTGGTTTTTTTATTGGCACTCGAGCATCACCTACCTCAAGAAATAATGACTTTCATATGTAAAAGGCGCGGTGAAAGCTCTAGTAGTGTTCATGCAAATGAAAAGATGCATTGTTTAATTTCTCTACAAAAAGCTTGCCGGTACAAAATATAAAGACCGACGTGTAACCGTCCTAGGCCTCGTCCTTTTCTCCCTCCGATGGATGGATGGATGGATGGATGGATGGATGGATGGATGGATGGATGGATGGATGGATGGATGGATGGATGGATAGTGAGCAATCATTGTCCTGACAAAGCTGCACATTGAATATTTCGGTGAGCATGTTTAGGCCTACATAGTTTGAGTTTCTTTCATACGAAGGTGAACCAGCATTTTAAATGATAAATAATTTTGAGCAAAGATGAAATATATACTTATTTGACCATAATTTCATACTTCCAGTCATAAACAGCATCAAATGTAAATTGTCTGGGTGGATCTGAAAGTTTCTGAGGATTTTTCAGGTCCACAGACCCTCTCTTGACATCCATTTCAACCACTCTAGAAAATTCAAAAGCAAAAAAAGGATCGTAAACAACAAACCAATATAAATCAGAAAAATACCTCAATGACAATTTTCAACATGGAAAGCATATACCTAAAAATACAAAGATGCAGTGCTGGGTATGTTAAAAGGCATGCAGTGACACCAAGGTCATGCAGCAGTTAGGAATGTGGAGTATCACCTTAATTGCCATTGCTCTTAGGTAAATACCTCTTCAGAGTGCCACCTCTGACTTATGAAGTATTTTAAAGGGCAAGCATAAGCATAGTTTCTATGAATAATAGTATTATAGTCTCTTTAAGACTTTATACGACCCCAGTTGTGAAGCCCCACGTATGTATGTATTTATTTTGCCATATAGAAGAAATATAGTTGCAAAAAAATAGAATAATAAGTTAAAATTACAATTTTTAAAATATTAATTACATACTTTACAAATTTAAACAAAAATATTTAAGCCACTTTAAAGAATAAAATACAAACTATAAGTAATGAAAAACAAAGAAATTGTGTTCAATAAACCCCTACTGATAAAGTTGGCAGGGATAGCATTAAAAAGGTTCAGAAGACCTTGTTTCCATAATGGTCCCTTTATAGAGGTATTAACAAAAATTGTGCTCAAAAACAAAAAGAGGAACTAAGGTCGTAAGGCTCATTGGGGGATTTCTTTACTTACTCTCATGTACCCAGGAGGGGGAACTAAAAGTAATGATATTGATTTTTTTCTCTTTGCTGGAGTGTTTTAAAACTTCTTCTTTTATATTATGTCTGAAACCATTGAGGGCTCTGGCTGTTTTGAAGCTTACCGATAAATGCTTTTAAGCTTACCCACAATGAGTGAGAATTGCACAGCATGCCCAAACCCTCCTAAGAGGACAGTGTCTAATCAACCTTTGCAAAACAACAAGCATCCGTATATCAGAATAGTGGCTTGGAATATCTAAGAAATGTGCAAGGCAGGAAAAATCAATAACTTCAAGAAAGAAATAGAACATGAGGGTGGACATAGCATAAGCTACATAAGGTAGACCAGAGACAGCATTGGTAAAGGCAACAAGACATTGGCCGAATTGGCATTGAGGAGAGCATGATGATAAGAAAGCATGGCTGGGTGCAATGGATGATACTATGCTGGGCTTCTTGCCAATATAAGATTTTAGTTTTGAAAAGAACATCAGAGAAATAGGAAATACAGTATGTCACCACCAGGGATTGAACCCATGACCCACACTTTCCTTTTCAAAAATATGATATTATTATTGTGAATTATTAAAAAAAATCAATGCTGTGGCAGTCAAAGCTGTGTCTGAAATATTCGTCTTATTCATTTAAGGGCAGGAGGTACTACAAATGATAATTATAACAATGAAAAGTCACAAGAATTTCTATTTGTATGTACAAAAATGGCAAATATATCTAATACAGGTTTTGAATGACCATTTCAAGCTTACTTAGCATAAACAGGTAAGCTTTTAATAGCCATTTGTTTATATTGTTGCAAAAATATTCCAATTTGATCTTAAACCGGAAATTCCTGTGAATTGAGAATGGGTAAAAACTGTGTTGAAATGGTATAATTCAAATACGGCCATTTTCAAGACAGTTGCCCTATTTCTCGATTCACATCAAATATACAACATATCCACTTTTGGAAGGTAGGTTGGTTACTTACCTGTTGTGTCCAGCAGCAATTTCTTTTTCATTCATTGGTCGACATCTGACCACTACTTTGACGCATTCAGCACTCTTTTTTGGCTGTTAGAGAAGAAAAGCATTCATTTCTCTATTATTGATATTTTATGTTTACTCAAAAGTGGACTACCGTTAATTCATAAAAGTATAATATAAGATCAAATAAATATATTCATAGTTTTTACGCTATGGATATGATCTTTAGGAATATAATATTCAGATAGATACACAATCTTTCTAACCTCTTTAGATAAATTACATAAATAGAGAAGATGGGACATATGCGTTCTCAAGAGAAACATTATCCCTGAAGTAATGACAGTGATAAAAACTTAGGACCCAATACTAAAAGCATCAGCATAAATAATACAAATATTTATGTATGTAGGCCTAATACACTCACAGTTCTGCACTGATAATCCAGCAAGGAACAAAAGAGTTGGGACTCCACAGATTAGGTAATTAGCTGGTGCATTTTGCTGAGCTATCAATTTAGGATGGTAAGGGTGCAAGAGACCTCTAATCTATGTTGTTGAAAGTTTGCTTGTTTCGAAGCTAAGATGCAATCTTAACATTCTGTCAGGCACTGATGAGACCATACAGTGCGAAAGACCACTGTCTACAGATTCTGCATCAAATGTGTTTATGCATATCGACCGGTTCTAACAATAGAGTACTAAAGTGATGATGTAACAAAAACTTTTTTTTCGAGGAATCACAGTCATAACTACATCACAGTGTTAACCCTGTCACCAAATACCTGTATGCAAAATATCGCGTTCAAATCTCAAATCCACTGCGAGAAATGGCTGTTTGAATTTGCAAAAGTCCTTAAGGAAACACTGTTAGTTTTGCTCAGTTCATAAAATTATGAACTGGGTTCATTTAACAGGGTTTTGATAGGCATGATTTAAAGTTTGAAAGGGTATATCTCATCGATTACTCAAGGTATGGTTCTCAGATTTGGACAGGTTGTCTTTCTCAACATGAAAAAAGCAACGAGTCCAAAAAATTATCAAATTTCTGATATTCATTAAATCGTGACGTCACTCTTTAGTACTCTGTTGAAAGGTTATTTATCAGTTCTAAGAAACGACTACTTTCTTTCATTTCGTTGATAAACATTTCTGCAATAATATATATATATTGACTGCAGGAATAACAAAGGGCTCCGTTTCGGCACTTGTTGCCATTTGATTGTTTATAAATCCCTAAGGAAATGGTGAACTGCACGCCAAACGTACCTGCTGACTCATTTTGCTTCTCTCCTGTGGTCTATGGGCTAATGTTCTTGGATTTGTGATGAACCCGATGTTCTTGGATTTGCGATGAATCAAGAATGTAATCTAAGGTTGCTTGGGGTACAGTTTGCAACAAAGATCACTGAAGTAAGTAATAAGTATTTCTCTAATCTAGTTAATTGAGCTGCCCCTTGACCACGCAATACTGCGTATCGTTGATGCCTTGCAAAAGTACCTTGTATGGGTCTTTATACTGCCTCGGTCTATCATCAAATACTTCCAAAATAAAGGAAGTATGATAGCCTAAACATCAACGATGGTATGCAGCCTAAGGACGCGTGACAGGCGACATCAATAATGCTTGTCATTCTTTACAAACTTGTTTATAAGTAAGTCCAAGTGACGAAATTGGTGCGACAATCTCTGTCCATATGTTCTGCCCACCAAAATGATATGAAATGAAGTCCATATGAAAGGAAAATGTTGGTAACGAAAGCATAAACAATTTAATTGCCTTTCATTCACTAATATAGCATCCCAAAATTACAAAAAGTTGTAGAAACGGCCGTGCATAGTTGCTCGCATACTTGCACTGCAAACATTCAGGCCTTCCAATTCCAAAATGGCAGCCCAAGCCGCCTAAACGTAGTTCTAGCAACGGCCTTTGTATTCCTGCTATCTCGGCTAGAGTACATACCAAAACAACAGGACGTTATCACCACTTAACGCTCTCGCGTTAAAAGTAATTGTTTATTTTCCGTCTCTACTGGGCCTTAATATCATTCGACATATTTATCATGGATGATATCTACATCGTTCCCTTGGAGATGTATGCTGAATGTCTTCAGATGTGGTCAAATGTTCCTCAACGTGAAAACGAGTCAATAACAGTTCTCCTTGACATCTTACAAGAGAATACAATTTCGTAATCCATAAATAAGTGCCACACAGCTTATTCTTTGAAGGACATTTTTGGAAGCACACACGAGTTGCTACCAATCTATGATGCCAAATTGAAGGGATAGCAAAATGCAAAATATGAGAACGATTTCCGAAGTGGTCCTATGTTTTGTTCAGAATTCTTGTGCAACGGGAGACGTTCACGAGAGGACAGTAGTTACAATATGGGAGAAAGCCGCCCAAAGAAGTGGCGTAAAAATTAATAACACAGGGCTGGCACCATCCAATTTCTGCCCTTTTGCAAGGAATGGATGTAGCATCTGTTCTCACAGATTACAGATTCTTCCACTAATCCGTGAGAAGCGGTGCTAAAGTGCTACTGGGCGCTTAAGCATCACTCATGACTTGCTTTTCTGCTCTGTTACTTAAACCTTCATTAATGAACCTGGTTGGTGGATTTACTGTTTATAAAGGGTAGTTTTAAAATAGAGCCCATTGCTCATCAGGGGTCTTTGATTGAGAGATTTCCACTAGTTTTAAGGAAGGGAAGCTAAGAGATAACCAAAGCTCCTTTTCTTTTATTCGTTCGATTTTTAGATAAGACATCGAACTTTAGTTTCTCTCTTATTCAAGTGTTTCCCCTCTTCTTTTTGGCAGAAAAAACACTATGTGGTGAAAGGTGGAGGGGCTGAAGTCCCCGGCCCCCTTCTTTAACTGTTATTGCTACACACTTGCCCCCTCAGCGTGTATCTTTTAATTAGAAGCAAGTAAGGCCATCATTATTCTTTAAAAATAGTTTTTAATACTTCATGTGTTTCTAACAGCTTATACCTACTTATTTCCCTTCATGACATTTCTTGGAAAGGCCAAATCATATATATATATATAGAGAGTCAATTCTAGATTCCATTGGTAATTGCTCATTGTTATCAAACGAGTATGGATACGTATTGACTTGACTGATCGGTAAATTATTTTATTTTAAGATCATTACTTCCACATTGGTGTGCTTTCCCTTACGTTTGTCCGGTTCACATATACGCTCCTAAACCCGGAGCCAGAAGGTCCTTCGTTACACGGTGGCAACGACACACTTAAGACAGCATTTTCTGCAAGATGTCAAAATATTTCTACAGGTTTCGTGTTATTATCTGTAAAAAGATTCCCACGACCAAACTAGTAAGAAATTGATTTGATTTATCAAAAATCTTAAACACAATGTTGAGATATAACTCAAATAGTATAGATATCCCTGCAGGGCCTTAAGAAAACGCTGTATTGATCATGCCATTGCTATGACGTAACCAAGGTGGCTATCACCGAAGGAGAGTTTCCGGTTTAGTAGCTTATTAGTATTGACTTACTCGTTCTGTCAGTGAACTTTGTACTTCACATGTGTGCAATTCAGAGTCATTTCTTTGCCACATATGCCAACGAACTAATTTTGTCCTCCCCCTAGTTTGAAATAACTGACCATGACCCATTATAAACAAATATCCGTAGGTCAAATTTTGTCAAATGAAGATAGTCCAGTTTATATCACTGTTAAATTCAACTTTATCTGCTTTCGACTTAAAATACCAGACGTTACCATTTCAACGTGGTAAACTAAGTTGATTTCAGTGTTTTATAAACTGTGGTATGTATGTAGTACCAGACCTTTTTATCACAAGCTCTATCGTGGTGAATTGCCTACCTTCCAACTACCATCCTTGCCATCCACGTTACCTTTATTAAGCTGAGGCTTCAATTTTGTCTGTTTGATGACGTAGAATCTTTGTACCTTTCGAGGTATTGAAAACACAGGGGTTTGTAGCGAACATCAAATTTTGGGGATTTGAAAGAGAAACTGAGAGGTCTTAAATCAAAGTTTCCAACTAACGAAGGCCCTTTATTTCTGTAGTGTGATTCTCTGTTTGAATTTTCGGATTGATGTTTTTATTCATAAATCAGGTTAGACGTTTGATACAAATTCTTTTCGTTGCTATCTGACTTAACTATATGAATGACTGGAGCAACTCTTTCTACGATTTAGTTTTGTTTATGATGTATTGATGAAGAATAAAGCTTACCGCTAATATCAAATAAGGTATGATCATCCTATTTAAAACCAACGAGCAATAATTAAGTGTCATTTTGATACTTACAACCCCGATAAATATTCTTAAAAGATAAACAACCGCCTTTTATCATCAATGATGTTGGGCCTGGTAACTACCAATCTCGAGAATAATGGCAATCGTTGTAGGAAAATCACCTCTAATTCTCATCTTCATGATAACGAGGCTACTTGTTCCAATATTTTATCAAGTCTAGTTATTTGCGTAGTCTGACAAAAAGCATACAATATTAATTGTAATTATTCTACAGGTAGAACGTGAATTTTGGGAAAAAACGCGAACAAAAGAAGCTGTACGTACCCTTAACATGGTTTAATTTTGACTTTTGTCACCCAGTTCAGCTCTGATCAGTGCAAGAGAAATAGGTTCTGATTGGTTGTATAAAACAAAACAAAAAGAGGATTGCTCTATAGATCGTTGAAAGAGCGATCGTTTTTTGAGTGGGTGTGTGAAACACGACACAAAGATTATGGTCACATAATCAGTGCAAGAGAAATAGGTTCTGATTGGCTGTGTAACAGAAAACAAAAAGCAGATTGCTCTATAGCTCGTTACAAGAGCGATCGGTTTTTGAGTGGGTGAGTGAAACAAGAGCCAAAGCAAGTTGTCCTATAATCAGTGCAAGGGCAATTGGTTCTGATTGGTCTTGTAGCAGAAAACAATAAACGGATGTTTCTTTAGATTGATTGATGTGCGATCGGTTTGTGAGTGGGTGTGTGAAACAAGACCCAAAGCAAGTTGTCCTATAAACAATGAAATAGCAATCGGTTCCTTATTGGGTTTGTAATGCAAAACAAATAGCGGATGACTCTATAGATCGTTACAAGAGCGATCGGTTTTTGAGTGGGTGAGTGAAACAAGACCAAAGAATATGGTGCTATAATCGGAGCAAGAGCAATCGGTTGGGGTTGGTTTCGTAAAAGAAAACAAAAAGCGGATGGTTCCATAGATTTATTTACGTGCGATCGGTTTGTGAGTGGGTGTATGAAACAAGACCCAAAGTTAGTGGTTCTATAAACAGCGCAAGAGCAATCGGTTCTTATTGGTTTTGTAAAACAAAACAAAAAGCGGATGGTTCTATAGATCGTTACAAGAGCGATCGGTTTGTGAGTGGGTGCATAAGGCAAGACCAAAAGCAAGTGGTTCTATATATCGGTACAAGGCAAGGTTAGTGATACAAAGCTACTCGCAATAAGTGGATGTAGACTTCTAAGCCATTTTCTCGTCTGTAGCAAGATAAATGTCAATCAAAACTTTTTTAGCTATAGCCAATAATCTAGATTTGGAAGGAGATGGATGTTTTTTAACGATGAGTAAGATGAAGATTTTTGTAGGCACCAACCTGAAGGTTTTTGAGGAAGGGCGTAATGATAACATCGTTTGTAAGTTAAGCAGAATTCTATATGGACTTAAGCAAGCTTAGCAATGTTGGCACTTTTCAGTTGATAAGACTTCAGAACAGGCTGGTTTTGCACAATGTGCAATTGATAATTGTTTATATACTAAGTCTGTAGAAGATTATTATATTGCGATATCATTGGGTGTCGATGATATTTTTATAGACTAGAATATTATTCAGTTGATGAAAAATAGCAAGGCAATGAGAAGTAGGCATTTTCAAATGACTGATCTCTGTAAACTTAACTCACGTTTAGACGTAGAAATTGTTATGGACAGAAGAGCTAGAAAGATGCGGTTATCACAGCAACTGTATTTTGAATTAGTGTTGAAAAAGTTAGGTGTACAAGATTGCAGACTAGTGAATACGATTCAGGCCTCCACGGTCTTACAAGGAATTGAATGAGAAGATTTCTATTTGAGAAGGTATCAGCGGGTAGTGGGAGCCTCAATATATTTGACGTGCAATACAGGGCTAGATTTGTCACCAGCATTAAGTTCTATTAATCAGTTTGCACCAAATCCTAGTCAAGAGCACTGGAGAGCTGTCAACGGAATTTTTAGATATTTGACGGCAAGTTTGGAGTTCGTTATTTTATTTGGAAGGGTGAAACGCAGAAAACTGTTAAATTGGAAGACTATGTAGATGCAAATTGGGATAGCAGTTCTAAGTCATGATACATTTTTAGTGTTAGCGGAGGTTCACTTTCACGTTGACGTCGAGGTCAAACAACTCTGTCATTGACAGAGGCAGAGAATGTAGCGGCTTTCAGTGCAGCAAAGGAGGCCATGTGGTTGCATTGTTTACTTTTATGTTTAGGATTTAAACAGCTTTGAGCTAATTTACTTTTGGAAGATAATCAATGCTGTATAGCACTCTCCAGAAATCCTAAACTTCAGGCACGTACGAAACATGTTGACCTCAATCACAATTTTATACGTGATGTTATATTGTCTGGAGATGTCTATCTTGTCTTTTCTCCTGCTGAAATGATACAAGCCGACACTCTAACGAAGCCTTTACGGAAAGGTACGTTTAAAATTAATTAAGTACGTTTAATTTAGCAATTAGTGTTGTGTTTGTTAATTAGGTTCATCAGTTAACTTTCAAGGTTCCAAGTTAAAGTATTGAATTGTGTAACCCCGAAAGTTCGTAGTTTCTTGTCGGCAAGTATGCACTACATTAGGGATAGCGATTAACCCGTGATTGCAATGTACTACCCTGTTAGTATTGATGCTGTAGTCGCAAATTGTATGAACTCTGCGAGTTAGTTGTTTCGATTTTCAACTCGATGTGCATTTGACTGGCATGAAAATGATATTATTGATTCTGATACAGGAATTAGACCTGCATTCGTGCCGAATCCACTGCATATTTATCAAGCGGCAAATCAGTTATGCTATTCAGTGGTTTTGAATCTATTTGTTTGTCTTACTTTGGGCTTCATCAACGCCATGTCCTCGTGACACGTGTGTTTTCAACAGACGGCACGATTTCCTTAGGCGCTGATAGGAATCGATCAGTGAAACAACATACAGTTTTATTGATGTTAAGGTAAATGAAATACTGTTGGATATGATATTTGGATATGACAAAGAACATAGTGAGAAAATAGACGGAAACTTAACAAAGAAAACACTATATTTTGCCTTAACGTCACATGTATTTCCTTATTCTAGTAAATACTTACAAGAGAACTTATTTATTCGTATCTAACAAGAACCATATACCTGCATTGGAAAATGTTTCAAACCCTTAT
>JAAAKM020006971.1:113276640-113302040 GCA_010016025.2 Alatinidae sp. Z8VKAUB7J3
ACTACCGCAAGTTTGGAAACCCACCTACAGTAAACTTACTGGCAAAAGAAAGAAAAACGTTGACCTCTCAGTGGCAGTAAATGCCACTATAAGGCATTTCCATAAAAAGATAAGCTACAACTCTACTCAAGAATCTTAAAACGATTATGGAGACATACAGACCTATTGGTGCAAATTCAAACCTGGTCATCTGCTCCAAAATCTTTTAGTGAAGCCAATTTTCCTCTGTGTATTTAAATTACCTTTACTCTGAAGATGTATTTAAGCTAGGTTCCTAAATACGAAAAGATTAAATTGTTTTTATTTTAAAAAATGTACTCACTCGTGAGAGGGCGGTTAATCGAGCATTTACGATAATCCTTCATAACTTCACAATTTTCGTAACTATTATTATTTTTGCTCCAAGAAGGAGACTGATGACACCCATGCAAAATCCTATCGTTTAAAAAAAATTAACTTGAGGGGTACTCCCTCGTGTCAAGTAATTACATCATGCTATTCAAAGTCAGTATGCCTTAATTGCACTTCTCAAACAACGGAATGACGTCAGTTTCTTCTGATCATCATGGAAACACGTGGCAGGGAATAGTGGTATCCTGCAAGGCTATTCCAGTTGATGCCGTCTGCACTTGAGGTGTGACGTCCATTGTGGTACATAGCATTTAAATTGGAAACATGGCAACCAGTGTACCACCAAGCACCTTTGTATGTTAGGGCACAATATTTCTTTTTACTGTCTTTGGTAGTGAACTTTTGACCATTGTGAGACGTAAAAGAATCACCAGCATCACCTAGCAATGCAGAAAAATGACAACATATTACAAAACAATTTAAATTGACTTATTGTTCTAACCTTACTACCCTTTTTGCCCGACACTGACTGGAACACTCTGTCTTAAATAAGTCTGTAATAATCTGTGTATGTTTATGGTCATTTAGGTAAAGAAACAAACCTGAGCCTTGTCCAGTGAAAAATCGCTTTACTCTTTACGTTTACAAATCTTTACTAAGAACGAGGAAAGTCAGCGATAAACCACAGAGTTACTGATAAGTACTGAGTTGTTATCAAGTCCAACATGATTCTTGGATGGGGATTCAGAACGTTTTGCTGTGGTGGGTCTGAACGGGGTTCACATAATGGACAATTTTTAAACGAAAGTCGTATTGAGAGGCTAAGTTGGCCTCCAGACGTTCAGTGATATTGACTATAATATTGAGGAACTTTTATTGATGAAACTTTGCGTCCCTCACAAAGGAGACAATATTTTTGACAATACTGTCTCGTTACATTAGTGCCCTTCATCACCTACGGAACAGCCATCCTCCCTTTCGCCGTTGCAACTAAATAAAGCAAAGATTAGTAGGCCCGCGGCTACATACTTCAGCTCATAACTTTTTAACACCTGGTTGGATTGGCATGAAATTTTGACTTCTCCTAACTTTTACTAAAAATTTTTATGGTGAATAATTTTTTTAAAAAATTTTTGTAAATTTGGCGATTTTGGCGATTTGTTGACCTATTGTGGAGTTTTTACCTTTCGGTTCCGTTACTTTTCTTGAAAAACATGATTATCATATCTTTAAGCTTAGATTTTCTTTCGTTAATTTGTACCGACAATTTCGTACTCTCAAACGTCATAAGTTACAAGTGCAAAACGTTTTGAAATTTCGCAAAAAATGAAAAAATATCTTGTGTGATAAAATGAACTTGGCCGGAGAACCTTATATAACAATACATGCAAAATAATTATAAGAAAATCACATCTTAAGATGAAATTTTTGCCAACAGTGAATTAAGAGTTATATTTTTCATGTTTAGTGGATATTTTTTAGTCATAATGCTAAAAATAAAAAAAATCGGGTGGATTGTAAGTAAGAAATCATTTTGGTAGTTTCAAAAGTCATGCATTTTATAAAATAATTTTCTCAAAATCTAAAATATCTTGCCTAAATACAACGTATACATGCAGATACAGCCTAGAGACACTAAAAGCCTTTAAAAAATCAAAATGTAGTTAAAAAAGTATGTTTTAAGGCCTGTTTACAACATTTTTGAATTTTTAAAATATTGCTCAACATTTCATAGCAATAGATGACGTCATTCACACCATATTAAAAATAATTTTTTGCAATTTGTTGGTAAAGAGTTAAACTGTAAACGTGCCAAATATCTTTGTCATATCATTAACCAATATAAAGTTATAGTGCTTCAAAGAGCCGCGGGCCTACTAGCCCCCTTCCCCAAGAATGAATGAGAAGAGCCAAAAGGCCCATGTAAGTTAGGGTTAAAGGGGGATTATTTGAGAATGCGGTAGGGCGAATATTTTCCCCTGTAAACACGGTCCAAATTTATTCTAGTCGAAAGTATGTGTGCATTGGGGTACGGGAGTGGAGCCCCCTAGCAAACCTTGATTACATTTCCTTTGTCTTGCCTTGGTACCATTAACCTTTCCGCCTTAAATGGCTTCTATCACCATGCTGTTGCATTTTGATTAAAACACTGTTAAAAAGATTCGATCAAAAATTTTTGGGAAAAATTCTGTCAGTAAAGTTTTTACGTTTTATAAACGTATCTCTAAATCGTACTGTATTATCATTGTTTATCGAGTACTTTAGAAAAGAAATTATTTCAGAATTCTACAGTCAATACTAAATATGGAATTCCGTAGAATCTGTACTGAAACGTCATTTTGACCGGTGGCTATTGTAGACAAAAGATCTTTTCTTAAATAGTAAAACATTTATAAATAACGTTTATGCCTAATTAAATAATAAAACCCAAGCAGAATAGGTGATACCACAATTAATAGATTCTACAGCTTTTAGTTTCTGACTCTACTAAACTATTTTGCTGTCTCTTTCCCGCTCAGGTGGCATCAGGTAGCGTTGTTTCAAATTCGATCTTCAGGGTAGAAAGTACAGCTTTAACAGTGATGTACCTTTGCATTATATACAAGTTCTGAAAGCCTATTTTGCACATAAACGTACAACAGGCAGTTACCTTTGTATCCTGATACAGTCAACTTGTATCCAGATGCTTCATTTCCCACTTTGAAGTTTGAGTACTTGGCATAATATCGTTTCCCGGGATATTTCTTCCACAGATTGAAACGTATAGTCGTAGGGCCAAGTGACGTTAATCGATGAATGTGATCATTGCCAAGCCAAAAGTTGGTCTTAAGATGACCAAAACCAGCTTTGTATGCTGCCCAGTTTCTGTAAAAGTTGCTTTTGCTGACCCGTTGCTGTATGACAGTCCAACCTAACAAAAAAGTTGTAAAAGAAATCTAATTAATTAAAACAAAACGGACCAGAATGGCCTATATTAATTGTTGCTCCTTATTTCGTTAAAAAATATTAGATTGAACAAGTAAATGCTGAAACAATGATAGTAAAAATATTGAGTGATAGAAAGTTAAGTTTGAGGTTAAACAACAATATCAACTTGTCGAAGAGAGCATGCACTTTAGGGGGTTTATTTTTCTGTAATTCAGTTTCATTCTCTTTTGGTTTCTAAAATACTGGTTAGTTTAAATAGAACACTAGGGAAATAGAAAAGTATGTTACCGCCGGGGATCGAACCCGTGACCCACGCTTTCGCGGCGTGCGCTCTATGAGCTAGGTGACCTCCGATGCTAACACACTTCTATTTCTCTAGTGGCCACATTAGCTCCCAATCATCCACCGGTGGACATCGACATCCAGCTCTACGCAATTGGAGACCAGCCTCTCTGCGCAGCAATAATTACTACTTAATTGAGATTCTAAAGCTTCATGAACTAATTGCCCCTCACTACCCACCCACCCTCCCTTTCACTAGCTCTTGCTATAACGAACGTTGCGTAGAAGTATTATGGGGATTGTAATTTTATATACCGAGAGACTAAATAACATAATTTGCCTACCCAGATGTGGACAGCACACCCATAATTAATGCCCACCATCCGCTACTGCTACTATTGTCATTATTACTCTCTTCTTGGAACTCCATAAATTTGTCATTTACACTGTCTGTCATCAGTGATACAAAACCACTTTTATTTTGCATTTCTTGTCATAATGAAAACGTTGACTGGCGTTTGTTTCTTGCATTTTTTACACAAGTCATCTGAGTACTTTCAATTCTCAATTCTGAATGATACTTAGTTGTTTCTGCATTAATGAGTGTAAGGATATTAAAATCTGCAGTTATCTAAGTTATCAAAGATGTCTTTGTGATACTTTACACCTTATCATTGAAATACATAAAGTTCCAACCACCTAAAATTTGGGTCTAGTATAAAGCAATGGATCAATCTTAGATTGGTTCTAGGAAAACCATCAGATATATTCAAAAGAAGCCTTTTAATAGCTTATAATTATATAGCAAACATAAATGGTCTATGAAGCCATTACAAAGATATGTCCTCTAAGGGGCCAGGAGCAGGACCAACATGAACAACTAGTTTTGATGATATCATTAATGCAAACAAGGGGAGGGGGTGGACTGCAAATATTGGATTGAAATACTTTTTGAATGGCCCCTAAAGCAATCTACTGTAAATACATGTCTCCAAACTTTTACTTTCCTGTGAATTTCATTCCTTTGGTCATTAAAAACAATCTCACTGTAGCATATTTATAAAATGTTGATCTCATACATGTCACAAATTTTACTGGCTCTATGTTGATTTTATAACTTGCATTTAGGGATTTTCTTGTGTTGAAGGTTTGCATTCCTACAATCTGTAAAATCAAGCTCTTTGCTATTTGCCATGTTTGGTATTGAGGTCCATTGTTAAAGTCCTTTTAGCTGGTACAATTAATATGAAAAGTATTAATGTCTGATCAAATATGTTTTTGATTTCCCTAAATTCTTACAAGTCATTACATGTATATGAAGAAAATGTTATATGCATCATAGCATCCATAGCATTCTTTCCCATCCACTCAACTTGGTTTCATATTATTGTGCTATTTTGAACATGTGTCTACAATCTTTTCAATTATCAGCAAATTCTGTAAAAGTAGATAAATAACTCTAAAATGACTTACTTGCTGAAACGTCAGCTAATACTTTATTTAATTGGAATTATTTGTTATGGGACATTGCCAATAAGCATAAAAAATAATTTAGAGTTCCAGAGCTTCTTGTTAGGGAAGAAATGTAAATAAGTGACCGTGTGACAAAAATGAGTGTCTGCCAACTTACATGATAATCAATGTGTATATATATTTCTTACAAAATATCTTTCACAAAATTTAGTCAATTATCCAAACTGAAGCCAATAGTGGAACGACCATATCATATTTTCTTCTTTGCCATATAGTTATCTATGTTTACAAATAATAAAAATCTTGTATGGTGAAAGTGAGACATAATGTAATGTAGTGATAAGAAATTTCTAGATATAAAAAATAGTTCCCACAAAAAAATTATTTTAATGAATAAAATAAACTAACTTATAATAATGGTTCAGGGTTATTTTCCACTTAAAATTGTGGCTTACATTCACAATTCTGTTCTCTTAAGTTCACAATTTTAACATCCTACTTTTAAAAATATACTTTAATTAATTAAATGCAAGTTGAAAATTACACACAAAAAAACATTTTGCAGTCAAGTTGATGAGTGCCCCTGGTGCACATAGGGCCTCTACCTAGAAAATAATACATTTGAAATAAAACAAAACTCTCAGTAGCCTATCAGACCCTTTGGCTTTCAAGCAAAATATGGTAACTGAACATGATGTGTCTCCTTCAGATTTTAACATTTTATGTCCTATTACTGATCTAATTTGGAAACTCTCATCCATTAAAAAGCCTCCTGATTTCAAAATGAAGTCCCCACTGTAAATATCTATCAGTTGGCTTGTACGTTTTCTGTTTACTTACTAATCACTTTCTAGTTCATTATCCCTCAAATTCATTGTACTTTCATAATCTTTTTCAGAGACTGTTTTCAATAGACCCATTCTGTACATTCTGTACAAGACTGATGTTTTCTTGAATATACCTAGTTATTGTTCTCCATAGGCTATGCAAAATAGCATGCAAGGCTAAGGAAAAAAGCAAAGCAAAGCAAAATAAATTTGTCTCTCAAACAACATGGGATTTCCTGGGTTTTATATTCTTTGTAAGAATTCATTTTTTTACTTGGGGCACTTGGCCTTTTAGTTTATGAATTGTGGCATTCAACAAAGAGTATTGAATGGAAATACACCTTAACACTTAAAATAATTAACATGTATACATTTGGAAATTTTGGCATTGTCTATAGAATTGCTGTTTTATTTAATTTCAGTATTTAGGTATTTTGGTAGGACTTCATGTTTGGCACAATTCAAACTAAAATCTGGAAATATGCTGCAAAGAATCAAGGATTCAATGCAACAATATCTATACCAAGCTTTAGTATGGAATACCAGCATCCCTTTCATGACCGCATTGTCTTTATATAAAATGCCTTAAGTAAATTGATATATAAATACTGTTATACCCCATCATATCTCTGCAAGAAGATTTCAACCTATACAGTCATAAGCTGCTTTAAGATCTATGAAGTGGCAAAGAAGGAGAGAATCATTCATGATCCTTTAAAACGATTTCATTGAAGATTGACCAATCTGCTTTATTGACAGTAAATTCGGTCCCACATAATAAGCATGACAGTCAAATAAGGAAAGCCCCACCACAGAGATTAATATCAGCTAGTATCTTCTGATATTTTAGAGCCCCAAAAGCTACTCAGAACCTGTTCTCACATAAACTTATTCATGCAATGAATGCTAACTGTTAACTAATGATTTCATCTACATACTTATTTATAGTATTACAACCTCCATTTTCAAACATCTTATGTAATTCTTCCATTCTGATGCAGCTGCATGCTCTAAATGAGTGAATGATCAATTTAAATGTTTTGAGAATAAATCACAAAACATATGGTATGACCTGATGTACTAGTACGTTCATGAGCCTAAAGCTATTGAGGCACTTCATCAGTACTGACAAAAGAAATCAAAAGATTTCACCTGTTTCATGATGAAATCAGCTGTCCTACACCATGCTGCCTCATTGAGAAAACTGTGTTTGTTTTTGTACCAAAGCTGACTGCTTGGATATTGGCATAATGCACTTTGCACACTACGTCTTACTAAATTGACTCTATATGTATAACATGGTAATATAGGAAGGTTTTATTCGAGAATTACTTGCAAGCGTTGCAGGATTACGAGGGTATTTAGTAACCATCCTGCGTTTTACAACTTTCTTCCTTACAGCTAGTGATATCCGTAGCAACTGCATAGGTTTGGTGGCTTCACATACTGAAAACAGAGCTTACAACTCTTGTGATCTCATGCTCCGTGATCTCGGAAATCACAGCAGTTCACCAGATGTATAAATAACGTTAAATACATACGTTTATAAACCGCTACCAGTAGCGTGTAACGTCGTTCAAATGAAGTTCAAAGACCAGTTCCTTCTTTTTTTCACCAAAGCAAAAGAAAGTACTGTTCCTTCGTATTAATAAATCGATTATATGCGTGGATAATGACAGTTGCGAGACACAGCCGTTCGCTCTAGTACTTCTTAACTAGCTAGGTATATAAATCCTATTCTCTGCAAATGATTTCCTTTGTGCTGAACATCAGTCGAACAAACAGTCATTGATCGATTAATACCTTTAGAATTTTATGAAAGTAAAGTGACTTCGCATGAGTCGTTCATGATTCGTCTGGCTTAACCAGTATCATAGTGCGCCGCACGACCAAGAAATTAAAGAAATTTCACTTACCTTCCCCCGTTCTGATATATATATTTGGTATTACTTTCTCCCTCAAAAGACCAATTTGGCACAACGTACGGTTTCCTGCTGGAGAACCGTTTAAATAATTTATACCGACAGAACGAAGCGGAAATTAGCTGATCTTGAAAAGACTGGAACGGCTGATTTAGTTAGTAAGAAAAATTTGCATACCTGCAGAAACGAGACACCATATTCTGTCTGATGCTACGTCCAATGCACACTTGTGTGATATTGCAGAGATATTTAACATTGCTTTCCCGCAACTAGTAAAGCCTTTACAACAATTCTACGAACGGCAACCAAATAGCTACTTATTGTAACGTAAGAACAGGCTGTCGATGTAACTCATCAAATACCGGTATCATCTGTTTCCGCGCCATAAGTTCATGACCTGTACATCAAAGACTATGGTTAACGACGTCACTTAGTTAATTTGCATACCTTGTGCTTCTCTGGCACACGAACACGCTCTCTGGCTAGCTGGCACCAAGGTCTATAAAACAGTGTTTTTATAGACCTTGCCTGGCACGGGTCAAAGGTGTCGTCAAATATTACGCCTCTACCAAAGACACCGGTGGGGACTTCAAAAAGATTTTAAGACTTGAGTGACGTTATGGTTGAATTATTTTGTTTCTCGAACAAGGGGTAGTCTAGTAAACTGGTATTGGAACAGGGGAAAACTTGCACAAATCCAGAATCATTTGTTTACTGAAATTAACTATATGATCACAAAGACGGATCTATATTTTTTGTTGAAATCTTTACAACTCAACTAACAAAAACACTGATATAGTACCAAGGGAGCAACGTCATAGTTTCAAATCCTTATGAATGAACACACGTTAAAGCTAGGGACACATTTTAAAAATTGGTTGAAATTGGTGATTTAATCTTTCGTAGTTATTGCTTAGTTCCGTAGGCGGACACCAGTTACATGACCATTTTCCATGTAGACGTGTAACAAATTGTTGAGTATTCAAAATATCTCAACCATTTTAAACTGAATATAATGCATATAAACTGAATATAATGCACTTTTGCTTCTTATTGTAGCATTTGCCAAAAAGTTGCTGGAAAGAACTCGCAGATACCTTTTAAAGTATCTATTGATCCCAACAGGTCTAAAATATATTGATTTACAAATTTATAAAGTAAACCTTAGCGATGATCAGTCAGGTCTATTGTTTTCAATGGTAAGAGTTAGGCTATCTAAATACCTGAGAAGCTTTTAGATTGAACATTGAAAGATATTTGCAATTAAATTCCTGTTTTATTCGTGTATTGTGCTTTAGTCGGAGTAAACCCGTCTGTCCTCTCGATTGCTATACCTACCCCAAAAATTTTTTTAGGGGGCGGAAACTTAGATAAGTGATCTAATTCAATAACTAAGAGCAACTGTTCTACTCAAGCGACCTCAAATCTAAAAATTCAAAACAAAATTCATCCTTTAGATCAACCTAGGAGCGACAATATTGTGATCACAACGAGGGTATTTACTCTGGAGTTACGAATAAACGGGGGGGTCTGAATAAACGGGGTGGTCATCATTACGTTCTAAAGTTAATAAACGGGGCTGGTCCAAATAAGCGGGGGGTCTGAACTCCAGTGTCAATTTCGTGAAAGTTTCAAATAAGGATGACACATATGAGGACAAAAATCGTACTAATTGACTAATTAGCAACTGTTCCAGGGTCAAATTTTGCGTGGGAAGTTATGGGAACCCCTGTTTTATTTATAAATTGTTTGGCACCCGAGAGCAGGGTTGGTATGTTCTTCCTTTTCAGGTTTTAGAGCAATATCTCTCCCATTGGTCGAGTGTAGAACGTTTCAAAGGGGCCGACTTCAACATTTGAGAAGTTGGATTGTGTGGATTTTCCTTCGTCATAATCTCTCAGTCGCTCACACTTATATCGTAATCTGCATTACCCAACATTCTGGAACTAAGTGAACTACTCTGAAAAGGACAAATTTCATGGAGCACTCTTGTTGGAGAGCGTCGCCTGAGCAGCCTGTCCCATCGGATCTGCCAGTGGATTATCTGTATGAGGCGAGAAAATTGAGATCTTTGAACAGCCTTGAATCAAATGACTAGAATGATCGACATGGCGTTGGAAGGCAAATATCATCGGCACAGATGGACTCCGCGGACGCAAGGAAATTTGGTCTGATCATGAGTGTACATGTCAATGAGGAGGGTTGATAAGATCTTGAGAAAGTTAAGATAGTTTAAAGATTTAAGAGCGTCCTAGCCCCTCTCTCACCTTTGGTAACTCAGGAAAAGGCCGCCCTGGGTAGGGTTAACACAGACTGGACAATTTGTGGGCATAGTGGTCATACAAGGCCATCTAACCCTCATTGCTTGCTTGATCATTGCTTCTAAGGAATTTGACTGTCAAGGGAGGAGTGGGAACGTTCCATCATCGATCGCAAAAACATGTAATTTTAGGGCAACTTTGAACTTAGCTAACATCTACTTTAGATTCATAAAAATGTTAGTAAAAAAACTTTTCTCTTTTTTTTTTACCATGTTGAAAGAAGGTGAAGATAAATGTACTTGCATGTTGTCTTAAGGCCTAGAATTCAACCTCTGGCTAGAGTATGTATGTATATGTTATGTGTGTGTTTATGTATGTGTTTATGTATGTATATGTTTATGTGTGTATATATATATATATATATATATATGTGTGTGTGTGTATATGTATGTGTTTATGTATGTATATGTTTATGTGTGTGTTTATGTATGTGTTTATGTATGTATATGTTTATGTGTGTATGTATGTATATGTTTATGTGTGTGTTTATATATGTGTTTATGTATGTACTATACACTGATCACAGTAATCGTATGGAGTGAAGTAAGAAAGCTTCTTTGCGATGAATTTACAGGAAAAGAGAAAAAATATATCAGGTCCCAATCATCCCCTGATGGGCATAAACATCCAGTTCAACGCAATTTGAGACTAGCCCCTCCACCAAAAGTGTTTGTACGCAAGAGTAAACTGCAAAAATTCTGATGCGTCAAAAAAGAACACTCGAAAAAAAAATTCAAACCTTCTTCCGATTTGAAAATAGTGTGTTTAATTTATCTTTGAGTGCACTCTTTTCACTCCATGAAATTTGCAGTTTGTCCAGTTGACTTTCGTGAAAAGCATTATTGATATACTCAGGAAGTTCTCCTACCGACGAAACCATCCCCTGACAAAGGAATTACAAAAAATTGAAAAGGAAATAAACGATCGACACGACAAATGAGTAATACACTAGCAAATTGCCTTCATTCCAAGCAAGTGCCGACATCAAGCACCTCACTGCGTTAAAGCGCTATCTAATAAACACAATCCTGAAAAATATTGCACGAAATAGCGAAAACATTGTGTATTTAAAATCTTTTTCTCATCTGACACTCTTCAGAGTACTAACGTCAGAATGACCGAAATGACGTGTGCGAAAAAGTATACCCAGCTGTTTTTTTTGAAAGAGCCAATCAGAATTTGGACTGCCTGAATGGCTTGTCTTTTTTAACCAATCAGCATCCGTTAAAAAAAGATTAATTAAAAAATACAGCTCTTTCAAAAATACAGTTGGGTATACTCTTTCACACACGTCATTTGAGTCATTCTGACGTTAGTACTCTGAGGAGTGTCAGACGAAAAATGCTTTAGTACACATTATTTTCGCTACTTCGTGCAATCTTCTTGTTTTGCACTACAAGGAAACTACATGCAGCTTTAAACATACGCCGTCTACAAATTGAGAGTACCCTAAAATTAAATAAAAAGTGCTGTTTGCACTCTTAAATATAAAACACTTCCGATCAAAGGTGTCTTTTGAAAAATGACCAACTTCAAGCAAACACCATGGAACAAACGCAGCCATGAACACTTTCCTCTGAACAACTTTGCCGCTCATACAAAGTAACCGTCAAAAAAACGCAGAATTGGACAGAAGCACCACCTCCAATTATAACGAAAAGGCTTCACATCTTTCCATTCTAATACCTAAATGGAACCGGTAATATCGGTTTAAAAAGGTGATTGTTAAAGTACTTTTAGCGCATGATCGCTTGATACTTCTTGGCTCCTTTTTTCACTTACAACATAAACGAGCCTTACCGACGGAGGGCAGTGGGCGGCATACCATTTCATTTTGTTTGCAAAAGGTGTACATATATTTGTGCCGTTGAGGATACATTGAGGAATTATCATGAAGAAGAGAGGATTTGAAATGTTAGCTTTGAACAGAATACAAGAGTAATAGATAATATGTCACCACCGGAGATCAAATCCGTGACCCACGCTTTGGCGACGTGCGCTCTACCAACTGAGCTAGATCAATTCCGATGTTAACATATTCTATTTTTCTAGTCGCCACACTAGCTCCCAATCATTCATCGGTGGTGACATATTTTCTATTTCTTTAGTACTCTCTTCAAAACATTGAAGAATCTGTTATCTCTTCCTCTAAATCAGGCTTCTAAAGTAGACTTCCTTGGAGTCTATGGTGCCATCTATTGCGGCTTTACCCAAAGAGGAAGAAGACTGGGCCCAGTCTTTTCCTCTATGGTTTGACCCCTCCCCCCTCCCCCCCACACACACACTCACATTTTTGTGATCATGCTACAGGCTACTGACTTACCATTGGCAAGATTGGCTCATTGTTTGCTGAGTTTAAAACCACAAGCTCTGGTAAAGACTTGCTATTATCCTCCAAGGTCTTCTTGTTTTCTCTGTTAAAGGCGAACGTTTCAATAATAGACAACTAGATTTGAATCCCAGAAGACGTCTTAAACTAACAATGTTCAACGGATTTATGGTATAAAATGGAAAAATTACCGGAGCTACTGTGGACCAGAGCATTTGAGAGATTCCCAAAGTGTCACTAGTAATGTGGCCAACTCTCCGGCAAAGGTCCCACGTATAAGTATACCACCTTAGCCCCTCTCTAAGGGCAGTGCACGCTGTAAAACCGGATCATATAGCAACGGTACCATACCATTCCGTTGTCATCGTGCCTGTCGTTATGGGTTGACGTGAGTGACTGGTGGTACAGAATTAAAAGCTCAATGGTGAAAACATACGGACCACGAGGAATCGAACCCCGTTCTTCGTTGTTGCTACGTGATGTGCTAGCCATTACACCATGGTCCCTCACCATTGACACAGAGGAATTTGGGATGTCATGTGTTTTAAATGGCGTTACGGCAAGGGTCAATAGATCACGTTTTCTGCCAAATCATAATGCGAGATTGTGACAGGCCGGTAATATGATACCAGCAATTACCACTGGCTGTAAATTAGCGAGCGTTAGGGACTATTAAACGACTGTATAGCAAATGTGCCGTACGGAGAATTTTCAGGGAATCACATTGAGGCAGTGAATAATGGATCATGGCAAACGAAAAGAGTAAATGGTCTGAATGTTTTTGATAAGAAGGTGCATGGCCTCACCTTATAAAATAAGAGCACGTGATAGCTTTATCATTATAGCTTTTGAAAAGGTTTGAAATTTGGGGAGTAAGTCAATGCTGCATGCTCTCTGCCCATGTTTAAGTACGAAGGGCCTGTTATCTAAAGCCGGCCTCATATTATACGATTCTCTACGATACCCTACGAATGTCTACGATACTCTGCGATTATCTGCGATGTGTCTACGACATCATATCGTAGGAAATCGCATAGTGTGAGACTGCCATCGACTTCATCATCAAAGGCAATGGAAGTGTCGATCGTTTATTTTGACTTACTTAGAAATTATAACCTTTGTTGCATGATTAGGTCCCCATCGTCCGAGAATTCCACGTCCTTCAAGTCCAGTTCTTCCGACAGGATTCCTAGACAGAAAACCAATTTTTGTTCAAATATAAATGATCAATTTTTGTTTTTGTCTACTGATGTATACGGTGAAGTATACCGTGTCACCTTGCAAGTTTTGAACCAAAGGGACTTCAGCCTTTTTACCTCGCGATTCCTTGTGTTCGAAACAGGTAATCTACCACATTCGACATTAAGTAAATACAATGAATCGGTCTTCATCAGGAATATGCTTGCATACTCTTATCCTTTTGCATGGTTAAACGAACAAGGGCTTGTCACATTACAATTACCACTATTTGCTCGCAAGTCTTAAACGTTCCTTTGTAAGTCAAGATTTCTATGGGGGCGTTGCTCCATACGTCCCCTCTCCCTTGCCACGCCACTGTAAGAGCTAGAACTACGATCGTGTTTCACGTGGATTTTCTTGTGCCATACTCTCACAGACGCCCATATCCATAATGCAATTGTCGTTTATTGAGCACTCTAAAACTAACTAAATCACTCAATCAGCCTATCTCCAATCAGAATAAAAAAGTACATTTCATGGAGAGCACTTGGCAGGAGGGTCGTGGTCTGGGTATATCTATCCCCCACAAGGACGGGGGAACAGGGGGCAGAGGGGGTCATGGTCCCCCAAATATCTGCCAAATCCCAATTTTTTTCCGTGACAACTATTCATCTTTATAAAAATTGAAATTGATTCCAACAGACATTGTGTCACATTCACAGCACGATATGCATATCGACACGAAACAGCCATTTCCACACAATGACCAAAGACACCTTAGTGGAATGTGAAAAACTATATTTGAACCCCCCAATCCGTCTTACCTTCCCCCGTCGCTGCCCCCTAAACCCACCACTTAGCAAACTGTCAGTAGCTCATACATACCTTGGGTAACCTGAAATAACGTCGTATGGCCCAATAAAACTTATTCTGTTGATACCATCGTCCATTATGTTAAATTTGAAAGTTCCATTTTCAATGCTAGGAAGGAGAAACATGAAGTGTTATCGAGTTGTAAACTGACCATACATTACGCTGCGTTACAGACCCAAACAGACTTTTTAGTAGGGTCTGTGAATCAGACAGCGAAAAGTCGTTCAGGTTTTCCCAGTCACGGTGCTTGCGCATTATTTTGTGTACATCTTTACTCCATTGATCTCAGAATGAATGCCAGGCACATACGAGGACAGAATCTACCGAGTGTGACATATCTAAAAGTGACACTTAAAATAATCGATCAACTTTGGCACAGTTGAAGAGCCTTCCTTTGTTTAGTGAACCATGAATAATGAAATATATGCACGCACTTTGCAAGTATATTGTGAAAGCCTAGACAACTTTTTGCCGTCTCATTCGCAGACCCTGAAAAGAAATTTATTTGGGTCCACAACGCAGGCTCATAGCACATACACTACGTAATGCGACACAAAATAACATCAACAAAATCAACGTAGGCAAGAGGGCGGGGGTCATAAAAATGCTGGACGCATTGTCAAAAGACTTTCGGTAATATTTGTCTCGAAAAGGCAATTTTATAGACTCCTTTTTGTCAAATACTGACACAAGAAGTGGTGGTGTTTGAAATTTCAGGACATTTTAATGGGAAGATATGTACTTATCTCTTACGACTTACCAAGTACATCTTGAAATGTAAAACCATGTATGTTGTACGATATCCACTCAGAACCCCCCGAAAGCAAATATAAGAGTTTCACAGACCGTTCACAAAATTATAGGTACATTAAGTAGGATAAAGTCTCAATTATTGATTACATGACTTACGGTGGATCTGCCCAACTTATTCCAGCACGTACAACTGCAGCCGTGTAATACATTGGAGTATATTTGTTAAATGGTACCTGGAACAGAAAGGTGGATAAAATGACAAATATTGTTTACAAAGTAAAAATAAATAAATAATAAATAAAACAAAACAAATAAGCTATGTCAGTTTGTAAACAATTTAGTAATTAGTTGGAAAATATATCAAAATAATATATTCAATCTATCTACCTATTTCTGCTATTTCTGTATTTCTGTATGAATTTGATTTTCGATTTCTTTGTCTACTTACATATAGACGTATATATGTATATATTTATGTACTAAAATGTATGTCTAACATTATTATATTTCATATTTCAGAGCGTTAATTACTATAGGCCTAAATTTGGTTTATACACTTGGTCAGCTCCAGCACAAGGTGTGACTGAGTCTTTGAAATTTTTTAACTCCGTCCAAAAGTCGGTTCATTAACTTCTTGTTGCTTGTTGTCTTCTTGTTATACGTAACTCTTAACTTTTTTATTTTTCAGTATACATGAAGTTATTCTAAAAAATCAACTGAATCTTTTTCACTTGCCTTTTTTCTCTTCCGACGTTCAATGTTAGACTAGAATACTATGCATCATGGCGATCGTGTGCTGCAACAATTTTGAGGAATCATCAAGACATATCTATGGATTTTGGTTTCGTCAACATCCGTAATGTATTTTTATAATGTTTCTATTTGTGCTCACAGACGATCAATAGTATTGTCAATATTCTTAAGTGTTTGTGGGTCCATGAAGACGTTTCCTCCCGACCGAATATTGGGGAGCTAGTGCCGACAATAACAATCACAACAAAGCAACTTTATTTTCAATTGCAGAGGAATTGCAGAGAACCAGAATTACACGTACCTCCAAAAATACGTTATATACATGTTTATTTTGGAAAAGCATCCAAGGTCAAAAAGGATCTAAGACCAAGAATTTGGAATGATTTACCGGTAGGCTAAGCATAAAAACAGCTAAACCCCTCAATGGTTTCAGACATAAATTGAAAGAAGAAATTTCTAATACACTCTAACAAAGAAAAGACAATCAGTATCATTACTTTTACTTCCCCCTGCTGGGTACTTCAGAGTAAGTATAGAAATCCCCTTATGGGCCTTTACAACTTAAGTTCTTCCTTTCCTTTTTGAGCACAATATTTGTTAACATCTCTGTAAAGGAACCATTATGGAAACAAGGTCTTTTGAACCTATGTAATGCTATCCCTGCCAACTTCATCCACAGGATTTCCTTGTTTTGAATTACTTATATTTATTCTCTAAAGTACCTTTTATATTTTCTGTTTAATATTTCAAAGTAGTTTGTATTTTACATATTTCAATTTTGACTTGTCGTTTTTTGCTGCTTTTTATCTTTAAAAAGGTGAAATAAATAAATACACACATACATACATACATGCATACATGCATACATACATACATACATGCATACATAGATACATACATACATACAAACATACATACATACGTACATGCATACATGCATACATACATAAATACATACAGTACATAGATACATACATACATACATACATGCATACATGCATACATACATACATACATACATACATACATACATACATACATACAGTAGTAGTAGTGTTAGTAGTAGTAGTAGTAGTAGTAGTAGTAGTGGTAGTAGTAGTAGTAGTAGTAGTAGTAGTAGTGTGGCGCTGGTTGTGGTTGTGATGGTAGCTGTGGTAGAAGTAGTATTTTTCTTTCGTTGAAGTTAATGGCGGAGGGGATAATTACTTTTCACCGAAAAGGTCGAGAACACGAAGAGAGTATGCATCAGGAATTTTAAAGTTTTGCTTTTTCATTTTTACTTTTGAATCTCAATTTATATTGCACTTTTTAGAATCAGAAATATTGCGAGTGGGAGTGACTTTGTAAAATTTTACCAACTTGTTGGCCTTCCAGTACTGGACATTTCCTACACAAAGGTATGTTATTGTGAGTTTTACAGCGCTGTGAAACTTGCTGTTAGTTGCTTTATCTAATGATCTGAAACATTCACGTTTTCATTTTGACGACACAAATAACTTTATTCTGACACATAAAGTACCATAAACATAAAAAAGCAGGGTGTACTGTAATATTGGAATCGAACAGGTTTTTGTATGACAGACATTGTGCCATATTCAAAGCAAGTTATGCATATTGACCCCCCTTTTCACACAATGATCAAAGGCACCTTAGTGGAATGTGGAAAACTATATTTCAACCCAGCCTATTTGCAACCCCCCCCCCAAAAAAAATCCGCCTTACCTTCCCCCGTCCCTGATTTGTATTTGACAACTTCTGTATTTATGTATATATGTATACATTCATAATGTTGCGTTCTATCTTGCTATGTTGAGTACCTTGCAACGATATCAATAGTACTTATTAGTATATATATGTCTTTTCATATAATATGTATGCGCATGCAAACACTAACAATCTGTAAGTTAAAAAGATATAAAACTTCAGAACGTGGCTGCTCATCACAACTTTTGGTATTTTTTTTCTTCATCTAGGACATCACAACCCTGCTCTGTTTTATTTTATAATAAACTGCAAATTATTAGAAAGATTCACAAGTCTTATATATAATACATTGATAAGAAAATTCCTACATAAAACCCCTTTAAAGTGATTCTACCTACTATATATTTCAATTTCTTGTCTAAAATAACGTCTTAAAACTCATAGCTAAAAGTTATTGTTCTATAATACCCTAATCAAAGAATAAAAGTGGATTAATATATGAGTAACACTTTCAAAAGTGAATTCTCCGAAGACATATGTCACGTCTTGTTGCAGAAACCATTTTTAGAGATGAGAATAATTTCGTTAGCACTTAGTTACGCAAAACCTCGTCTTCTGTATCACACAGCAGATCTGGGCTTTTCTCGGGTCATTTGTCAGAAGGAAGGAGCGCTGTCACGAGGACCTTGTCTTGTGAGGAAGGTGACAGCGCTACCCTATATTAATGTAAGGAGACCGACGCCGTAAGGGTCACCCTTCATGTCAAGTGCAGTCAGACAGACCCTAATTCCTAAAACAGCAGTCTTGAGAACCCACACCCAGTACGCAAAGGTCAGGAGCTAGTGTAAACCAATTTAATCACCTATCTTTTTTATTACCGGTACATGTCCTTCCTGTAAACAGCTAGGTTTGAATGTGTCAAGCGTATATTGCCAAAATGCTTGCTGAAGACTAATCTCTTTCTCAGGTTGATCAGTAAGCTTAAACTTCCAATTAGACATCCCTTGTTGGTCCCATTTTAAAAAATATTTTCAAAAAAACCGCTTTGAGATACAGTTTTTTTCTCTCAATTTCTTCCTCATAAAATTCACGGTACTGTAATTCTACTTGATGAATCTTTGTTGAATCAAATTTCTGTGTTGCTACTACCAACATATTCTACCTTACATACATATTTTAAACGTACTCCATTAGATCTTAGGTGAGATGCATGTATCATGGTAACAGTGTGGGTTTGTTGTTAGTTGAATTGATAATCACACTGATGTTTGCTAGGAAAGGAACTTTTTCTATGATTATCAGCCTGGTCAAAATAGTAGAGCCAGGAGTAGTTGCAAACAGACGCGATGAAGACATTCCGATTACAAGACTTTATGTAGATATGTTGAGTAGATAGATTTTATTGATGGAACATCGGTCATAGCATCGACAGCAGAAACTTTATCATTCATTATTTCATCGTAGAGGACAAGAGTGTTTTACCCCGTATACCACACCCTTCATGATACGTTTTACTGGATCACCAAGTTTGTGGACCCAGAATTTAAAATCCACCGTACAGTATCACAAGTAGCTGCACGAGTACTCCTTGATGTTGCCGACTCTCCATTGTTGCCATGGAATATAATGGATTATGTAAAGGCACTTCATGGAGGTGTAATGCGACTCAAGATGACACTGGCAAAAAGTGAGGCTCATAAATTTGGAGTTAAAACAGGTCAGAACTACGATTTACATTGTTGAATTGTACTTTGATGTTTTCTAATTAATCCTAAACAGTTGTGGGTATTGAAGCTGTGGATGGTATGTGTGATTGTCTCAAGCAATGGTTACCAAGCGCAAAAGGTTTAAAAACCTAAGGGGTCATACACCTTTTTGTCAGAAACTATTTTATCAAATTCCGTTTCTGCAGAAGTAGATTAATTGCGAAAAGTGGCGGACGACAAACGAGCTTTAACGCACAAACATTTCTTGAGTTTTTTCACAATTTTAATTTCAATTCGTTTTCATTTATTTTGTCAGTTTTGAAAAGAAGACTAAAGAAATGGCAAATAGAAAATCGATAATTTATTTGGTGTATTGCAACATTCCTTATAGTGACTAAAAGCACATATACCTCTTAAGATAGAACAACAAAGTTACAGCATTAAGAATAAACGTCATACGCAATTTAGCTAGCTTTCTAGAAAAATACATCCAGTTCCCTTTTAATCAAATTGTACTTGTTTTGAAAACTAGGCCGCAATATTTGACACTTGCAATCGCTGACTGCCGACAATCAGATAGAGAAAACTAACAAATATTTTTTGGCTTAAGGGAAATAACGATCACTTCTTTGTGAATTTGTTTCTGATTGTGCACAACAGGTCCAGATAGTGTCTGCTTTTCTGTTTATCAAAAACACCGGCCCAAAGTCCATAAAAACCGAAAACTAGACAGCGTACCAAGTAAATGGCTTTATCTTTTGCGTTACTAATATTCAGATGTATAAAAATTGATAGTTTGTATAAAACGTTCAAGAGGAAAGATACGCGAAGAATATCAGATTTTTATCTCTAAAGTAGCTAGTCTGGCATTGCTTACTGAGCAATATTTACTTTAACTCAAGCATCGTTAACAAGTTCTTTAGTGAAGGGGTCGCTGTAAAAAGTAGTCCGTTAAGAGTTTAAAACTTGTACTAATTTTGCTTTTGTCTGAATTAGTTGTATACTTTGTTGCTACTCTAAATATCTAGTGGCAAAATCTAATGAAATGGAGCAACTGCCGTCAGCCTAACAATAAAGTAAGAGATTTTGAAAATGATTTTCTAAAATTTGGCATTGCATAGAGGACGATAGGACGGACAATTACTTTGTACAAAACGTTTTCGTCCAGCAGCATGTTTGGTTGATTGATGCTATTTGATTCACATAGTGGATCTGTCTGTTCGTTACAATTGCATGACATTGTTACTTTCAAGGGGATCATTATGTGAATGATTCTTTTCGATTGTATAGTATAGTTGTTCATATTTTGATGAATTTTTCTACATTGCTCTATCATGAATTTGATAATTTTTATGATTATTTTTATTAATATTTTTATGATAATCATCATATGTTTGTAAATTAACGCCTAAAAGCAGCACTGTCGTGTGATTTATAAGGGCCAACGTATCTACGTCTTCACCGTTACCTGCTTAGCAGAGCATTATTTTTCAGATAGCCTCTCTTGCTAGTGTTACAAGCTACAATGACGCAGCATACAACTAAAAATAGCACCAAGTTGCAGTCAAGCTTTAAAGATAATGGTTGATCTATTGTACATGTGGTTACGTATTTGCTTTGTCAGCTACGTCGTTTTAAATTGCTGCAGCCTTTTACACATTGAATATCTACTTCTAATTTATAAATCAGTTGTAAATTGTCATCATTGCCTTTTGTTTATCACCAATAGTTCCATTATTGGATTCTATTGGAGAATATCATTTGCAGGAATCACCTCTGGTTTCGGCTCTCTCCTACCACTTTTCAATTCCTGGTCTGTTCATTTTGTCTAAAGTCGCACTAAAAGTCTCCTACAGTGATGGAATAGTTTATGCATATTGTACTAAAGTACATTAATATCTACATCAACCAGGGCTGTTTTTCTGGCAAGAAGTACTCAATCTTTTAATTTCTTGCACCGATCTCTTCTGACAATTCATAGTCGGTTGAGTACACGTTGATTTTTTATAAGCAACTCCATTTTCAGGGTCAGGCCTCGAGTTGCTTGGTAATTTTCCAAAATCAGGCCTGGAGTTGCTTAAGTAGTTGATTAGATATTACTACAGGTTATCGTAAAATTTCGTTGTGTTGTAAGTGATGAAATACGAAATGATACTTGGATCCTTAATCTCTTTGCTTGACACATTATAAACAGTGTGATATTTGTTATATATCAACAGCTTGTAATCAGGTCTTAACAAAAAACGTTTCTCGCTTTGTTTTTCAGGGGTTTTAAAAAATTGTCCCTCCAGAATTTGAGGCCTCGAGTTGTTCAGCTTGTTACTTAGATTTTGGACCAGATCGAGGCCTCATACCTAAGTAACTGAGTTGCCTATAAAAAAACGTGTACCTGATAACATCTGAGGACATTTTCTAGCCTTACACTGATGACATTGATGTAACTTTTTTTACTTTCCTGTCGCCTCTGCTACTTTCTTACACCTTCTTCCTTGTAACTGTTACCATAATTATGATCATCTATATCATCGTTATCCATAAAAAAGTCAAGCTGCTGACGTTTAGCATTAGCCTATACGACATGTATCCATATTTTGTTGATATCATAGGTTACCTTGAGTCTGCAGTGGGCAAATTCGGAAAGGCAGCAGGTATGTTTCACATGGGAGTAATGACTAAAGCAAAAGAGAGGCGCCTGTCCAAGTGAGTAGACACATTGGAAAATTCCAGTATAAAGGTTGCTTTTGAAGATATTCTATTATTATTATTTATGAAGCCTATTGAAATCCATGATTAGTTAATCAGTTTCTGCTATGAAAAGTATCGGTAAATGTAAATGGCGCCAGTCTCTTTTTTTAAACTTACATCTACATTCATTCATTAAGGGTTGAGATGTCAGTGAAGCTTAAAGCTTACGATGAAAGCGTTCAACAAGACCTTTAGAAATAAGGTGATATGAGGTGGTGCAAATGCGTTTAGTGCCAAGCAATGAAGTGAGTGAGCCGAAAAGAGAAGATTCGAATTAGGAGCCTCTGTCAGTGGTGATGGTGGATGGAATGCCAAAAGATGATATCCAGTGTTTGACGAAAGTGCGAATGACAGTTTCAGCAGAAATATCTGAAATAGGGATAGCAGCGGGCCAGCGAGTGAAGCGATCAATGCATGTTAGAAGATAGCGATAGCCTTTTGATGGAGGAAGAGGTCCAACGATGTCTATATGGATGTAATTAAAGCGAGCGTCTGGTGCGTTGAATGTACCGAGAGGAGTGACAGTGTAGTGAGTGACTTTAGATTTTTGACAAGATAGGCA
This sequence comes from Alatinidae sp. Z8VKAUB7J3, assembly GCA_010016025.2. Classification (NCBI taxonomy): domain Eukaryota; kingdom Metazoa; phylum Cnidaria; class Cubozoa; order Carybdeida; family Alatinidae; species Alatinidae sp. Z8VKAUB7J3. The sequence goes on from JAAAKM020006971.1 coordinate 113,299,349, forward strand.
TGATCGTGTCCATTAGCGAATGACTTTATGAATAGATGGTTAGATGAAACGTTGAAAAATGAGTTTCTGAGTGGCACGAATACCTGGATGTGATAATGAGTGTAAGCTATCAAAGATTTGGCGGCGAGAAGATGGTGGTACATATGGACGTCGATTACCTGTTGAAAAGTCACAAAGGATAGTGTGTGGTGATGATGAAATAGGAAATTCACGAAGTTGAAGAGAAGATGTTTCTTTGAGGTTAGAAAGTTCAGAGTAGTCTTTTCGTTCTGCTGCCAGTTGATCAAAACTGACAGGAGAAGATGTCTGGAGAGAATTAAGTTCAATGTGAGAAACTGTGAACATAGTGGATGTCGGTAGACGGTTGTGCACTGTGAAATGAAATCAAGATGGCGAATCTCATGGTGAGAGTAGCGATTGGAGGCTGAGGAGAGGGCATAGCCGAGTGGTTTATGGTCAGTGAGAACGGAAAAGAAGCGAGCTTCAAGCATGTGTTGAAAAATGACGAATGGCAAGATATACAGCAAGCAATTCGCGACCGAATGTACTATATCTGGTCTCTGCAGGCTTCAATCGTTTAGAGAAGAATGAAATAGGATCCCAATTACCATCAATGAGCTGTTGCATAACACTACCGACAGCAAAGTCAGAACTGTCAACCATCAAGTTCTATTGTGCATCTGGAACTGGATGGCGAAGGAGTGTGACGTTTGCGAGAGTGGTTTTGATGGAGTGAAATAAAAAGGTCGAATGGAATGGAGAAAAGAAAAATTATGTGGTCAATCACCCGTCCCCCCGGTATCCACACTTTTGAGTTAGAGTCACAGCCCCCGATATACATACATTCAAAAGCATATGTAATTCTTCAATTCTGTTACATAATGTATTGTATTGTTTCTTTGTATATGAAAACCAAGGTAAACGACTCATACCATCAGCGTGTATTTATATCTGTGTCTTTAGGTGATCAAATAGTACACGTATGTCATTCCAATCTTTGACATTTTAAATACATATTACTATAATTTCTGCCAGTCTAGTTATATATATAAAGGTTGGGTACGAACATTTAAATTGGCCTGTTAAAATGCCTTCAGCTGGGCACGTAAAGTGTACAAGTACCGTTCTGTCTTTTGTTGACCTTGAAACTTTGAAGAGTTGTAACTTAGTTGAAACTAAGGTAAATTACAAAACATGCAATCATACAGTTACAATTCAGTTATTTTTGTGAAAAGATTTATCAACTAGATCTGATCTAATTGAGCAAGATGTGTAACTCATGCTTTCCTCTTCTTACATAGGGTTGAAGACCTTCGCCGAATTTTCACCAAGTATGGTCCAGTCAGAGACATCTACATTCCTCTTGATTATTACAATAAAGAACCAAGAGGATTTTGCTATGTACAATATCTTTTCATTTCTAGAGATAATTACTTGTTTTAGTAGACTGTGTTTCTGTTTTGTGCAAATGTTTTAACAATCTCTCAGCTAATGATAAGCGTACTGATAAGTGTTCACTTTTAGTCTGCATTAGTTAACTTTTATATTATATTGTCCTATGTGCGTTTTGCTGTTGCCCACAAAGCTAAGGCATCTAATACCGTAGCTGAGTTAATTCGTGACAGTGTACCTTTGAATTGACCTGTCAGCCTTGTTAGATTTTGTTGTTTTTTGCAATTTATGCAGCCACTCCAGAGAAGGTACTTTCCTTATTCGTTGGAACCGTGTGTGAATATTCAGCAGGCATTTTTACATGTCTGTTAATTTTCAGTTAATATGACCATGTGAAAATTCCAAGATGGGTTGTTGCCATAATAGGGGAGTATTCCTGCCTAAAGGAAACAATAAGAATGGGAAGGCAAATTTGTATCTTAATTACTTGGCTAACATTTGACAATTGTTAAGTCATTTCCAGAATATGGAAACAAGACACTTTTGTATAGCTACTAAAGCTTGAGATACATATCACATAGGGATGCATCCAATGTAGCAAAGATTTGTTCCACTAAAACATTTTGATGCACACGTTTCTGTTATTTTTTGTTGTTTTAATAGCCATAATTTATTGCCAACCCTTAGCTATACTATACGAGATGTTTTCCTTTTTCTCTTTTACTGGACAGCATGATAAAGTAAAGTAACAGTAAAGATATAGAGTTAAAGCCAAGATGGTTTTAAAAGACAAGATGAAAGAAAAGAAATTCTTCTTACACCTAGTTACCTAAAGATCTCCACCAGTGTGAAAGAAAGAAAGATATTTCTGGAGATCATAAAAGTTCTTCTATTGTAGGCCCACATATTTACACTGTAATAAAAGTTTCAAACCGAGGCAATACATGTGACAGATGCGTATCCATTATCTAACATGTAATAATTATCTAAGTTCTCAATCATTCGGAGAAATTCAGGCATTTCTCGTGGCAATTTCACAAGTGGTCTACGTAGTCACCATTGATATTAGGTGTATTTAAAATGTGAAATTTAGTTGCCCATCATGTGCCGTTCCTTCATTAGCCCTAGTGGGTACGTTTTAGAAGGTCTGCCACTAAAAATGCCATGGTTTTTTATTTAAGAGGGAGGGATTTACGATGAGACATCAATTACAAAAGCTAGGTCAGTAAAACAAATTCCCTTTATTGTTCAAGTATATTCCTGACGTATCCCATAGAAGAATTGAGAATATGAAAATTTG
>JAAAKM020006971.1:113302140-113315508 GCA_010016025.2 Alatinidae sp. Z8VKAUB7J3
CAGTAAAACAAATTCCCTTTATTGTTCAAGTATATTCCTGACGTATCCCATAGAAGAATTGAGAATATGAAAATTTGGGCAATATGCACTAGACCGCTCGTAATACCTTTCAATTTTGGACTTAACTGGTTGTATGAAGTCGGTAGCAGCATATCCTAATAGCATGGCAACAGCAAGATAATATTTGAGCAGGTAGTCGTTATCCAAAATTTGCTTTGGAATGCAGGGGGTTGAAGAAGTATGTAATACCAGCACCAAGTTCTTTAGGGCTAGTGTAAAATAACCTGCAGCCAGTTCAAGAAAGTCTTCCGAGTAAGAGTGCAATGGATTAAGGAGGCTAAAGTTTTAAAGTTCAAAAGTGCTTGTCAAGGTTTTTCAAGAATGCGCAAGTCATATCCAAGTCCCTCAAAAGTTCTTTGCATGTTGCAAGTGATAAAGTTTCGAGTCAAAACAGAAAAGTTGAAAGACAAAAGTTGTTGTACTGAGAGACGTGACTGACCATTTGGCCAGAGGTATTCATGTTTACTTTTCTTCTTTGTGATTATCATTTGTATGATTTTAGAACTGTGATTGTAAATGGAATGTTTGATGCGTAGGTTTGTTTGTGCTGCTTTGTTCTTAACTTGATTACATTTGAAGACATTCGTGATGCTGAAGATGCTCTTTATTATGAAGATAGGGTTAGGGTACTTGGCCGTGAACTAGAAATCCAGTTTGCTGAAGGAGATAGGAAAAGTGAGTAATATTCATCTCCAAAGAAGAAAAGTATTAGTAATATGTTACATAGGTATTTAGTTATCGTTATCACTAAAAATTTCTTCAAGTCTTATTATATGGAATCTTTTGACTGTGAATTTTCTTATTTGAGTAATACCAATGGCATCAGTTGGCACATTTTATTTATGACCACTTGTACAAGGTTTCAAGTTCTGCTTTTTTATACCAGTTATGCAATATATGCGCTGATGTACAAAATGTTGGGAACCGTTACTAGAATTGGGGATGATTCGGTAACATACGTTTAGCTAACGGGGACGAGTTTTGAAGAGAGTTCTCTTATGCTACAATCAATTTATGAGGTAGTTGCTAAAACTTGCAAGATTGGTTCTCCCAATTGATCGCCCCTCGACAATATTGCAGCCGTGATATTGCCTTATGATAATGCGGTCGGTGTATTCTTGGATTCTTGGAGTGACATGCGTATATCGGTCGCTCAGGGTCCATTGCCTTACCCTCTCACTTCAAAGAGCCTGTTTTCCCCATAACACTCTTCTGGACTTAACTTATCGTGTGTAATGGATCACAGTTGTGTAAAAATTTTAACATATATTCTATGGTGAAATCTTATCAGAAGGACAAGGTAACGTTACCCGTTTTAGCAAACCCAGACAGATGTATCCGCAGGGAACACATGATCTCATGACCAAACGGACTGAGGAAAAGGGTGAATGAGAGAATCATTGATCGATATCTGGCGTTTTTTTAGGTGTTAGGAGGATTATGTGTAAGAGACCCAGATATTTCACGAAGAGAAGGGGAACTGGTAGACTATGTACTTGTTGATTACTAACCAAGTTCAGTCCAAGTAATTTTGTCAATGTACCAAGGGTTCACAGGTTCTTTTCTGTCCGCAAATGTTCAATACCAGCACAATTTCTGAAAGCCTCTGCATTGTTTATTTTAAGATTTACATCGTATCTCTTGGTGGAAGTTAACGGTGTAGTGCTACAATATACTTGTAGTTTACTTCGTTTCGAACATTGTTTATGACTTTGTTACTTGCAAGACTGAAGCTTTTTCGCTGTATAATTAACTTCATAACAAAGTATGTAGAGTTTGATGTTGCCATTCTATGCCATTATTCTATGAGAAGTTGCTTATTTATATTAGCTCATTTAATCTTCCTACCTTTTCCTTATAGCACCTGGTCAAATGAAGGGCAAAGAACGTCGAAATTATTATTCATCCTATTCATCTTACGATAAAGACTACAGGTATACCGTTATGTTCCCAGATTCTCTTGTTAAAAATTAGACCGTTATTTTCTTAAAAGGGGTTGTTGATCCGTTCGCTAGAAACTGGCATCAAAGAGTATATTTGATTCTGGACAATTTAAGACGCAAGAAGTCACACTTGACACCGGCCGAACTGATAAGACGTCAGTTCTTTACAATATGTTTAATAAGTAGAAAAGTTGACGACAGTAATTGCGATGCCTGTTCATAGTGAACAGTAGGGTGCAACTATGTTGCCTGGCCATTGGCGCTTTGCATAATCTTGTTATAAAAATATTGTGCTTAATTACGAGCGTGGTTTGCAAAAATACAAAACATGTTTTGTTTTTAAGATTGTGTATTTTACAGTATTTTAAATTTATATACAAGAGCACCCCAAACTCGGATAGGAAATTAGAACAATACAAATTAGTTTACTAACCAAAACCATTAAGCCAAAAAGGGTAGCTTTAATTCTGGCTTATCAAGGGTGTCTAGTTTACCTGATTTGGATAGCATACCGGTATATGCATCTGAGACTAAAGGATCTCAAGTATAATAAATTTTGTGGTCAATACAACACTGAATAGTTATAGATAACGAGACTGCTATATTTTAATATCTATACAGTATTTTGACGGTTTTTAAGTGACAATGTAGAAATAAAAAAATATATAACCGCCGGGACACAAACCAGTGACCCACGCTCTGCCAACTATGCTAGCTGACTCCCGATAAATATGTATACACTTCTTTCTCCAATCAGCTACCGGTGTCATCGACATCCAGGTCTAGGTATTTTGAGACTAGGCTCCCTGCGTCATGTACTTGGATCAAGTAAGAACTGGTATTCGGTCTGTCATGCACTCCAAAGCCCATTGAAAGTTGCAAAGTACCATAAGGTAGTGGTGGTGGTATTGTCTTCTTCTCTCTTATCTTGTCAAAACAGACTTTTTGAAGCCCTTCTTCCCGATGGTAATATTTTGTATTACATTATACGTAAACGAAAGAGTTCATGGATGATGTGAATCATAGACTTAATTAACTTATTTTTTAATTCTGTTAGCAGCAGGAGGAGGTCACGAAGCCGATCGCCAAGGTAATGTTTCCTTCACCTTTCGTAAATTTGGCAGTAGATGTAAGGTAAATCCGTTTCATAAACCATTTGCCATTTCCTGTTTTCATCCGCTTTCTGATAAATGGCAGTCTTCAAGATGCTGCGTTTATAACAATTGTTTGGCCAGAAGTGCGGTGTTTAATAGAGGTCGGCTTGTGTTGGAGAAAATACGGTATGCCTGATGGTAAGCATTGAAGATATGGAACTGCTGCACCTATTGTGAATTGTCAGATCCGCCATTGCCAAGACCTTACCATCACCAAACTATTGATAGATGATTCCTGTGCTTGTGATAGTGTTCTCTTACTTTGTTATAGAAAGCCTACTTAACATTGTTCTTGTGTTCCTAATGTGAAGGGGAAGATTTTTATGATGATAATATAGGATTAACGAACCTGCGGGCAGTAATGGGAGAAGCATTGTAACATAGAGCCATTGGGAGGTTTATTTCATTTTCGCGACATTGGTTTGCGCCAGCTTGATATTCTGCGAGATAACTAATTTTTGTAACATTGGACTTAGTTTATAAGTTAATTGGTGTTTTTTAGTTTTATACAGGAGTCTTTGTATGTACTGTAGTTAAATATTGTCTTGGATTTCTCCTAGAAGACGTCGAAGGTCACGCTCGCACTCAAGAGGAAGGCGCGACCGTCACCGAAGCCGTTCACACAGTCCACGAAAGAGTAGAAGCCCAAGACACCGTAGCCGGCGAGATTCAGAGAAGCGCCGATCTCGTTCCAAATCTCCACAGAAAGCTCAAGGTCGAGGGTCCAGATCACCATCTGTCGCGTCAAGATCGAGTTTGCGATCGCGTTCCCCTGCCGACAACGAAGAGAATGGAGATCGTGACATTTCACCGAAACGTGAAGATTTTGATTGATTACACAAAAAATACAAAATGCACATCAGCTAGAAACGGGAAGATAATAAGTCTGTCAGGATATAGGATTCAGTGCTTACGTAGTACACACACAGCCGTGCGTACCAAAGGATAAACGTAGTTTTTCCGGCATGGAGATATCGGGTACTTTCAGACCAGGCTTTTCCCTTACCCGCAGATGTCATGAACACTTTGGGTCGTAAGGCAAATGGGGATGCTACAAAACCGCTGTCTTCGCGTCACCAGATTTCGCCCATCGTGGATCAGGGAGTTGCAAGACACTCACTATACCGCTACTCATGTATGGAGCGCTTGAACTAATATGTTGGACGGGTTTGACACCTCGCATTTGCCATGGCGCGACTTTTAGTTAAAGTTTCCTTTAAAACCAGGACAGTATTCAAGGTTAGGAATTTTCAAAGTCAAATTGAGTCGAAATTTACGTTGCGAAAGAAGGCGTGGTGTTGGGGCTAGAAATCATTTTACACTATGTGTCCTATACGTTGCTTACACAAAGATGAAGTGGTACAGCATTGATCGGAGGCATCTTTGCCCACTTGTAAGTTCTTACGTTTACTTTGTTTTATTATTCGTTAAGTAAGGAAGAAGAAAGGTTTTCAGAATTTGTCATTTTATAAAAGCAATGCTTCTTGTCGTTTTTTAATCGTATCTCCAGCAGGGCGACACCATTTGCCTACGATTCTTGCAAATTTCTTGCCTCGACGTTTATGGCATATGCGCACCATCTTAGTTATCCGCACTTCCTCTTACTAGCGGCAATTTAAGTGACGTCTGTGGATGTCTCCCTAAAACCAAACTAAACCATATTTCCGGCTTACGTGTTTTCGTTTGTTGATAAGTTGAAACGGGCGTGTGCCAGTTAATTGGTGAGTTTTAATATCACTAGAAATCAAGACTTCACAGACAGCTCACTCGAACGATGTTTAGGGCTCACTAAAGAAATTTTCCGTTACCTTTGCATGTCTTCTTATCCGTATGTCTCACAAATCCTGCCTTGCAATGACATGAGAAAGTTCCTGGTAAGTTCTTGCATAACTGTTGGCAATCGTGAAGTCCTTCCTTACACTCGTCCACATCTGAAAGGAAAAGATTAGTAATTAGAAAGAACAACTTAGTTAATACACCCCATTCTTGTATCATACTCTGAAGTGCCGAATAAACGGGAGAGTCTGAATAAATAGGGGGTCATCATTACGGTCTAAAGTTAATAAACGGGGGGGGTCTGCACTCCAGGCTAAATTTCTTAAAAATTTTAAATACGGATGACACAGATGAGGACAAAAATCGTACTAATTGACTAATTAGCAACTGTTTAAGGGTCAAATGTATGTTGCATGGGAAGTTATTTAAGAGTTTCAGACATCATTTACATTTTGAGTCCTGGGAAGATTCACTGAAATTAATAAACGGGGGGTCCTAATAAGGAGCGGGGGGTTATAAATTTCAAAATATTAATATACGAGGGGGGGGGGTACGATTATTTGGCACTCGAGAGTATGTAATAATGTGCTTAAGAAAGCACAGTTATTATATCCTTAAAGAACGAAAGAGCTAAAGCTATTGGCATCGGCCATCTTGGATGAGGTGCAAGGGATAGTAATGCATCCTTATTTGTCTGCATCCTTATGTAAAAACAGTATAAATCCACCTTTACAACATTACTTAGTTACACTAAGGTACGCTGAGTTGATGGAAGAGTACATTTACTAAAGTTACTGTCTAAAGAACAAGTAATATATGTTTCCATAACTTTGTACACTAATACCTGGTCCATTTTTATCTTATGCACGTTCTTTCATACATAAATCAAGTTTTCTTCTATCTAAGAATTGAATATAAACTATTTTTCTTTATATTTCGGAAATATTGTGCTTCTTTCATTTCCCCATTATAACACTGCCATTTCCGAGCAATCCGTATTGAGCTCGCAGGATAAAACTTTATAATAACTACTTGGTAAATAAAGGCTAGCAAACCTAATTTTTAAGGGATTGAACGAATTCACGTCTATCTTTCCGATTATTTCCACTGTCTTCTCATTTCTGCTCTTAGGTTAGCTGATAAATGCGCAGAATATTAGTTGATTCTTGAAAGGATTTAAATTTGATTATAATGACATATTACATACCAAAATCTTTGTAAACATTATAAGGTTAATCTGGTCGCTTGATGCAATTGTTCCAATCATTTTCCTTTCCCGTACCACAACAATAATTTTTCGAGTGCCAAAAACATCTTGACAAGAAAAACAGCCATTATTATTTCAAGAAAACTACGCAGAGTTTATACTTCCTAATACTGTCAACAATATTATTATCGTTCTTTCGTGAAAAAAAAGTTCATAACTGGCTAATAGTTAATACACGCACTATACGACTTACCAATGCACTTGCGCTTATCGTATGCCAAGCGGTATCCAGCTTTACAACTGCAAAAGTACGATCCTTCAGAATTATGGCAGTTATGCTGACAGTCGTTTATTCGTTTACATTCATTCAAATCTGGAGAAGCGAATAAGAACGTTAAAGTTTAATGGCGAGGTTAAAAGCCTCACATAGTGATAAATATTTCCGGTTTTACTTTCGCAAGTTCATACACGGTACAAGTTAGAAATATCGGTCATCACAGTACAGAAATCAAGGTTGAAACCAAAGTACGATATAGACTCCTTGAAATCTACAAAAACTCTTGAAATGAAACAAAGTAAAGAACAAATGATATACACATGGAGCGTAAACAAGGTAAATATGACATCTTGGGGTATGGGGTTGGGGTGGAAGCTCTAGAGCCACACGCATTTGCGACTCGCTTGCAGAATAAGAAAGCGTTGAATTTATGCGCTACAAGCAACTGTAACGGTTTTAAACCAGTAACTACGATGGTAGTGCTCAATCCACGTTTTTAAGCTTAAGTGGGCATATTTGACATTTCAAGTACCACCCTCTGTACCCTTCTCGCACAAGACGAATATCCTATTATTTTCATCGTTCAAACCTGTTCATATTTTCAGGAAAAGATGTAACAAACAACAGAGTACATGCATAAGCAACGAAATTAAACACAACCATAAAGAAACCAAATTGTTTTGTAATTCATTACTTTGTGCAATATCACAGGTATACTGCCCCAACTGACCCTGTCCTTCGGGGGGTCGTAGTGTTTGATGAGCTGTTACTAGCCTAAGCAGCCTCAAAAGTATATTTCCGTTATTATATGATCCCCTTGCAGGGACGAGGGAACAGGGGAGTGGGCAGAGGGGGTCATGACCCCCAAGGTTTGCCAAGTCTCAATTTTTTCCGTGACCACTTTCCGCGTTATCAAATTGAAGTTGATTGCGACATTGTGTCACATTCACAGCAAGACATGCATATCAACACAAAACACCCCTTTCTACACCATGATCAAAGGCACCTACCGGGAATGTGAAAAAATAAATTTGACCCCAACCTACTTGCCCAATCCACCTTACCTCCCCCGTCCCTGCCTTGCAGTGCAGCAGCTATAGGAATATACCCTAATAAACTTTGCTTTTGAAAATGATTTAAAACAGAACTTAGACAAAAATGTATTTAGTTAGTTGAAATTGTTTCCACCACATACCTTTGCAAGAGTGTACATCCTTGTCGAGTTCGTAACCTCTGTCGCATCCACATTTATAGCTGCCGAAGGTATTTGTACACTTTCCATGATATTTGTCACAGGGGCGCTTCGAAATACATTCATCAACGTCTACAAAGAAAAAGCTCATCATTCAATATATCACCAAAAGAACGAATAACAGAAATGTGTTTCTCGCTATGAAGTTTTTCATGGTTTGCAGTATTAAGATATGGCGAGCAAGTGTTGCCAGGTTTTATCGTGTTCTTATTGATAATTGAAAAATGTTTTGTTAAGTACTTGTGTTTATAAATGCTTTAGGTTGCATCATAATTGTTTTTAAAATTTCCTGCGTGGCAATATTAAAGAAGTAATAGTGTTTGCCTTCTGCTTCAAATCGCGTGTTTTAATCCACATTGTCCACTCCACTACGTTTATTGAAATTAATATGCACTTAAAAAGTTGTTTTATATTCTGACAAAGAACATATCGAAACGTTCGCTTGCCGACACAGTCCCTTGTAAGATTTAGTTCTCAGACTGTATCTACATGGTTAAAATAGGACCACATATTAACACTGCATAGATGGCTCGTCTTTGAAGTTTTATCAGACTGTCCATCAATTCTAAGACGATAAGCCTAAATGGCTTTCTATTAAAATAAAAATGCTACCGCATAGTATACCAGTCTATTGCTAAATTGATCACCAAGACTATAACGCGCTCTTTTTCATTGGTAGTACTTTTCCCAATATTATCGCTCCATTTAAAGACAAAAGCAGTGGTAAACTAGGTGTACTTTCATAAATTCAGGGCCTCAAACTTCCTTATATTGGCCTTGCTACCTGTCACTGCACTGCCATGCAGTGAGTAGGAACCCTGTGGTTTGTGACGTCGCAGGTCACATGACTATGGGTGTATTGTCTACATTTAAGACTCGCTCATAGGCATGGATTAGATAGAGTTTGCATGCGACAGTAGTGCTGTCAGGAAGCTGTCCTACAGTCCTAGTTGATCTAGGTTGTTGCATGGCACCAAACAGTATGTAGAATTATTCATGTTATCGCTGTCGTTATGTACCGTCATTTAACCCTTTGTGTAAGCAACTTTGTTTGAATCAATGTAATCATCTTTAGTTTTACAGAATGTTATCGCGAAGAGATACCGGGGACGAAGTGATAGTTGTCATTCCTTGGTTCGCGCATCAGTATTCATAGCGCCGAAACTCCAGCGTGGATCGCAAGCAGTCATACCACCTAAAGGGCATTTCTTGAATAGATGGCGCTGAACCAAATTGAAATGAACTAAAGCTCCTCTACATGTACGAATCGCATAATAGCGTGCTACTGAAGAGGAAGCCTATCCAGGAGATCATTCTGACCATAATTTGTGCCATGATCAGGATGATCGCATACAACTGATATCTGTTCGTAAGGTAAGAATACAAAAACTGAAATATAACTCTAAAATTCAACTTAACACTAAATTATTTTAATATATGCAATGTGCAACGCATACGTCATTGCTATTGTCCACACAGGCTACAACCTTCTTCCTTTATCAATCTAAGGGTGCAACGAGTTATGCTAAATCATGTACCTTCTTCCTTTCCCTTTAACAATCCAAGGGTGCATCGAGTTATGCTAAATCATGTTTGATACTGTACTTGATAGTTTCTGATGCTATCCCTCTGGGGCAGCACCATGCAGTCAAAAGTAGGGGGGCTAACAATCAAAGGCTTAGTTTTCACTTCAATCAATAATTAGAGAAGATTTTGCATCATTTCACGTTACTATTTGACATATTTGACATCTTCCTATTCTTTCTTATCTTTCTTCCTTTTCTTGTCTCTTTATCGGAGTAAAACATTTCCTGACAAAATATAGGAGGGGTTGAAGTCCCCAGCGCCGCCACTAACGTTACATGCAAAAAAAACCCGATGAACGTACCTTGGCATCGCGTTTTATCGTACATCAGACTGAATCCCACCCTGCACCCGCATTTGTAGCTGCCTGGAAGATTTGTACACTGCTGTTCACAGCCACCATTTGCTCTTCGACACTCGTTCAAATCTGTATTAAATACAAGAAAAAGAATCATATAAAACAACGCCCCTTCATTTTTATGATTTCCTAGTGACGGTGCACTCATTGCAAGAACAGTAATTATTCAATTACGTGTATCCTTTTCATATAGAATAGTGCTTTATACCTTTCGTGCTTCGCATACCCCAATTCTCCCTTCTTTGAACTGTCACTCCAATTATTTTCATTTCACCCCTGGGGCTCATATGGACCCCACTTTAGAGGCACAGATTTAGAAGAAGCCGCGTAAAAAGCTTCTTATTCTAGTTTCTTAGCAAACCATTCATCAGCACACTCCCTCAAAAACGTGCGCTAACGGTTTGTTTAATGGGTTTGTTTAAGCTTTTATTCCCATTTGTTTCATAAGCTCAACTCCTTGAGACCCACACTCCTGATATACTCCGCAAGTGCACAGCACTAGCGCCAACACTAGAAACAACACAAGCACCAGTACCATGATCAGCACCAAGACCAGCACCAAGACCAGTACCAAGACTGGCACCAAGATCAGTACCAAGACCAGCACCAAGACCAGCACCAATACTTGCACAAAGACCGGTACCAACACCAATACCAATATCAGCACTACCACCAACACCAGTACCAACATCAGTATTATTACCAACGCAAGCCCTGACATTAACACCAACATCATAAACAGCACAAACACCAGCACAAACACCAACACTAACACCAACACTAACACCAACACCAACACTAACACCAACACTAGTACCAACATCAGCACTCGTACCAATACCACTACCAGAATTGGAGTAATGTGGGTGCGTTATTAATCCCCAACTTTTTAAAAATTCACAAATTTACCTCGAGGTTCAGACAAATTTTCATATGCAAGCCTTTCAGGACACTGTAAAATCTTCAAAAACAACAACATTCAGTGTTGAAGTTAAGAGAAGCATTGAAAAAGCTGTGGGCCTGGGATCTAGAGCAGCCGTACTAGAATTCCCGATTCAGGTTATATCGTCACCAGTCCATCAGATGGAGATTACACGCGACCACGTAATTACGTGGAGATATTTGCAGCTTACTGGATCCATTGGATCTTCGTTCATCTCTGTAATAGTTATGAATCTCAGGTTATAACAATATCAGCACTCAAAGCATAGCTAACAAGAAAGAGAAATTTTACTCAAAGCGTAGCAATGTGGAAAACATCTACTAAAAAATACAAAAAAGTATCATTTTCATACCATAACAAGATTTCTTGTCAGCTCGAAGCCAGTATCCTACACGGCAAGCACATTTGAAGCCTCCTCGATCATTGACACAGATTTGCTCGCAGTTGTGGTTTCCTGTGGTACACTCATCGAAATCTAGAGAATATAAAACATACGAATATCAAATAACTATCAAAATTGTCATGTGCTTCATTACCAACCGGGACTGTTAACTCAGCCTATACAGTTTTTCTTATAGTTTATAGATTCAAATCCATCATCGAGAAGAGAAGAATTGAATACTGATTTGATACTTTCTAACTTTCAATGGGCTTTGGACAGACAGACGGACAGGATATCAGTCCTTCCTTGGTCAAGTCACCTGGTGCAGAGAGGATGGTCTGAAACTGCGAGGAAGCTGGGTGTCGATGCCCACCGGGGGATAACTTGGAGCTAGTGTGGCGAATAGAGAAATAGAACATATTAACATCGTAGGTCACCTAGCTCAGTTGGTAGAGCGCAAGCCGCAATAGCGTGGGTATCGGGTTCGAGCCCCGGTGGTGATATGTTTCTATTTCTCTAATGTCTTTTCTAGATCTAAACGTATCTTGCGATTCCTGCTCAAGTGGATCTACGGCCAATTTAAATGGATATTACTGTGAGAAAAACCAAAATGCATTATCAAAAACAGGAAAAAAATAGATAAATGTTTGTATGCAAATGCCTGCAAGATATTTTGCAATGCATTTCCGAGTTTATAACAATACAATGATGGGTTAGCTTAAATGCTGAACATCGATTTGAATATGAGGAAAGCTGTGTGGTCTTACACAGTACATTACTTTATTGACATTAAATATAGATTTGCTAAAATAAAGAATCAGAATAATACAGGTTTGCTAAAATCAATCAGAATTAAATACCCTAGCAATAGACTCTATATGATGATACTTAAAGCTCTTGGAACTTCAAGATATTGGACAGCAATTGTAAAAATGTCATTGACATGAACTTGGAAGAAACGTAAGTCTTTAATTTAAAAGAAAGAATAAACGAAATATAAAACATTTTAACCTTTTGTCTTCCCCCTATTTTAGATAAAGTATTATAAACTATCGTTACACAGTTATCTACCTTGAAAATGGCGTCAAGGCGACACCAAAACGTTGGGAAAATACTTTGTTGTCATTTTTCACTTGTCTTTGCGTTAGCAAATCTTAACGTCATTGACGTGAACTTGGAAGAAATGTAAGTCTTTGATTTAAAAGAAAGAATAAACGAAATATAAAGCATTTTAACCTTTTGTCTTCCCCTATTTTAGATAAAGTATGATAAACTATCGTTACACAGTTATCTACGTTGAAAATGCTGACAAGGTGACACCGAAACGTCGGGAAAAAACCTTGTTGCTATTTTTCACTTGCCTTTGCGTTAGCAAATCTTAATTTAAAAAATATAATAACTTAGGATTTTATACGCATTTAGAAGTTAAAGAAATGGCATTTAGTTTAAAGTCAAGCAGAATTTCAAAACCTCGTTCAGCAACCATCAAAATACACGCTTGTTGCCGAGCAACGTCGTTTAAAGTCTGTTTAGTGGCATACCTGCCAAGTTTGTTGTCTTCTTAATAAAAATCCATTAACCGTGAAAGCTAACTACATGCTAGCAGCCTAATTTTTCAATAGAAAGTCCTTCAACTTTTGATTCATGCCAGTAAACAACATTAAAATGCTTAAACTTTGATGAGCTTTGATTTGATCAAATGTGTGCTTAATGCACTGCGCAGCTTAGCAATCACGTGATGCTTGGTATGAGAGGAAGTCTTACAATGTCTCATTAACTCTTTCTGTGATGTGGAACATTATGAAGCTTTTATTTATTGTTACTACACGTCAGTTATGTTAATTACAAATTTAAATTAAAAGTAACGTATAAAACCAAATACAGGATCATATCAATAAGGAAGTGGACCCAGGGACTATGTAAGTTTGCCACTAAGTACACTTTGATGGCATTTCATTAAATTTATCTTACAACTACCAGTTTACATCTGCTAGATAAAGGTACGTTCTGCTTTAAGGACGTGTTTAGATGTTACTAAAAGTGTGCTTAAAGTCTAGGAAATGTGGTTGTAAAATTACAAAAGCAAGGTTCTAAAAAACAAAGTTTAAGAGCAGTCCGATTGATTCACATACCGTATTGTTAAATGGAATCATGGTGAGAAGACTGTTTATGGACGAGATTTTCAATAACATTACATGTACATAAGGAGGGCAGAGAAAAGGGACGCCCAAAGCCGAAGGGGGAATGGGGATTTTACAAGTAATTCTGACGTCGATTTGATGCTGATTTGATGCTGATTTGATGTCGATTTGATGTTGATCTGATGTCGATTTTATGTTGTTTTGATATGGATTTAATGTTGATCCAAGGTGGATTCCATTTTGATCTCACATCGATTTGATGTTGATCTGACGTCAATTTGACGCTGATGC
>JAAAKM020006971.1:113315608-113334779 GCA_010016025.2 Alatinidae sp. Z8VKAUB7J3
TGATCCAAGGTGGATTCCATTTTGATCTCACATCGATTTGATGTTGATCTGACGTCAATTTGACGCTGATGCGACATAGGTTTAATCTTAATCTGACGACAATTTGATGTTGATTCGTCATAGATTCAATGTTTACCTGATGTCAATTTCATGTCGATCTGACGTCAATTAAATTTTGTTCTGACCTGATTTCAATGTTGATCCAAGGTGGATTCCATTTTGATCTCACATCGATTTGATGTTAACCCGTTGGTAAGAAGGGGGTAAGAAGGGGCCAAAAAGTAGCGCCAAATATTTTTCTTGACGACGAGGAAAGTATCCTGATAAAATGACATTTAATTACGTCATAATTAATGGTCACTTAATGTCACTTTTTTTTGCAATTATAGTTCTTGTTTTAAGGCAGCTCCAATAATGTTTAAATTGTAAGGTTTGCTTACCAATGAACTCAATTTTCTTGCAGATTTGGAGGATGATGGCTGTCCTATGGATACAGATCATTGTTGCTATAGGTACGGCAACTTTAATAGCTACAGAAGACTTTTGGTCAGACGACACCCTTAATTGTGGTAAAATCAAACAGGAATTGACAGGAGATCAAGTTAAGAGCACTGGCAGCTATAAAAGAAAAGTTATGCTTTGTATTCAACGCTGCTTTTATGAAGGTGTGAAGGAAAAGTATGACACTCCTCCTGATCCTGAAGAGTGTTTCAATGACCTACTTAAGCCTTACATTACAAAAGTGTTAAGAGAGGAAATCCCTGATCAAAAAAAAATTGAAGCCTGTATTAATGCCAAAGATCGTACTCACTGTAAAGACACATTGCTGTATTACTTCGCCGATTGCTACAGAAAGGATTTTACTGCCAATAACAACAAAGATTTTGCCGCATTTTTGTATGACACATGGGCGCACATTCCGGACATTCAACGAGCAACCCTTTTCAGAGGATGGGAGAAGTCTGTTGGTACAACACTCTTTAACATAAAGTTTGATAGCGACGAAGATCTACAGGCTGCAATTAAAATTACTTCGCCATCTGATCCTTCCCAATTTCCTGCTATTCACAACGAATTGAGGCGGTACTGCTACAAAGAAATCACCAATAGGCTAACAAGTCTATATTGCGGACTAAGGATCTTCATCAACATAGCCAAAAAAATTCAAACTCTGGCCAAAGGCAAGTCGAAATATGGAGATTCTTTTAAGGAATATGTTGAAGCGTTCAAATCCAATTACATTCCGTATTCCGTAATATATGAAAACAAACTTAACGAAAAGCAGCAAGAATTTACAATTATATTAGATCAACAACTCAACAAATTAGAAGCTTTGACTCGGGCTGGAAATGTTCAACAAATGAAGACATTGCTTGAGTTTCTTCCTGACCCATATCTTCTTAAGAAAGCTTGTAGGCAAACTTCTTCGTCCGTAGTAGCACGTAGATGTTGCGTGTTAGAAAAAGTTGTTGAGCAGCGTCTGTTGTACAGCAATATGGTGGAAAGACGCAAAGACATGCAAAACAGAAAAGCGGTAACCATAAATTTCTCGCTCAATCTACGTGCAGTTATTACTGAACTTCGAGGAGAAGAGATATTTAAAATGATGGTGGATGACAGATACCAAGACTTGCTGAATCAAGAGGAGAATGTCAATTTGATAGAGGGGAAATTTGGACAGCTTAAAAACTACTTCTCGAAGCTTCAGAGTTTTGATATCCAAAAGGCAAGTGCAGATGTTGCATATGTGAAAGGTAGGATAACGTACTATGAAGGGAAGACACAGACAGCAATAGACAATGTTTCAAAGCAAGTTGGAGGAATTCTAAGAGCTGCATTAATAATTAAAGGGATAGAAGTTGGCGAAAAGGCAATCAAACTTATATTTGCTATTGTTCAAGCATGTAACCCTTTTGAGTTAGTATTTAATGGAGGAACAGCTACGGATATTATGGACGCATTAGCTGAGCTTATGGTAGCAATCGCAGACCTTGTTCATGCTGTTGCTCTCAAGGATGCCTGGACGGAGGTAATAAATACAGTTACCACAATCAGCAAAGGTTTCCAAGAAAATGCAGAATTTCTTTCAGCTGTTGGAAGGATTGTTGATAAAATAAAAGTTAACGATTTTCCCAATGATGATGAATTTGAACAATGTAAATCTACATTTCTAAGATTATACAACGATTATAGTCCAAAGGTTGATAAAGAAATGCTGGCAACTCTAGCTGCAAAGATTGATGCAACGGTAGCATCTGGTTGCACGTTGATTGATGCAACTGGCGCAGCAGCTAGTGGATACGTTGCTTCTGTGAAAAGTAATCTGCTCTGTGAAAAGGCAGCAGTAAGTGTCAGCAGTTTGCAAACAATATTTGAAGAGATATACGACTTGCAGTTTGAGTTTATTGAGAATATGGCGAGCTATCTGAGGTCTGTTACTGGTTACCATGCTTCTCAACATATGGTAAGGCTTACAGACAAACAGGTGATAGCAATAGAGGATCACAGTGCAAGGAAAAGTGAGCTTAAAGCAAACATGATGATGGCACATGCTACTTATGAACTGCAAAAGCAGGACGTGATTGAGAGTTTGTGCTATTTCTTCGAATACAAAGAGGGGGGTAAAACTCCTGCAGTGTGCAAAGAGTTAACTGTCGACGTGCCAACATTGTTATCGTACATGCCAAAGAGATGCCATTCTGTAACGAGGTATGTGTCCATTCCGACAACTACGTCCGCCCAAGAACGACCCGGGCACGTAAACATAGAGAAATTATACGCCGGAGAGGAAGTATCATTTGATATTCCTAGTTATGAGTGGATGAAGGACAGTAAGTGGATACGTCAAGAGAGTAATATCGAGGCCATATATATAAGAGACTTTCAAGTATTTTTGCCAACATTAAGTCAAGAAATTGTAGAAGTGGAGGTGACTGTCAGATCAATGGGAGGCAACAAATTTAAAGACGATGGCATTGAGTACAGCTTAGTACCAGATGAATCTTACACTATAGACTATAGGGGAGGAGATAGATACTATCCCTGTAGTGGCAAGGAGGTCGAAAATCCTTACAATATTTGCAAAGATAAAAAATTGCCTGCGTTATGTGTCATGAGTGACGTCCCCACCCTTGACGATGCTAAAAGACTGTACCCAACTGCTTTCGCCAGGTTTAAGATAAAAGCTAAGGGGATAACAACTTCTCAGACACCAGATCCCGAAACTTTCCTTGATATAAAGGCAAAAGTTAACATGTGCATTTTTAAAGATGACGCGATAAGAAAGAAGAGAGAGGAAGCTCAACAAAAAGCAGGTTGCTGCAGTGGAAATAAGTACTGGAATGAGGAGCAAAGTGCTTGTCAGCCTTGCGAAAATAGTTCGGTGGCTAACCTGAATGGTTATTACTGCGAGAAGAATAAAAATGCATTGTTTAAAGGAGAAAAGAAGAGACGTTTGTCTGCCACGTTGTAGGTGACTACGTTTCATTTTATACTTGGGACTCATCATTCTGAATCATCACTTGTCCCCTGTACTAGATGTATATATTGAATACAGATGACATATTGTATATGAATGCTTTTGTTTCCAAATGTTATTAATTTCTTGTCAGTACTGTATGCTGCCAGTAGCTTAACCCTCCATCAACACGTCTTCCTTTACTCGAGTAAAACGCCCAACTTGTAAACAAGTCCATGTACTGTATGCTTCCAATAACTTGACACTTGACATCAACAAGTCTTCTGTCACTCATGCAAAACACCTACACGTTGTTTTTTTATAAGCAACTCAGTTGCTTAAGTGTGAGGCCTCGATTTGGTCCAAAATCTAAGCAACAAGCTAATCAACTCGAGGCCTCAAATTCAGAGGGGACAATTTTTTAAGCGCCTGAAAAACAAATCAAATCTGTTCTTCATTAAGAATTGATTGCAAACTGTTGATATAAAACAAATATCACACTGTTGATAATGTGTCAAGCAAAGAGATGAAAGATCCAACCATCATTTGGTATTTCATCGTCTACAACACAATGAAACTCGACGATAACCTGTAGCGATATCTAAGCAACTACTTAAGCAACTCCAGGCCTGATATGGGAAAATTGCTTAGCAACTCGAGTCCTGACCCCGAGAAGGGAGTTGCTTATAATTAAAAAAACGTGTAACCTATAAACACGTCCATTTGTTTTATGCTACCAATAACTCGATCCTTGCCATCAAAACTTCTTCTGTCACTCGTGAAAACACCTAATCTAAGACAACTTGTATTTTGATGACACAAGTAAAAGAAATGTGTCGCTCACGTTCCAGTTATTTTGTAATTTTGTGCAATAAATTTTAATCTTTCAGTTTCCTATCAAGTTTTTGACAACAGGTTTCCCACATCGCACTAATAGATTGATGTAACCAGTGTTTGGCAAAAACGTTTATCAAAATTAATCCATTAATAAACTGAAATTAACTAAGGGGCCTCAAACTTATCGATGTTTCCGCAGTAACGTCCTTTGGGCGTTTGTTCTTTTTGTTTTTTTGGGGGGAAGGGGGGGGCTTCTCAAGACGTTTTCAAATTGAGATCATACATTGATAAATGGTCTAATAAAAATAAAGACATACTCAGACCATAACATAAGGACTTTTTAAATTCAACTCAACTCAAATCAATAAATAGAGAAGTGACTTAAAATCAAGAATATTGCTTCTAAAGAAACAGAAATTGCCAGCAACTAACCATTCGTGAGGAAAGTTTGATACAGAAATAAATATACCAATCATCAGATAGAATTTGGTATTTAACACAACCCCTGTCCAACTTTATAAAATATCTATTCAATGTCTTTCATTTACCTTATTATAATGTAGCGTTTTCTCTTTTCGTTTTTATACTTTTAAGTGCATTTCATCTTGCATATGTTACAGGCATTTAGTGACGCGTAATGCCTAAAATTTTCAGTTATTAAACGCAATGACTAATTCATTCAGTCAATACGAGTAATGACTGAAATGTCTAGGCATTTCACGTATTGACTGAAATGTACTGTCAGACCTTACGCGTCATGCCTGAATTGAAACAACTTCAAATATAGGGACTGTTGTTTGTTTTCACTTTGGAATTACGCTTAGGTATACCAAGAATGCAGATGGATAATTTGTGTATGTTAAACATTTTTCTGAGACAATACAATATGTAGATGAGAATTTATGTCATTGAATTCGACCTTAATTCTAATTAACGTCCATTAGCTTATTATACAGTTATTTGTATATTAAATGCACTCCTTCTTTTTTTTTTGCCCTTAAACTATACATTTCACTTGTTATTTTCAAAATGAAAGACGTTCCTTGTAAACATTTACTCGATCAAGCAAATTTGTGGGAACTTTTCTTCTTAGTTGCCATATTTCTCTGTAAACGCCATAGGTTGAATTGAAATATTGAGTAGTATACTGACAAGGTGTTACAAACGGTATAATGATATTGCTGAATTGTCAATGAACATTATTAGATTCTTGGGTTCGCGTACGTTGTAAATAATTTCCTAAACAGCCTCAGCTTCTATGATTTGACGAGTGCAACTAGTCTGGTTCCTGAGCATTTTAAGTTAAAAAGGATAATGTAGCTCTGCCAACTCCCTTAACGAATCAACCTTGGTATTTGTCAAGACATGTCAGATTTTCAAGAAAATAGTAAATCCGAAATATAAGACATCATAGACTTTGCAAATTTGTTGGAAATTACAATCGTGGACAAAAATGATATAATGTGAATATTTACTAAATCTCCATGAAAATGACCGGAATCATGGAAGACACTTTGTAAAGGAAAGGGACCCCCATTTGTGGTATTACACACTATCTGAGCCTTACCTCCTATAAACAGGGAGGTGTGACATGCAAGGCACCGAAATGAAGATATTCAAAATCCATCGTCAGTTGGGACGGGGGTGAGTGCCAGTTGACATTAAGTTATGTCCAAGATTGTATATACAGTTTGGATGGCGTTACTCTTGATTTGCCCGTAACTAGTGAACAAAATACCTTACCTTGGTTGTCTTGTAGCCTTCAATATAATGCTGCGCCATAATCTGTATTAGAGGCATCAAAAAAAGGATGAAGCTGTATGCTAGCAAAACCTCGGCCTCGTATATAAATGAACAAATAAATTATGCTGATGACATTAGTTATAACTAATAAATTTTACTAAAACCAAAACAAATGAACCAGAAGAGAAGAAGAGAAAGAGTGTCCCAACATGCTTTGCGAGCCTACAAAGCATACTTTAGGCAGCAAAATGACCAAACTTGTAGAAAATGATTTTGATTAAACGAATAGATAATATGCTACTGATTATAAAACAGGGATACCGTGGTGGTAGCCTTAGGAGAGCTGAGCTCCTTCTTTAAACTTGGAGAGATGTTGGGGGTTGCAAAACCCTTTCAAAATATCTTTCGAGTTTCAAAAATGTTTCCATTTATGGTGCTAAATGTATTATATAATCCGGAGAATATTATCCTCATAATACCATACTATCCTTCTTATTATTAAAAACAACGGATTTTAAGGTTTTTTTCAGCTCTTCAAGACGTACTCACAAAACAAAGAGATATAAATATTGTTAACGCTAGCAAACATTTTCAGTGGACTGACAATGCGCTGCAAACGTTGCTGCTTTGTATAGAGGAAAGATAAGTTTAACAAGGATGATGGACTGCAATCACTTTTTCGAAGGAGGGTCTCTAAAATAATATAAAGAAAGAACCTGTAATGTATTCTTTGATGAAAGTCATCTTATACAGGCAATGATGGCCAATAGTTTTGATAAATGGTGTTGAAAATATTGCTAAAGCACCGAATCAGCTCGAGATGCTTCTTCAAAGCAAATGGCGAGATCAAGCCTCCTGCTATGGCATGCACTACAACATATTGATCAAGTACTCATAAAAAGCATGCTGAATAAAATTCCAGTCAGTTCCTATAAGGCTGAAAGAGGATGTTCTCAGATGAATCTGGTTTGCTCTTACATTCGCAGTACATTGATTGTAGCAAACATGTTTAACATGCTGTTCATTTTCATTGACGGACCACCTTTACATCTCTGGTTTCCGAAAGAAGCTATCAAGAAGTGGCCTCTACAGCGTAGCTCCAAAACTAAAAATCAAAGCAGAGGCTTGAAAATCAGTAAATTAGATGATTTGAACTCAATTAAGACGTTTTCTACGTGAGTTGTTTCTTATCATTTAGCTATGTTTAAAATGGAGTGCAGATTTCCTGCACGTGGTACAACTTAGGATTCCGTTTATATCGAGAAGAGGGGATATGAAATGGCAGTATTTAAAAGTTTTTAACTTTTTAATGGGCTTTGGACAGATTGGAAAGGTAGTGTTTCCTTGGTCAAGTCGCATGGCGCTGAGAGGCTGGTCTCTTAAAGGGTGGATGTCGATGTCCACCCAGATGGATGATTGGGAGATACCGTGGCGACAAGATGAAAAGAGTATGTTAACATCGGAGGTCACCTAGCTCAGTTAGCTGAGCACACGCCTTAATAGCGTGCGCCACGGGGTTGAGCCCTTGTTGTGATATATTTTCTATTTCTCTAGTGTGTTTTCAATAGTTCCCATTCATGTTACTTGTAGTTTACTTGATTTTCTAATTTGGTTTAAAGAAGATTGTTAGATTTTTTCGTTGAACATTCTTGATACTTGATTTTAAATTATGTCTTGCATAGTAACATGAAATCTATCGTACTTATACTGTCATTGGCTGCTTATAACGCAGTCTTCCATCTAAACTTCTTCATTGTTTTACCCCTTTATAACTATTTCCCTGTGCTTGTATTAAATACTCAGACATGTCTATTTCAGAGGAAATAGGCTTTTCCTTCCACTGACATATTACTTATTTATTGAAGATTTTGACTTAATGAAGCTTCTTGAAAGTTGAAGCTCATTTTCGTCAATATTTCTGATTTTTGTAGGCCAACCGGGTAACTATGATACGGATTTTGATACGAAAGGACTTGGTGTATGGAAAAACATTCCCTCGGATGATATGGATTGGATGCGAAGGTCAGGTAATACACCTTCCGCAGGAACTGGGCCAACAAAAGATCATACCACCGGGAGAGGTATTGTATTGATGCCTTTTAAGTATTGTAAGAAACTAATATCGTGTCTCCGTATACAACAGATTTACCCTCTAAATTCTTAACGTGGTGTCTCAGTAGTTGTGTACGCTTTTGATGTCACATCATTCTATTTGATGGGTTTCCGTACAAAATGACAACTTGACAAGTAATAGAAGTGGTCATTAACGGTCAAGTTTATATTACATTCGTGTTACGTTTTGAGAGATAGTTCTCCCATCTTCATGTTACGAATCATAGCATTAAACTCAACATTCGCATTTGTATTTATATTTGAGTCCGTCATCATCATTGCTGACCAATATTTCTCTGCTAGTTCTGTCATTCGTTTATGCAACGTATGAGCTCGTAAAAAAGACAAAGATTCATGACAACTCTATCATTCATGACAATGACTGACCCAACCAATGTTAGGTTGATTAAAACTATTGAAATTGTGCTGCTTACCCAAAAACTAAAAGTAGCAACCAAAAATGACATTTGTTGGGGGTTTTTATTACTCAATCGCCTTTTTAGTCCCCTGACAAAGTTTGCACTATGTGCACCAAACGTGAAACAAGACAGCAACGTACATTAATGTCTATAGTTACAATAATGAA
This sequence comes from Alatinidae sp. Z8VKAUB7J3, assembly GCA_010016025.2. NCBI lineage: Eukaryota > Metazoa > Cnidaria > Cubozoa > Carybdeida > Alatinidae > Alatinidae sp. Z8VKAUB7J3. The sequence goes on from JAAAKM020006971.1 coordinate 113,324,344, forward strand.
TAGGAGATAAGAGAAGACCTCCGCTATAACCTCATTACTGAAGATTTATCACAAACCTTATTTGACATCTGGATGTATAAGGTACCAACTTCTATTCTGAAACTCGCACCCAAAATGCTAAAAATGCTAGAAAAAACCCCAATTTTATTGCCCCTTTCCGAATTGAGACAGACGTGATTATACTAATAACCAACAATTTTCTTGCAAAGTACCATTTCATATTTAAGGATGCATGTATAAAGTGAGTTTCTGCCGAATTCGTTAATTTTTGCTTTAAGTGCAAATTACTTCACCATTTTCTACACGGTTTCGTAAGATCGACACAATTCTGATTGGAAGATAACTCCTCGCCAACCTATCCATCTAAATATTCATTGCTAACTAGCACCAAACTATTTGCCACTTTGTGACTTAACGTCTTCATGATTCTATTTCTAACTTGTTAAAAATGTCACGGCTCTTGTTTGTAGGCTAAGTTGCTGCACCACCAGGGGGCGTTGAGGCTTAAGAGTAGATAGTCATTTTTCTAAGCAATATTTTCTATAGCAAAATTACTATTTAATAGAACAAAGAAAGTACTAAAACAAGGAGGAAAAAATGACAAGAGAGTCTTCCTGAAAAGTCAAAAGATGCAAAGTCTATTCTCAAATCGAATATAGAGACAAACATTTCTTTCTCTCTCAGCCCCCACTTGGTGGCGTATTCATTGGTAATATACAGCAAACGCTGAGAATTATCTTTAAGCTACCAATAATGACCTAGAAATCTCATGCTAACAAGTTGACCTATCTACTTTCAGGGTATTACATGTACATAGAATCATCTGGACAGCGCCAGGGTGCCAAAGCTAACTTAGTTTCCGAAGTATTCCCAGCCAAGAGGGAACTGTGCTTAAAGTTCTATTACTCCATGATCGGAAAGGCAATTGGTAGTTTGAAGGTCATAATTGAACCAAAGAAAGGAAAGCCTTATGAGATATTCAGCAAACTTGGCGAACAGAAAAGAAATGTTGAATGGATTCCAGCTGTTCTGGAAATTAAGAATTTAAAAACTGACTCAAAGGTAACCTATTTCAGGAATAATAGGCATATGGATAATTCTAGCTTTGTTTCTTTGTATTAGAATGGCAAACATTGCTTATTTTACTGATGAATATATATAAGTCTTTAACCCTGTAGGCTCAAGTGGATCATTTATAATTTAACAGAAATTATTACATTCAGTGGTTTACAGATGAAGACTACTTCAGCATGCCTTTTAAAGATTTTTAGCCAAACCATATTCTCGAAAAACATAAGTACAAAATTCCGAAATAAAAAGGGATTACTCTGTAACCATCGTTGGTTTTTGTTTTTTACTCTTTAAATTTTTAAAAAGGTTGTAAATGAGTTTCTGAATTTCGTAAACACTTACGCATTATTGTCCTGCTATACGCGACTAAACCACATACTAGAACGTCCTTGGTTACGCGGTGGCAACGAGATGCCAACCACAGTATGTTCTACGAGAAACTGAAAATATTTCTACAGTTTTAGAGTTATCGCCTATGAATTGAATCCCTCTACCAAATATGCTTGTAAGTAAATTTGATTTGTCAAAAATCTTTAGCGCAGATTACACGATATCCTTAATAGTGAAGACAATTTGCATCGCTGTTAAGAAAACACTGTATTTAGCATGTCGATGCCACCGCGTAACCAAGGTCGCTATGGACTAACGAGCATTTCCGGTTTAACCGCGTATATAGAAAATTTTTTAAAAATCAGTGATGATAAGCCTATTACCTAACCTTAGTATTCCTGTGAAAGCAAAAGCGTCAATTCCTTATACTTCAATAAATGATGTAGTACGTTTTCACTTTAAATAACACCATTTTCAGTTAACCTTATCTGTGGTTGTTATTTTAGATTGTCATTCAAGGTGAGGTAGGTAGTCTAGGACCTGGAAATAGATATATCGGAAAATCTGACATTGCAATTGATGACGTTCACCTCCGAGTCGGAGGCTGTAAAACAGAGGACTTTAAGCATGTGATACAATCAGAGAATGGTAAGTGATAACTTAGAAGCAAAGAGGCTTTTCCAAAAAAAATTCTGATAATCAATGTGTTTGAAATACTGACCGGCTTTCAATACTGATTGGATTGCTGAAATAGTGCTGTATGAAGACCTACTAATTTTGCAAGCAGACATTTTACAAAGCTACACATATATTTTAAGCTGCCTTTAGAAGAAATAAATGCTTTTTTGTTGAGCAAAAGTGTCTGAAAGATGATCGTCCCTTTACTGCCATATCTTTCTTAATCTTGTTAATCTACCAAGACGAATAATTAATAAAGGGTCTTGCAACTCCAGCAGCCATTAACATATGAGCGAGGATGGGGTTATCAACGTATTCTTAATAGGATATTACCTACTCTGGGGAGAATGAATTGGACATACACACATCTAAGTATGAAAACGCTACAGCATTCTGAAATCTACGAATATATAAGAACTCCAAAAGGATTGTTCGTATTTAGTGTAGTTACGTTTTGCAAAGTCACTAGAGAAGTACAAAATATTTCATCACCGCAGGGGCTTTTAAGTAATAAAAAGTAAGCTGGAGTTTTGATTGATATCAGTGATTCAAAGAGTTAGGCTACTTGCCTTGAACGTTACCGGTAATTTTAATGATGTTAAGAGCTCAGAAATTGAGAAAATAAACCCTCTCGTATTCAGAGACTTTTAATGTCGGGGGTGTCTGCTATTACTGCTCATTACTCGCCCTGTATCATTTTCCACATCATAGGACTTTGGTTGGCTTTTGCTCTGAGCAATAACTGTTTCCCTGCGCCAGATCTTCTCTTTGTGGTCAGGCTCTACCATCACTACATGCCCAGTGGCAAGTGGTGGGAGGTTTTTTGCCTTAGCACTGTACTACTTTGCTTGCCGGTTTTTAGCCGCATCTTTTTCTAGGAGTACAGAATGGTTCAGTTTTGGCTGCAGGAGCTTCTGATATTTAGGCAGGAATGTCTTTGTCCGACGGTTTAGCAACCTCTCAGCGGGTCTTGTTGTCATACCTTGAATGTGTGTAAGTCGAGTAGAGAAAGGTAAGCATCTTCTTTTACCAAGAAGTGCAGGTTTCATTAGTCGTGTACCTGTTTTTAATGGGCTTTCTGACATTCCATTACTCTGTGAATGCTTTGGAGAGAATGTTACGTGTTTGAAGTCTACCGGAGGTTAGGGTATCGGACTCCTCGCTATTGATCATTGAAATTTCTTTTGCAAAAGCACTTGGAGCCTCATTGGTGACATAGGATCCAATCAAGATGTCAACTAAGAACATCTCAGTTCCTTTCAAATACTTTAGAGTGACGTCATATCCATAAAGTCGAAGCAACATCCATGGCAATTGACTCCAGAGGTTTTTTAATCAGAGTTGACAAACACTTTTCGACCGTAATGGTTATGTTGGAATCTTTCCAACCCATAGACAAAAGCCAGGAGGTCTTTCTCAATAGGGGCATCGCCCGTCTCACATGCTATTAAAGCTCGGCTTGCAAAAACAATGGGTTGTCTTTGCTGAAGTACGGGGGAATTTGTTACAATCAGCTTGATTTTTTTAAAAGGTTCTATCATGAGCCATTACGCCAGCACCACTCAGATTTTTTTAGTGTCAACTGACGTAGAGGCTTGCACACGTCACTCAGCTTGGACAAGAACGTGCTCAAATAGTTGGTATCGGGTATTGACTTTGCTGCAGAGCAGTGTTGAGATCCTTTAGATCTAATCAGATTCAGACATCTTAATTTGGCCATTGTGTAGTTACCATACTGGAGATCCACTGGGTAGGTTTAGAGAAAGGTTCAATAATCTCAAACTTAAGAAATCTTTGTGGTTCTGCCTTAACCTTTAATTTCATAAAAGAGGGTACTTTCCTTGAGGGGGGGGGGGGGGCACTACAGGTATCACAGATGAGTCAATAGTCAGATGATAATCACCTGGTATGCATTCAATGTCTTCAAATACTGGATACTATTTCAAAAGTGATTCTTTAGTTATTTCAGTCGGCTCTGCATTCACTCTGCATTATGGTCTCTTGTAGCAGTTTGATCAGCTTTATTTGGTAAACAGCTTTGCTTCCAAGAATTGGAGTAGAGGAGTCTGGCAGAACTTCAACATGAACCAGATACTTACGAGTGTTCATTGGGTTTGTTATCTTTACTTTGCAATGACCTACAGGTTTCACGGTTGTATCATTAAACATTGATTTTTTTGCTTGTTTGGGTGACCTCAGCATCAGAGTGACTACGCTGATGGACGTCTGAGATAATGAAGTTGCAGTTTGCATCAGAGTCCAGTTGAAACTTAACATCAGTGTTACTGGTAGACATGTTGGCAAACAAGTCCCTGTCGTAGCCACCCTGAAATAAATGTCCAAGTTAATACTGAGTGTACTTATTTCCTTATAGTGTTTATTTTCATAATTGTCAGTATAGAATGATCTCTCTTACCTTTGTGCTTGGGGATTGTTGCTTGGGGCCTTTCCAAAAGAAGAAGTAAAGTCATTTACATCTTTATAATGACTACAAGTGTTGCCATATGCCGGACACTTTGCTCTCAAAAGTTAATGCTGTCTGTTACAGTATAGGCATGTTTTGGTAGATATTGATTCAGGATGTCTGCCTGACTGATGACCCTGAGATGTAAGCTTTTCTTCATGTTTATTCTGCTTAAAGTCTTAGTGTTATCAAGAGACATTTGATAGTTATGAAGCTCTACATATGTTAATACTTTGCTTAATGTTGAGATTAGGATCCCTAATTAATAACTCTCTTAGATTAGTGCTGAATAATCTACAAACAATTCTGTCTCTGAGCACGTAATCTGCAAGCTTTCCCAAGACAAAAGTTTTTTCAAGAAGTCTCAGTTTGGTAAGGTATTTAACAAAGGTTTCTCCTGATTCCTGGTTTCTGGTAAAGAACTTGTGTCTTTCCACGGTCTCATTCTTTTCAGGGTCATAATTTTCTCCATACGACTGAATTAATTCATAATTCATAATTAATTAAAGTTTTTGACCATTGTCCTCTGTTTAAAATTGCATGGTTTCGTAAATTTCACGGCCTTTTGAACCAATTAGCTGCAAAGTTGAGGTAGATTGTACTATCCTCCCTCGATTTTTTCCACGCGCAAGTTGAATTGTGACTTTCCGAATAAAGGTTACCTGGCGGCTTTAGGTGATCCTTAATCCTTTTTTGCGAAACAAAACAAGATTGTCAAGATCAATCCTGTTTCATTTCTGACACCATGTTATGATGTTAAGAGCTCAGAAATAAAGAAAATAAACTCACTCCTGTTCAGAGACTTTCAATGTCCGCCATCTTAAGATAACTAGCTCACACAACATTACAGCCAGCAACACAGGTCAGCGGTTGCTATATCTAACATAACATACATTTTTATAGTAACGAGAACTTCTAATTTGCGCTAGTCATCCTAGTTTAATAAGTACTTTGCAAAATCAACCGTAGTTGATGGATCTTTCAGTGGCCTCTTACATTTGACATTACTAAATACGATAGTTTAAGCTCAGAAGGTGGCTTAAGATAACTTTATTTCCTTTGATTTGACGTCCAACGTGTCGATTGTGAGAATGAAATCCTTCTAAACTTTCCATATTTAAGAAACATGACTTTACCCTACCTTACATGGTTAGGTGGGGGTGGGGGAGGCTAGTGGACCCGGATCTACATACTTCTATTTATAACTTTTTAACGACTGGTATAATAATGCTGGAGTTTCGTGACTTTGCCTAACTTTTTCTTAGAAATCTTTTGACGGATTAAACTTTTTCAAAAAGTTTTCGGACTTTTGGAGTATTGGCGTTTTGTTGCACCATCACAGAGTTTTTAGCCTTTCTGGGTTTTTTTTCTTTGAAACTCATGATCATTCTATCTTTAAGTTTAGATATTCTTTCCATAATTCGTACAAACTATTTCCTGTCACCCAATAAGACTTGCAAATAATGTAAAATATTTTCACTTTTTGCAAAGGTTTATTAAATAAGTTGTACAATAAGATGAAATTTATTAGAGAAAGTTAATTGGTAATATTCGCAGAACGATTATGTAAAAAGCACATTATTCAATGAATTTTGCACAAACAGGTCTTTAAGATCGACAATTTGCATGTTTTGTGGTTGATTTTGTTAATAATAATGCTTACAAGAAAGAAATACCGATGCATTATTATCAGTGACAATTCGTTTCTGTAGTTTCAAAACACATACATTTTGTAAAATGACCTAAAATAAAGAAAATTTTAACTGCCTAATTACCACATATCCATGCAAAAATACCATGTGATTACTAGAAACACTTGGAAATTCAAAATTGATCACAAAAATTTGCTTTTTAGGCCTTTTCAGAAAATTATTGCGATTTTGCAATACTGTGCAAAATTCGAAGCCATATATGACCTCTTTGACACCAGATGTAAAAAATTCTTGTTTTTTATTTTTTGAAAAGGAGACAAGCTATTATCTTGCCAAAATTCTTTGTCATAGAACCAGCTAATACAGTTACAGAGTTATAGCGCGTCAAACTGCTGCGGGCCTATTAAAAAAGCAAATCCTCAGAGGACATGCAGACAAGAGAGGCAAAAGCTTGGAGTTTAATCAAGAAACAAGATAGAATCTGGAAGTTTAGAATGACAAGACCACTGAAAGTTCAATTTATGCAATTCGTGACAAGGAATAATAATGATGATGTTGACGATGGTGGTAATGATAATGATAATGATGATAATGATGACGATAATGATAATGAGAATGAGAATGAGACTGATCAAAGTAATGATGATGATGATGATGATGATGATAATGATGATGGTAATGATGGCAATGATGATGATGATAGTGATGAAGACGATAATGGTGAGTATAGGGCTGCTGCTGCTGATGATGATAACGATGATGTTGACGATAACGGTGAATATAATGATAAGAATGAAAAAGATAATGATGATAGTAATGAAGATAATGATGATGATAATGATCAAGATGATGATAAAGATGGTAATGATAATAATGAAGATGATGATGATATATGCTTTGATTGTTATAACACTGCCGATATTACACAACAGTTACTTTACAGGTATTTCTACAACTAACCAGGTGAGCAATGTCAGTACTCTTTTAAGGGTCATAATTAAGTACCTAAAAGTCTGAACCAAAATCTAAGTTGTGTAAGAAAAGAATATCGTATATTGTGGTTCAATTTTAACTTGTACCCGTATATATGGAGAAATAAATATTGAACATTTTCATTTTAAGGTAACTATTACATTACAGAAACTTTGATAAAATTGACTGTCATAATTAAACAAAAGCAAATATATTATTTTCATGTGAACAAGTTACGGATACATTACACTCAGCAAATATTTTTATGAAAGTCAAGTGTTACACGAAGAGAGTTGCTGAAGTAATTGCATGGAATGAGTATTCATTTCCTTCATCTCTGGTTATCTATAGAATACATTTGCTTGATAGTGCACATCATCTTTATTCACTGTGGATGGAATCTGCAAAAATGGACAAAATAAATTTCTTTAATGAAAAGGAATATGTAAACCTTCAGACTCGAAGGCAGAAATATTGTGAAATAGCAGGTAGTACTAATAAACTACCAAAACCTAAAAGCAGTTTCAAATAATATCAAATAAAGACTACACAACGAAGAGAGTGTAAAAATTGTATTCTTTACACCTACCATTTAAAAAGAGTGTTTTTGTCGAAACTAATGATCTCGTTTAGAAATCCTAAATGACTTAAAGAAAAACGTTCGTGCGAAAATTACAAATGTTAAGGACAGCAATAAGAATGAGTGCGCACGCTCTCATAGGAGAAAGAATTGTGATGTGTGTAATTATTTAATTACAAGCACAACATTTGATGGGGGGGCGACAACTCACACACCTTTAAAATTCGTTATGGTCCACTTGATTGCAACTCTAAAGACGTCGTGTACTTATTACAGTGTAAAGTTTGTAGACTTCAATATGTAGGAAGTACCGTTACACCTTTTCGTACGAGGTTTATTAATTATAAATCACAGTACCGAAATTTTATCAGAGACGAGTCAGGAGATAACAGACTTGCACCGCAAAATGGCCTCTTTGAGCACTTTGACTGCGAAAATCACCAAGGAATACAGGATTGCGAATTTAACGTATAGACCAGGGGACACATATGCCTTGCTACGCCATAGAGAATCGTGTTGGCAGCATAAGCTGAAAACATTTAAACCTTATGGCTTGAATGAACGGGAGGTAACGATCATTTGAAAAAAATGGTAGCTTCCGCATGCTTCCAACCACTTTATCAAGTGTCCAACTGCCTTAGTCATGCGGGGTGACCCTTGGACGTCGGTTCCCCCTTTTCTCGGGTTGAACCTTGATGGCGCTATCACCCTAGCCACTCTGGCGGGGTTTCTCAAGACGTCACTCGGGTCTTCTTTTATTTGGCCTGATACAACCAAGTTCGAAGTGGGATTCTCAAGACGAGGCCAGCGTAAATTGTTTACTACCTAAAAAGTTTTGAAATTTCCTCGTGGTTTCTACGTCATCGCCCTTTATGCCCGAATTTCCTCACGGGCATGCCATTACGGAACCTCATATTGTTAGGTTGTAGGACTTTTATCTAGGCAATTTTAAATGTAAACAGGTTTTATTGTAAACAGGTTTTATTGTACATAGATGCTTTATTTAAGGACCGGGACTTCAACAGATCAGTGCTTGATGAAGGAAACTAGTTTTCCGAAAGCTCGCGAGAGCCAAACTTTGATTTATTTATTGTATATATATTTTTAACTTAGGAATCTGTTTTTAGTTGTGTATAAATATATATATATACATATATATATATATATGTATATATATATAAAGTGCTAAAAACTGCGGTTATTAGGCAGTAAAACTATATAAAAACTAAACAATGCCTAGAAGCCAGCTCAAAAGCTTTCGGTTAAAAAACCTTTTTCACTTAAAAAATGGTTTTCAAACCGAAAGCTTGTGGGCTGGCCTCTAGACATTCTTTAGTTTATATATATTATAAATTATCAATGATCTACACCTACAAGTTTATCAGATGTATATAATATTCAAAGATAAACACTACTTTTTTGATGTTTCAAGATGATTCTTTCTCAGCAAACTAAGTAAGTTTTACTGAGTTTTTTTACTACTACTAATTACTATAAGTAAAACCTTTCTCTCTTCTAACACTTCATTTTCCACCTTGTTTCTTCCCTTATCACTGATTTTCCTCCGCAGTGGCAACTAGTACTTTACTATTGTTTTGCCATATTTGGTATGGCCTTAGTTTTACTTTTAACATGTATTTTCACGTTTGTAATCCACCTGTGAAAAGGATGTGAGGAAACATCGAAAGCTCAGGATCTAATTAATTGTTTGCATTTTATTGCGTTAGCATCATAATTCTTTTGCGGCCTATCTGCTGGGTTTTAATATTTATCTTAAGATTACGTTTTCCGCCTGGCTATTCTATCGCTGATAATCTTCAGCAGATACACCATCGAACTTACGAGAATTTTTATCTCTAGTTTAATACCAAACCTTAAAAGCTGCCAAACGTAAACATTTCTTCGAGCTGACGCTCAACGCATCTTCGATGTAATTCACTATAACATTATTGTATAAGGAGGTAGCCCTTGTTAAGCACTTCTTACCGTATTACATCATCCTATTGGACTACGTAAGATACCTAAAGCACAAGGTACGTACTAATAGGCTTGTTTTTAAATGTTGACCTACAACTGCAAGGAAACAAGTCCTTCTTCAAAACATAGCCTACCTTTTCCCTTCCAGCTTTCCGAGAAACAGAAGTCTACGTTCTGCCAGTCGCCATAGTAAGCATACAAGACGTTCCCACAGTCAAAAGCAAGCCCTTGATAATCTTAACAGTTTTTTCCCTTCCATAAATAATTAATTCTGATATCTTATATTCGGTTTAGGAATTACACAATACAAGTAACTCGCAATTCAGCGTTGCGACCTGGTTTATTATGATGAAATTCCGTGTTTAGTTTCTCTTGGCAAGAGAAACAGAGGTTTTGGTTGAACTGCTTTTATTGTCCAAAACGGCCCTCTGCAGTATGCTTACAATCTGCCAAAGAAGAAAACTGAAGACCTCACCTGTTAAATTAAATGTTGAATTTAACGTTTATGAGGATTTTGTAGGGCACAATTGGCAGCATTTTAACAAGTTATCGGTGCTCAGTGTCTGCTGTGACCCTTTTAAGTTGGTAAACCATGCTTGCATAACGAATCTGTCAGCACTGATAACGCAGGACAGCGTTATCGTTGATTCATGTTTGAGATGATGCTGTCCTAAGAACCTTCGTCTCACACTTGTCCTCAATTGCTACCACA
>JAAAKM020006971.1:113371408-113411123 GCA_010016025.2 Alatinidae sp. Z8VKAUB7J3
TCCTTATTCATCTTGATAAGAGTTAGCGGATAAATACAGTCTAACATTCGATAGCAAACTCTTAATAGTCAAACTCGCTAAGCAACACAAACTTCCTGTTGTGCTTACGCGACATGCCCGTCTATCTATCTCCGGAATCACTTCTGCCTGAAGCAACTAACTTATGCAATATGCGTATGCTAAGGCTACAGCTAAAATATGAAAACATTACTTCAGGACCCGCTTTGGTGTTACTCTTATTCGGTACAAAATGTCGTAAATTGATGCTGAAATTTGCGTAGACTTTGCCACAGACCTTATTCCTTTCAAATTTCGCCTCCCTTTAATTTTCGCCCCCAGAGGCATTGTGAAGAAGGTAGGCATGTCTACATCAATACCACAGATAATAAAATTACATAGGAGGCTGGTACTTTTTTCAAGGGGTGCGATTGTTTACACCATCATATCAGCCGGAAGTTCTTTTCTACTGTGGAAAAAAGTGCCGCGGTAATTTCCGCGCTTCCTTGCCTCCACTACGGCGTTTTATGTCTAATTGCGGGGGCTGCAGTATGGGCAGGTTTGCAGGGGTTTGCCGTTTTGCAATATTTCTTCACCTAAGGAAAATTCAGAACGTACGGATACGGAACAAGCAAAGAAATACAATGTACCCCGAAATTTTGTCTGCCTTTAATTTTCGCCCGGGTGGGGGCGATATCAAAAACAAATGCTGGAATAGAAGAAGCCACGCCAAACCAAGAGTGATTTGGGTGGTTTTAATTGATTTTGGCTTATAGGTGGTTTTTGTACACCTTCCACGGCTTCCCTGACACACAGGGAATCGAATTTATCTTTTCACTCCCTCGAGTTGAGTATTTGGGTGAGATTTTGACTCGAGCGTATCCCTATTATAGAAAGTCTCTTTCCCGCTTTTCCGGTTTTTACAGGATTCGTTTGAAATGCGCGCGGGGATAAAGAGTCGTTTAACATAGACCACGGTGACAGTGCCCCAGTTATGCGTTGTCACCTTCAAACATATCACACTCAATTGGTTTTGCATGCCAGTCCTCCACAGTGGGGTCAACGATGCAGAAGCAGTACACATGATCATCTGTACGCAGGGGCGGTTTTAGGGTATCGATGATGGGGCGGTAGTCCAGGGCTCCGCACTCAAGAGGGGCCCCGCGCTTTCTCCAACAATTATTTTACCTCGATTTCTCCTTTTTTAAAAAGCTTTTTCTGTAATTTGCGCACATTGGACTTCAACGATGTGACTAATACGTTCGTAGCAGTGAAGGCTCTGAGAAAAGACTTTTGAAATACCTGGCTGTGTTATTCGTTCCTTAAATTAAATTTGTGTTACGAAATTTGTGTTATGTTTGCTCACTAAACTTAAAACTAGGCGTATTAATCTTTAGAAATCATTTTCTTAGCAAGCAATTTGAGTTTGGCCCTGGTATAAATTAAATCTTGTCCAAATATGGTACAATCGGGAGATTCATAATGCCCTACATTACCTACTCTTGACTCCCTAATAGACGTTTCCCCGCATGTAATACTTGCCAAAATTCTGGGCGAAACTTTATATGGTAAATCTTTGCTTTTGACGTACTATTTTGGTTTAACTTTTCATCACCTCCGCTTATTAGAACCTCGTCTATTCGGGACCTTTGAATATCACAGCCAAAAACGTCAATGGGCCATTCAGTCAGCTTCTCTTTTCGTACTCTTTGATGTAACACACGCAGCACTGCATATAAGAATTATTACACACGATAGGCACTGTGAAAGCCCCGTATTATGTGAGATAAATTGGGTGAGATATTGACAACTATACATCTCCTCGATTGGGCCCCGCGTTGGAAAAGTGCCCAGGGCCCCACACGTCGGAAAACCGCCCCTGTCTGTACGCATTGTGACCCTAAATTTATGTAACTTCTGCGCACGTTTTAGAAGGCTCCCGGACAATTCCCCCTAGACAATTCCCCCCGGACAACCCCCCTGGACAATTCCCCCACATTAAATTTCCCCCGAATAAATTTTTGAATATGTCTGTAGTAATTACATTCTGATGAGGGTGCAACGAAACCGGTCAATGGCATTTCACTAATGATTCCGTTATTAAATATTATCTACAAATATAATTTTTATGCATTGCTGCCTATCCATTTGTTTTTTTCCTCTCGGCGTCTATCCATATTCTGAAGGCTGGAAGTTATTTGCTTTAACGAGCTCTTGTTGGTTCACTTCTAGTCTTTGGTTGCCTTCAGTGTTATAGCATATGAATTTGATTTTAGACAAACGGATTTGAATTTGTTTGTAGAGTTAACAACCAGCGACAATTGTGATTTGGCACCCTCTATGGTATTAGTAAGCAACAATATAGAATCAGCATAGTCTGTGTCATTTAGGCAAATGACTCGGAACGCCTTCAGAACTTAAAGATTCTCCTTTGTTTACGGAATCGTAGACTTTGTAATAATCGGCAAATAATTTCACATCCCGGCCTCGTTGCGTTAGACGAGATAAATACGTTCTTAATTCTTCAGTAAATGTTTGATAACTCTTGGCCTCTTCCATACCAACATCAGCTATCGAAAAGGTTCTACTAACAACGGCTTTGAAACCGGTTTAACTACCACCGTTTCTAGATCTGTACATTTACAGCGTGCATCGTGACTTCTATTTATGATGGTGGATAACAGCTGGGATAGAAACGTGTTCTTCCTTGTTGTTCACACAGAATAGGGACAAGGGTTCCCTACATCACATCATCGTTCAACTTTTATCTACGAGACTACAATTAATTCAACGGAATAGTTAAAGCAAGGTTCTAAGACTATTAGGGTTATCCTTAGGGCCTTGGTCAAAGGAACTTGAGTACAACGTTTCTTCGTCGACGGAAGCGGAAGTCAGACTGTCCACGTTGGGCTTAATTCATGTCATATATAAATCAAAACCAGAAAAGTCCAGATAAGAAGCTCCTTTGCTCATATTTCACTCGTGTTGGACAATTCCACATCTAGGCTTTGTTTAAAACGGTCTCTAGACCATTTCTATGACAAAAATATACTGTAACAGTTGTAGGAGCCTTTTTCGAATGGTTAAGTGAAGAGGTGGGCGGTGTAAACCGTTATGAAAATGGTAAGGGCTATCGAAACCATTTTGAGCCTTGGATGCGAATGCGATCTAGTTAGTCTGCGGAAGAAAAAAAATTAAAATACATAAACAATACGTTTAGAACCAATTGATTTGTAAACAGTGCTATTGGTAATTAGATAGTTTATCATCACAGGGGACTGACGTTTTGGCATTATGAAAAAAGGAGGGAGTGGTACTAATCTAGCTACTTCAGAAAAAGAAGCAAAACTGCGTCAGGGACGGAGGATTCTTTACAATGTGTCATATAGAAATTACTTATCATCTGTTTTTTTACAGTAAAAATATTTCTGCAATCATTGAAGTTTTATATGACTCCATCTTGGAACAAAATGTAAAAGTGCATGATGCTGTTACTAACCCTTCTTCTCGACCGAAATACCCCCCCCCCCTCCCCCCTCCTATGCGCATTTTGTTATGGAAAGTACAAGCTGAACTCTACCCTCGTGTCTTTTTTAAAACAATTGAAAAAATTCAAAATATCCGTAAGATTGTATAAAATATCAGCTAATGATGAATTGACAACATCATCTAAAAAACGAAAATGGTTGTCAACTGATGGAGTCATATTGTAAACTGCTTTTATTTCTTGGCGATCTCAGAATCGGTTGAGTATGCTCCCTTCTTAACAGAATTGTCTTCGTTTCATCTTCCCGAAATTATCCTGGGTCCTGAAATCAGCGGCGAAACAGAAAGGTGTCTCACTTATCCCGTGTGTACGGATGAGCACCAACGTTCAATCACCAGAGATGGTTGTACAATGATGTCAATGGTGTCCTTTGAATCCAAAAGACAGAGCATTGTATCAATAAAATAGCACAGTCAACCTTTTCAAAGTGGTTAAAGTAACTGAGTCACATCTCAGTGGTGTGGATTTGAGCCTAGATCAGGTCATTGGATACAGGATCAGTTGATGCTACGAATCTTTTAGACATTCAGAGTTACAAAGGCTTATTTTTAGAACGCATCCGTGTTCCGTTATCTAGAATCTTTATACCTTTTAATCCCATGTGAGTATAGCAAACAAGCCGAAATGGTCGGAAGGGAAAGTAATTTGCTCACCAACCTAACAACAGCAGAAATTTCCGCCGAAGCGATATCAGGACAATGCATAGGTTAAAAATATCTCCTGACCTTTTATTATTATATATTTATTATATTATAATATAGGTTTGTAATTGCTTTTCTCTTTCCCTTGGATATCTTATCAGAGCAGAGACTAAGTTATGTGAAGTAAGCAATGAGCTTGTAGATGAGCCGCTTTCAACTATTACTCCTTTATAAATGTCATGCTAATTATCGCTTGAGACAAATCGTAATCATTAACGATAGTGCAACGTGGGTTCAAAGTAAAGCTCAGGCTTTTCAGAGATAGAAAATACTTTAGGTTCTTTCAAAAACCTTGTTAATAGATTTAGTTCCTAATTTTCTGTGGCTTTATTTACTGGTGTGATGGTTTTACGATTTCTTTGTTAGGTTCTTGTATGTGTTTAGTCTTTCTCGCCTTGCACCGCGGGTGCTTGCTGATCATGATAAGTTTTGCCAGTTCTCTAATATCTTCCACTATGATTGAAAGGAACAGTTTTTATATTGAAAGCCTGATGTTGAAAAGGACCCCTATATGACTTGAGGTATTTGTTTTGATATATTTTTTATAATGCTACATACCTTTTGCTATGCTCTCTTTTGTAAGGTTGTCTTGTGACATTCTCGTAAACATTTGAATGGAAAATGAATAGTAGATTGTTTTTCGTACTTTTCCTCTATTCTTGTCTCAGTATTTTATGCTATGTAAGCAGTCCTTGCGATAATCCTGTTACATATGTTAGTATCTATTGCATAATCTAACCTGTCACCCACATTGTAATTCAGTACTTTATCAGGTTCAGTTAATGTTTCTGGTGCAATAAATGCTTAAGCTCGTCCGAATGCAGGCAGGCAATGATAATAAGTTGACAATATTCAGTCTTTTTGGTAAAAATGCTGTTTGAACTCTATTACTGAATAAACAATAAGGAATTAACTTTTCATTTTGCAGTACCTGTACTTGTAATGTTCAGTTATTTTTCAGTGACACATTACGCCTGATTGACGAAAAGTAAAAGTAATCGATATTAATTACGACCAGTTTCTACATCATTAAAATTTCGATATGATTATAAAAAGATATTCTATATTATATTATAAACAGAAAAACTATGTTTTGTTACTTCAATGTATTGTGTAGTAAGGTCATACCAGAAGACGCATGACATTGGTAATTGAATTGCTTCATGGTTGACAACATTTGATTTTGTAAGGACAAGCATTTAAAGGTAATATGTCTCGCCCTTAACCTAGATTATTAAACGTATCGACTAATAACCTTAATGGGTAGTTTTATTACTTTCTTTGCAAATAGCAGGGATACTATCAATAACTCGACAATAATGTTTTAAAGCCTACAATTAAAGAGAGCTGAAGTTGGGCTTGACTTCTGCTTTATACAACTGGAGATATTCTAGGAGGGTGATCGTTTGCATTTTTATGTAAATTTACTTCTCTACGTTGTTATGAAGTTTACTCTACAGTTATACTAAGAATGGTACTAATAGAATTGGTGTGATTCAAATTTGAAGCATCATTTAAAGTATCTGGTAGGATTTCGTCATTATGTGTTGTAAAGTTAATTAATGTATATTAGATATATTGAATTATGTCATAAGATGTCTTGAGTAAGCATTCCACTTTGCTATTAAGCAAATCAGTCTTTCCTGTAGTCGATTCATTTTAACATGTTTAGTTTTGTAATATTGATCCAAATATAATTAGCTTAACTAAGAGTAAGGAGAGTAATGAAGAGTACAACTTAAATTTAGAAATACAAAAATTTTGAAAATGAAACCAGTCAATTTGATTTTGGTATTCGTTAACTTTTATGATTTATATGCATATTAAAATTTTGGAATTTGTTGTATGAGACAAATTATTGAACTTTTAACGCTTCTGTACCTTTCCTTTCTTTACTGCTGATGTCGTATTCAATCCCACACCTTACATCATGCTTATATTCCGTACATATACTTTCAGATGGTGAATGGGCATGCCCACACTCTAACGATTTATCGTCATTTTTCTGTCAAAATATTATTGATATGATTAAATTCCATCACATTCACTTCCTAGTTATCTATATTGAGGTGAAAGGTCTTACAAAACACCGATTTCTTTTTCATATTCCATTCCCGTTAAATTCTCGTGCAGTTTTCTTTTAGCTAGTAATCCTGCAAATAACTACTAAAGGAATATCTATAGAGAAAGCAATAATAAAAGCAATATTTAGTATACGGATAATAATGTAGATGATGATGATGATGATGATAATGATAATGATAATGATGATGATGATGATGATGGTGGTGAGATGAGTTTTGTGTGCCTCGTTGTGGAGAGAACCAAACTGTCGACTTTTATGTCCGTAAATTCAGTGTAATTTAACTGTTGGCCTATAGGACGGCTTTTATCAAACCACCAACACTTTAATATCTCAACAAAGCTTGTGGTCTCTAAACTGCCTTCTGTGAACCGTTTTTCTATCGTTTTTTAAATACGTGATCAAAGATTTACAGTTTTTACACTTTAAGTTTACAACGTCTGTGAAAGAAATCAAGATGTAGGTTGTTTCTATCCTACCAATTCCATGATCATTTGCCGCTTCTGTCCTCCAACGCAAGCATATTACATATGTCAAACACTTACGTATTCCAAGTTGGTACATTAAGCACTAAGTCATTACATCATTTATGCACACAAGTATTTTAAATAATCATATTACCTAATGGAGGACAGGTATTGAGATTTGAATGAACACTGAAGGGTTTAACTAGGCATTTCTAGATGATAAACGGCATGTTGAAATATTATTGTTTATAAATATAATTATATTTATGTTTATAATATAAACATATTATTCATATTGATATAAAATATGAAAAGATATGGAATTTGGATATAGATACAAACATAGGTTTGTAGGTGTTTTAACAGAAATCAATTATTTTAGCTTAACTATTCTTGCATTTACACTTTCCAATCTACGTCACAGTCTGTCTTAAATTCCTGAGAAAGCAAATAAAATGAATTCTCAATGCTTCCTTTGTATTTCAAGGCTAATTATAGGAACTGTAAAATCTCTTGGTCTTGTGTTTTATCAGGTATCCAAGTAGATAGGAATGGCATCCGGGTGCGGCCTTTCTTTCATGGAGAAGTTCTTCTTTGTAAAAGCCGAAGGAGCAACACTTCTCAATAGGAGACCGGAGCTGTTACCCCAGCATTGTCATGGCTGTTGTTATTGTGCAGAATACGTAAGATGGATACGATTGAAATTTATTGTACTTCCTTTGTACATCACATCGATAACATGCTTTAAAATTTAAAGGGGTGCCATCAGCTAGCTTTCTTGACTGTTAAATGAAAGAACATATAATAGTAGTATCAAGATGAAATAACTTTGACAAATTTGGACTAAAATGTAAAATGTGAATTAAATGAGTGCAGTATTTGTTTATATAACTATAGGTACCTACAAAAACATTATTTTATTTTATCAACTTGCTTATCACCACATTATTGACAAGAAATCAGATCTGACTGGGCAAGACACTGCTTATTTTTACTCTGTGAATAATTCTTTGATGATTGACCGACATTTAAGTAAAAACGTGGCAAAATGTCGATCGAGAAATGGGCGCTACTTACAGCATATGTTAGATTAAATCCGCAACTACGATTTAGTGGCTCCTGTGAATGAAGACTACTCATAGCAACTGCAATATGACCCATGCTTCCCTCCTTTAAATCCCCAACTGAGAACAGTTTTACAAGGTTTGCTATCCTGATTAGTTTCAAGTTTAGTTGATTTAATTATTCAATCCCTAGTTTAAATAAGTTCTTTAAATGTTCCTAGGTATTTTTCAAAGTTTTTTGTCATCCTGCACTTAGAATGCTTCCACTGCATGCTTAATTGGCCCCAAAAAATCTTCATATGGCGTCTTATTTTTAGAAGCGATATGAATATAACGGTCCAGTAAAGTCATAACACAAAGTCAGCATGATTGAGAAAACAATGATAATTTGCATAATCAACATAAGAGAGTAATGCTTACTGCTGACGCGCGAGGGTATACCTATGTAAACCATTAGGAAAAGATTTATTATGTCATTTATTTTTTAATGCAAAATGTGCCGAATAATGTGTATAACACGTTCCCCTCCCCCTTCAAACTTGTTTTTCTAAACATCATCGTTGGTTAACCCTAATTGATATGGTGGGAGCTTAAAGTGTCCGCCGCAGTTTTAAAATCTAATATATTTTGTTTACGTTTATTTTTGGACTTTTCAATTATTATTGGAGATTCTGATTTAGACAATCAGTATAAAGAAATTGAAAATGTTAGATCTTTAAATTGATTTCGTAGTTTAACGAGCGTCTCAATTATTCTTGTATATTTTAAGAGCAAGCCCTTGATTACTGGTATAATCATCCTCTACATTACCTTTTCTCTGCATTTCTATACCAATTCCCGTTTTGGTAACAATATATGAAAACGGGACGGTAGTTTCAAGTCACACAGGAATAGGTAGTACCCTTGTTTCCACATTAAAACAAACTTGTAATTTAGTGGATTTAGTACACTATTCAAAACTAATTAATAACAAGAAAGAATGTCAAAGCCATCACAAAAGCAGCAATGTTGACGAGAATTTAATATATTCACAAAGTTGGAATTTTTACAATACTACTGTTTATGCCTTATTTCCTTACGTACAGCTGGTTTTGAATTTCAATGACAAAGAACACATATGTCTTGCACGCCCAATCACTTCCTATCCTTTTCCTTTCATTCCACATTGTCATTAAATCAGTGACAGGAAAATTTAAGTCATAATAGCATTGAAAATTGCTATTATTGCTTCATCGTTAAATGCAGACCTTTTTGTTAAAGAAGACAATACGCCGGTATTCTGCAGTTGTTCAAATTAGTCGATATTGGGTCCAAGTAGCAAAGATCGGATTGGAATGTCTTTAGGTCACGTGCATGAAACAAAGACTCGACAAAGTTCATTTAAGTCCATAAAAGCACTAATTACTGAAAGGTATTAGATTCAAAGTCAATATAATGATCAATTAATTTGTTTTTAAAGTGTATTTATCAGAATAGGATCTCAGAATAAGAGGAATTGATTGAATGCGAATTGCCAATACGACAGCCTACAAAATAAGCGAGCAGAATAAGACAGCGGAAGTTCAGGACGCCGGATCTAATGCCTGTTTAATGATTGCTAAATTTTCTTGTTCTTGCTTTCCAACGTTAGTCTATATTGTTTACATTTTCAAAACCTTAATCTTAAACGACGTGCTTAGCATTTCTGTCTTTATATCCTTAATTTATACCATTAAAATCAATTTGGCAGGGCTCTTTTAACAGGATAGGGAAATAGGGTTGTTTCGTATTGTCCACCAGTCTATCGACATTATTATATTCAAGAAAGAACTCGCTAGTCCATTTAACGAGATATTGAGAAAGAAGACAGCTCACACTATTCCCTTGGCGCCATAAGAAGGCCCGAAATTGAAATAGTACCTCCGGCCCATGGCTCACGATTGCCTTCTCAAACTAAATACACCTTTTGTAATTCAACGCTGATGATATACATTCTAAACTTCCCCATTTAATGTAGCACTCAATTTTCCATTGAGGCGACAAAAATTAAATGATATTTGATTTATAAGCGTAGGATATAAAGTTCTTTTACATGACATTATGTGTGCCATTAAATGCTGATCATAACGCGTTGAATTGCTTAGCCAAGACTATGTAGGTCGTTAATGTACCTGCAGATTAACACTTGCATAGAAGATTGCCTACATTAAGTTTTGAAAACATTTAGGCCAGTAATTGCTTTATTCTTTCTGTAGCCTCCCTTACGAAACCTTTGCCTGACATTTCTCTTCCCTACATTAGTAAGAGCGAAATATGTCTGACTCTTATTGTATCAGTCATCATATTGCGTTTTAATCTAAACATTTTGATCGACTCGGGTCAAATTCTGCGTTTCCAAAATATGAATATAGAAGAAAATCAAGCAAATGATATTTCAAACCGCTGTATTTCTGGCTTAATTGCACGTTTGATTATAAAAGCTTATAACTAAATAACACCAGATCTTCTTTCTTAATCAAATACTTTATATTATCACTTAAAGATAGCACTTAAAGTCTGCCAACACGCAGAGGTTAGAGACTCATAGTTACAAACGAGCCATAAACGTACCTACCCAACAAACATGTTGTATAAAAACCACCATCATATTATTAATCAATAGATAATAACTTATTTACCTACTGTAGTTACTTTGATACTTAAATCGATGCATTTGTGAATTCAAGAAGAATATTTACTGACAGTTTAGGAAAAGAAGTTGCAACGGAGTATTTCAGTACTGCTTTACAAAGCAAGGAGTTTTCTTATCGGGTCAGCCCAACTTTGGTTAAATAGAATTTTATGTTTTAAAAGCTTGTTTTTTATTTAGGAATCCCGATGTGATCATCCTAACTATTTCGTGCACCAAAATTCGGAAATAGGTTTTTCATCCCATGAGCGCTTTCGTTTGGTGTTAAACCATTGGCCCTGTTGCTTCCGAACAAGTAGGGAAACCTCACAGATCGTTTTCTAAGGAGTCGGTTTTTGATTGCTATGAACTTTCGTTAGAGAACCTATATTTTTCTAAGGTTGCTTCAGGGCCTACGGATTTTCTAGTTTTTCCTGCCCTAACACATCAATTCATAAAGCTAAGCGTTAGCTCTGTTTTATTCTTACTAATACTAATATAAAAGATTTTTGTGGTTGCTACATTCCTCGGGTCGTTGTTGATTTTGGAAGACACTCAAGAAAGTGACAGACAGAACAAAACGTGATATGTTGAATGAGAGATACCATACATTTTCTCATCATTGTTGAATTATTCGCAGCCAAGAATTATTACTCTCGGTATTTCTAAATGGAACTGTTGTCAAGCGTCTATTACTGCAGAAATGGTGTTCGAGTGTCTTAATTTGCTAAATTACAACTTCTGATGTATATTCCCTTATACTCAGCATCTAAAGCTCTTAATGGATATAGAATGTTTGAAATCATGATAACTTAACATAGCAATAAACATGAGGTGCACAAAATGGATTTCCTAGCCAATTTGCATACATTTACAATATTTTATTGGTTAGTTTATAGGGAAAAATTCCTTTTGGAATCACAAGGCTGACCCACATACTGCAGAATGGCTTTGTCTAGTAGATATTTTGCAGCAGATTGTCCAGTTATAGGAACGTACTCCCTTAATTATTTTCAAAGATATCATGTGTTTTTGAGTATGCCGACAATTTCATTATTAATAACAGCCTCCTTGGAAGGAGCATATCAACATTGAACCTCACTGGATTAAGAAAATCTTTTCATTTACGAAACATAAATTAACTGTCACTGAAGTTGATTATTGTGAAGAAAGTAACTTAAATTTGTGGTTAGAGGTTCTATCGAAATTGCGACTAGTTTCATTTCATTTCTCATCCCTTATCAGTTCATTAGAGAAGGACTTTCAATCGAGTAATGCTTTAAGTCGACTCAGATGTTTTCACCAGAAGGCGAGTTTTCTAGTAATTTCAGCATCTCTTGTTTGAAACGTGATCACGGCACCAAATCAAGAGTTGTTGAAGTAATGGATTTCATGTCCAATAATTGTCTGCAAATTTTAAATCTCCTTTTAAAAACGTTACATATTGTTCACTTAAGAATTCTTTGTCCACGGTAACTGCCAAATCTTTATAATAATAACAACAAATTAATATCTATAGCACTGTAATAAATTTTGATGCTTTTCATACCTTTTGAACATTAAAATACATGGTTAGTGTATTTCCTACCATTAACATTTGATCTCCATCAACATCACCAACACAAGCATCACCACGATTATTCTTAGTATTTGATTGTTTTTATGCGTTTACAATTTGACAGGAATTAGCAACGTAGTAATTATTACGATCACCCTCCTCGTTCTCTTCCTCGTTCTCTTCCTTATCGTCGTCGCGGTAGTCATCGTCGTCATTATTAACATTATCATCATCATTACCTTTACTATCTACATCATCATCATATTCTCCACAACACTACTACTACCACTACCATCATCACAATCACCATTACCATCACCATCATTATCAAGTCATCACGTTCATCATCATCATCATCATCATCATCATCATCATCATCATCATCATCACCTTCATTATCATCACCATTATCATCATCATCATCATAATCATCATCATCATCAATATCTTATGGCCTCTTTGTAATAACAGTCACGATGTATCATAATTACTGCCCCAAAGAACAAGAGAAATAACCCCGGAGCTTTGTCATTTGCAAGCTCTAACAAAACAATGGCAAATATCTTGCCCTTTCCCCTCTTCGTCTCACCATCCTTCCGTGGTTCTATTTTATGATATTCTCTTTTCTTTTCAAATGGCTCACGTGATCATGTACGACTCGACCCGTTGAACTCTAATATTTGTACCATGATACCACATTCTTGAGATATATGGTTAGTGTGGCTTGGTGGGTCTTTGTTTTGATTAAGTGATGAGCAAATGTATAACTAACACCGATTATTATCGAAATGTTTGGTCAAAGTTCAAAGCTAAACATGCCAATAATAATTCCTTAGCAGAAATATGTGTCTCGTGACACAACGCTGCACCTATTTGTCTCCCAATTACCTTGTAGACCTCATTACTTTAAACCTAAGTTGTTTCTCAGATATTTCTCAGATAAAGCTGAATGTAAACTCTTATAGAAAATATTTTTCTTAGAAATGTACGACAATCTTTTTAATTTTCGAATACCGAAAGATGATTTTTTTTGTGAGAGATAACAAAGTTCTAGTATTTATTCCCACGTCACACTCAGTACGGAAATGTCTGGATTTCCGCAAAGAGACAGAAATTGGGTAATCGTGTCACGCCAAGATCTGTTATTTCATGTTGATCAACACATGTCGTATGGTTTTTAAAGTAAATAAAAGGGAAAGCTAAAGAGGGCGCCATCCTATCTTTGCTGTAATGAAAAACATGGACAAGCTGTTTATATAGAAAGAAATCTGATATAAGCATTAGCATCCAACATGGAAAGGATAACGTTTGTTAGTGAATTCAATTTATGTTTACAGTATGCAATTGTTAACCGACTGCACATTTATCATGTTTGTTATTAAGGAGTTAGTAACCAATGGATGCTCGAGAGTATCAGTGCTGCACCCAATCTTTTTAAAACTTCATGACTTCAGTCGGACTCTGTTCCTTTCATGTTTTACAACTTCTCTTAGAGTTTTCAAGTGCAAAATGTCCCTACGCCTGTTTTTAGGGTAGGCGGAGATTAGGTTTGGGCATATTGAATTAGTTGCATGTTGGTGTTTACAAGAGTTCCAACACTGAATGAATAAAGTGGTATGGTAGGTTCTTACAGGGGTCAAAATAAGGAACATTTTGAGTGATCGAACGTTCCTAGAGATAGCTTTTTATTTTGTAGCAGGACCGCGACAATTGACGGTGGCGCACCCGCTGTGCGGCGATAGAGTCACCGCAATGGGAAACTGGGTTTCTGGGGGCGTTCTTAGCTTTCCAGTGGGCTGCGAGAAACAAAAAACCTTTTCAAAAACGCATCTAGGGGACATCATTGAGTGCCATTTTGTGGCTATTGTTTTCTGGGATATATTATATTTTCCGCATGTAGAACTGAGACTGCCATTGTCTCCTGGGATATATTGTATCTTCCGTACTTAAACTAAGATTGTGCATCAATATTTTTGCCCTAAGTATGAAAATTTCAGAGAAGATAATTTTGCCAATAACAAAATGACCTTGGAGGTGGGTCACTGCCATGGCCATACAAAGTTGAAAATCTTGAATTTCTAGTTTTGGCTAGAAAATGCACTTTAGAACCGTTCGAGCATCCCAAAAGCCACTCAAGTGGCGCTCGAAAGTCGCCAAATTTTTTCGGCATAATCGATTTTTTATTCCAGTGTACTGGTACCGAAAATTCTAGAAGCAAACTTTCCCCAATTATTTCCTCGTGTGCTCCAATATACCATGCCGTTGTTGGGCTGTTATGATTGGCAACAATAACCGTGCGTTCAGCAGTCTCGAAGAACCGGAATCAACTCGATGTAAAACAGGAGGCCACTCACAGAAGATAGATGACAGGGGTGGAGGCTTTAGTCCCTGTACTTTTTTACCAATTTATGGGTTTTTTGTCAAAGAGAATAGAAATAACCCTTAAACAAGAGAGCAAAGGAGAAATAAGTTCTGTTTCAAGTTTTAATCATCAAAAGATACAAAGTATTTATATCGTATCGTATGTCTCTTTTTATGGAATGGACTTCAGGAGAGTGCACATTTCATTGCGTTTAAAAAATGCGAGTGACACAAGTATCTTAAACATCAAAATGGCTATCTTTAACTGTAAATCCAAGTGTAATCTCATCCTGTAATCAACAACAGGGTAAAATGTTTATTTATTTTTGTGACATTGTTCCGATTCTCCACTTTCGTTGCTTTAGAAGTGTTGTTCTTCTCAAAATAGCCGCTTCTTCGTAAAACCCAAAGTTCAACAATTTCTTACACAGCGGACTTTAAAAACAAATTTGAGAACAGAAAACCTTCAGCAAAATAGACCTGGCGCGATAATGTGCTCAAAAGAGTTGTAGATATCAAACGATGGACACGTTTTAACGGGT
This sequence comes from Alatinidae sp. Z8VKAUB7J3, assembly GCA_010016025.2. Classification (NCBI taxonomy): domain Eukaryota; kingdom Metazoa; phylum Cnidaria; class Cubozoa; order Carybdeida; family Alatinidae; species Alatinidae sp. Z8VKAUB7J3. The sequence goes on from JAAAKM020006971.1 coordinate 113,386,376, forward strand.
TTCAGGTGCTCGTAATTCTGAGCAGACCGTAGTGCGTTACCGGTTATGATCCTGCTTTTTAACCAGTGCGGTCGACAGTAGGTTTCTCCCAGATTGCTTTATTAATTCTAACCATACACTTCTCTAGTCCAGGTCTGGTGTTGTTGTTTTCTTTTGCACAGAAATTTTAAATTTGTTCCCTCTTTAGATTTGTTCCCCGTTCCCTGCGACAGTAAAACTGTATCGCAGGTTTCTTTTGCGCACAGCAGTCTCTCGCGGTATTATCAAAAGTCCTAAATAATTACGCATTTTACTAAACGTAAAGTAAACCTAAAGAAAAACAAATAAATGGTCAATTTATGATCCATGTCAGTCGTTTGTAAATTCTTCAATTTCATTTATATGATTCTTCATAGAGATTGGCTCAACTTGTGACAAGTAGGAACATCATTCACCAAGCTGACCAAATCCTGAGAAGTCGTATCACGCAGCAAGTTAAAGAACTACAACGTAAGATTTACATTTCGTTGTCAAAATTGCTGACGATGTTATTTTCTTCACTTATGTTTTGGTAACGCAAGTACTTAACTCGCATTCCAGATCGACAGAAACATCAGATTTAAAGGGTTTAGACCCGAGATTTTCTTTATTTACTATGAAGCATTTTAACTTTACTGTTGGTGAAATATTGCGTGGCTAGGTATTTTGGGTACACGGTTTCGTGATGCCTTGTACTGTGCTGGGTGCTTCAATATAATTCCTTTCCAAATATGTGCTATGCCATGCATTTAAATTCAGTTGATCCTCTGTTTATACGCGACATTAGGCTATACATGTATGACTTCGGCCAAAATTCAAGACTTTCGAATGCCTTCCCCTTCTCGACAATTGTAAAAATGTCCAGGACTTTACTACGTCGCTTTTTTCATGATTCCCCCAAAGCCTGCCAGCTCGTTAGATTTTTGAAGCAGTGTAAGGACATTGAAAGGTTAGACAAAAAGTATATTGCCGCTTTCGTGGAACCTGCTCTTTTAATTAGCATGTAGATTATTGTAAGTAAGATATTAATCCATCACGTAAAGCACCTAATTTGGACCCTTTCGATGCACACGCATAATAATGTACAGAAGGAGAATTTTTGTTATATATGGAATCCCCACTTTTACGGCATTAAGAGCACGTATACTGAATGGCTCCCAATAACAGTACAGCAAACAATTTGTCTATCTCTTTAAATTAACAAACATCTGTGATAGGAATGACCACCATTAATAAGTTTTGTTAGAGAATTTTCCTTAATGAGATGACGTCTGTGTATGCCATCATGCAAATTTCGAATGTATATAGAGTACATAGCGATGACGTCACAGAAACCTTTTTTCGAGAAAAGCCAAATATAATTACATCACAGTGTGAACACTGTCACCAAACGGCAATACGGTAAACGGCAATACGGCAAATGGTATACAAAATAACGTATTCATATCTCATATCAACTGCGTGAAACGGCTGTTTGAATTTCCAAAGGGCCTAAGGAAACATAAAATTATGATGTTAGCTCAAATGACAAGGTTTTGGTAGTCATGAGTCAAAGTTTTATAAAGACTGTATCTCGCCCATTACTGGAGACATCTTCCTCAAATTTTGACAAATTGTGTATATCAACAAGAGAAATGCAACTAGTGGGAAATAGTTTAAAATTTCTAAATTTATTAAATTGTGACGTCACACTTACGTGCTTTATCGATTCCAAAAGTACTGGTACGTCATTTAAGTAAATATTTATTAGCCGAAGCAGTGTTTTGTGATTTATTGAAAGCGATAGAAAAGGTTTTTGATATTTGCGATACGGTGGAACGATTTTAGAAGGAAAAAAGATGACCAGTTAGAGAAAATGTTCGCCCGGAGAGACTCCCCCGACATCTTAGATCTTCTTAGGCAAACCTCAAACGAGTTTGTGACCAGCTCTGCCTGCTTAGGAAATGGCGCATTAAATGTATGATTCCTAAGCTTCGTCTACCTATGTACTTATGTTATGATAGCATGTTAATTCTTGTATTAGATGCAAGTGATCTAAAATTTCCTGCAGTGTTTCCCTTGTATCTATTCTTAAAAATCGCACAAAAGAGGGAAAAGCAGTTTATACCTAAAAGCAGTACTCATTTTAGCTCATTCCTTCAAAATTAGCTACATAATACTTTCAAGTGCAACGTCATACATTTCTGTATCTTCTTATAATTTGGAAAGTTTGCGTGCACTTTCCTACAGTTCTATTCATTTTTATAATTTATACAAAACATATTACATTGCTCTGAAAATTTATTGCCGATTATTCTGGTAAGCGGGTTTCCAGTTTTAGTACTAGCTTTACTCTGATGTCTATTACCATTTCTTATCTCCTTCATCCCAATCTATTTTTCGCCTGCCCTCTTATGCGATATCTAATGTCAATTCAGTCAAATTGTACTCAAATATACTTTAGTGCATTCTATTTCATCAAATCCAGTATTTTATTGTGACTTGCAATAGAAAGTTATATTTCAACCCATATGCGCTCGGAGGATACTGTAACAGTAGCTTTTTTCTTTTTTTGCCTGTAAATGCAGATAGTACGGAATCGGGGAGCACGTCTGTCAAAGACCTGGCAACTATAATGAATAAGAAGAGGAAGTCTTTCCTAGAACGTTTAAAAAGTGACGAGACTTTAAAGAGATGCTTGGCTGACCGTATTGATGAAACCATGAACACTACAGATAACAACCCGGTAGACGATGAATCGCAGGAATCCGTTGATGTTACTGTTAATAAACTGGTGCTGCAGGAGGTAGTAATTGCCATGTATACGGAATTTAGTGATAACAATTGATGCTTGTGCTATCACTAGAGCTTTACTGACGTATAAGGAGTGTACGAGATAGGTGCATAGTTTTGTAGAAGCTTATAATAGACACTATGCCGAAAGTACGTATGATCGTCGTAGGGGAAGAGGGAAGTTGGCACCAAGAAAACACACAAAACAGAATTTGGAAGGGGATAGATCATGTTATTTAGCTTTGGAAATTTACTTTGATGATCTGCGTCCTATTATCCAGTGTAGTGTAACCACAAATTGTTAACTTAAATATACCCGAGATATAGTCCTGATAATATGTTACATTTTCGTTTTTAATATCCTATCAACTTATAATTAGTGACAATTTTTGGGTATATTAGCTTGTGTGACCCTAATCCAAGGATTTGATCGATACAGCATTATGTGTACATGTCGTGACGTTGCTACAGGTTCAAAATATCTGGAGTAACTAACTTCCTCTTTGTTGTATCTTGTTCCATTATTCATTTTGGGGTACGAAAATATTACGAACAAGGGTATAATAAAATGCCAAAATTTGAGCGTTAGTAGGCTACTTTTTGAACGGTTGCGAGTATACCTGTACGACATGCAAATACATGATTATTTTTGTTATTGCCTTAGATTTTGTATCGAATCACGAGTTTGTTAACTTCACGCTTGAACCACTGATACAGTTGGTCAGCCGGCCGATTATTGTTTGTACACGCGTGCTGGCGTCGATGAAGATAAAATACGGGCGCTTATGATGATAAGGGTTGTGGAATGTGTTTTATGGCGCTGTTTTGGGGATCGACTGACGTTAGAGTCGCCCCGAGTATCTTTATCAGATGCACGCATTTTACTTACAAAATACAATATAAAGTGTGCAACTAAAAGTTTTCAAGCTGTTTATTGGAGAAACCCTGGGTGCTGGGTTTATATAACAATTTCTCCCACTTAGTTTAGTCGATAGAAAACATTCGCGTATATCTCTGTTCCGCGTCAAGGAATTCTTTGTCCGACTTTGCGCTAGAACACAACCTTATCTACATATAAATCAAAGCGAGGTACAAAGTCTAATCTCAGGCGACCTTGCTGCGCGATGCAATCGATTTTTTTACTTGTAGAAAAGATTCAACGTTGCGTTTTTGTGGTCATGACTTAAAAGTACGTCTGATATTGATGTCCAGTGTGTTGTTTGCATAGTACCAGGGTACGCCTCGAGACCTGTATCATTGCCACCGAATTCGATTGTTTAGTAATAGCGTACTTGTGTCGAAGCCCAACTTTGAACTGCTCTCCATTTGAATATTGAAAAGAGAACGTTAAGATTAACTTGAGCTAAAAGAGTGTTCCGCTCTGTAACATCCACCCGTACAAACTTACCCTGTTTTCAGTGAGATATGTAATGCATTTGTATGCTGAGATACGATTGTAAATGAAAACATGATCTAGTGTTGGTTGTATCACCATTCGCTTTAACTTACCCCTTCAATTAACCTTGATGAAATCACATCACTGTAAATGTATAGATGTACATATTATGCATAGATACGTACATAATGCGATTGTGATAACAGACTGACAGAGAAAATTGTTACAAGAAAGAGAAACAGAAATACTTATGCATCTTATGTTGTGCTCTTTTGTTTACCGTTTGTTGTCGCGTGCGAATTCGCTAAAAACAGAGGCGTGATCAGTAATTTCAAACACGGGAGATGGGGTGTAGCTGTATGGAAAACAAAATACTTGTGAATATACCATCAGTTGCGAGAAACTGTTGGCTTATATATTTTCAAGGGATTTTTCAGATGCATGGTGTTTCACATGTGTTGTTCGCCACTAATCGTGACTAGTGCTTAGAGCTCGAAACAGATTTATTACGAATTGGGAAGGCTTTAAAGACTGGGGTTTTCACCCGATTCCTTCCTCCCAGGACGCTCCATAGATTTCAGGTTTTTGCAGAATGAGTTAAGAGTCGAAAAACAAAGATGATGGACAGCGCCTCGACCGAGCGTTGTCGCCTTCGATCATGTCACACTTGATAGGTGTCATTCTTCTACTTGCTGGTCCTACACATTTGGACCGAGAAGGCAAGACTCTAAACAATATTCTGTGCATCTTGGCTCTTAACTAATATAACCCCCACGTGCAGCTTACAAGAATCCTGTAAAAGCCTGGACGACTCTTCTCTGTGAAACAAAGAAGTGTATTTGGGTCTGCAGCATTCGAGTGGTCTGGAGTCGTAAATCTAGCCAATAATTGCCCTTTATTTATTAGTTAGCCTGTTTGGTGGTTTTTCTGTTTATTTGGGGTTAGTTTCAATGTCGGGCTCACTGCTCATCAGAGGTCTTTGATTGAGAGACTGCCATCAATTATTTGGGGGGGGGGGGGGATTTTATCACCCGACGAGGTCGATTTCTATGATATCCATTTACCATTCTCTCTTAGTGGCCCACATCCACATTGCAATCGTTGTTCTGAACGTACTAAAACTAATACCCAATAAACCCGTCACTGACAAAAGGCGTAACTGTCAGGGGACTGAGCCTTCTCCGTAATTTGACTGTAAATGTTTATGTGAAAATTTTTCAATGTTACATGAATTTTTTGTCGTCAGCTTCACGCTGCTCCAATTCATTTCTGGAGGTCAATGCCAGTGAATTACTGAATTTTCATTGCCAACGAATGGGATTTAGTAATCAATTTATCTAACAAGTAGATGCTTGAATCACCAGATAACTGTTTTCTCCTTTCTGTTTTTTGCTGTTTGTCTAAATCTTATTTCCATTCCAGCTGGAATGGTGGATGGCATAGACCTCCCCCTATTTTCAGTCACTCGCCCCCATCTACATTGTAATTGTCGTTACAAACCATTCTGAAATCAACCAAACAACGCTTTCAAACCACAGTATCTTTACAAAATGCGCAAATTAAAGCCCAAACTAATGAGAGAACCTCGATCGGTGGTGTGACAGGGTGTTTTCACAGGGATCTACCGCCTTAATATTCTACGATAAATCTAACTAAAACCATTCCTTTCTCGCCTCCTTAATACTGTTGTGTATAGGAACACATGAAAAGTTCACCAATTGTGCGAACGATACATGATTTACTTATAACAGGGGAGGAGAAATACCGTTAATTCGGTAAATTTTCTTATTGTTCCAACACCTTCGTTGTGTTTTGACATGTTTATTATTTTTCTTTTCCTCTTTCACCTAATGGGAGCAACGTTACTTGTCAGTCTTTCGGCAAGGAATTAATGTAATATCTGTTCTCATTGGTGACATTTTCCCCATGATCCATGAGAGGCAGACCTACTGGGTGGCTGGGCCGGTGTGTTTCTCTGCCCGGTAGCCTACAATAAGGGACATTGCTCTCGGACGTCCTAGCTACCCTTTATTTATTAGTTAGCCTGTTTGGTGGTTTTCCCATTTAGTAACGTAGTTTCAAAATCGGGCCCACTGCTCATCCGGGGTCTTCGATTGAGAGATTGCCACGTCCTGAACTGCATAATGTTCCTTAAATGTATTACGGCTGTGAAGCCCAGCTTTCGAGGAAAAATTCATTGGCATTCCAAAATTTACAAAGAAAGTCAATATCTTTGGGATTTCCTACGAATGTGAACAAGATTTCTTTAAAGTCGTTAACACCCCCCCCCCTCCCCCCCTGAACAAGACAATTGACTTGCTAAAGGTCAAAACTAAAGCAAAAATTTATATGAGAAAGTTCCTGCTTAAAATTAGGCTTATAACAGTCCCACGAAATCACGACGTACTCTATTGTAACTATTCTAAACAAAAGTCCATACGAATTCTTCAAAAAAGATCTTTTGGCTTCAAGCTTGCATGCAAATTGCCTTGAAATATATTATCGCAGCAGGGTCTGCACGGCGTTTTTAGGCTTGCTGTGAGCCAATTTCCACGTGCTCCTAGAGGTGTGAGGGAACTCGTGTTTACGCCAAACTCAGGAAAACTCACATTACAATCGAGTGTAACAAGAGAGCATGTAAAGATCACTTCGCCCACTCGTTTGCAGAACACAAAATCGTGCTTGTGTTACCCAAGAGTTTGAAAATGGTATCCTGTGTAAGTTTCTGGATTGCCCATATCCTACCATTGACATGTGGCTTTCTTGTACTCGCACTTGATGATACGAGCCGTTTTGACTGCCATCCAGATCCAAAGGCAAATAAAGCAGACATGGAATTACACTGAAATGAAACTTCAACATAGTTTGAAGTCAAGAATTTCAAGGTCTATTAAGCAAAAGTAAAGGCAACCATATTGTAGTCAGGCGTATACACTTCTAAGTAGAGGGCATTAAGTTTATGAAAGGACTGGGTTGCTATTGAGAGAGCCCATTGCCCGTGTGAAGTACTTCATAACGCTTGTCTATACCTTGCTAATGGTAAGGTACTTGAACTCCAATCATATCTATCGTACCCGATCCACGCTAGTTTAGATTGATATTTGTGTGCATGTAGCCTAGATAGCGAATCAAAAGGCTCAAAGACGCCTTCATCATTGTAGCTGTTCTGCATCAATCAATAGCCCACTATAGGCCCACTATAAAGGTTGCTCGCCTTACACCAATACCGCTTGCTTTCTTTAAAACATTGGAAAATGTAACAGTTATATTACGGTTGCAATAATGATAACCATCGCATGTAGCTTCAGTCCTCATTAATTACAGATGCTTTCCATGATCTGCCAGAGGCGGTCCTACTAGATGTCAGAACGTGACTCATGGCTTATTTCGCCGTCTGGTTCCCACTATTTGAGGTGTTGGCACATGGATGTTGCATATATGGACCTTAATCTGACTAGCGAGCATTACCTTTTCTCCATTTAGGTCTCTCATTACTTTTCACACATTGTGTTTTAGGTCTCCTGTTAACCTTTGATAAGCAGTATTGATTAGTTTGCGTTATTTATGGCTGTTCTTCATAGAACATCAAGTGCGTTCTGAAGTTTGATTGGGAAACCGATTTGCTTGTGTCCTTTCAACGCAATTTTTATCGCTTTCCAGGTCTGGTTAAAAGGGGCTTTTGAGGATCTTATTTAGCTCCATGCAATAAACATCCCCACCAGTGGGGACCATTCCTGACTATACTCCCTTCAGTACTAGAGCGCTGTGTTACTGCCTCATTGCTAACAAATTGATTCCATTCTATCTTTAAATTCAGCAGCTGATGTCAATGCTGTATAGGTCCGGAGTTGTCTGACTTGACGTTGGTATCAAGTCCATGTTTTACAACTGTACGTAAACAATAGGATTAAACAATGATTGTATACACTAATTTTATTAACAACAGTAAAATCATGGGAGCAGACAACCCTCTTGCCTTCTTAAAGATCAAATGCAGGTTCCGCTTCTTAAATACGTGAGACAATAGCATAGTCACTAAGAAGATAGCGGCAAAGATAATCAAAGCAGTAAAGGTTGAGTAATTTAACACTATCTTGGAAAAATCAGATTCGTTTCTGAGGCACATGGGTTCTGTTTTGAGGAGTGATAATGTGCCCACCCATCTTGTTCACCAGGCTGCTGTGGGCTGCCAACAGTACCTACCTGTACCTGTGAAATCATCCATCGATATACTGTGCCATCACGGAGGCTTGCTAATTCGTTGCAATCCCTTCTGTGTGTCACTGAATAAAGTGATATACCAGCGTACTGAGCTTCTCAGATGAGCTCTATGAGCACTTTGAATTTTACCTCAAGTCTATATAGATTAAGCAGATCACCATCGTAACGAAACCCAATTTTCATGCTAGGCGATTGATTGATGTTTTTATAGTCAATCATAAGCATAACCACGGAATAAAAGCCAAATAATATTTGTGTCATTTCACAGCTTTGCTATACGCTGCGGCTTGGCCAGAAAGCTGAGTCGTTTCACAATCAATTATAAGTCTAGAATCTACATCTGAATACAGGTCCCTTACCATTCTTGTAAGCTTTGCTGAGCATCCAAGCTTTCCAAGGATGAGAAAGAGAAAATTACACGGAGTAGTGTCATTCAATTGGATTCTACAGCTTCCCTTTAATTATCAGTTAACTTCGATATAATTCCGTGTTATCTTCCCTCGCAACACCAAGGAGGATTAAAGCTTTGCAATCTTCAATATTCTAACTCTTTATTGTTTCAGTGGCGGTTACACCTCCCTCCCATATGTAAACACTTCGTGCCACAATAAAACGGAGTATGTAGAAAGTGTCACACTAAGCCAACATGTTGTAAGGCATTCTCTAGTAACGTTTAGTAACGTTTAGTGATATTTAGTAACGTTTAGTGAACTTTTCAACAAACATATACTTACATACTTCCTTTACCAGAGTTTGGGCTGGTCAAATATAATTTATTTTCTTTCGCCTTTTGTACATAAGACGTACTTTATCAAAGTATGAACATTAAAGACGAAGCTGAGCTCCATCATGCACAAAATGCCCACGTTTCTATCCTTTAAGTCAGGTCCCTACTTATATCAGACCTCTAAGGCAAACTTATCTACCCAACATGTGAGTAATATATTTTTGAATTTTTAATTGCTTTTATGCAGACATGTTTTTCCTACATCTTTGTCGGTTTTACGTCCAAGAAAAATTACTAAAAGTTACTCTGCTAGTAGGTGAACTCGGCTATTTGTTGTTGTACTATTATAACACACCTGCCACCATATTTGGACTGTGTGGAAGGATGCGCTTATAAATTGTGAACTCTACAATTTCAGCGCTTGGTTGCCGTTAAATCTCAAGGCTCATAAAAAAGTCATCATTGGGACGGGTATCCTACTTTGGGTGAAAAATCATCATTTATCATCATCAATCACCATCAAATATCATTTAATAAAATAATATATTTTTGTAGATTATTTTGGGGCTATAAGATTTTAAATCTCAATAATTTGGAAATACAAAAGTTTATTGGCGACTACATTTTAATGCATATTCTTTTATTCAACGATATCTTTTAAGGCCAAACACGGGTTTACGGTGTTGTTATTGGATATGGCCACAAAGAAAATAGAAGACTGTTTTACTGTTAACGATTGGTTTCCCTGTTGTACTTTATGTTTGTGTGCAATTATAAAAAGAAACAATCATAAAGCTTCGATCGTTAGGAAAGCTGACAGCAACGTGTATTCATTTATAAGAGGATTAAACTCCAAAATGCGCAGTTTAATCAATAACAAGCCTAAAGAAGCACCATTGTCGACTTCCTTTGTAGTGAATCTTACATCACCTATGGCAATCATGATATGACTGATTTACGATAAGGGTACCCCCCTCTCTCTATTTTTAGTAATTATCTAATTCTATTTTCTATACTTACATATAAATACCGGCTCTTACAAATCAATAAGGCATGCACATTTTTCACTTCGACTTCAAGTAAAACCGTTCGTAGTAATTTAGGTCTTAGCTAGTTTTGTTACTCGAAGATAACAACCTTGTCGCTACCATTGCGCATCGAAGCCTTACAGTTTATGATCATCACATCACGTAAGCTATATCGTCATTAGTCTGGCAACCCTCAAAAACGCTGCTACCAACTATGTAGGTCTTATGTGCTACTAGGTTAAAGCGTACCAATGAATTTCAATTTGTAAAGCAATAGAGGCTGTGGCCAGTTACCATGTTTAATCGTTCGTAATTTCCAGTTGATCACTACGTCACAATCGCAATGGTAGTTATATAAATAGTTTGAAGTCCCTATCCAATTTTCCAAACGTACACCTCTTGCCCCTTACCTTTGGCAAACTTTAAGTGCTATCCGTAAGTACTATAATGGTAAAAAAGTTTGGTTATAAGCGCTACAGATTTTAGATAATGAGATTTACGTGTACCAAGGTCACCGGTCAACTTGGCATTTCAGGAAAATTTTTGTAAGCTTTCATCCTTGGCCTTGAAGTTAGTCTGAGTGGTTACTGAAAACCGTCAGAATTGTAAAGTTACTGCTTCCATATTTTTATTGGTGAGAAGAAACTGTATTAATCAGTACTCTCTTAACTCTTAGTAGATGAGAAATTGTGTATTTGGAAAGCAATCCATTCTCTAAGCAGAATTCGTAAGAAAATTGTTTTCGCAACAACTTGGTTAGCTTTCTAGCAACTCACTCCGGGTGTCTATAAGGGCGCTTGTCGTTTAAGTGTTTTAAAACCACAAACAATAATATAACCAGTGTATAGAGTAAAACTTTATTGGATTCTTGCACAACATTTCGGCATTCACTGCTGCCATTTTCAAGTGAAGAACAAAGTTAGATTAGTGAAGATTAGAAAATATTTGGGTTGTTGTTTTGCTAAAATAACTTCATGTATAAAAGCGTGCTGTTTAGGTAAGCGTAGCGCGGAATATTATAATAAGAATAACGGACGTACAATGTTTAGTTCAGAGTTAAAAGGAATGAGTATACATGGGGTGGATATAAAGGGACGTAGTACAAATTATGATAAAAGGTATTAACTATACGGTAAAACGTTAAAAGGGTGTAACAAGAACTAAAATGGTTTGTAAAATTAGTGTTAAATTCTAAAAGGAGCTAAAATATTTTCAGGGGTTGTGTGTACCCTTTGTTCTTGCGATTGATAGAAGGGGAGCGTTCTTTGATCAAAATGGCTTCCGCTATTTGTAATTCTATTGTGTCCTTTGGTCTGAAGATTGTTGACATATGTCAGTTTTCTCCAATTCGCCATGGGATTTTTTGGCGCTCTTTTATTGCATCGTTATAGTTTTGTTGTTTGGCTCTTGTTGCCAGGGTGTTTGTGGTATATCCAATGTAGGCGCTGGGATTTCATCCAGGTTCAGGGCATGTGCATTGATATACAACATGATGGTCTTCGATATTTTGCTTAAACTGAGGAAGTGTGGAGCGTTTGTCACGAGCGCGCCACGGGGCAGCAAAGTTGGAATATTCAAATTTGATGCATAGAGGGAAAATACACGGGCATCACCATTGGGCGTCAGGTGCGTCAGATGACGCATACCTTATATGGGGCACGTCACAAAAAACGTGTCTTGTGTGAATTCAAAACAGTTTAAGAAGGCTTGTCCTACTGTAACCCGATGGAGCAGAACACTATCAAATTCCCGGTGCACCCCTAATGGGAGAGACGATTACATTATATTACAAATTTAGCAGTTTCGATTACTTGGACACTCGTGCTGTGCAGAATTTCTATTACACGCTAATATGACGTACGAGCATTTCAACATTAACTATTCATATTTGTAACAATCAGTCATCTTAGTAATCGCCGTGTTTATTGTTAGTTATAGGCCTACACACTGATGTCGCATCTACCCGATCGTTGGAAAATGTTGGTCTTGTGTTGTTTGCAATTTGACGTCGGAGAATTATCGGACTATTGTCTATGGGGAATGCCCCTTGAATGATTTTTCATTCCGATTTACCGATACGTACACTGCTAAAATATGCAAGTAACCATTTGTAATCGCTAATTAGAATAATATGGACTGTATCTGACGTGTTCATACTTATCATATCCCAATAGTTTGTGTTTAAAAGCAAGTTGTATTCCTCGCTTGTTTCAGTAGTTGAGCAGTAAACGTTGCAAGCTTGACAGCCGATCACCGATCCTTCGAGAGATCATGTCGTGTTGCTGACTTCCAGTCTTAGCCGCCCTTACACGCAGCGTCGAACACCACCACCACGCGTTACACTAAGACAGAACCTTAAGGCGGATTGGTAAATTCATCTCACAAGATGTAATGGGGCGCCGTTATAAGGCATACATCTTACCTCATATTGAGTATTGTAGCCCACTATTACTTGGTATCGATAAAGGTAAGCTAACAAGCTAGAGGACGTTAATTATTACATCTTGCGATCTGTACCATGGTATTCTAAAGCAACTTCGTATAATTTTATTTCAAATTTTATTGGTATCACATCATTAAAAAGACGTAGAGGATTTTAGTCATTAGTTATTGTCTATAAGTGCATGAGTCACCAGGGATCAGGCTATTTACAAGAGTTTTCTAAACTGAAGATATTCAAGTATAACCATGGAGGCTCCAGAGCACTATTACAGTTGCCTAGTTTTTAGTTTAAAATGCCACAAGTTCTTCGTTTAGCTAGCTGTGAACTTATGAAACGCATTGCTTACAGCTATAAGAAACGCAACATCAGTATTAACATTCAAAACACTATCAGGTAAACGTATGGTAATGTAAAATAGACGACCTTCCTTGCCTTCATTCATGTATATGCCACCGCCTATTAATTATATTGTGAACGGTATATGAAGTTTTACATATTTTGTAAATGACTTTTAGATTTCATATTGGAACATTAGCTTTTATGTTTTAGTTTATTCGGTTAATACTAGCGTTTATTTGTACCAGTTTTTGTTCACGCAAACATTTTAACAAGCCTGGCAGCTTCGTTATATTCGTTTCATATCACGCGTTGTTAAGCTCGTAAGCAATGAAAGATGAAGCTTCCGTTGCACTTTTTTGCCATGAACTTCGTATTCCAGGCTGGTAGACACGGATGCTATAGGGGTTACTTAGCTCCCCTAAATTTACTATTAGCTCCCTAAGTTCTCCCGCAAAGATTCAAACATTTACAGAATTTCCTTAAGCATTTTCAAAAGTTCAGTATTCCCAAAATTCAGTATCGTCCTCGAAAGTCCGGAATAATCCGATAATACTTTCCCACATGATTTAATTTGATGGGGTTGCTACGGATATGTGGAATACAGTACCTCTGAATTGCTTTTAAAAGAAGGAGGAAGGAGACAATCGGGTTTGGGATAAACTGCCATGATAATCATAATTCAGAGACAACAAATTGGTGATAAATTTTACGTGGGCCTTCAAGGTATTGTCTCACTTAGAGGCTTCGTGGCAATTAAAAATTATAGGACCAGATGATTTTTTTGGCCCCGAGAAAAAAAGTTATCAGCAAGAGCTCAAAAAATTAGCTCAAGATTTGTCTGTCGAAGATCGCGTGATTTTTACTGGAGCCCTTGATCATCAAGAGGTGATCACACAAATAAGTCAAGCAACCGTTTTGATGCATGATTCAAGAAATGACAATATGCCTTTTGCGATTCTCGAGGCACTATCTCTAAATATACCCGTGATTGCGTCTGCAATCGGAGGGATTCCAGAAACAGTTGAAAATAAGGGGCAGATTATAAAATTAGGAGATGTTCCAGGTTATGTGCAAGCCATCAAGAATCTCAAAAACATGGAAACTCGAGAATGGATTCGTGATCGGCATGATCCTCAAAATATACAGTGTTTGATGGAATCCTGTTTTCATAAAATTTTAAATCAATGAGCTTTATTTGGTGCTGTCCCGATTGTGGTCGAGAATCGCTTCAAGAAGCCTCATGTTCCCTTTGCCGGTCTTGGAAGACTATTCCTGATTTTACAGGCAAACTTCCTGAGCAATCCCACAACCAGGCGAATCTACACAATATTAAAGGGCAAAACATTACGGATTGGCCCGAATATCCGATTACTGTTTTGCAGTCTCAAAGAGAGCGTTGGTTTTGTCGGTTACGTGATCAAAAACCTGGTCGTGTTTTGGAAATTGGCTGTCATCGAAGTGGGGTTCTCAAAACTTTTTTAAGAAAAGGTTGGGAGATTGGTGGCATTGATGTCAGTTATCAGTCAATTGAAGATCAGTGGGCCCAAAACCCCGGAAATTTTGCGGTGGCTCCGGCAGAGTACCTCCCCTTAAAAAATGAGTCGGTTGATTTGGTTTTGGCTGTTCATGTTTTGGAGCATGTCGATGATTTGCACCGAGCCCTTGGTGAAATTTATCGCGTCTTGGCGCCTCAAAAATGGTTGTTTGTTGAAATTCCAGTGAAAGATTTTGGCTTGAGTTGGGAAGGTTTTCGCTTTGCCCGCGATCCCGATCACTGGAAGCAATCAGCAGCTCAAGCCGGACATTTGTGGGATAAAATCCCTCTTTCATCTGAATTTTTAAAAAGTTTAAAAGAGCATCAATTCAAGATAGTTTGTTGTGAGCGTGGCTGGGTTTGGGGAGCCCCTTTGTGGGAACAAGGTTTGAGAGTAATCAACAAGATTCGTAAAAAAGACCAGACAAATCGGCCTCAACTTCCAAATCGATTAATTGATAAAAAACGTGATCGCCAACCTTTATCACCTCCGTCTCCTCGCAGAAAAAATCATTTATGGATACGCAAAATATTGTCCAGAGTCGTCTCTTCGATCGATTTTATCGAGCATCGATGCTTGCCCAATAAAAATCATGGAGGAACGCTGGTGATTTTGGCTCAAAAAAGGTCTGATTAAATATGTCAGAAGCCCTATACGACCTGAGTATTGTGATAGTCTCGTGGAACTCATTTGCAGACTTGAAAATAAGTTTGCCAGCATTGAATCGATCAAAAGATCTTAAGCTTCAAGTTATTGTTGTTGATAATAATAGTGATGAAGAAACCCAGCAATGGTTGAAAGAATATTCTGGAATAGAGGCTGTTTTTCTCACTGAAAACCTGGGGTTTTCTGCAGGTTGTAACGCAGGTCTTCAAAAAGCTCAAAGCCCTTATATTGTATTTCTCAATCCCGATACAGAAGTCTTGCCAGATTCGCTGTCTATTTTGCTTCAATGGATGAAGGCGCATCCCCAAGCAGGAGCTTGTGGCCCTCGGTTAACAGATTCTCAGGGGAATTTGCAGTACAGCACGCGATCATTTCCAACGTTATGGTCAGAATTTTGTCAAGAATTTCGTTTGTCAGCGTTGTTTCCCTATTCTCATTTTTTTGCAGCTTATTATTTGGCCCATTGGCCTCATGATCGAGAGCGGCAGGTCGATGTGGTGACCGGGGCAGTCTTTCTTGTGCGCCGTGAATGTCTTGATGAAATTGGTAGTTTTGATGACAAGATGTCGTTTATGTATTACGAAGAGCTTGATTTGTGTTGGCGGCTCAACCAAGCGGGGTATGCAACCTACTTTGTTCCTCAGGCTAGTGTCAAACATATTGGAGGAACGTCAACAAAAAACATTTCGAGTCGAGCTCGATTTTATTTGCTTCAATCACGGTTTAATTTTCATTTGAAACACGGTGGTCGATCACGAGTGGTCATTTTGTGGATGATTCACTTGATTAGTGCCAGTATTATGATTTTGGGGTTAGGCCTGCTTTATTTGTTGGGTTTCAAAAAAAGTCAAACAAAGAATCTTTTGAGAGTTTATCAAGTCAATTTTCGATATCTTTTTTGCCGTTAAATTGATTAAAGAGTTTATGAATCGTCATTCCTGTAAAGACGAGAATCCCCTTTGGAGTTAAGATATTAGATAACTCATGAAAATAGGTCTGACCATACCCACTCTCGAAGTGGCCGGTGGAGTGAAATGCCTGGTTAAAGTTGCCGCAGGTTTGAGGGAGCGAGGTCATGAGGTTTTTTTGTATTGGCAAGCGTATTCTTTTAAAAATTATCTCAAACATAAAATATTCACTCCCAAAATCACTTGGACAGAAGAGATTCATCGGCTGATTCCGCTGCGCTCTTGGAAAGAGATTCCTCCACTAGATGTGTTGTTTGCCAGTTCCTGGAGAACAGCTGATCCGGTCTCTCGTTGGAGTCAGGAAACGGGAGGACAAGGAATTTATTATATCCAGCATCATGAAGCGATTTGGGATGGAGGGGCAGAAGTTGCGAAAACCTACGATCTGCCTTTGAAAAAGATTGTGATTTCAACTTGGCTTAAAAATATTCTTGAAGAAGAATATCATCAGCAAAGTGTTTTGTGTGTCACCCCGGTTGATCAAGATTTGTTTGAGGTTCAAGATCATCGCCCTGATCGATCCAGGCGAATCTTGATGTTGCATCACACTTTTGCGTGGAAGGGTGTGGAAGATGGCTTGGAAGCATTTGAAAGAGTCAAAAAAGAATTTCCTGATTTGACGCTGGTTGTTTTGGGAGGGCGTCAACAAAATCCACCATTACCTCAGGGAGTTGAATACCATTATCGCCCCAGTCGGCAACAACTCATGGAACTTTACGCTAGTTGTGGGGTATTTTTGTGCCCAAGCTGGCATGAAGGGCTGGGAATGCCCTCAATGGAAGCCATGGCGACAGGGGCTCTGTTGGTGACGACGGATACCGGGGGATCACGGGATTTTGCCGAACACGGCGTGACCGCCCTTGTTTCGCCAGCTCGTCATGTCGAGGCTTTAGCCGCTAATTTGAAATTGGCCTTGGTTCAATGGGAAGGCCTGCAAAACTTAAGAGAAGCGGGCCAGAAGAAAATTCGAGAATTTTGCTGGAAAGACAACCTCGATAGCATTGAATCTTTAATATCTTCTTGACATTCTCAGTCAGACTGTCGTGAAATGGAGATAAGCTAAAACTTGTAAAGGTAGCCTGTTTGAAGACATCCTTTTTATTTATTTCTTGTTTGGTCTTGTTTGTTTTTTTTTCTTGGTGTCGTTTTTATGATTTGAAAGCCGATCTCCCTTCTTATTTTGATTCGGGAATTTCAATAACCGATGAAGGTGCTTATTTGGACGCTCCTAAAAAAATGACTCAGATGGGTTCTTGGAACCTTGCCGAAGACTGGTGGCACTCACAAAAACTGGCTCCTCTTTACTCATATTTGATGGTCAATTGGTTTGATATTTTTGATGTGAGTTTGAAATCAGGACGATTGTTTTCGGTTTGCTTAGGGGTCGTCACTTTGATGATGGTGGTTCTTATCGGCTTTCGGTTGTATGGCATTCGCGGGAGTATCACTCTTTTAACTTTTGTGGGGTCTTCTTATACTTTGACTCATTTTCATCGGGCCGCGATGGTTGAGTCATTACAGCTTTTATTTATTTGGTTGATTATCTTGTTGATGACTTATAGAGAAGCTGTTTGGCGTGAAGCTTTTTTGGGGATGGTTGTCGTCGCTTGCTTGCTGACCAAGCTTTCAGCTCTTTTTGCCCTATCGGGTTTTTTGGTTTGGTATGTCTTTCAAATGGTCATTAAAAAAAAGGTCACAACTGCCTTGTCATTTTTAATGGGTTTTTGTTTTCCCTTAATCTTGGTGGAATTTCAATTTCCTGGTTTTTTGAAGGAAAGTCTGGAGTATAGCCAGCAAAATTTTGGAGGTCTTTTTAATATCACCGGGTTTTTTTGGCATTTTTTACATGTCACCGTAAGAGGGATGTACGTTAGTCGTGAAGCCCCTGTGATGATTTTATTTCTCATCGGTATTTTTTATTGGCGAATTCAGAAAGATCAAAAGTATCTCTATCTTTGGGCCGGTATAGGGGGGCTTTTGGCCACTTGCTTTGTCGACTTGGCGATTCGTCGCTATCTTCTTTTCATGCCCTGGTTTTATATGATCGCCTTAAACGGATTTTCCTTTACTCCTGATTCTCAGAATTCAGTAAGACATTCTCGAAAAAAATCTTGGGTGATTAAGCTGGTTAAGTTGGTGGGAATTTTTTATGTTTTTTCTGGAGTACCTATGATTTTAGGGCATTTTGGCATCATCGCTATTAAATATTGGGTTTTGGTAGGGTTGTTGTCAATGATTGTTTGGTTGTCATTTCCTAAATTTTTTGTCACTTTTCCGATTTCTAAAGAATTGAAAAGATGGTTGCTTATTTTTTCTCTTTTGCTGTTTTGTTTGCAGCAGGGGCGATGGTTTTTTAAAAGAACCCACTATACAGATCAGGCCATTGGGCAATTGGCTTCGTTTTCTGAGCATCACCCTGAGGCAAAAGTCCTTTATGGCAATATTGCTCCTACATTGTCGCTGGACTCAAAGATTTCCAGCTTTTTTCTTAACGATCGCATGGGCGATCCTCGAGCTTGGAAATTCCCCGATACCATTCATGTCATGACCTACACAAAACCTCAGATAGGGTATGAAGATGGTTTTGTTAAAGAACTTTTTGAACTTTACCCGAGGAAATATTTGATTTTTGAAAGGCCTTTTTTTTCAGAAGCTCATATTTCTCGAAGCGTCGGACTTTGGTGTTTGTCAAGAAACTAGCGACAGATTATCGCATCTCTTGGTCTTCTAAAGAAGCCTCATAGGTTATCGGTTAAGATAAATTTGTTATAAACCAGCTTGCGCTATAATTAGACGTCATCCTGAACGCATGTGAAGGATCTCCATTTCAGCTGCTTTGGAGATCTTTCGCTTTGCTCAAGATGACGTCTGAACTGCTAAGTAGTAGCGATATCTTGCTAACCGATAACCTATAAAAGAAGCCTAAGAAGTTTTTTGCTGTTTTTTAAAGTGTCATAATGAAGAAGTGAAAATAGCGATTCTCACTTATAAATTCCCTCCTCACCATCTCAGCGGGCTTGAAATGGGAGCTGACTATATGGCTCGTCATTTGGCTCAGAAGGGACATGAAGTTCATGTCGTTGTTACACGTCGTGATTCGGGGCAATCTTTTTGCCTTGATCAGTATGGTTACAGGTTGTGGAGAATTCCTGTTGTTCCTTTACCCTTTTTAAGATCATTTTGGGAGATAGTTTGTGCGAGCTTTATGATTTTGTGGCTGCGGCCGGAGGTTTTGCATGGCCAGGCACTGTTTCCGTGTGGCTGGTTGGCGGGTTTGTGGGGACGTCTGCTTTCTTGTCACTCAGTGGTTTACCTTTACGGGCGAGATGTTTGTCATCCAAGCAAGTTGTTGAGAGAATTTTTTGGCAGGCAAACATTAAAGTGGAATTTGGTCGTTTTGGCAGCAACCAAACATTGTCGACAAAATGCTTTGAAAATTTATCAACGTGATATTGAGGTCTTTTATTCAGGATTTGAGTCCCCAGCTCCTTGGCCAGTGATCAATAGCCCAGCGCATTCTCTTCTTTTTGTGGGGCGTTTGGTAGCTGACAAAGGTTTGGATATTTTATTGCAAGCCCTTAAAGAGGTTGAAGAACCCTGGACACTCAAAATTGTGGGTGAAGGAGTTATTGAATCTCAATTTAAAAATCAGGCTCAGCGACTGGGTCTTGGCAATAAAATTGAGTGGTTGGGTCGCGTTGAAAATCATCAGATATATGAAATTATGTCGAACTCTCGGGTTTTTGTGTTGCCTTCACGTGAAGAACCTTATGGGGTAGTTCTCTTGGAGGCACTAGCTTGTGGCTGTCGCGTGGTGACAACAGCAGTCGGGGGGATCCCTGAAATTATTGATTCTCCAGATAAGGGGTTGGTGGTTTTCCCAGAAGATTCTCAAGCATTGGCTCGAGCGATCAATCAAATCAAAAAAGACTCTCCCCTTGACAGAGAAATAGTCGAAAAGATTCGGCGAGACTTTAATTGGTCTCATTGTGTTGAAATACTTGAAAGACATTATGCGCATTAAATGGCTGATTATCAGTTTTTTGACTGTGTCACTTTTGGCAAGTCTTGCTTTTTGGCATTATAACTAATGTCCAAAACATTTTGTCGCTTTTGAAGTTTTTGATCAGCTACCAGCGAGTCTCCCCGTTTTTATGTTTCACGAAAATGAGCCTCAAGAGCTAGATGAGCTTTTTATGATTGGGAGCTAATGTGGCGACTAGAGAAATAAAAGTATGTTAACATCGGAGGTCACTTAGCTCAGTTGGTAGAGTGCACGCCGTGAACGCGTGGGTCACGGGTTTAATCCCTGGCGCTGACATATTTTCTATTTCTCTAGTGTTCTTTTCAAAAACAAAGATTTTTCTAGAAACTCATGGTAATTTGTGATAAAAATTCTGAAAGCGTGTCTCCAGTCACGTTAAGTAGTGAAGGAGACATCAGATAATTATACAAACTCGTGAAAATGTTTAAACTGATGAAATTTTGTGAACCGATGTTATATTAACAAGTTCTTTGTCTCACATAAAGATTCTAACTGGAGAACTATTTTTTGAAAAAACACTATCGCCGTGGTCCCCATGCTTTTAACGCCACCGTACCCTTGGTTGTTAAGAAAGATCCTAAGCGCTTTCATCCACCTAACTCACGAACATTTACACATAGTAATTGTATGGCTTGTACTTGGTGTTAACGAGGAGCAAATTTTAGACAACAAGAAATGAAACACCATAGACAATACATGTTGTTGTTTTTTTATAAGCATAACGCCTATAAGCATAAACAGGATCAGATTGCTGAAAAAATAAACATACACAAAGCATATTGTTCAGCCTGTTTTTGTACCCTTTAAGATAATACGAAGCCAACAGCGATACATGTTACCCATGTATCATGATTTTGTTTTGTCCCTTGCTTTAATAATCAGCTTGTGTGGTACTGTATGGGGCACAAGCTCACGACAAATAAATGGGGTGACATTGTATGTTAATGTTATTCTCGACCTATACATGCAGTCGAAGTCAACAGCATGATAACAAACTTCGGAAAGCCTGTACCTACCATAGAAGCCTTAAATTATTGTTGAACAGTATCTGAGTAGAATTTGTCTGGATTTGAATTTAACCTAAATTAAGCATATGATAAGCATATTTTGAGTCTGAAATGGAGCCTTGCTTAAGCACACCCGAGCGTGTCTCGCAGAAATCATATGCTTATAAAAAAACATGTAGTCTGACATTCACGAAAAAATTAAGATATAAAATCAGAAAGTGACACCCTATCATAAATCTTACTCTAATGGCCCTGTTTCTTAACAGCACACTAGAATACTTCTCAGCGCCCCAATGGGACAGCACCGCTCACTTTAAGAATCACTGCACAAGAGAAATAGAAAATATATCACCACCGGGGATCTAATCCGTGACACACGCTATCGCGGCGTGTGCTTTTCCAACTGAGCTACGTGTCCTCCGATGCTAAAATACTGTACTTTTTATCTCTATTCGCCACTTTAACTCCCAGTCATCCATTGGTGGACATCGACATAAAGCTTCTACGCAAGTGGAGACCACCCTCTCTGCGCCATGTGACTTGACCCAAGGAAGAACGGCCCACCCGGCACGTCTATCTGTCCAAAGCCCATTGAAAGTTAGAAGGTAGTACTGATGCGGCAAACCTTTCATCGCTGCGCAGACGCTGAAACATATTTAAAAAGTACTGAAACGTTCAAAAATGAAATATGTTTTATCACTTTAATGACTTTTGATCTAGATAAAAACTCTTTCTTACACAGGACACGCGCTTCTTACTGTCTGCTTTCCTAATAAAAACAAGCAAAGTTCTTAGATTTGTTGCAGAATGGGAGTGTCCTTGATCTCGATTTTCGTAATTCCATCATTTCATGGTTACTACTGGCTGTGTCTCATTTTTGCTCCCAGGTTGTATTCTGTGGGAAGGTCGCATTTTCCTTGTAATCAAATTGAGGGTACAGCATAAAATATTCATACTTCTTTCCTTGCCTTAACGATTCCATTCTATTATTGTAAAGCGCAATTGTCTTACTCTGCTGGTAAATCGCATCGTCCAAAGATTTCAATTTTCTGTCATTTTCTTCTACAAACGCTTCCCCTTCAATAACTTCTTCTTCTAGCCAACGTAATGTTGCTTGGGATTTATGAAGGCGATTCAGTTTTTCCTGCAAAGAGCAAATTAACTCATTTTTCTTCTCTTTCATATCCTCTATGACTCTTAATTCTTTCAATCGGGAATCTATGTCTGTCGTACCAACAACATTTTGATAAATAGTGCCTTTCATTTCCCCAAGCCTGTGAATTCTAGTTTGAATATTCATTCTCAAGCTTCTTATCTCGGATTTAAGATTGATGAATTCTTCAGAGGAATTCAGTTTATGAGTATACTCTTTGTCTAACGAAATCCGATCCAAATTTATATCATCGTAAGCCTTCTCTGTCTTTATCAAATGTTCCTTAATTTCTTGTCTGTCCTTCTTCTTTTTCTCCGTCGATTCTCTCGCAGCTTTTATGTCCTGAAGGTACGTCTCAATTGTTTTTCCCTTCGAGGTTTGTCCATGAATGAGGGCAGACTTTAAACCTGATTTCGGGTTGGAGCCCTGTCCCTGCATTTCTTTACCTAAACGCACAATCGTTGTGTAAAGGCTTTGTGTTTCCCGAAGCACCATCATCAGCTGTGGGTCATCTTTATTCAAAAGTTTGCGCTGATTGGAAACGAAGAATTGTTTGAGTTGCATTACATCGTCCTCCTCATCATCATATACTTGTCGAAGATACGAATGTTGGGCAAAATCCTGTAAAATTTCTTTGGCTACATGAAAAATGTTCCCCCAAATATTACTCCTTATTTTTTTCCCTACTGAGCATTGTCTACCATTCTTCTTGATTGCCCTGTCGCTGTTTTCCTCCAACCATTCTGTTTCAAAAACACCAGCTTGAGTGGTAATATATTTCCAAACTTCAAGTTCATCCTTAAAATTCCTTTCCGCTCTTTCCGTTCTCGTCTTGATCTCTTTACATCTTTTTGCCGACTTCCGAATTTCCTCTTCGGTCTTTTCCAAAGCAACTTTAACGAGTCTCTGTTGCTCTGCCAAAGGAACAGCGGGAGAATTAACACTTTGAAGCCTTGAGCACTCATATGCAGGTCTAAACCCTGATTGATTCCATTTCGGTGGAGTGCGGACCGGATATGCCTTTTTGTTATGTTTCTTTGCTCCCATACTTGTTGGTATGGTAAATATAACGGTTCCAAGTGTTTACCTCTCTCTCTTCTAATCAAATTTTCTGTAGACAACAGACTGCGTTTAAATTGTGACTATTCGAAGCAACACATTCGAATAGTTTGATACGGCGTTCGAAACTTTGATTCGAATTTCCTAGCACAGCAAAAGAGAAGGAATATACTATTACATTATATATTATTACTGCACAAATGAACTAAGCTAAGTATTCTTGTGAGGCAAAAAGCTTCAACTTTGCTGTTTTGAAGGTGCCCAACACTTATCTCACTTCCATGTCATCAAGAGTTTCTTGTTTCTATCCTACTTCAGAAACCCTCTAGAGGATCCCTTCTACGCTTCTGCAATATATTACTTTCTTTAAAACGCTTAACAATGGTCAATCGAATGACCTTACTTACTACAAAGCAAAAGCTTAAGTAGGATTGCTGAATGGCTAAAAGCTTTGAGTCAGTGAGTAGCCACTATCTCTGTAGGGCACGCTTATTACCTATGAGCATATGTTAGGGCATGCTTCACCAGTAAACGTAATTTTTGTGTAACCTCTTCTGGAAAATTGGTAAACCCTTTGGTGTGACATTTGTCGATATATCTCTGCATTTTAGAATCATTTTAGAATCATTTTCAGGGCCCTAACAAAAAGAGACAAGACATGAACAGATCTAGGTGTGCAGATTTGATATCTTGGAAAAGATATATGAAGCAGGGTATTTAGCAAGTCTGAGAAATGCTCTGAAACATTTTAAACCTCTGGGACAGACGACCATGAACTAGGGGATGCTATTTTACCTTGAAGTCCACTTCTAGAGGATGCTAAGCACACCAAGCATCCCCCTGGCTATGGTACTGCTTCGACTTTGTTGTTTTGAAAGTGGTTAACACTTATCTCACTTCCATTTCATCAAGGGTTTCTTGTTTCTATCTTACTTAAGAAACCTTTCGGAGAAATCACCGTAAACGCCTCTAGTATCTTACCTACTTCAGAAAGCTTTAAGGTGATTAACCAGCAGCTACGGCACTACATTGTTAAAGCTCTTTACATGTGATTTGAATCACCTTAACTCAAAGCAATTTATTGTTACTGGAGATTGTAAAGCCTAATACCATAGGCGCAACGGACGAAAAATTGGGGCCGTGGGGGGACGGCTGTGGATTATTTTCCGAAGTAATACTCCTTTGCCCAAAAATTAAAATAGTGCATGAAATGTATGAAAACAAACTAACTGTACTACACATAAAGAATATTGGGTCTATATTGACCAGTAATTTAACAAGAGCCTATAGTACGTAACGCAAAGCGGGGGGGGGGGGGGGGCGTCACCGGCAAGAGGCATATTAATCAAAGAAAACAGGCACACCCCCCAA
>JAAAKM020006971.1:113424451-113434687 GCA_010016025.2 Alatinidae sp. Z8VKAUB7J3
ATTCGTTAAGCTTTACTGTTGACATTCTCAAAAAAATAAGCACTGAATATAGAAGTGAATGGAAATCACTCAAAAAAAATGGAGTAAAGTTAATCATTTTAAAAGCAACACTAATAAATTGTTAATGCATGTATTAACGGCGGAATAGCCGAAAAGTAGTAACAATTAACAAGCAACAAATATATGTATCAAAAAGAAATACAATGGGCCAGATGCTACATTTCTGTTGAGTATAGGGCTGAGATCGTCAATTACTAACTTTTCATAAAAAACAGTTCCCTACTGCGATTGGGGAATGGCAAATTGCAACTTCCACCTAGCAATTTCTTTGTTACAATTCTTCATAAATAAGAACTACTGAACGTAGGATAAGCCTCAACAAAATTGTGCATTAATAAAGTTCTAGAACCGCTAAACAGAGCAACTATTAGTGTAATGAAGCTTATCATTACTACGCCAGCCCATGTTAGTGTTAGTCACATAGTTACTATACCACTTTGGCATGTATGTATCCATATGCAAATGCATATGTAAAAATAGGTACACACATGTACAAATACCTTACACATGCTATGAGCTTGTAAGTATTCATGTTTATTTGTGGCCCTCCGCAAACAAAAAATTTGTACTTTCAGTCTGCTAATTATGAGGCACGTCTGTCACACATGTATATAAATGGAATATATATAAGAAAAATTGACCCTTACATTTTATTGACTTTTTTATCCTTATGCCCCTTCCCCCTTCACAGCCTTAACTACATTTTTATGACACTAATGCAAACTTTCAAATAGCCTAGAAATACCTCAGAATTTATGTATACATGTTATCCTCTATACTAGTTTTGAAACAGTGTATTTTTAATTGATTGATTACAAATCGAGTATTTTTTTTCTTCATTACTCAATGAAAAAGAGAATGATAGGTTTTCAATCTAAACTCAGTAATGAGATTTATATTGAAAGGGTCAATTCTCGTTCATCACTTCAAAGGATGACGAAGTAATTCACCTTCTACGACTTACGTTGCAATAATTTTTGCTACGCTGTTCTTAACAGCACGCTTTTATGCAAATATTGATGCAAAACTTTTTTCAAATAACTACTCAAATATAATGTATTTCAAGCCTATTAAATTAATGACCTGCAGGCCACATGCTGTCCAAAAGTAAAATCTTAGTGGCCAAAAAGCGGAGAAGGTATTCTGGGAGACTTTCTTCAATAATTATTTGGTTTTTTGATTTCTCTGTGAAGGTAAGGCACCAAGGTGCTGTTTCTAACCGCTTCTTCTAACTTATGCTTGCTACTTTTACTTGTGCTGGTTTGAAATTAATTGTTACCATCTCCTTGTAGACTGCCAAAATTTTGTGTTTCTGCTTGAGATCTCAGTTTTAGTGAGTCCAACTGGGTTTTTAGTTAAATAGCCGTCTTGTATCCTTTACTAAATTTAGTTTGTTCTTCATGTGAAAAAGGGCAGCTGCGAATGCCGAAGTAATACGTAGTAACCCAATACTATTACACGCTACGGTGACTCTCATTTGTAGTTTTAAAGCTGTCAGACGACAAGGCACCTTTCCCCAAATTGGAACGAGTTACAATCAAGCTCACTAAATTGCAAGGAGATAACGTATGTAAAGATTAAATCTATATGTATAAACATACAAAGGCATGTAGAATATAATAGAAATGAAAGGATTCACTTTAGGCTATTTCACAGACCGACATCTGTTACGTGATGTTGGTTTATTTACAACATGGACAGATTCAGTTCTGATCCTTGTGAAAGGAAAAAACACAAAGTGTTTTCATAGTATTCCACATCCTTCAAAGAAACTTACAACTTGTGACTGAAGGAGGATTTTATCCTCTTTTCTTATCTCTTGATATATGTGAAATAAGGATGTATAGAAATATTTCAGACCGCTTACGTCGGTCTTCTGTGTAGTCCAAGGCGAATCCTTTTATCTTTATTGTATTCTAAATCCCTTTTCATCTATAGCCTCCACATATACATTTATAATGGTAAATAATCGTCTGCTTTTACGACAAACATTGCTCTACAAAGCAGATACTATCGTACAGACACGTCATATATTAATCTACTCATCAGTGAGAATCAACGGTTGAAGCCGACCGTAAACATTGAAGGTGCAAAGTAACAGTGCAGTAGCCTTCGAATGTACTCCATCGAATATCAGCGCGTGTTACGTTTATGTTTATTGTAATACGTTTCAACGGAGACTGCGGGAGATATTTTATAAAGGAATTTTAAGCAAAAAAAAAATTCGACAAGCTCACGTTCCATATACTTGATTTATGGTAGGGGCAAGGGATCACGACAACTTTTCTGATAACGTTTCAGATTCGATCTTCGCTTTGAAATATGGGAGGGAGTGTTTTTAGACTGTTACGTAACAGTGATGAGTGGGGTTATGCTATACGTTACGGTGAGTTACAGATGGGTGGGTGGGGCTGACTGAAAAAAGTCGATATTTAGCGTTGCTTAATTATTAAATGGCCCCTTTCCTCAACTACTTTCGCACTCTTGTTAACAGTTTCAGTCATGTCTCTTTAAGCTGTTTGCCAGACGCTGTGGAAGCTAACATTGATCGGTGGACTTATGTTTTGCATTTAAAGCCAACTTATTAACACAGTGTTTCATGCCTTAAGCTGCCTCCAAAGGCTCTATTTCAGTGCGGTAGCCAGACTCTTTTAGGAATGCTTAATACTTATGAGTATATTTTACGGCATGCTTCATAAATCATGAAAACCAAACAGGACCACAATCATGAACATGAAGCTCAGCCTGAAGTGCCATACACACCATATATGGTCATGACAACTCACAGGAAAAAATATGCAGGATCAATATAAATTGGAAGTTACTACAAGCACTCGTAGAAGCCAGGTTTCTGCAGTTAACTGCTCTTCAAATTTTTCAAAGTTAGGTGTGCAGATATCTTGGAAAAGATATATGGAGCAGGGTATTCAACAAGTTTAAGAAGTGCTCTGACACATTTTAAAACACTAGGACAGACGACCATGAACTAGGGGATGATGTTTTCACTTCTAGAGGATGCTAAGCATACCAAGTATCCCCTGGCTGCTGTACTGCTCTATTTGCTATTCAAGGGGAAGATTTTTCGACGAGGAAAGACGCCAGATAGTTCTGTTCAGTTATACTTCAAAGTAAGACAGAGCCAGGGGAAGCATCTTGAGTTATAGCGACAACACAAATGTTTTACTTAGAACGTAATAAAAGAAGTCCAAAATAGTGTAAAATTTCTGACTCTAACACGTGCTAGAAAGTAACTAATAATTGGACTGCCTTTAAACAAAAACAAGCTTGGTTATTACAATGTGCCATCGCCTTGTATAACTTTAAAAGAAATCAGAAAAATTTTAAGCATAATTTTGAACATGATCAGAGGCGACTACAAGTGGTACAATACCGGCGACATATGAAGAAATTGCAAAGTATTGGGCATTAACCTTTTAAAGAAATGTAGTACGTTTACCTAGCTCAGTTGGTAGAGTGCATGCCGCGAAAGCGTGTGTCACAGGTTTGATCCCCGGTAGTGACGTATTTTCTATTTCTCTAGTGTTCTTTTCGAAACATTAACACTTTGTGCACGATTGTGTATATTCTATCATATCAATGTGAGAAGCTCGTTGTCCATAAAAAAGGTTGTTACACCTGTAATAAATCTGTAATAGATTACTAGATAGCCTATTAACAGTACTACTATCAAAGTTTGTGTAGAGTGGTAAAGAATAGACTTTTAATTGCCTGATGTTGTGCCGCGGTTAGAAGCTAAATTGCACACCTTCGTAATGCAAACATTCTAGTCTATGTGTGAATCAAGCCAGATGCCAAGATTTCTAGCTATATTAGGAAGTGCAGCAATACCGATAAATACTCTGTTTGTGTCTCCCTTACCAATATTTTGTCAGGTTCTGGTTGTAATAAATTCTGTTTTAACTTCTTAAAACTTTAGCTTGTCCAGGAGTGTTAATTCTCTTACATTATATTAAATACTACCGTTTTAACAACTGCCCCATCCTGCCAACATGAGAGGTACAGTTCTGTATCAACAGCTTAAGCGTGAGCATGTAGCAGATGAACTTTGATAAAACCATATAGTTGTTTGGGAAAGACAAAATGTAAGTGTTTCAAATACGAGCCTTGAGGAACGCCGAAGTGTATATGATAACTTGCACTTGTAGTTCCCTGTCAGCTCTTCCTGAAGCTCTTTAGATATCCCACGAACATTCTAATTCAACTCAAAATTTCCTCTGCTCTTTTCTATAATTTAAAATTACTGGCGCGTTATTCTGGCTTTATGTTTACCTTGTTTTTCTTTAGAATATGAACCTACAGATTATATGAAGTCAATAGTGTACACTCTATGGTAAGAAGAAAACTAATGACAACTTGTCTCATCTGCGGAGTTAATGTTGATTGTAAATCGTCTTGAATATACCCGCATAACAAGGATGCTATAGCAAAACATTGTATCCTGCCTTCCGAAGTGTATGCATGTTTGTGTGTGTGTTTGTGTATGCGGCTGAGGGATAAGCGGGGCTTCTAGGTAGGGAATAACTGTTTCAAAAGGTCGAAGTATTGATTTAAAGTCTTCCAATTTCCGCACTGTACCAATTATTGAAAATTTGGCAATTAGCGTTTTGAAACAGTTTACAATAATGCAATACATTTGTATTTACGTACAATTGCTCAATACAGCCTTAGGTCTTTGATCCTAAATACCACTGGTTTTCCCCTCTAACCTTTTTTGTGCTTCATGTAGTGCCTCCTCTCTTTGAAGAAGCGAACACCAGTTTTCAACTAGGATGCTAGCTATTGGTTTTCATATAAGAGGAGGGTAAGATATACGTCGAAACTGACTATACCATTACGTCTTTTCGCCAGAGAGAAGATTGAGAAAAAATAAATACAACTGAAGTTACGTTTCCTAAATCATGTGCATCATTTCACTGAAAAGGCCAACAGTAATCAAACAATAATGTAACGATGAAGTTTTGTTTACAAACAGCAGCAGTGATCTACATATATACTAAGGTGACAATGACAAAGTAGACGATTAACATCTGTTACTACAGGGATCTATATGAAAGGACATTAACAGACTTTGCAACATCAAGATTGACCTTGTTATGGTTCAAAGATCATGTTCTTCACTAGTTTCAGCCTCAATCGATTCTACTGATGGCGTGCAGCGCACGTGGCTCTTTTGTAGCCACACGAGCATTTTTCGAAGCCAAATGGATTTACTTTTCGGTGCGCTTCCTTCTTCGGTATTTTGCAAGAGCATCCGCTCTTGAAGCACTTGGACTTTGTAGCACCAGCTCCCCACGATTTCACTGCGCAGGCACTTGCGTCGAATCCACATTTACAAAGCGGTAGGATAAATCCGAAGTCTTTCTCTTTTGAAATTGCAGGAATACCGCATGAGCAACCGAAGTCAAAGCATTTTTTGGCTGCGTCCTTCTTTGGGCGGATTTCGTCCACTTCTTCATCTACAAAATCTACATAGGAGCATGTAAAAATATATAAATAAATATACTATATATGTAATATAAATACATGTAAAATGAACAAATCCATAGACAATTAAGTGCTCAATGCAAGTGTTGCAGAGCGATTCAGAATGGAGAGACAAGAAATAGTCTGGACTTTTCGATACCTACTTGAGTTTCACGCTAAGGCGATTATCAGGTATCTGGCAGGTTCATTCACGTTACTATCTTCTTTACATCTGCCGAGATTTACATTGCATAATGCTTATTTCCATGACCGCACTTCCACACCACCTCCAATCACTTATTTAACAAAGAGTTTTCGTTACCATCTACGAAAATTTTACTAGAAGTGTAACAGTGGTCTACTTCTTTCCCATCCAATGGAATTAAATTTCCAATTTTATCTAATATTTTTTGGCCTGTGACTTGAGTTTTCAAATATATTTCGAGAATTTAGTGCCTAACGCGTATTTTTCATGTCTAAAGGACTTGATATGGTTCCGATACCTCTCCTTGAAATCCTGCCCAGCAATCCCTATGTCTTCCTTTAAATTTTGAAGCTCACGATCCAAATTCACGGTAGCCTTGTACGCAAGAATTTAGGCGGTGGCGTCTAGAGGGTAGTTGCTTCTGTTCCTACAGTTGCACTGGGGATCGGTGGTTGATGAATCGTTAGTTTGGTGCTTCAAAATTTTCTTGTTGTAGCTGGAGATAATGTCTTTTAAGTTGTAAGTACAGCTCTCACTCACTACAAATACAAAATTCTACGGACTTTTTATGGCTACTTCATTCTTAAAACAGGGGCTTTTTCCACAAAACAATCAAAGATAAAAGTTTGATGATCTGTATTTTTACTGACTATAAATTAGCTAAATTTGATAGGTTGCCTTTATTAGAAATATAATAGGTGCATGGAACAAGCCTATACTTTCCAAAATTTGTACCTCTCTTTAAAGTACATACGATTCTCATTATTTTTCTCACGTTGAAGACAGCAAGAATTTTTAATAATGGATATTGAAACGCTCTTAGAAAGAAGAGAGTGAGAAATAAAACAAAACTGACAACTTTAACAACAGCAATAACTATAATATTTTATAATATAATACGATAATATTTTTTGTAGTATACCTTCTGGATCATCGAAGTCATCATCATCATCTTCTTCTTCTTCGTCATCTTCTACAAAATGTAGAAGAATGAACAATTATTATAAATCAAGTAAACCCTACAAAAACTTATTGGGCAATTATATAATAAGCAAAGTGGGGTAAGATGGAGGAAAGGAGGCCTTGCTGATTATTTTGAAACTTCTGACATAACTGGGGAAATCCAATACTTCCACGTCTTAAACATCTTAATCTGTTCATCACTCTCACCCTTTGTCTGAACATAATTTCTAAAGTCTTAACGTCTGCCTCTTTCAAGTTTTATCTCATTACAAATAAAAGCTTTCAATTTTGCCAAACTTACACCTTCTTTGAATGCCATAACAGACGCAAAACTCTGATAACTATTTCCTACTCTGAGGCTTAAGTATACAATTTGTTCATTCTACTTCTTCGCCTGTTTAGTTAGGGCATTTGGTCCTTAAACTGCATTTTCATGTTCAAGATTATAAAAAATTGTGGATGATGCATGACAGCTTGACTAATTTCTTATGTTTAATAGTTTCCACTTTCTCCTAATTATGTGCATCCTTTACTCGGCGTTGCTATTTTTGACAGAGGAAAGTAACGTTTCAAATCTTACTGATTCAAAAGAGTCAATTTGGTAATTATCGCTAGAAGCTATGATGTGTCATATTTAAACATCTATGATATTTCAGAAATTAACACTGCCACTTTCCTTACCCAATTTCATCAACGGCAATATTTTTGCAGTTCCAAGGGGATATCAGGGTTAAGATACCTTTGGATTTGCACTATAACTCTTAGAGTGAAATAAGATAAGCTATTTTAAAATTATGTACAAGAGACAATACTTTGCAGGCATTAAGCAAGTCTACGCTACATGTACATGAATCTTTTGCCAGACTGCAGACCCAAAGTTCCCGTTCAAAAGATTACCTAATCAAAAAAGATCATAACTATACTTAATTTTTTTTAAACCGGTTTTTAACGCCTTGTATTTCCCTTGATAGGGAATAGGGCGGTGCCCATATATACGTGGGTCGTTAAAGCTTAGAGCTCTTTAAAACCTAATGTCCTTCCTGTCGTCACCAAGATCCTTCGGGGGAATCGAACCCATGCCCTCTAGCATAGAAAGCAAGTGAGCTATCCCCTGGACCACAGTGGCTCTTAATGCTACCAAAATGCTACCAAAAATTAGTGAATTCTTGTAAGACTATATACTGTAATATGGTGTATTTCATAACTTTGTTGAAAGCAAAGTTTATTACAAAATAGAATTAGAGCGAATTATACTCACCTTCCTCTGGCATTCTAGCTCTGCCATCTAGTTTTGAAAAGAAGAAAGGACTTATTAAAAAGGCATTTATCATGCAAGTAAAAGGACAGATAAGTATATGAAGAAGAGAGAAAATTGACTAAAATATGATAACTGCAGCCTCTAAGGCAATAACATTGAACGTTCCTACTCGTGCTAGTCTAGTGACTAGTTGCCAGACCTCTCTATGGGGAGCCTTCTTTTTCACAATTTTGTGAGGTTACAATTTTCAAAATATTCGACAAGATATTCTTTACCTAGTTTCAAAGTGACATCCTTTCCACAATTTCAGGATCAAATCATAAGATTTTGGACATTTGGTACTTTCTAAAATGTTCTGATATTGTGCCCACAGAAAAAGATTAAATGAGATAAACGGTTGTCAAGAAACGTGACAAAATTTTTTATTAAACCCAATCCTGAAGAGGCAGTCCTCCTTCAGTGCTAAGTTTCTCGAAAACTGAAAAAATATATGTTCGTTATATACAAGGGGCTTCTAGTAAGTAGGACTCTTTTATATTCAAGAAAATACATGATTATGTTCAGGCAGGAATTGCCTAGATTTGTTATGATGGCTAGCCTAATGTATAAAGACAGCCTGCTTATACTTAGTAGAACATAACCTAAACCTAGAAAGATATTTCAGTGATATGCTAGAAAGATATCTAATATAAAAAGCATCTCTGTTGCCAGCCTTCCTCTCTTTATGATTGTCGAGTTAGTTTTGGATGGTTTTGCTAATAAGAAGGTTTGATACCACTAAAGAATTAACAACTACTCTAAACAGGGCGATCTAAATAACAGGCCTGGACAACATGCAACTGAGGACAACATTTTCTGGCTGGAGCATTATTATTCAACAACATGGACTCGTAGCTTGACAAGTTGGGTAACTACCACCTTGACCCCCCACCCTCCCTTGTATCTACGTTCGTGATTAAAATTCTACGGTACGGTAAGGTCGTATTTTCAGATGTACTCACATTTTCCCGCATTCATTGTACACTGTACCTCTTTTGGCACAACGAATTCACTGGAAAAAACCCGAGACCTTAGATTATATCTCAGACCCCCCTTTTTGAACTAAGTGGCACTGCCCCTGTATTATACTTCTATTACAAACGGTGATGAAAACCAACGCTGAAGCCTTCCTTTTGAAAATAGAAGTACAGAAACAACAGTCTGAGACCACGTAATAAACTCAATCGTCTACTAGTTATGTAAATACAAATAATCCCACCTTGTAAAAACAAATATTGTCACTTCATGAATACAGCTATTACCCACCTAGATAAGCAATCAAAAGGGAGCAGTAATCATTATTTTGTGAATCAGCTCCTCTTTTCTGACATTATACGTCACAGCTACCAATCCCACGAAAAATTGAAACGTGACAAAACTTTGACGTCATTTGCGTGGGATTGGTATGTTTCTTTACAGCTTTTGTTAATTATTTTTTATTAACATTTGATATTTATAAGCAAATAGTTTGTAAGCAACCAAACTCAAAATAGGAGAAATTTCAAACTCCAGGACTGAGGTTTTGTCAGGTGAGCAAGTTGAAAACTCCAATGGTCCACATGATGTGCTTTTTGTAAATACAATGCGTGCGCCCGCTGTAACTATTTGAAATCGACCCTGACTTAAATAGTCGACAACAGTAACAAGCAAAGTAATAAATGCATCAGTAAATATATATATTAATATACTATACAAGTATATATTTATATTCTCCTTATTTTATGTTAAAAACCAACATACGTGTAAAAACATTAAGCAACTTCAATACTTTTTCCATAATAATAGGTAAGGAACTGGAGATCTAACGGAAAACATAAGTTGCCTATAAAAAATCATGTACGCATTCTTGTAAATCGAAATCACACACACTTTTTTATAATTTCAGCTACAAGCTGGTTTTCATCTACATGGGAGAATTAGGGGTACATCTCCCTTACATTGTCAGATAGATCAATCTGGAAATTCGTCTCAACCTGTTACAAAAATTTTGAAGGCTAAGGTTCAGTCCAGGTTATTGGTTCACGAGAAATTAGGGACACCGTTAAGTTGGGAAAAATACAACTGTTTGACAATTGTTTTAGAATATGTACACAATATTTTGCCTCTTAATTGATACCATTTTGTTTTCCCCTGCAACATCGAATAAGAGGGGACTGGGAATAGCAGTCTGTCTGTTAGGCAGAAAACTACTTGTCGTGAATAGACCATGGTAAGGCGATATTTCGAG
>JAAAKM020006971.1:113463894-113483676 GCA_010016025.2 Alatinidae sp. Z8VKAUB7J3
CCCCCCTAGCTTCAGAAGTATATTTTAACGCCACCGTTTTATTAACGCTTCGGCGCGCAAGAGGTGCACAACACATCAACGAAATTTATCATCACGACTTTAAAATTTCCAGTTAAAATTTATCTTCACTTGATAAAACCTGCATAAACTACATGGAATCTTCCGTTAACATTATTCTTCGTGTAAGTCAATTCTAGGATACTAAATTTTAAAATCTATTATAAGTGTTATTTATGCCTCCCCTATTTAACGCAAACTTTTAATTAACGCTCCTTCCTGGCTGCCAAATTCCATTTACATCTCTGGTGTTAATGAGAAAAATTACGCTAGATAATTTGTTATTTGTCAAAAATACGTGCACGTGACCATATTTCTTTGCAACATCTTCATTATTTCACGCCGTTGCTGCTCCACGCTGTGATGAATCTTTCACTGATTTTAGTATCTTTCTTCAACCAGCCTGTCATAAGAGTTTTCATGCCAAGCCGTGTCTTCAGATTACGTTTATTTTGACTGTTTTCCAAGGCGACGGTTCACTCCTATTTCTTAGCTTCGTTCTTCCAATATTCACCCCTCTCGTCTTTCACAGCTGCATAAACGAAGGGGCATTGTATATGGTACGTAACACTCATGAAGGTGAGGGGGCAAGGGCAGGCGTCGCCCTCCCTTAGAGAATTCACTAGCGTATTCCGATTTTCAGACTTAATTTTTATTATCAGTTAATACCTACAAGATATCGGCAGAGAATTTTGACCTAAGTCTGAGAGTCCTAATATCGGTTATTTTGAATTTTTCAATTACCAATAATAGAAATAATTTTTTTGTACAAAATCAATGCCTCTATTGTTATTCTTGATAATTTTTTAAAACTTCAACTATCTATTGCTAATCTATTAACGAGTGTTTCCGGTTTAGTCGTGTATAGTAACTGCATTGGTTGCTTATAAGAAAATGTGTTAACTGAATCTAGCTTACGCGGTGATAGTGTGTTATATTCATTTACCCCTTTCACTTCTGACAATGGCTTACGAGATTTGTACTCTAGACAAGTGATTATCGACGGGGGTACGGGGATCCCCTTAGACGGTATTTGAGATTTTAAAGGGGGTACTTGGGGGGTTTAGCAGCTAATAGCATTGCTTTTCTTAAAACCAAAGAAAAAGGGTAGAGAAATATTGCCCTTGTTTACTCCGTTGTGGCAAATATTTTGGTTTAAAAGCTTGTAAGTTACGACTCTTTTATTGACTGTTTATTTTATGTTGTGCTTGTTTACTATCGATTAATTTAAACAATTCCGAATTTCTTTGAACCCAGGGGGATACCTTGAAATTTTAGTGGCTCGAGGGGGTTAATTTACGGTCTGAGGTTGATAAACTCTGCTCTAGACCATTGCTCCCCAAAGTTTTGACGTCACCGCCCCTTGGCTCTCCTGACATATCCTTAGCACCTCTGTACATTTACATAAGGCACTCGTTCGTGTTATGCTTAGTATTGAAGTGTTGCGCATTAAAAGAATGTAAACAATGATACTGTAAGAAAACGTTAGCATAATAGGACAAAATTGAAGTACAAAATCAACAATAGTATTGTTACTCCTACGACTAGATATTCTTTCATCACCTTTTTAAATTTCTACAGCGCTTGCATGGGGTATCGCCCACTGTGAGAACAAAGTGCACTGTACAGAAGCACCTTACTGTATTCCGCAGTGAGTATTAGGTTTATCACAAAACAAACTTCTGGGTATTAGTGATTGGTTCTTGAATCCCAAAATTATAAGACGGTGTCAAAAACAAAGACTTTTCCAAGAGGGAGGAGAGGCAGTCTGTTATAAGTCATTTCAAATAAGGAGGGGGTGTCTCTGTGCGCAAAGTAAGTCACAAAGCCCATCCTTGCAGACTATAGAATTCTTAAGTACTGCAGGTATAGTTATTGATCATACTGTTAATGAACTAAAAATGCCTTATGTTAAATTGAAAGAGTAAAAGAAATGACAGATGCCAATCAACAAAATTGCATGCAAGACTGAAAGCTCATAAAAATTTTACGAAAAATTGGCAGTGTAAGATTTTTTTTTACGAATTTTTTCCCCTTTCGTGGTCTCTCCACCGTTACGTTCACTACTTATCTTGACGAGGGCTTTGAGGTCATTAAAGTTAATTTAGATAATTATGAGTTTTAAGATGAGATGTATCAAGAGTTTAAGGCTGTTGGCCCGTATTTTGCATCTAAAAAAGTGTCGATTTATATTCAAGGCCTAACATTTTTTGCTTGTAAAGATAAAATGACTTGAATCAAGAGCTGATCAGTTCAGGTCTAGTTAATGTTAAGTCCGGTAAAAGTTGTGTTATGCAAAGCCGAGGCAGGGGGAGCCCAATTTAGACGAAGTAATAGCAGTGCAGTCAACGTTAACTTACGAAAGACCCTTTCAAAATGGTCAAGTTGAACGTCATTTCGAGAAAGGTCAAGTGTGAAAGGTCAAGCCGTGAAAGGTCAAGCCACACAGTCTCCATGTCTTGTGTTGTAATTAACAAATAAATTGAATCGTGTCAGATCGATATTCTATCTAAGACCCATTGGTCTACGTTCTTTTCAATGTATATTTGACTTTATTTTTCTTGCTTTTGCTTCTTCAGAATTCGAACTTCGTCCCAAGTCTTCTTTTGTCTAAATACGTAAATCTAAATGCAGCAAAAACTCTACCTTCTTCTCTTTCTTTGTTAATTAGCATTATTATGCTTCAAATATATTTAGAATCTAATTCTACATCATTCGACAAAAAATTGTCAAATTTCTGGAAAAACTGTCGAGTTGTAGCAATTTAGAAATTTTCACCAGATATCGTCAACTTGTTAATCAGGGTCACGTTTGCCAGGTAAAATTTAGGAAAAATCAAAAAGAGTCAGCAACTTAGAAGAAAGAATTTAAATGTGATTAAAAAATATTCACAGCTGCGCTAGTTTAAATTTCTGCCCCTTTGAGTTCAGCTAGTTGTAACGCAGTTACATATAATAATATCATGCATTCAGACAGGGTAAAGAAGATCCCATTCCCTTTATTGTAAACAATCTTAGCAAATCTTTTTTCCAGTTTCCAGTGCTTCCACTATCAAATTTGCAAGTATTGAAACTGCATTCATCAAAACAAAGAAGCCAAAGCTCTGTTGACAAATCAGAAGTTGTATGGAGACTAGGCGCTTTTTTAGTACCTTGAATGATTCAAAACCCGTCACCCATATAGTTATTATTTTCAACGGCAAATTTAAAATAGCTCAAAGCATACCCAGGTAAACTTTGTCAGGGGTTTATCTTGGTAACTACGCTGGGATCCCGTTAGTGACATAATTTCGATGCTATTGATATCTTTGCAATCTTATGATCGTAAATCCTATCAGCTTTATAAGTAATTTAAATAACACTGAAAACAGAGGTTTGGGTATCATGAGGATATAACTATCAATTTATAGAAAGAAAGGTGCTACCTATAGAATCTAAGAGGAAATGCCACTTTGGCTGCGGAAGTTCCAACAATAACAAACCAAAACGTAAATTACATATATACGTCACGTATTAGCAGCTATTTATGCCGGTTTAAAAAGGAAGTAGCAAAGACAATCACTTAGCAAATAAAAGTATCTGGGAACAAACTAGTTTGAAAGTTTGCGCCATGCAGACCAGTGCTTGTTATTTTTTCTTTATGTGGAAGCTGGTAACATATGTTCTTTATGTGGTTGCTTTAGTCTAATGAATGAATTGTTTCTTTGTTTTTTTCTGGTGTTTATGTTGACCCTTTGTTTATATTATGGTTGTTGTCCAAAATCAGTAATATGTTCTTCTTTCAAACAGAGTTCCTCAATTGACTTGTAATGTCTCCGGTTTCAATGTCCTTTTTGTGCTCTTTGTCCCTTTGGCCTGAATAACGTTTTGACTCGCTTATGTACGTTTTTGGACAGTTCATACACTTTTCTATGAGACACAGTGATGTTTGTTTCCTCTTTTGGAACGGAGTCTTTAAAAAGGTGGACAATCTTAAGAATGTGCACCGGATCTTGTGTTGTTGGAGCATTCCCTGATGGCTTCGCTCCCGTCCTTGATGTTAGCATATGTGCTTCAGAGCCTTTTATCCTTATCGCGATGGCCTGTTTTTTTTTCACAAAGCTGATTTGATTTTTTCTTGACTGATCCGCTGCATGAAAGAATGCATGTTTTGAATAATTTCCCTCTTTTTTTTTTAGGATAGTACGGTCTAATACGATTATCCTAACTCTTTTAAACAGGGTTTTAATGACGCTGTTGTATGCTAAATATGTATGATGTGACGCATTATTAAGATACATTTCGGTGTGGGTTGGTTCGCTGTAGATCTGCATAGCAATGGGGTGGTCTACCTTTTTTAAAGGCGGAGATCGAGGGAGGGTTAGTTTGCCATCTTCTTCTGTTTTCATAGTTAACGTGATTCCGGGACGGAGGCCATAGATACTTTTAACGAAGTCACGCAGATATGACAATGTATTTGCTATTCTTGATGATAGCAAATCCATCGTCACCAGTTTTTCCCAAGACATTTTTTTCTTATCAGCTTTGGTGAGAGCTGCGCTTTCAAAGCCTTTCATTAATGTTTTAGAAATGATGGAGAATTTAGGAGCTCCCAAAGGGACGACATTGCTTTGTAAATCATTAAAGACGAAAACCGTGTAGTGGAGAAGAATTTGGAAGATGTCTGGAATGTCCAAGGGCTATAATGAAACTTTGGAGGCAAATGTAGTGTCACTTTTGGAAGGTCTTGGGTTATGTGCATCGCATCTCTGATGGAGATGCTGGTACACAGAAAGTTGACATCAAAGGAAACCATGATTTTTTAATGTTGACTGTCGGCATTATAATCTTTAATATCTGCCGCAGTGACTGAGTAGAAAAAGTGTTACAATATTTCAAACTGTTTCATCTTCTATGTTTAATTTTTTGCAAGAATATCCGTTTCTCACGCCCATTTCTAATCTTAAAGTTTCAATTTATACCTTATCCTTTACACTTTTACAGTCTCCCTAATCATTTTCAAGAGACAACTATCTTTAAGCTTATTTGGTATTCCTTTAATCTGTATGTCTTGTCTGCCAAAGGCGTACGATGCCAAAGATATTGGTCTTTTTATAATTGAAGTGTTCTCAAGCGCAACTAAACCATAAAAGACAAATCCCTTCACATTTTCTATAGGTAAATAATGGACAGAGACCAAACCTTGCCCACCAGACATATATTACATCTATTTGAATTAAGTTTAACGTCTAGTTGTCTATAGATAATGTCCAGTTTTCATTGTTAGCTTCAGTTTAAAAAAAGCTAGTATCCAGTGTAGCATCATCAGCATACCAAATACCCTTTGACAACTTTGAACCTATTAATAGATAGGATCTCAGGCTTGCATTCTTATCCATCACAATTTCTTAAACTACATTAAATAGTGGTTGATACAGCGCATGTTTCTGTCTAATATCAACTTTTACTGGGAACCACACATTAATATTGGTGCATCGTAACAGAGCCTGGGATGTTGTCAAACATATATTAAAAGCTTGTTTACAATTTTAGGTCCTATCCTATTACATGAGGCATTCTTCATAGAGCTATCCAGCTTGACCAAATACGTGAAAAATATAGGATTATTTTTTAACTAACGGTTTAACGCTCGATCTTCTGTTCCCATTTGGATACATGGAAATAAATATTAACATATTATAAATCACTTACTGTTGAATAGATAACAAGTAGTCACAACTGTAACATGAAATATTTTTGTTCACTAAAGGTTCAGAAGAATTCACCTCAAGTCTTAAAGATTTAATTGTACCATTACTGCATACTTTAACATTTATTTATATAGGGTTGCATGAATTACGTTAACTTATAACCCGAGTTTAGAGAACAGGAGAGAATATTGCACACAAAAAAATCATGGCGTAGTATCAGTTTCTTTTAAGGCTCAAGGTCACCATTAAATCTGGAAGGTAATACAATCAAAGAAATGAAATTCAGACCCTTTCCGCCTCGTAGGCACAAGTTCCCCAACCCTTAACTAGGTTGCCAATATCACCAAAAGCAAGCCACTTTAAAGAATCTCTGCTTCATTTACAATTGATGATGAAACAATTAACAAGGGCCGTTGGCTAGGTAGTATGGCTTTGAGAAACGTCAAAAAGCATGGCCTTCACCTAACGGTTGCTACATTGAAGAAATTTGCAACAGGGACCATGTTTGCAGCAAAAAGGCATGTGAATTTAAGAAAACGATAACAAATTCCTTTTATGGAACGTCAGGAGCGTGGTTAGAGATGGAATTTTATTGGAATACATTGTGTCTTAAAGAAAGACTAATTTGATGTGTATAAGGAAGGCGAAAAAAGTAATAGAACCAAAAAATGGGAGGTTTTTTTTAAAGTGTGGAACTATTATTGAATGGGAATATATGGAGTTTGCCTTACTTTAACTAACTAGGCGTGGGAAAAGTTTTGGACATATACTTAATCAGTGACAGATAAATGAATGAAGGGTTAAAAAGAAAACAGTTTTAACTACTGTCCCACCAAATGTCAACGTCTTTAAGCTTAAGCTAAACTTTTTAATATTCGCATGACATATCATAGGTTGGGCCTCAAACGCAAGAAAATGTCTTCCAAAAGAAAGGCAGATTATATTAAAACTTATTCTAGCTACCTTGAGAACTCAGGAGAGAACATGTTTAACCTAAATGGTTTGCAACCGACAGTAACGCATTCAACAACAGGAGGACATAATGTTACTGAAAATACAGACTGTACAAAGGGCACAAGAGGATAACAGTTTGAAATTCAAAGAGATTTAGGATTAATCTTTTTAGAAGAAGGCAGCCTTGGTAAAAAACTATACGATAAAAAATACTACAAAAAGCCCAACTAACGCATTGTGACGGCAATGAGTATATCAGGAATAGAAAAGGGCCGAACAAATGGAGAGACAACTTAGGGCATCCAACACCTAGGGAAGCGTTTGAGGCAAAGCACCTCGAGATGTAATTTAATGTAATTGAAGGAGACAAGATAGGTCTTCTTCAATTACAAAATAGAACAGAAAGAGGGTCGGTAACAGTAGCGCAGGATGAAGAAATACAAAAAAACCTTCGCGATTTGATAAGCAAGCATATGATGCCTGGAACAAGCATTTTTAATCAACTGTTTTACTAAACTTTGGATATTTCTAAAAGCACCCTCAGAGTACGATACAAAGCTTTGTGGGTAAATAATAAGTGGAGATAAAACTTGCTCACAATGAAAAAGAAAACGAATTAATCAATACGCATGTCTCGGATCCTCCTGGCTTTTCTACATTGACTTTAAACTCTAGGGACCCCCTTTTCCAAGTATATGCTCGTGCACCACTCACTGT
Organism: Alatinidae sp. Z8VKAUB7J3; assembly: GCA_010016025.2. Taxonomy (NCBI): domain Eukaryota; kingdom Metazoa; phylum Cnidaria; class Cubozoa; order Carybdeida; family Alatinidae; species Alatinidae sp. Z8VKAUB7J3. The sequence goes on from JAAAKM020006971.1 coordinate 113,471,312, forward strand.
AACAAAAATCACTGCTTTTAATTTTTCTTGTGCTGCTTCAGCTGCCAGCTAACTCAAGCCTCCTTTTTTAAGATGGGATACGCCTGTTTTCACCAAAACGAGGCATGCTCTCTTTAAGCATTTTTGCCTTAGTGACTTTTTCTTAAATTCTCTTTAAAGGATACTTCACTATTGTCCAAAGTAATTTATTTGTCTTACACCGTTTTCATGCTATCATTGGTCAACCGTGCCGAGAATTATACCGGATCATTACTTGCTAAAAATTTATCATATTGCTATGAAAAGGCTTGGCACGATTAACAACTATTAATCGTTAAGAGGAAATCTAGCACGCTTCCACTTGCCCATGCGCTCTCTTAACTTAACCGCAGAGAGCCAAACTTTATGATATTCATAGCTCAAAATGTTAACCATGAAACAACTTGTCACGATTGCTCTAAAAACTCATGATAGAAAATATCGCTGCATGATTTAGCAAGGAAATGAATTGGAAAGACGCAGAGACACGCACTCGTTGTACTTGTCGAAATGATGATAAAAATCAATGCCAACTGCAAGGGACGAAGCATAGTCAGCGTATATATCAAAAGCTTGTCAATAAACTAATGGGAAAGCACTACGAAAGAACAATGGGCAGACAACTCAACGAGTAAATAAACAAGATCCGTAAGTTGTTTCAAATAACAAGTCTAGAGCTGGCAAGATCCCTTGAAAATTTTACAGTGATCCAAATGCAACCTAGGCTAGAGGCAAAAGTCAAACCAAAAGTTTTACTGAAGGCATTTAAGGGGTAATCAACTTCTCCTAGCTGAAAATAATGTCACGTCACTCTTGAACGCTGACAATGCTGCAGAGAAAAAAAGAGAGTAACAACTACTCTTCTTGACAACGAAAAGAAGGACGGTACTGGAACCCAGGAGTTAAGTTGCTATACTGTGCAACACTTGTCCGTGAGGAGTAAGCACGTTTAGTCTTATGTTCGTTTCATTACTAAAAAAAAGGCAACTCAAACCTATCCAGGGCCTGGCACAGTTCCAGGCACGATTCACAAATGATAGAACGTTTAACCCTACCTTACATGGGCTTTTTGGCTCTTCTCATACATGGGGGAGGGGGGGGGGCTAGTAGGCCCGCGGCACTTTGACACACTATAACTTGATATAGACAGATGCTATTACAAAGATATTTGGCACGTTTATAGTTTAACCCTTTTATAACAAATTAAATAAAATACTTCTTAATTTGGTGTGAATGACGTCATCTATGGCTATGAAATGTTGCGCAATATTCTAAAATTTCAAAAATTTTGTAAAAGGTGTGATTTTCTTATAATCGTTTTCCATATATTGTTATATAAGATTCTCTAGCAAACTTCACCTTATTGCAGAACATATTTTTTCATTTCGTTTCGTGTCAATCTCGTCTATTTGGACAAGAGCCAAACCCAAAAGCTTTTAAATAGTTTTCTATTCACAATCTATTCTAAAGTAATTTCTAATTTAAAACTGAAAGATATAACTTTTTCTGTTCTTTTTCTTAAGTTGCATTTGGATTCTGCAAATGATAATGTTCAACAGACAATGTTCATTTTTCCTTCACTGCCCTGTTCCAAGCGGAAGCAACGAAGCAATCATGTTTTGCCCACTGTGGCTTCACACTTGATTAAGTGTTGCTTCCCTGACCAGCTTTCGTTTGGTATATATTTTGGGCTTATTTTGCTCCTCATTTCCGGACCCAAAGTAAATTTACTTTGAGATGGAATAGTTGAAATACTCTAAAATAAGGTTCAAAAGTGGTTTAGGACGGCTTCGCAGCTAAAAAGTACACGAAAGTCTGTCCAACACCCTTGGAGGGTCCAACGGACATTAAATGCATGATGATGATGATGATGATGATGATGATGATGACAGAACTTTAGACTGATATGAAGGGAAGAAGGTATGGTTGAATTTGGGGAATGAGATCGGTAATAAAAACGACAAGTCTTGGATAACAGAAATATTTAGAAAACAGTACAGCACAAAACACTGGTGTCTCAAGCAGCTCCCCTCCCCCCCTTTGGCTCTGCCATTGCGCGCTGCTATATCAAAAAGTTATTGGGATGCCTGACGAGCAAAGAAATAACCAGTGGTCCGTCAATTAGGGTCACAGTATTAACCAGGAGTTTGGCCCCAATAGCTGTTGCTCTAAAACTGTCCAGGATTTTCTACAATAGTTAGTCATGCTTAAATATACATATTACACAGTTAATCGTGCCTAAATATATATAGTGACAGTCAGACATAACAACAGACAGAAGTTTATATGGCACTGTTACCTAAAAATTTATTCACTCCTTAAAGTAACTAAGCCTTCTTTCAGACCTTTAGGTTCTGTTTGCAGTTTACGATTAAGCCTCATAATAAAAGTTCCAATGTAGATTTCAGTGACTGTCTCTCGTCTATCTGTCTCTATCACATCACAATTATAATACAACAAATGTAAAATAATGTTGAGTATTATGTTCCCTTGACCCATGGATGCATTTAATCTAACATCCCATCACACATTTCTGGTGAAAAGGAAATGTGGTTTAGCATTACCAATCAATGCTCATCTTAAGTCAAATAAAACAGGTTAGAAAAAGTTAATGCATTGTACTTATGTTTTCTGATTACTGTATTCTGCAATTCTTTACGCTATGGACAGTCTTTTATTTTTACACAACTAGTCCCCAATAAGCAGTAGGATCAAGACAATAGAGCTACATCCTAGAAGACACCCACCCTTACTTTGTTCCCTAATTGATGCTCATTGGAGCAATCTCTGTCCTTGCCCAATATTGCAAGCAAGTGCTTTGGTGAACAGGATCCTTGAGTTGAATCACAACATGCCTTACACTTCCCATAAGTCATCTTCTAGAAAAGAAAGGACTCTTCCATTAACTCTGCACTCTGCAAAGTAATGATTGACCATTTTCTTACCATAATTTTGATCACAATATCCATCAGGTCCTTGACACCTTCATCTGGATCCTCTTCAGATGGTTGCTGTGGAAAACAGGTGGTAAAAATAACAACCAACAGGCAATAATAATTTTTTTTTACTCTGTATGAAATACAAATATAAACAATATCTATGAACCAGCAACATTTACCACCACATTCATGGATAAACACTTTCGTTGAGCCTTTTTAATTCAAGTATACATGGCAAACTTAAAAAACTCAACATACAGGGCAACTATTATTTGCAACAATTAAAGTGGCATCAGTTATGTCAACCATTACTATGTACAATTGTGTCATCATGTTATTATTAATATCTACATGCCTACAGGTGTTCCTTTTCAACTAATCTCATACATCTGCTTCCTTGCATGAATATTAGTTGTAACACTTATAGCAACACCAGAGCCCTCCATAATTTTTCATGCAAATAAGCTTTTCTGTACATATTTCTTTAAATATGTGCCTTTTAAAGCATCAGTGCAGAGAGATATGAACCTCGCTAGATCAGTGGGTCAGCAATAATTCTTTACCTTTCTTAATGAAAGAAAGCTAGTCATCCTAGAGAACAACCTTTAGTGATCATACAGTATGGTTGAGGACCATTTCAAATGGATCAATATAATAAGGAACAACTTAAATCCTTACTATTCAATTCCAATAGATTAAGCTGGCTAATGAGACTGATCCATTACAAGTTTGGATGGGCCAAAATATATTAAGCCTGACAAAAGAGGAACATCCTTAATTAGTCGGTCTTGTGAGCTTGGACATTCCTGATAGGTAACAAAGAAGGAATCTCATGAAAACCCTCAAACATATCACTTTCCCTCTACTACGTTCAGAAATGGGTTTGACAAATGTAAAAGGCTACCTTAATCAAACAATTCTTTAGCATATGAAATACTTCCTCCCTTGTAATGTAACCATCTCCATTCAAGTCAAAAACATCAAAGCAATCTGTTTAAAGAGGAAAGAATATCTTATACTGTTATAATTACTTGATCAACAGGTTAAATTATATCACAAGTAGTGACACATTAAAATGAAAAATATCAAAACAACAAAATAATAAGTTAGTTATGAAAAGAACACTAGAGAAATAGAAAATATGTCACCACAGGGGGTCAAACCCATGACCCATGCTTTCACAGTGTGAGTCTACCAACTGAGCTAGGTGATCTGTTTCTCTAGACGCCGCACTAGCTCCCAATCATCCACCAGTGGACATCAACATCCAGTTCAATGCAATTGAAAACCAGCCTCTCTGCACCATGTGACTTCACCAAGAAAGGACTGTCCTCTGGCCTGTCTATCTGTCCAAAGCCAATCAAAATAAGAACATATCAAATCCGTTCTTGTTGATAAAATAATAAGGTAAGTTTATTAAGGCTCTTCTTCCATTGAACAAAAGTTGGGTTGTTTGTGGTTTGTTTTTAGGGGGGAGGGGGGGATTTAGTAAGTTTGTGCTAGTCAAACGAGTCAAAAGAACTGCTAGTCAAAAGAACTGCTACAAACAATTCATTAGCAGATCTCTACGTTACAATCATCCCAGTGGGTATCATATTTGTTCCATACAATATTTATTTACGCAGGATGTAAAATTTATTTGAAAAGGATGACATCAATATGTAATTGAAAATGCATATTTTGTGAATAATATGTGCTATTTATACACACATCAGAATGTCGGCTATTTGAGTATCTGTAATCACCATCATTTACAATTTAATGTATGTATTCCATGCTAGCATGGGTAGTACCAGGAGCATTAGCGGCTGACTCTAACTCTGATCTAGTCTTAACAAAGTCAAATCTCAAGATACGCTGCAACAAATCCATCATTGTTACAATTTTCCATGTGTTTTTCACCTTCTCTATGAGCTTTGCTTAAGAACTTAACATTTTACTGGTGGTATATGAAAGGTTGGCATATAGTATGCAGGTTCCTGTTGCTTATATTGGTAAAATCACAATTTTAAGTCTAATGCAAGATTATTCACCTCAATAGTGATAATCAGCTATTGATCTTGTTGGCAGTTCTTAAAAATAAATACACTGCACGCCCCATCAGAATCAATGGTATATGAAGCTATCTTCTGGCATGTTCAGAGAATTGATTATCATGACATTCTTTTTCAACAGTTTAAAAGCTCACTCAACGCAAATGTGGGAATAGCAAAGTTTCTTCAACTTGTGTATGTCTTTCTTGAAATATGAATTGTATATGTATTTGTGTAATATGGTAGCCTAAGTCAGTTAACAGAGCAGTGAGCCTGGTTGAGCTTCCATATAATCTGTAATAAAGATAATGGTTCATACGTGCGGAGGCACAAGTTATCACTCAAAGAAAATTGGTGTGTGTTTACTTTATTTCAGAACATGTATCTCTTACTCAAAAACAAGAGTTTTAAAGAAGTCTTACATTCCATTTGCTCCTCCAAAGTTCCACGGAGAAATTTTGATAGACCATACACCCACTCTTCCATACTGATTGCACTGTCATTATCTTTGTCAAATGCTCTGAAAACTAAATAAATAACAGTTGTAGAAATAACTTAAGTATAATATAATACATGTAGTTTTACCTTTAAATATGGGCCATACATACGTAAAATATTTAACATCAAAGCTTGCAGAATTGTTCAAGTGCTTGTTCAGTAGGGCAAGGAAGGTCCACAAAATGGCTTGAATTTCTTTAAGCTCAGACGAAAGTTCCATGCTCAGCATTGCTGACAGGTACCGGTACCCTAATAAGTATTAAAAAGTATTTATAAATACTACATCCTTTATACACATACACACAGCACCAAGCTCTTTGTTACACATATATTGCTACCCCTTGCATTACTTAGATTCATATAAATAATAGTTTTAAAGCTTATTTATCTCTACATGCAATCAAAATATATCTCCTAGCTGACATACAACATTTTGACATAACATACAAAATGGCATTCTACATACCCCTGTCCATAAGGATGTCATCAGTCATTTGAAATGTATTGTGTAACACAGTCCTAAATTTGGTGCGGTCCATCCTTGGTTTGGCTGAGTTCTGCGGAACGAGATCTCTGAACATGACCAGCAAGTTTTCCACTTCTGTCCTGGTGACTGGGTATTAAATAGAATAATTAGGTCAAGTATTCACAAGTAAAACGTAAGAGTTGTCGTACAAAGATTTTTGCGTAGTTCAGCATCAAACCCAGGCTTGAAAATCATTCTCTTAAGTTTAGTCAATTTAACATTCCATACACCCCTAATAAAACCAAAATAAATAAATTTTCGTATTCCAAAATGTACCTACTGCATAACTCCTTTCCCTAGTTCCGGGTCAGTTAAACGTAATTGCTGCGCAACTTTCGTAACCATCATGTATAACTATACACTATAGTATAGCGCCTAGTGTAGCTAGCTATATAGGCCTATAAATAAGTCTATTCTTTTCGCTCTATAACTTAAGTTGCTATACCTACTATAATTATGTTACAATCGCAAATAGTTTACTTTTCTCGGCTCCTTCAAAAATCGAAAATCTCAAGATGGAAAGTCTATAAATCAGAATATTGTGGGTGGCAATCAAACTTTCAAAGCTAGACTTCGGTAACTCAACCAGTTTAAATTTGGCTAGGAGTACACATACTTACAGTGTGTCTGTTTGTATATTTGCTCCGCAAGCTTTGCTAAATTTTTCTTTGCTATTAGCGCTGACATATTGTATCTAGTGAATAAGCATCCCCAAGTTTTTGTTTCAAAGGCTTGTTATGAGTTTAAAAACTATCTACAGTTTATCCTGATTCACTCGGCAGCCATTTCTGTAATCAAAGTTGTTGCTATGTTCGCTGTCCCTTTGAGGTCTGGAGAGGAGCATCATAGAAATTCCCCTGAGCAAACCTCTTCGTTATCAGTGGAGCAAGCAACAGGCATTGTAAAGGACGCACGTTGTGCTTGACTTTCCGGGAAAAGCTTGTGGGCAGTTGTTCGCAAAATCTAAGAAACTGTGGATCATTTTACAAAGACTTAAAGTAGTTACGTATTTGGATACGAGGGTCGTTGCCTATAGCAGATTTTCCTGTGAGGGAAAAGGTCCGTAGATTACGAGTTTTAGTAATGAACAGGGGTAAAGCCCAAGTGCTCCCCAGTTACATACGTTACTTTATTGATGGGCCATCTCTTAGCTTTGTCCGTAATTGTAGTAAAACAGAGGGGTCGTGTTAATTCTGTTTTGTCAATACGTACACCTACAAAAAAAAACAAAGGTAAAAGAGCACGGGGAAGACACAGAATAACATATCCGGAGTTCCTTCACGCGTAGACAACCAATAGCAAGTTTAGCTGCTGTGAACTCCTCCATATCTGTTATGATAGATTAGTGTGGAGACGTATAATCGCCAATGCCTGTATCAGCCCCGGCAATTAAAGAAGAAGATAGACCTACATACTTATTCCAACCCTTTCTTCTTACGCATATCTTGCCAGTTACAACAAAAATGCTCGACAGACAGCATAAACTATTAACTAAAATAGCAGATAGGCTCAAAACCGTTAGCTAAAGAGGGATAATTTTAACTCATAGTCTTACGATGCATCAAAAGTTACTATCAACATCGTCAGAGAGATAAGTTAACTGTTTCAAGTCGTATATTTGTTGTGTCCTAACTATCTGCTGGAAAAGCCAAAGATACACGAACAGATGACACACGTACCGTATTTCCTCTAATTACAGATCCCCTCTAATTATAGACCGCCTCTAATTAAAGACCCCCTTTTTTGGTGCATTCAATTAATTTCACACCCCTACTATATCTATATGGAAGCGGTACATATGGATTTTGTCTTCTTGGGACAGTCTTTCCAAGAAAATCATTGTTGAGTCAATCATGTACTTTCGCAGTTTTTCTCCAAAAACTGTATATGCTCTTTTTTTCTGGAAACTTTTTTCTGGAAATTAAAGCCCCCCTCCAATTATAGATCCCCTCTAATTATAGACTCCCCTTTTGGTGCCCTCAATTAATTATAGACGGGTCTATAATTAGAGAAAATACGGTAAGTATTCTAACGATACTGATTATTCCACAGTCAATCTTCAGCTCAATACAACTCTAATTACAAATAACATGGGTATATATCTAAAAGTTTAATTACAAGTATTTCTTAATATTACGTAGATCAACGTAACTCAACATTTTACTTACAACATAATTAACGTACACATGTTGGCTGATTATTGAGATTACATTCGTGACGTCGACAGGTAAACACAAACATTGGATTTCAGCATTGTCACGATACTACAGTATATTTTCTTGAATAAATAAACGAATAAACAAAATTATTTTTTATTGATTCCAAAATTACACTTCAGATTTTATTAGTTGTGAGGCCAAACCTACAGATACATATTTTCTGAGGTCAGCAATCATTTTATCATAATCGTATACTGAATAGTATCCCTCTGTATTTAAAAAAAATACAAACAAGGACAATACAATCAAAACAGTCTGGGTACATGAATTGACAGCTGAGTACTGCCGACATCTGGTTGAGTGTATGCCAAAACGTTTGGAGGCGGTAATCAAAGCTAGAGGAGGACCAACAAAATACTGACTTTTCTTGAAACTCTTTGCAAAGCGCATGCGATTTATGTGTAAAAATGTCCCGATATATGTCATTTTCACTCTCTAACCAAATTCATAAGTTTATTAACAAGTTAATATGCGATTTGTTGTCTAAATCAGAATTGTGCTGAGTGGCGCTAAACTTTTGGCCACGACTGTAAAGCTATTATCTAACATTTTCAAATTGCAATATCCTCATGAAACATTTATACGTTTCAAACAGTATTAGCTTCACTACTAGACGCCTAGTTAGTGTTTAGAATGAACAGACCATCAATCTACCTTTTTTTTTATCAACGAGTCTTTTTATTGAGTCTACCCATCGCACACGCCTTGGGCTAAAGCGACATATCTCTATTTAAGAGCTACCCCTAAAATTCTGAAATTAAGTCTAAAAAGACAAATACGTCTCATGTCAAAGAACTCGCCAATGTTACACTTATCAACAGTTATGATTAAGTAATAGTTTGTTAGCACATATTTTTCATTATATTACAAAGTGTCTCATTTTGTTATTTTGCTTCTTCTAAAATATAGTTTAAAGGCAGTTGTCCCTTAATGAAAAGCAGAGCTCGTACTAAGCACTAACAGTTCCTAGATATCGTCTTGAAATGGTATGTTCATTGGGATTTTGCAGTGTCAGCTCTCTATAACGGAACTCACTCCCCGATGATGTAAGTGAAATACACCGATGCGGATTGACCCCGCTGCTCCGCCCACTCTTGTTTGCGTTTGACAACAATGAAAAGTCCATCATAACACATCCTTTCTGCGAGAATTGTAAAGGGAAACTTTAGCACTGGCTCGCAGTTTTTTGTCAAATATACTTCCAGACGATTTGTACTATGACTCTTTGCAGCTAAAAAACTCTAGCAAATGCTTAGACAGTGGCTGTAGATATTTTGTAGAAAGATACGTACATAACGTTAGTTTTGATAACATTGCATTGATTTGAAAATGTTATTGATCGATGCGAAAAACAGGAAAACCTTATTCAACCTATTTTAAAATCAATAAAGCCAAGTGCATTTTGAAAGGAGCATACCGTACTTGTGTAGGCCGGAAACCTCTCAACATTGTAAATAAGCAAAACACAGCAAAGTAAGCAGGTTGTAGCCAAGAAAAAGATTTATTTCTTGGTTGTAGCTAAGAAAAAAATCTATTTCTTGCTTTAAGAGCAAGCTGATGGACCCAACTTAATAATTCTAGTTGGCTTAGTACAATCAGTCTTGACTTAGCGAAACTTTAAACTTCACAATGAGTAGGAGTGTAAAGATGCTTTTCTTTGAGTCCTCTCAGCGGAAACTTAAACAGAGTGTAGTGGCAAAGTGGTTGCCCTTTGGATTTTCTAGTAAAAGAGACTACAGTTTCTTTTCAAAGAGAGAGAGAGCAGCCAAATCGTCGTGTAAGTACTTGCTTTCTTAAGCCTTAGTTTACGGTAACAGTGAAATACGCTCGCTGTAGGTAAAACCGTTTGGTGAAAATCTATTCCTTGTAAAATTGGTCTCAAGTTAAAAGCGGAAACACGAAGCACTCTAAGTATTGTTTTCTCGCGACCTACCTCTCAAAACGTTGCTCCTCTTTAAAATACCATGCAACCTGAACATGCCTATATTAGGATAAAATGGTAATAAATTGAGTTTAGTTGCAAGAGGTACCTCTACAAGGTCGATCAAAATCAGAATCTTTGATCAAAGATGACAACTGGCAGCAAATAATTTTTCTGCTTAGACTCTTCTTTTGATTCAAGATCACTATTTTGTCATTTTCCGTTTGAATGGAAATTAGCCACAAGACATCCTCGCTGCAGTTGATAGCTTTATTTGATGGACTGAAAATTTTGCGGCTCCGTATCAATTCTTTACTGTATTGTTTCTATGAGAGTTAATTCTAAATTCTAAAGGTTTTCTAACAAAGATCTCGTAAAATGGAGTAGCTATCATCCGTGTAAGAGAGGTATAAATTACGAGGATTTGAGCGTGGTTTTCTCAAAATTCTCTGTACTTGACTGATCTAATAAATTTTGCGCAAAAATTCCTTCATCCTGCAAAGTAATTGGTCCATTGGCGTGGTTTGATTGACGGACTGGACCGGTGTAACACAGATTGACTTTTTAAAAAGTATATTAAAGACAGTTCCTTTTAAAGAACTTTTTGTACATACACCTTTAAATGCGCAAAATGCGATATTTGATCTGTATGTTTGTTGCTATTCTAATTGCTAATAGTCAACCCATTGGGTTCCTAAATCAAATCTAGCCCATCAAACCTTAGCTGTGATGCTCACTCCTTACGTCAAAGGCTAAGACTTACTATTACTCCGTTTGATGCACTAAAAACCATGAGAAGAAACGCCTTTGATTTGATGTCTTATTAGACATCTGATTTAGACATTCGCTCTTCATTCTTATTAAACGCTCAAATCGCATGAACGGCTACGTGGAAATTCTAAATTTTTATTGTAGACAACTAGAATTAATCACTCAAGACAGTATTAATGGGGAATCAAGTTAACGGCAAGAAATTATTGGCTAATTTATATCGCCACATGTCGACCACAACTTTTGACATTTCATTCCTAGAAAGTTTAAGGATTACAAAGGTGTAACAGTGGGTAGGAGTACAATGTTGAATATCTTTAGCGACAGATATAGGGTCTCTGGGCATTTTTGTACCCTTCCTTGTAACATTTAAACCTCCGCAGCTAACTGGCAGAGTTAGGAACTGGGAATTAAGTACGTTAAAGAAAATAGTAAATGTGAACGTTATACAATTATTTGATTTAGTTTTAAGACAGCAGCAATTCTTTGGGGGAATATTTAGAGTTATCCCCCCTGGGTCTTTCATTCTATTTCCATGATTTTAAGTGAAAGTCAAAGTTCAATATGAATTTATTGACTTCATTGCCAATTCTACTCAAGTTTGATATTTTATTGATCTGATAATAATATTCTTTAAATTGTGAAGTAAATGACATTGTTTAGCAGTTTTATTCCCTAATATGGTACGACGTACTACCAAACTACTAACAGAGTTTAGATAAATTGCAGCAAATAAAGAAGCGATAATGGGTAGGGGAGGGGGTACAGATGGGGGGCAAAGATTATTAACATTTTGGCACTGCTCTCTTGGCCACGAGGAAATATTTTCTTTTAAAATCCCTTCAGCCAAAAGTAAGCGACTTGAAATAAAATCCAATACTTTAAAAATCTTTGCGCGATGAATATTTGTGAGTGGTTCTCGTTTTCTGTACCAATTTGTGGATGTAGCCATGATTATAGGCAGATTTAACAGCACAGTTGAAAGAACATTTGCTTTGGAAATGGAGGTCCCTCTATTGCAAGAGCGATAGTGGGACAATGTAGTTACTCTACCTTAAGTGCTGGTTGTATCACTTGTTCTTCCTAAACATATTCACCTTAAAACAAAACTATGCAATTTAAAAGTCATATCTGCATCAATATTTTCTCTTATAATAGCAGATGGCGCCGTATTAGAAGGCTGGAGCACTAAGAAATATTGGCAGCTGCAATCATAACGTTGATGTCAACTTTCAAGTGTACTCCAGAGGCTAAATTTACACTTTCCATGCCATTAAAAGGCTCCAGAACGGCTACATTTGTATTAAAACATCTGAAAAATTAACTTGAGGTTTCGCGTCCAGATCCTTCTCTTAGTAGGAGCTATACAAAAGTAACCAATGACAGCAAATCGCAAACCAAAGTGGTTCTTGTATCAAAGGTCGCCTAATGAGTGGGGTG
>JAAAKM020006971.1:113490414-113508919 GCA_010016025.2 Alatinidae sp. Z8VKAUB7J3
ATTTTTAGCTGGAAAACGATATAGAAGACCCAAGGGCGTATCTGGACCATATAAAGTGGTGGACCCAAGACAAAAGAAGGATATACGATCAAAAATGAAAGCAGGCAAGAAAGGAAAAGGTAAAAGACGAGGAAAGAAATAGTGCGACAATCAACAATTTGATGTATTATCTGAACAGCCTCGGATCCAAAGTCTGAGCACAAAATGAAATAAGATTGAGATTGTTTTTAAGACTTGCGTGTCTTAAGAGAAAAGATGAATTTCGTACCATCAGCACCTTAGGCTTCATTACACAAAGGATTTACCCTCATCATCCTTTTGTATAAAACCACGTCATGTAAGATACATTTAGTGCAGAAAAGACCGCGATACAACTTCTAGCTTTCGTAATTATTTTACATGTGGCCATAATGGTGAATTTACTAAACGAAAAATGATATTTGATGCAGATGTTATGCTTGAAAGAATATTCTCGACTGGCTGTACTTCTTCATGTGTATTATTATTTTATATGGTATTAGGAGAAATATGTTATGCAACATTACTTTCGCAAATGTTTTCATTCTCTGTTTTCTGCTCTAATGCGGCGTTATCTGTTCCCTGCTGAACAGTATCACAACAACAACAACAACAACAACAACAACAGCAGCAGCAATTTTTGAAAGAGAAAATCAAAAAGGATGAGTATAGTATAGATATGACCCCTTGTGGCTTCGAGCCCCCGCAGGCAGGTAAACTATTCACTATGCTGCGGCGACCTCCTTACAGTTTTAGTCATTTGCTCGTATGAAACATGATAGGTCTACTGTACGCGAGTTGTATCTTCTGTATCTGCGCCAGACCAACTGCCCATTCCATTTGCGCTTCTCTGACCACATGGGAATGTTGGACCTGATAGAAGAGAACCTGAGTGCACCTGCCTATTCTTTGATATCCAGTCGTACATTAATTGATACATCGTATGGGTGATGCTAATTTAGTTGAGTTAGCTTCCTCGCCTTTCCAGCTTTTGCTCAAAGCCAACCCATAGTCAAAAGGGGCATTTAAGGGCCATGCCCCTCAGCTCCGATAAGAATATTGGCTCCTGCTAAAATGCTGTCCAGGTAATTTTCGTCGCAAAGAACGAAATAAACTTTAATTGTAAACAATGGTGTTGATATTTTTGTTCTCTCTCTCGCTTCCATGATCGTAGCGTATAATCCCTACTTCTGAGACCGTCAAGGTGTAGCCTGGCATGAAAGAGGCATGTTATTATTAAACCTGAATCTTCACTCAATCAGAATTTGCTCGTCGGATGCCCTCTCCTGATCATAGAATATTTTGAGGATCTTCTATGTTACCCTCAAGTTTAACAATAACCTTTTCTTTTTTGCGGTATGTTTTACCGTGTATTGCATATATTTATTACGTACTCGCATTATGATTTGTACTACATTGAGACAATTCTCGTCTCTTCGTTTTCTACGCTGAAGGTTCATTGCCCTGCCTTGTTTTTCGAGATTGTCTGTAGACGGATTTTCTGAAAGAAAGTTCTTAATCATTTGATCTACCATGGACAGCAGGAAACAGGAATAGGCAACTTTGTATATTTCCCTCTTCAGTTAAATTGAAATTTTGTAGCAAGACAACGAATAATAGCTCAAACCTACCAGGAGTAAGAACGGCAAAGACTGCTCAGATGAGAAGATATTTACTTACAAGTTACGATAAGTAGCAAGATTTTCGGTCAAAGTTCGATTTCGTGTATTGTCATTTATGTACACCATTTGTTTCTTTGTCTTATTCGGAAAGAGTAGCAGTTATAGCTACGCCACCATTACTCGGTTTTCTAAATAAATACATGCTAATCACCTTTTTCCTATCATATAATGTCTGGCAAAAGTTTGTCCTCAGCGACCAAAGGACATTTATTGTTGACAGAGTTTTAGCTAGGTGATGTACATAAGTTGACAATTATCAAACAATGCTTTGCTTCGTTGCTTATTAAAGGGAATCCATCGGTGTTCGGGTGTAAAGTTTAACCAGCACAGTAATCCAAAATATGACCATCGTCAGGAGACCAAAATGATCCCAATGTTTAATATGACTTTGCCATGACTCTGTACTTTCATCAACTGGTGCCGCTGGAACATCTTTCTGTGCTTTTCCGTTTGACTCCTCTTCTCCTGCAGGCGATAACTGCCCTTTCCATTTAATCTTGCGGATGCAGCTGCATCTCGAGTAGATGCAAGAACGCAGAAGACTTCGGCTACTGAGATGAAACAGCCGCATGTTGATCACACTGAGAACCACCGAGTATACCATGGACGCTAGGACTTGCTTAAACACCTCCACAATAACGGGATTGCTATCATTTTGAGGAAGCTGATCCATGACGTACTGAAAAGAGACAACCACCGTCAACATCGCCGTTATAGCAAACGAAACTCTTTCTCCACTTTCCATTGGAATCAGGAACGTTAATAATGGAAGGACGGAGAGGATAAGCATTGGTATTATCATCTTCTGAGTCAAATACTTTGGATGACGTCTAAGAAAGATTTCCATGTAAAATGTATTGAGACCTTCCTCAAGCTGCAACCTTTTAGTCACGTTAACAACTTTCCAAGCTCCGTCGCCATTAAAACTTTGGAAGTAAGGTACTTTTGCATGAGAGACGTTTTAAGGAATGTTAAAACAATTAAAATTAGGGAGGCAGACCACAGTTACACAAGCCACTTTGCGCAAGTACTCTATTTCCTACAATATACTACCTATTCAGACATTGTAAATATATTTTCCATATACTTAAAGCCGTTTTGACTTCTCATATTTACCACTTGTAACGCCATTTACCACAAGTACTTGTTTGTCTCAACTTGTTAAAACGGTAAATTTTTTGTAAGACCCGAAACAGCTTTTGAGGCAATGTTGGTTGTATCCAGCATGTTAAACAAAATAGATAACAGGATTTAAAGGCACCATTTTCATATATCTTACAAAAGACCTACGGTTTCAATGAAAATGTTAAATTGTCAGACAAATATGAATACCGCTATGTGATAGGAAACAGAGTTCTTGAAGTATTTAGTAGTTTTAAATGTTAAACCTACTTGACAACCCATTCTCCCTTTTATTCTGTGTCTGGTTAATTTTTATCTTTCTGTGCTAGGTAGGGTTGTCATTGTGCTCAGAAAGCTATGCCACGCTGTATCTACGTTCCTCATTTCATTCAAATGCCCATTAGCATATGATAAAAAAAATATGCATATTTCATTATTTCAGCCAAATTTTGCAAGCCAGCCTTGTAAAACATTCTCTGCCAACTTGCCAAATAAAATTGTTAGCTAATTCTGCAAAAGGTCTGTCCAGGAAAGCAAAAATATGTAAAATATGTACAAGATAATCAGTACACATCAACGATAGTTTACAACAGCTGCAAAACATACAGCTTTTGACAATCCTAAGTTACGTTACGTTACGCTACGTTACGTTTTGATACGTTACGTAAGTTACGTTTTGTAACGTAACGTAAGTTACATTTTGACAATCCTACGTTACAGTGTATTTTCTTAAAGAAATTTCATACTATATTATTCAAACTTAGTTGGTGTTTTCAGCAGATTTTCTAGCTTCAGATACTTGACTTTTTGCAATAGACACTCAATGTTACACAATTCTGATTTTTCTTAGAAATTAATTAAATAACCAGCATCAACTGAGAACAGGCTGCAGCCTTGGTAACAATTGCTATGCAACTGTGGTGGATCTCCAACGTATCACACAAGTACAGAAGCACAGAATATTCTTCTACTTTCTGGGGTCGTAATGCACTGGTTTGAGCTATAATTAATGTTTATACTGACAGAGCTCAAAATATAGTATTAGCAAATAACTAGGAGTTGTGATGCAATTGGAACATCAAAAAAAATGTAATATGCCTTTACCGCATAGTACGGTAAAACTTAATGTTACAAAATTAAACATAGCTAAACCGGGATAAAATATAGATTATATATATTACTATGATACAATAAGCAGTCGCATAAAAATTATTTATTCTCCATATTGAGGACACTTCTTTTTTCTACAAATAAGTATCTTCAGTATGTTTACTTTCAACCATGACACCTTCACTGTGTCCACCGCAACAACGTAGTAAACCTTTTAAATAATTCCAACAAGTGCGATGCCCAACGAGATAAATCATGGCATTCAAAGCGGAATTCAAAAGAGTAAGCAAATAGGACATGATCAATGCGTCCGCGAGACGCGAGTTTATTTTCTTCTTCAAAACGATTTTTGTATAAGCCTCGTATGAACTGGTCACTATGTATGGACCATAACAGATGACCACTGATATCAAAATCATGAAAATCACTTTGTACATTGCAAAGGATTTCTGAACTTGATTGTTCCTCTGCTGATTTAGTCCTTGTAGGTTGTTAGATACATCTCGCGAGTGTTTAAACAATCGATAAAATGTAACCAAGTAAAGAACGTTGATAAAGAGTACAGAACCGGCGTCAAATATCAAGGTGACTGTGTTTAAGATTGGATAAAAATCATAAATACTTGAGAAAGTGAAGCATATCGCGAGTGCAAGTCCTAAGCTAACACTTGCTGCAATCAGACACTTTCCTTTTTTCCTTGTCATGTGTTTGTTGTAAGTTTGTAAATGTCTCATATGAAGATATCGATCATAACCAATGACTAAAATCATGAACAAAGATGTCCTTGCAGAAAACATTGTCGGAAATTGAATTCCAATCTCCCAATTGCACTCTTTCATGTGAGAAAATTGTATATTAAGCCACGTGAAGAGTGACCCCGACACCAGTCCATAACTCACATCAGATAAGCTCAAAACACAAATAAATAAATTGGACGTATTTCTGTATAGTCTTGTCTTGTACATAATGTATAAAAGTAACGAATTGAGTCCAACTATAAATGGTAATAGGATGGTATTGATTGCCAGGAAAATGGTCTTTCCTTCATTCGATGCAATGTTACGAACTCCGATGACATTATCGCATTCAAACATGGTTATTCCTATTCTAGTTTCTCAAAACTTTTATACTCTTTACGTGTTTCTTAATGCTTCAGTTGGCTGCACTTATCCTCCTTTTGATTTACTTGGTTAATGTAAAACTCGCTCAAGCAAAGCACAAAGCTAGTTTTAAAACAACTAGAAGCAGCTCAAAGAAGACTCGAGCTTAAAGAACTCCGTTGTTTTTACAAGGACAATGTAAGAAGTATTGAGTTGCTAACTCGTGGTAATAAATATTCTTCAGTTAAGCCGTCTCTGTTATACAACGTGCCTTTCTATCTTCTAAATTGCACGTTTAAAAAGGATGATTGTGAACAGCTGATTTACAAAAGCAGACCGTGTAGATTGGTATGTATCTACGAGTTTGATTAGCTGCTGCATAGCTAACATTACCTGCGATTGTTTTCTGATCATCAACAAAGCCAAACTACAACGCTGACATCATAGAAATTATAATACGTCTAAAGGATGGTAACATTCCAACTCGTTTAACCATATTTAACAAGGAGGGGTACAAAAAAAACGGTACCCATCTTGGAAAATTATAAAATATCTATTTTATTACAAATCTAATTTTAGATGACTTTGAACGCAAAAGGTGATATGAAATATGTGGAACAGGTAAAAAGTTAGATAAGTTGAAATTTACATATCAATTTGAATTCAACCTCGATTACTTTCAAAGCCCTGTCAAAGGAAACATGTTATCATACTTCAAAATATTTGCAAAGTTTTTATGGTCTCTCGGTTATGTTTGCATTTATTAAGTAAAGGAACTAGATTCTGCTCCCTGATATCATGGTAATGTCTGGAAGCCTTGTTTATCCACTATAACGAAACAACTAAACAAACTTTGAAAACATATATTTGTAAACAATCTTCTTGGTGGTAATTTTCAAAGGATAGCGTATATCACAAGGTATATATTTTGCATTTTTTACTTCCTGGAATTCGTTTAAAACATTAAATTTTTCTGGCTCAAAATGTTTTTGCTACTTCCCTTGACGTTTCTTCCTCCTCTTTACCCCTTCGAATCAATACATTCAAGTTGTTTTGTCTATTTCTTTGATATTTCTCTTCATTGGTTAAATGCTTTTGGTTCAAAGCTTTTTTTGCCAAGACAGTAATAAAATAGCAGGTGAATGGTTTCGTGACAAATATCGTACGCACGAGAAAGCATTTGGTCTTTTAAAAAGTTTCGTCGCCTCAACACGAACAATCCAGTATTGAAGCATGTCTATACCCTTTAACTTATGTGGCACAAATTTTGGATTATGACACAATGGGTACATACTTTTCAAAGTTTCAGCTTTATGTTTTTAAAGTTGACGAATTGTTTTAGTCCAAACATAAACCCATGGAAACACCACCCTATGTAAGCTCAACTTTTTCTCAAGGATTTTACCCAACCAGAAAGCTCCTTTTATAGCCATTAGGCATTTTACTTTCATAGCCAGCTTTTAGTCTTTGCATATATATTGTAATACTAAGAGCTGTTAAACGATATTCAATCTGATGAAGACAAGATCGAAATTTTTAGATAATGAATACTTTTTCGGATTTATATAACATTTATATGCATAGATATAAGGCCGTTTTTGACAATTAATACTGTGCCACTGTGCCAGTTGCAGCCAAATTAGAGGTAAACGTCAGAAAGGGTCATAACATGTTGTAATTAATACACAGGGCTGGTAAACGAATTACACCCACTCCTATGACAACACCTTGAAATGACGTCTATCGTCCACAAACAAGCTGACATACCTAAAATAATGCCTCAGCTGAGATACAAAACAAAAGAATAGACGTAAATAGAGTAGAGGTAGAATACTTGAAATACTGCCATAAAATTCAACGATTGGTCAAAAGGGGTAAAGCCAGCGTACCAAGGTACAATGGAAAAGTATGTTCCAAGTGACAGGGTCGGTCACACTTTTTGAAGATAAATTCAGTTTAAAATACTTTTAGTTATCCTTGGGATTTGGTCGACCTTATACCCAATTTAAAGTTTTGTACTAATACAAAAAACAGTTATTATATTCATTTCAAGACCTTTGAAGAGAAATTAGTGGCTTTCCTTTGAACAGATACCACACTCACTTTTACAAAAGGGTCATTATGGGCTCCCTCTGTGTAACGTTCCTGAATAGTCACAAACTTTAATTATGTATTGTGTATGACTGGGTCATAAGGCTTTCTCATATTTCGTATTTTTATCTCCTGAAGTTTTAAGTTCACAACATGGTTAGCAATTAGCCATATTACAGTTATCTCGCATAATTAAATGGGAACAATCATATTGCGTAGATCCAACATCAGATCATTGCAATTTTGAGCATAATTTAGTATTGGATATCAATTCCAGCACTGAAATCACTCTTTCCTGTTACAATGTTTTTGTACTTGAGTATCTAAGAAGAATGCACGATCCAAAGCTTATCAAGCTAAACCAGTGTCTTTCGTTGTGAAATTTTTTAATGTTGCACAACATTTCATAGCCATTGATGACGTCACTCGCACCAAATTGAAAAAAAATTGCAATTTATTAGAAAAGGGTTAAATTATAAATGTGCTTAAGATCTTTGTAATAGCATTTGTCAATTTTAAGTTATAGTGTGTCAAAGTGACGCGGGCCTACTAGCCTCCTCCCCCTCCCCCTACCACATGTATGAAAGAGCCAAAAGGCCAATGTAAGGTAGGGTTAAAGATTGGGTAACAGCAAAGATAGAAATAGAAAGGGCACTTTCCAAATATTTGCATCTTTCAAATTTATACTCAACTAACACAGAGAAAGAAAAAGTACTTTTCGTTGAACAAACTAACAATGCAAAACAAGAATAATAGTGTTAATAGTCAATAATTGGGAACTTGAATACAACATGGATTCTGTAATAAATTGGTTTTTCGCGGGAGAATTTGGTTTAGATCAACGAAACACGACTTAGGTAGGCCGGTGAAATGATACTAGATCAACAACTAAAACATAGGTTAAATACCACTTACGACTATGGGCATGGTAAGGTCTTAACGATTATACAAAACAAAAATTAGGTTTTATCACTGTCAATAAACTTTTTAGAGATGCAATCAAGTATATCAAAGCTAACCCAGGAGGGGAATGCGACAGCGACCGTCATCACCGTCATCATCATCATGTTCCACAGTCAATTGGTCATCGGTGCACTCTTTCAGAATCTATCACAGTCTTCTATTTTTCTCGATCAGTAGCCATTCTTGCCTTCGAGATTTGCATGCTTGTCCACTTCCCAATATTATGATAGCTAGTTCATCCGAAGTCTTCCTCTTTCTCTCTTTCAGGATCTTGACCATGCATAATGATGTTGGCTAAGCTCAATTCTTCGCACTAGTGACATTTCCAAACCATTGTAGCTTTCTACGTTTAATTATTGAAAGGAGTGTTTCATGGTTTCCAGCTTTCCGTACAACTCTATCTTTAACACTTTTATTGGTTGTGTGGGCTGTATAAGACATCTGCAAAAGCTTTCAGAAGCACTTCATTTCAAATGAGAGATATTTTTTTGCTTCAGCCTCTGCATAGATTATCCGTGATCTGCAGCCATATGTCATGGTTCCTGCAACAATCGCCCTCATAAACCTGAACTTACTCTTGAAAGTAATGCCTTTACTTTTCCATATAATATGATAATCATGTTTTTCAAAGAAAAGTAACAAAACAGAATTGCAAAAACTCGACTATAGGTCAACAAAACGCCAATATCGCAAAATCTCAAGAACATTTTGAAAATAGTTATTCATCATAAGACTTCCAAGTAAATTTTAGGAAAAGTCAACAAATTCCGTGTCAATCAGGCCAGGCTTCAAAAAGTTATGAGCTGAAATGTGTAGCCGCGGGCCTACTAGTTCTTCTAAATAGGGCATGACGTTCGAGGCTCGCGGCAACTGGAAACACTATCGCGGAACGCAACGCGGAAACACAATATCAATTATCCTTCCTGCTTCAATAAGAACTCGCTGCATTTTGTTGTTTTAGTAAGTTGGTAAGCCAAATAATAAGGCATTGCAGTTGTTGATGTCCAAAGTTACAAATGTGTGGATGAGTTTGCACGTCGTTGATTTATCCAGATATTGCCTTATTTTCCTGATGTTATGCAGACTATAGAAAGCCTTGTCGGAGATCCTACGCAGTTGTTGGGTGGATTCTACAAGCTTGAACTAAGTAATGGTCATCCATAATTTGTTATTAATAAACCGCGTCTGTATATACGAACTGCAACTTTACATCGCCCCCAAGAGAATCGGCGAAAAGCTTCACTAACATTATGAGAGTTCTTTTTCGGAGTATTTTCAAATTCTGTACCACTAACATCTTAAACCAAATTTTATGCAAATCACCTAGGACAGATGTTATACAGACTAGTGGGCCTACAAATGTACCCAACTGATCCATCCTAAACGTACTCTGGAGACTGGCCGCTCTGTCTCCACTAAGACGAAGACTGATTGAGAGCAAATGTTACACCCAACTACGTTGCCAACCTCTTTTCACCTTAAGAGGAATATTTCATTGGAGATGTATTATTAACTCCCAATTGTATTAATGCCTCAAAACCCTAGCTGTTTACAGAAAATATCTCTCAACTCGGGCCGTATTTCCCCGCTTAGTTTCCAGAGAAGGTATCCTTCTGTAAGCAGATTGTCTTTATAATGCCAAAGCTCCAAAAAACATAGCCTAATATGGCCATATAATATCGCATTTGAATGATGAGCTACTCTTTATTGAGAAAATAGACGATGGCTTGATTTGCATAGTAGGACATACTGATGTGTACGTAACAAGATATCTTGAAAGCCTCTAAGAAGTCTCTTAGTAATTGTTGGTACATCTTAGGTTTTATTAATGAGAATTGGCCAATTGCTAAGTCACTCTAAGTAACTGAGGACTTCATAAATCCATATGCGGGGTCGTAATAATAACTGTCAATTTTATTAAAAATTACAATATTAATGACCTTTTCAAGCTACCCGTTTTATAAAATCAATACTCTTATTGCGCAATCAATGCGAATGGAGAACCATTGCATCCAAGCCTCCACTGCAGTACGAAAAAATATATTGAATTTCTTGAAAATAATTTCCCATCAAGAAGAGAGGATTTGAAATGTTAGTTTTGAACAGAACACTAGAGAAATAGAAAATATGTCACCACAAGGGATCGAACCCTCTCTTTTCAATGATACTTTCTGCTTTCAATGGTCTTTGGACCGTATGAAGGGGTGGAAGGCAGTCCTTTCATGGTCGAGCCTCATGGCGCAGATAGGCTGGTCTCCAAGTGCCCTCTTGGATGCAAAGGTCGGTAATCCTTTACTTCAACTTGTTTCTGTCTCTTGCTATCCCTTTGATGTCACTATAACATTCATTCAATCTTTGATTTTGTCCATCCATGTATTTCTCTGTCTACCTCGGTCTCTTTCCACCGTAATATATCTTTCTATAATAAGAGTACAAGTAAATAATACAAGTAAATAGTGGGGCAAATACATGGAAACGAAGGGACTGTACTCAGCCAGAGAATGTTAAGCCAATTCAAGAAGGCTCTTTTACTTCCAATTCTTTTTTACTTCTAGTACCGTGGCAAGATCTATTTACCTCGCCATCTATTTTTTAACCTCCTTGATAGCTGTGGATGCCATTTGGGAAATAGTAAGGCCTAATAGAGAGAAACTTTGAAATAATAAAAAAAAATTGGGGTCTACAATGGTTCAGCAGAATTTTTACAGAAAGTTGCGCAATGTTTCCAAAATTTAAGATACTTCACAATTTCGCAACGAATTACTTGAGCATGTCTTAGCTCAAATTAATCCAGAAACATTTAATTCGGAAAAGAATAAGTTATGTCTAGAATAGGGTTTTATTGGCTCAAGCTTAATATTCTGAGGTCAGAAATGCTTAGAAACTTTCGATCCTCATCATGACAGCTGCAATAACTCGGCAACCAATTGCGGTGAAAGCCTAAAATTTGCAATGAAAGAGCATAATAAATCAATATTAAAGTAATAAAATTCCAGGACCAGATATAAAGAGGGTTGGGCTGAAACTTGAAAAATACCAAGGGCGAGGTCGATTTCCTCCATCACTCAGGAATATAGTTAACTGATGGAATGGAAAGGCGACTAAGCCGGAAACGTATCTGCCTTGATAATCTCCCTTTCGGAAATGCGGCGCCTGATTTTTTTCCCGGCAACTTTTCAAATTGCGCTGTAAACTTTCATCATTCCGAAGTGTGTGAAGGTAACGAATGCAGTGATGAAGAGGATCTATTCGTCCATGAGATACTCCCATTGGGGCATAGAATACAATAAACACTCACCATTTAGCCACATCGTCGAAAGTGCTTCTTCAAAGATAATGTTGCAGCTTATGGCAACACAGTTTCTATCTCATAGAAAACATATTTCAGGCACTACGAAGACTTTTAAAGGGGAGGGAGTGAATCTGGGTATTCATGTGTAAGGGACTGTTGATAAAATAATGCCTGGAGAACACAAAGATATATCGACAATCTTCAAATCTACATGAGGACATGACGGATGTTATCGCCAGCCGCCTTCTTAGTATCCAAACTTCTATCAATGGACTGCGAAATCTGCAAGTAGCTTTACGCGATTTCGGCTACCAGTCTTTCTGTGTCATGTGACGTCACCATTGAAAGATTGCTATTTAGACAGCTAATCTGTCTAAATGCCATTAAAGGTTATAGGTACAAAATGCGTATTACACATTTGCAATTACGGGATTGTTAGTTGCGTTTAGTGATCGCTTTGATCTCTTGATGAACCGTTTTCCACAGGAAAGAGCAAATGTGCTGAGGGAGCAGTCACTGGAAATTTAAAGTCTTTTAGTAACATGAGGTGATTCGTTGAGATGGCATGTTGTCTGATGTTTGCGAAAGGTGGTTTAGAGAATTCTTTAACTGTCATGTGTAGATGATGGATTGCCTGATGCAAATACAACACTGATCAGCGTGAACACTGAAATTGATGTATAAAACGTAGGATAAATTCTAGGATTCTAGGAACACGGTATTTGAAATTAAATCATTGGCTTAGACTTTGCTCAGGATAAAAGACAAACCGCTCATGGATGGCAGGAGACGCCTATGTGATGAGTTTGTAAATCTGTGTGCGTAATGTATGTACACAAGAATGATTAACCTGGTTTTTTGGTTAAGCCTTATTCATTTGACTTGGTTGGTTGGTTTTTATTTAGCATTATTCATTTACACGTTTGGTTAATTAAAGATAATTGCTGAGAGTTACATAGTATAAGAAAATGAAAGTTTCCGAATTTAGAGGTGCATAAGTAGATAAAATCAGGTTGATTTGTAAGTTGAAACTGCCGGAACTGTACTCGAATAAATATACCTAGTTTACTTTGTTTGATATATTTTAACTAAACATGAATTACATAACAATGCTAGTATGTCTAAATGCGAACAGTGACATGTTACAATCGTCTGTACTCTTATTTCCTTTAAATTCTGTCTCTACTCTTCTCTATTCTTTCTGTATTCTGATTTGTTATATATACAAAATGACGTCAAGTCACGTGTCCATGTTAAGGCACAAAAACAACAACTACTCGTCGTGTTTATGTACCTGCCAGAATGTTAAGGTGGTAGAAGCCTTGCTACATTTCAGAGTTTGGGTGAGTTTGGACCACAGGTTAGGAGCTTTAAATATTATATTTAAATTTCTCCATCTTCCTTCTGAGTCTGTGGAGATCATATGTTGAATCGTGTGTGGTATACAAGTGTACTATGCATCCAAATATACTTTGAAAAGTGTGTAATTTTCTGTTCCTCCACTGATAGAAAAAGCACAATATTTAAAAGATCTTGATAGTTTTCTTGATAGATGTTAAGTATCCCCAAAATTTTCAAGAGGTATCTTGTAGGGGTAGGGTCTTGCTGGTTTAGCTGATTAATCTTATTGCCCTTTTCTTGTAATCTTTCTAGTCGAGTCATATAGGTCATAGGTACGTAGGTCCAGATTAAATATGTATAGAATAGATGTGTACTGATGAGTGAAAATAGAAAGATTTTGATAATGTTAATTGTAAGTAACCTTTAGCTTTTGCTAGGAGTCCTATATTTCTTGAAATTTTGTCTTAAACGTTTACATTTTCATTTTAAATTACGATCTATGTTTAATCCAAGGAATTCGGTAGTTCTTTCCGTACCGCTGAAAGATAAAGGGGTAGAGGCGTGCATACAGAGATATCACTTGGACTACTGAAGAGAGTACAGTTCGTTTTTAATTATTCGGTGTTTTTTACAGGATAATCATAATATATTTTGGAGAGTTCCAAGTTCATTTCCATAACGACGTTTCTAACATTTTACCCCTTCAGAAAGATATTGGTGCCACTCCGCAGGGTGGATCATTCGTATATATCAGAGGTAATAATGACCTTAGAATACTCCCTTGGGGCACTCCGTAAGTAATGCTCGGAGGAAGATGGAATTTTTGCTAGTGGTTTACTGCTTGCTGTCTGTTTTTGAGCTCTGTTATGAAGTCTAATGTTTTATTTTAAGGTCCATATAGTTTTAAATTTTTCAAGTGATATCCTATAATTGATAGCGTCAAATATTAGTTTAGTTTAACATTTAGTTAAACACGTTGCAAATTCCTTGACAAACTTTATAATTATTCCGAAACTTATTTAGCCTGTCAACTTAAACTTCATATCTAAGTAAGTATATAATAAACTCAACAAAAATTTTATATGAAAAGTTGGTTAGAGGTACCAAATTTGAATATTGCTTTGAGTAACGGATTCATTTTGCTAAACGTTTTCGCCGCACACTGATAACAGCAATCATATGGAGTGAAATGAGAAAGCTTTTTTATTATGAATTTATAGGAAGAGAGAAGACCAAAACACGCAGTAGAAAATAACAGAGCCAGAGGGACTCCTTTTCTGCCACTCTAGTTCTTGAAAAAGGCGTAAATTGTAAACACATACTTTTTGTCTTCAGAGACCCGACTTCTTAGTTTTAATAAATGCGGCTTCGAAACCGGCAAGATGATAAGGAGATCGGGCTTTGGCTAAAACCTAAACAAATTCTCTTGATAGTTATCAGCGCATGATGGGTTTTCAAGCAAATGCTGTCCTATTGCCGAGTCTGTTTTGGGATCTGTTGTCTTAGCTTTGTTCACACGATTAGGTAAAATTTTGGAAACTATGCTGCGTCTACTAATGAAGGCAGGCACATGTTGTGCGATTCTGTCAAGTAACCTCCGCGATGTACGACCTACATATTCGCTCGCACCCCGACACGTGAATTTAAAAAATTATAAACTTTTATGTGTGACAGGTAGTACGTCTTGTTGGACAACAGGCAGCAGTTTTTGGGTGGAATAAACAACACGCGGTTGTACCGTAGGCATACTGTTGTTGATTTTTATTCTTTTATCAAAACTTAAGGAAACATTTCCAATCCACAGTAGTCGCAAATATATTGAACACTTCATAGGGCCATATTTTGCATAAGAAGAAAACTTGGCAATTTGATTAGAAATGACAATCTTTATGACATGTTCTTAACTAGTTATATACCATGAGTTCTTAAGTTTTTGAAAATGTTGAAAAAACGGGAATGGGGCGATAGTTCTTCATCAGTGTTTTGTCACTCCCCTTAAATATAAGGATAGTCTTTGCAATATTTCATTGATCTGGAAATAAAACCTGATATGATGGATGATTTATAATGATAGTGAACGGTATTGGTAACTGTTTTTTACATGCTTTTACCTCATTTGAGCTGATACCATCAATGCTGGAGGATTTACAGGGTTTTAAATCATCGTTCCATAAATCGTCATCATAATTACGTTTCCGAAATTTTGTAGGTAGATTTCCACCTATGTTGGTAAAATATTCATTGTAGGTGTAAGCTGTCACGCTTGCGTTTGTAATTATTCCGTCTTCCTTATTTCCTATCTTTCCTATTTTAAGAAAAGTATGAAATGATGGCTTAACTAAAGTCCTTCTACGATATTCCATGTTTTTAGTTATTGCTATATGTAACGGTGTTTAATACATGACTATACATATATGACTATATATGCATTAGTAAAAAAAGGTATGAAACTTGAAAGAAGTTCCATTATGACAAGGGCACTTTTCATACATTGTCAAATGGGACAATAAGAGGCCGATCCGAAGTACTGGAAATAGTAACTCTTAAGTAACTTTAAGTACTCTGGAGTGCTGAATAAACGGGGGGTCTGAATAAACGGGTGGGTCGGGGGTCATCATTACGGTCTAAAGTTGATAAATGAGGGGTCCAAATAAACGCGGGGTCTGAATTCCAGTCTCGATTTTGTGAAAGTTTTAAATGAGGATAACACACATGAGGACAAAAATCGTACTAATTGACTAATTAGCAACTGTTTCAGGGTGAAATGTTGCATGGGAAGTTATTCAAGTGTTTGGAAAATTCCTCGAAATTAATAAACGGGGAGGTCTTAATAAGGAGCGAGGGGGTTATGAATTTTAAAACACTAATAAGGTACGATTATTCGGCACTCGAGAGTAACCTAACTTTATCCTAGATGCAAATTTGATAGTAAGCTTCAATAAATCTATATTATCATATGAATGAATGTGCCTGTAGCTTTATAGACTAGGGGGAGCTGTATCCCTTGTTAAAATAACCATTGATATCTTTCTGAACAGGAATTAACAAAAGTTTACTTATTACCACGCTTCTCATGCCCTGCTGGGAGATGTGTAATTCAGGGCGGCAGAAAACTGAAAACTTCGATAGAGCGCGGAAAATAACGGCAGAATCTCCTGTGAGGTAATGAATTTGCATTGTTGCATAATTAAGTGTATTGTACCTACAATGACATAAAAATTCAGGGAGTTTGTATACATATATTAAAAATTCGTATCGATCAGAAAGGTTTAAGTGTTCACATTAGCAATTATACTTTATAAATGTTCTAAATACAAGATTTGATTTTATGGTGTGCTATTGCAACAAGTTCAATTTCCAATCTCACCACCGCAAGTAGCCTAACATTCCGTGTCGTTATAAGCTTTTTCAGTGCCATTTGCTTATATAAACACTTAGGCAGACAATAGCAATGTATTATATCAATTCAGAGTTACTAGGGGTGCTTCTCATGTGCAATATTTTCCTTCCATATGTAGCACACTGGCAGAACTGAACACTCTCAAAGAACTTCAGATATACGGTTTTCTAAACAACACCGGTTTGGGAAATCTCACACGCCTCAGGCCAAACATTGTCATCAATGCGAACATGTTATCAACAATTGCACGGCCTTGCTGTAATAGAGAATACAAAGGTGCCGTCTGGGGAATGCAGTGCCATAAGAATTAAGGTAGGAGCAGTCTCGTGCAGCCCCCTGGAAGATATACCGGTTAGTTGTTATTGCAACTCTTACAATTTGAGGAGTATCTGTGAAACATACCGATGGAAAGCACTCATATATTTATGGAGCTTTTTATAAATTATGTGACAAAGGCATATGGGATCAATGCTTTGAAGGTGATGAAATCTGTGGTGTCGGAGGTTCCGACTCGATAGCACCGCATCGGGCTCCATTGCCCAAAATATGGTAACAGACGTTTACGTCATATCAAACTTTCAAGAAATGACAATTCAAATAGCTAAAAATTTTTAGTTTTTAACTTAGAGCATTGGTTACCCTGTGCGTCTGAGACCATTGATCACAGGCTCAACCCTCCCCCCCCAATACAACCCGGTATTGGTTATGAAAGGTTTTTCGTGACAGAGAGTTTCCACAGTTGTCATCGATACACATGTCGGCTGTGGAGTCATACAATGATAATGTATGCAATGATAAGCTTGCTATTTATTAAAAACAGTTACCATTCCCCCATCACCCCCGCCCGCCGCTGCAAATACATTTTTATATGTATGTCGTTGGGTGGCATTATGATGGTTAGGGGCCCAGAGGAAGATAGCATTAATCACTGATTTAATATATCCGCCCACCTTCCTCGGCCCTTTAAATCTACCAAGTAGTCCACCAGCCAACGGGCTCAACAAGTACAAGAGAATCATCGTTACGTGTTTTGGAATTGTATACAAATTACTGGTTTGAATAATTGAGTCCCAAAAATGGTAGCTCATAAAGAACAGATCAGACTACCTATTAATTATAGAGTTGATTACTTTTATTTTGACTTTTCTGGAACCACTCTACATCAAAGCAAGAAAATTGTTGCCTAGAATACTAAAAAGAATTTGTTTTGTCACTGGGCCATTTCGGTTTCTTCGCATTTGCTTCAGCGGAGTTCTTGTGGTACATAAACACAAGAACAATTGTACAAAATTCTTGATTGATTTTTTCAAGAAACGCTAAGTTGTCAAGTTTGGCCCATTCGTTTTGGATCTCATCTTTGCCGTTACGATGCTGAGCAATGCTGGGATCAAAAGCTTACACTGTAGCAATATTTTCACTATTTTGTAGATTTTTTTTGTTTATTACATTAACAGACACTGACGGAAAGTTCAGTCATGGTTTTACGTGCCACCCTAGTGATGAATTGTTTTCATCAAAGGCGCTCAACCCCCCTCCCATCGGTCTTAAGAGTGTGGCCGGACTCGATAATTCGCAGCATCTGTAGTCTACTGGTTCTTCACAATCACTTATTCATTCGCACTTTTATCGGACTTAAATATGGTAGATTTTGCAATGTTATTATATCTTGTATTATTTTTAAAAGTAATCATAAATGAGAAATTCATGGGAACAAAAAGGTAAAACCTAAAATTGCTTTTAGTTAAAATTTAAAGATTTTGTTGTACACCGGTATGCTTTTCCATCCTGTATCATTCAAAGGTGTTAGTGGCTTTTTGTGAGCCTATGAACGTTTGAGGGAGCATTAAAGGGAGAACTTTGCAAAACTTAGCAATCAAGTTGGATCAGTAAATACAATCTTTTAAGTCTTAAAGGCGAATATTAAAAGGGGTTGGTACATTTTTGAACCATTAAATATGTGATTTATTTATTTTGTTGAGTGTATTATTGCAATTAAAACTACGAGGAGATATTTGAACACAGATGTTTCGCCAAATGCCTAGATGGCCAGTGCCACGTACCTAAACGGCCCGTTTGTAAAGTTAGTCGTTTAAGAATTTGTAGCGAAGTTCGCAACTTTACATACTGTCATCGAACTATAATATTTGTGCCTTGTTATTTGAGTTCATATTTTACAAACTGTTCGCAACTCGTCAATTTTACAGACGTTTTACATGATGAAAGGCGGTTTGAAAGTTTGCCAGTAAAGATGTGACATAGACGTTCTCATATTTTTAAAATTTTGTATAGCTTATGTAGTTACAAACATGTTATGAGATTACAATGTTTAATACACAGCAAACAAAGAACTGAACGGTGACGTCAGAACTGAAGGAAATCCGAAATT
>JAAAKM020006971.1:113517564-113555552 GCA_010016025.2 Alatinidae sp. Z8VKAUB7J3
AGGCCTACATGTCTCTATATAACTGTCGTATTAAACGATACGGAACGCCAGTCTGGCCCCATTGCTTAACCCTTTAAAACGGTTTTTCTTATTTCAACACATTAAGTGCCTACATAACCCCTTTTAACATATTGCACTCTAGAACAAGAAGAGTATGTTCCAATGTGAGACTTCATAATTCTCATGTTTCAAAGTACCAGATGTTGAAATTTTGACTTTGGCTTTTAACTTACATTGTTCCATTTCCCAATTTTTTTATCGACTTTATTCAGAACCTCAAGTATTCATCATACAATTTTTTATCGTCTCATTAAGCCTAATCGTATCCCATAGCCACCATTATTGTCACAACGTCAAGATACTTTGCGTGTAAAGGGCATTTACTGTTCATTAATATCTTTCCGTCATCAGACATGCAGGAGAGGGGGGGGGGGGTTATGGACTCAAAATGTTGACAAGTTTGCCACAGATGTTCTGTAAATTTGCAAAAAACAGGCTGTTTGCTAAAGCTTGCTCAAGTTGATACCTTTTTTGTTGTTTTGTTTTGTTAAGGAAATCCTTGCTGAGACGCAGACATTAAGCGAAAACGTTAAATGTATTATTTGCAGATCCGCACTAAGGTAGACGTCTGTCGTGTTATTCACATCTTGTAACTTGTTCACCACCTAATCAGCTTAACATAACCAAAGAGACCTCTCCTCAACTTCCAATTTCATTATCACATATTGTAACAAGCCTAGCAGACAGCATCTTCACCGAAATTTGGTCACTTGTATTAAATGCTTAGCAGTAGAGAGCTGAGTGTCCAAAACTGACGCCATGCTAGATCATAACTATTGTTCATGGAAACGGAGAGTGTTGGTACATTTGAGCAAAGTCAATGAAGCAAATGATCATTGTAGGAGCAATGGATGACACTATGGAGTTGAAACGATAAAATTTCTGCTATATGAGCAACTGCTTTCAATATGTGAAACTACAAATCTAAAGCTTGTCAGTCGGTACATAATGATTTTAAAAGAATGTTTGGCATTGATGACCATAATTGGAGGTGCCATTGTCCCATCTAACTCTCTGAACTATCGCCAAAGCAACTATCGTCAAAGCAACTATCGTCAAAGCAACTATCGTCAAAGCAACTATCGTCAAAGCAACTATCGCCAAATGGGTCTGCTTCCCAAGAGATTAGGTTGCTTCGCGATTTTACTGCCTTGATATGCACTAACAGGATACTTCTCAGCCCTGTCAAAAGGAGTGACTTTCCTAAGAAAGCTGGAATAAAACAGATATCGCTCAAAGGGCACGGACACTTTTCATCCACAGCGCCTGTTAAGTAAGACAGGACTCCACTCTAAATAAGGATAATATATATATGAGTTGGACGGTTCGCTGACGGACAACAACTTACAAGATAACATAAGTAATCAGTCACAAATACAAATGCATCTTCTGCAAGCGCTGAACAGTAAAATAATGGTGTGAGTAATAAGTTAACCGTTGGGTCTTGTTGTCTGGAAAAGGGTACATGTTATCTTCAGATCAGCACTATTTGTTCAAGTCACAGATACATGATCTTTGATATGAAAGCATATCCTATTCTCTGGAGTCCAGGCTGCTGGTGCAAAGTCAGCATATTTTGAAGCTTGACCGTTCTGACGGACTGTAAGTTCCAATATGTAGACACTACAGCACGTAGTTTTGAAAGCAGGAAAGAGGAAGTTTTGCAATTAATGGAGATGAAATTATAGATCTATACAGCAATGGACGAAACGACTGCTGGAAAGGGGCTTAAAATCCATTTAAGCTGTTTCATTGCTTCAAACATCAACAGGATTACGTCGCGCCCATCCCCTTCATTAAATTCGTATCTACAATCTCACAATACAAAAATATTTTGACATCAGGCAGCATCTTACACGATTTTAGCCTGCTTTTACTGTCCCCTTACAAAAACAAAGACTCAAAGCAGATAATTTCCAAAACACAGTAAGCACGTAACATCCTAGTGACTACAATTCCTACAACGTAGAGCCGTCTTAAACTCTCCTGAAAGTCTGCACTTCTAAGTATGATTAAATACTAAACTTGTGTAAGAGAACCAATATGATACTATTTCTTCCGGTAACAATTAGAACAGAAAAAACGATTCAACATTTAGGCCTTTTTGAATGGACGAATATGAAAGGAAGTTAGATATCTACTGCTAACAATTCGGGTCCGGAATTAAGTGTTCATTTGATAGTATTCTTCGGTTGGCGCCGGACATGTGACAAGTTCTGTACACAATGTACAACACAGAGACAGGGGCTGCACGATTTGATTCACCTTACGCTGTGTGTAAAGCAAGCGTACTCTTTGTAGAGGTGCGATTTTGACGTAGTCTTACCTGCCGCACATTTCTAATCATGCCTTTCGCACACAAAATTACTTAGTACTTTTTTAATAAAAAATGTAAGCACTTTCATCTTACTTATGCCCTCGTTTCTTTGGTACTTTTTCCATAAACATTTCCCCCTTCACCATTTGTGTACTGGACAAGAACGACAGGAAGGTTGGTCGAAAAAGGGAGTAAGGTGATGGATTGTTCTTCGTCGAATTCTACCAAATTTGTGGTAGGAATCAGAATGCATTGGAAGTTAAAAGATTATATCGATGGAAATTAAAAGTTGGAACCCCCTGGATGTCACCGCCAAGCTTTTTGGCTAAGCCTTATCCTTATTGAGCCTTATCCAGCCTGTTTGGTGGTACCATTGTTAGTTGTAACATTTTTTATCTACGTATCAGCTTTCTTATGCTCGTGTGAGTATAATAGTCAACCTAAAATCAAAATGGCTGCAAAGGTGCACCATATTAATCATAGAAGTGACAAATGCCCCGGAATTAAAGCAAGGCGTCATAAACATTAACGTGATTTATCGTTGGCTTCAGCTCCAACACACTGCCGGCCATAAACAATTTACGCAAAGCATCGTACATATTGCCACAATGGCCTGTTGAGTGACAGTTCAACGTTTGAAATATCTGTTATACAGTTTACGATACCACAACAAAGTACATTATTTAACGTAATAACATATGACGGCCTTACCATCATAATCTTCATCTTGCTCGTCACCAGATCCTGACTGAGATGGCTGTACAACACAACATAACATAACAAATACATTTTACAATTTTGGCTTTCTTCCGTGCTATTGATTGGACATAAATCTTATCCTGAAATTAAGTAGTCTCGCGATAAAATGGCAATCCCATATCAAGTACGGAAAGCCACATTTAAGAAATTGCTTCTTGTCTCTAATCATTGGCGGGATTTGAAAGTAAACTCACCAAAGAAATACTGGGCCACTTGATGGTTGTGTCATTATGGTGTAAAAATTGTTGTGAACTGCTACATATAATATCATAAATTACAAGTCATGGAGATTCTCAGCACGGTGTATCCATAGATACAATAATGATGATACGATAACGCCTCGGGGCATATTCAAAACGGAAGCTATTTCAAAATAGGGGTTTTTTAAGGGCTACACGTAAAATGTTTACGCTCCATCTTGATAACAAAGGAGTATATTCAATACTTTGGCTTATGTCAAAATTCGCCGCCTAGGGGGCTCGTGCCCTATAAAATGACGCTTTATCGGGTGAATATGGAAGTTTCGTTCTATAAAAAGATTGAAGCCTCGTGAACAAATAACTTCAACTTTCTTAAGTACATATTATTCCCATGTCTAGAATCTCAATATGTTGGCTTACTGTGTACATAAAAACCTGTACAGTCAGTTCTGTCCTTCTGGAAAAAGACATCCTATCTATTAACCTTTCCCCTTCTTACGATTCGATTACGTACAAAAGCAAAGGGGCATTTGCTAACCGAGTTAAGTCAAAGGTTATGTTACTAAATGTATATACATTGAGTAATAGATACGATATAGCAATGATAACTCCTTTCAAAACAGCTCATTTAAATAAAAGAAAGTTGTACTTACATTTGGTGAGTCTATTCCCGCTGGAGACTTACTGCGAAACTCTGACATACTGATAGCTGCTTTCCATATATGACAGGATCTATCTCCAGCACCTACAAAGTCAACAAGTATTACAAAAATTAAGACAAATGCAGGTTTTATATTTCCAATCGTGCGAGGATCCTCAGGCACTCGGTAATGGGCATCGATGGACATTGAGAGACTTTCGAGCTAAGTCAAAAACACAAACACACCATTTACCAAAGCCAATACATCGGGAATAGCGGTATAAGTTCTGATTAAGTTACGTAAATATATAGGACAACTAGTAGTTTATCAAAATAATAGGAGGTAGTTACAACTGCTTACCTACAAGTCTTAAACATTGCGTTTATGACGCAACAGCTATTTACTGCCCATGCTACTGACAAATTTTTTGACAAGTTTTTTGCGGGAAAGTGGTCACCAGGCCTTATTTACGTCCTAGCTCTCTATACAAAATTAAATTGTTTTTTCAATGTCTTATGAACTGTGACTGCAAATGCGTTTTGCATCCTCGAGTAAAGAAGCAACTGGCATATAAAATATATTATGTTTAAATCGAAGAAACTGTTTTCAAATCTTCCAAATTCATCACCTCTAAGATTTCATGAAGTGTAAACTGATAGTCAATGGTAAAATGTTTCTGGTCAAGTTCTATCTCTTTGCAGTCACGACTGGGCCCTACCAGCCACTTCTATTGAGAGCAACTTTTATGTAATTTCTCATTCTCCACAAAATTAGTAAATTTTGAAGTATGCTCTCTTTTGAATTTGAAAGTGCATACACAGCTCAAAAACAGCTATACCGGGGTGATAAAGGGGAAAATTGAGGGAGGGGGCTAACTAACAAGGGCTACTGAATTCATAGGGAGCAACTTCTCCTCGGTATAAAATCTCCATCTGTTTACCAAAACGCGAGAGACATGAAGGAAGTGTTCTGTACCTGCTGCGGTGCTGTTAGTGCAGCCAGAGTAGTTATTATTTATTTGGGATGGCTATTATTCTCCAAGAGGTCAAGCATCCGCAACTTTGGGTCCTTTTCTTCTTCGGGAGCGCAACTATATTTGTAAGCCCCAAAGACATTAAGCGTTTCACAATGTAAGACGTAGATCTACGGGGTCCACGGATGGCATATGATGCCATGGTATGGCGATAAAAAGCTATGTTTACTTTATTGAGGTGACTTATGAAATGCTACAAATGCATACAAAATGCTAGTATGGTTTCAACAGGTAGTAAAAGTTCACAGGGATGCGTACGGCAAAACTGGTTACGGATCACAACCACAGAGTGAAAGATACTGATACAAGGGTAACACTCACAACAACACAATTCAAGCCTGTTGAACTTCTTTTATCTCATTTACAACGAATCGAAGGGTTTTTATACATGAAACAAGAGAATTAAGATATACGCCTCTCGACGCAAATAACGTCCGGATACGCAGGAAGCAGGGCCACTAAAACACGTGCTCTCAAAGAACTCACAACTAAGAATGCTCTTTTCAGTTTCAGGAAGTGCCCCTTTGCGACACTTGTTTCTCGAACAGTATGTCGAAAGATTCGTAGCGGATTCTGGGCGGATGCAACTGATATTGTTTAATATAGAATAATAAAAGATCGAAATCCTCTGGAAAGTAAATTATTTTTAAGAATAATAAAGATATAGACCGAAGCCTATTGAAAATCAATTGGCCGAAACATATGTTTTGTTGTCGAGAATGACGCTATGGGATGAAGCCTTTCACAGCATTATGCGTCATAAACATCAAGATCCTTTTAAAACCAACAAAACAACAAGTTAACATCTACCTCGTGTTTACTCAGCTACAAATCCGCATTAACTGACTACAGATGCACAATTAACAACAAAAGCACGTGGCATAATGCCTGTTGAATGGCTTACTCAAAGCAGCCTGGGAACTAGTCATGATTTGCAACAACTTATGAGGAATGGACAATGTTATAACTTGACGAAATGAATTATTTACGTCCACTTCTTTACTGGTTATGTCATGAAATAACACACCGAAGTATGTAGCTACGCATGATTAAAATATAAACCCAACACATCAAAGTAATCCACAAAAATAATCCTTAAGTACCGTTTTCAAATCCTCGTTTTCAACAGTTTCTGATTATGTTACTATTAGGTTTTGGGACTTACCTGTACAAACAAGTTGATCCGAAGGGTGGAAGCGAATTGAATTCACTAAAAAGTAATAAAAGTGTATTCGGCATCACAAGCAGATAGATCAATTTAGACAACTTATCAGAAGGCTTCTGCAGAAGTAGGAAGGTTCACACACATAGAGCTCCGGTATTGCCGCTTCATCAGTCATAAGTGTCGTTCTTTTACTTACGTTTTTCCAAGATCGTGATTCATTTCATCTCCCCAATTCTTCTCCGAAGGGCGTGGTGTAGCGCATAGTGTAGCGCGTGGTGTAGCGCGTGGTGTAGCGCGTGGTGTAGCGCGTGGTGTAGCGCGTGGTGTAGCACATAGACAACCCAATTCTCCTGGTCGCAGTTAAAAGACATTTTGTTCAGACTCCTTGTATCAATAACTTGCGAACCGAAGTACTTCTCATTGACACGCTTCCAGAGTAACCTGTTCTCCTTTATGAAATTTTGCAAAAAATTTGCATATTTGGGGTTTCAGTGTAGGGTGCTGTATTATGATAAATCCCTAATTTGGGCCCTAACTTTCAATAATTTTCCTTCCAAATTAGCCCCAGGTTGTTCTTCCATATCCACTTCCCTCGACGGAGTAAGAATTAATTATCCCATAAAAAGATCACCATGTCATACAGTTCGAGGCATCGAGAACGATAAGTTTGGATGATCAACTTATAACCATACTGTGATCAGATCTAACCGCGTTCCCTATTCCGACGTAACATCCCTTGGAAAAACGATTAACTGAGTTGCGTCGTAATACACTAAAGTACAAAATTTGTACAAGGGCAACTACAGTAAGCAAAGAATTAGCAATCTCTTAATCAAAGGCTCCTCATGATCAGTCGGTCCCATACTGCAAATACACCAAATTATAAGTAAAACCACCAAACAGGTTCTCTAATAAAGGGTAGCTGAAGCGCCCTAGAACAACGCCTCTCAGTTTAGGCCACCGAGCAAGGAAACAAACGATTAGGCATGTGCAACCGCCGATTAGTACCGCCCCTCACGAATCATGGTAGGAATCTGTAATGATACCACATCCTATACTTGCCATAAGGCTCAGAAGCAAAAAATTAGCATCGCTTTGGTTCAGTATGATTTTTGACAGCAGAACTACGCTGCAGAGTAATTGATTTGTTACAGGGACAGTAGTGAGTACCATTTTGATAGAAACGGGGCTTTATAAATCAATGCACATACTTCATATCTTTTACTACTTTGGCGTTGTGCATCAATAGATCTTCATTCACTTACTTATCCCCTTCGGATTAACAACCTTTCAATGGCATTGATGGTACCTATTGTAGATCAATCAATAATAGCGATTAAAAGACGTTTATGGGACTACAGATATAGTCACACATTTTCGCTCGAAATAGAAACTTAGCAAATGCAGATCTTAACTTGAAAGAGAGCTATATACTAACCAGACACTTACATGTGTGACATTGCAGTTCATGTGACAAGAATTTTGAGGTGGCAGTCACAAATGGTTCGTAGTATTCCTCTGTTGGATAAAAACGCCTTCCAGAAGCCATCCCAATAGTACGGCCCCTAATACGCAGTTGATCCAAACATAAAACAGCTATAAGGGGTGAGGCGACAGTGCTTCGGGAAGAGATTGAATTTCATAGAAAACTATGTGTGGTATTATTTTGCACCATCATATTTACACAGTTGTCACCTTATGACAAGAAACTGTTCCTCTAAAATGAAAATTGTTGCGAAGATTTAACACGTGTGAGTTGGACACACTTTCTTAGCTTCTGTAACCTGAAATTCCTCAATTATAGAACTAACAACACACAGGGACACTCGTACACAAACAGTAGACCAAAGCGGAATACTCTATAGTTCATAGTAAAAGGCTGACGGAAGACAGGCTTAATCAATCCGCGGGGCCACCTCCTTCGAAGAGTACTTTTAAGCCCTTTCCGGAGCAAGGGTGATACCGATGCTAATAGCCAACAGACCGTGAACAAAATTTGAAATTTTGGCGATACCCTTCACTTGCTAAAAATTCACATCCCATACTGCGTTTAACACCCTAATCAATACCTTTAGTACAAGGTGACCAAAAAGCTTTAAGCTTTGAACACAGGATACCTTAAAATAAGGTACGTCTTTTATCAAAATACATTCTGTGTTCAAACAAGAAACTTTGTCAATAAGCATTGAACGACCATCCATACTGATGAAGACATTCATAAGTACGAAGCCTCGATGTCTGGTAGTAAAAAATACTCAAAATGTTACTTTTTAAAATGCATGTTTAACTTAAGATGTTACATCTGATTCCAATGAAGATGGAAGACGGGTCTCAACGAGAGAACTAAGAGTCCCTAGCAGACTGAAAGATTAATATGACGAGAGTTTGACCGTAGAATTTTAGCACTAAATTCCGTACCAGCGTGGATAGAAAACCTACATTTTCCGGTCAATATATCTCCTGGAATTCGTTCTGCCCTGAAAACACGGAAGATCAACCTCATCAAAACTTTAGTTCATCGCGCTCTCATGATTTGCTCCGATATAAAATTAGAATCGGTGAGGAGACCGAATTCACCTACCGCGACCGCACCACCTCAATTGCCTGGCAGAACCACGGCACCG
Source organism: Alatinidae sp. Z8VKAUB7J3 (assembly GCA_010016025.2). Classification (NCBI taxonomy): domain Eukaryota; kingdom Metazoa; phylum Cnidaria; class Cubozoa; order Carybdeida; family Alatinidae; species Alatinidae sp. Z8VKAUB7J3. The sequence continues at coordinate 113,526,364 of JAAAKM020006971.1, forward strand.
GCTTTCGCAATATCGAGGACCGCGTGCCGATTTACGTTGCGGCCAATGGCCCGCGTGCGCTGCGCACAGCCGGCATGTACGGCGACGGCCTGGTGTCGGTGTTTAACGAACAGAAAGAAGTCCTGGAATTCAACCTCGGCTACGTGCGCGAGGGTGCGAAGAAAGCCGCCCGCGGGATGGATGACTTTCACACCGTCAGCCTGACCAACGCGGTGATCCTGAATGCCGGCGAAAAACTGACGGATGACGCCGTGATTGAGCGCGCCGGCTCGTGGGTGGTCGCCTCGACGACGCCGTCCAGGAAGCCCCACAGCGCCCGCGCCGCGCGACCGGCCGCGGCCACCGCCTCGGCGACCTCGCCCTCGTCCTCGGCGACCTTGCCGATCGCCTCGATCTCCTGTGCCGAGTGGAGCACGTCGGCCTCGCGGTGCACCTCGAAGAACTCCAGTCCCTCCGGGCCGTCGAAGCCGAAGTGCTCCTTCAGGCCCGCGATCTTGGTCTCCGACACCTGCGGCACCTGAGACTCGTAGGCGTACAGCGTGGCCAGCCCGAGAGCCGGCCGCTCGTCGCGGCACTGGGCCTTGAAGGTGTCGACCAGGGCACGGGTCGCGGGGTGCGGCTCGGAGGCGGCGACCCGGTCGCGGTCGGCGCCGAGGCGATCGGCGAAGCGCAGCCACAGCTCCGGATGGTGCTGGTCGCCCCGCTCCTCCTCGATCAGGTTCTCGAGCAGCATCTTCCGGACCTCGAGGTCGTCGCAACGGCTGTGGACGGCGCTGACGAAGGTCGGAAAGGCGTGCACGAAGTGGTGGTACTGCTCGGCGTAGTACTGGAGCGTGGTCGCCGACAGCTTGCCGTCGACCCAGTCGCGGTAGAAGGGATGATCGAGCATGGAGAACGGCGCGGTCGCCCCCTCGATGCGCTGACGGATTTCCTGGGCGAGCATGGGCACACCTCCTCGTTCCTGAAACGGCTCCCGGCGACTCGGTCCGGGGCCGGACGTGGCTGAGTCCGAAAGAGGCTACTCCACCGTGACGCTCTTGGCGAGGTTGCGCGGCTGATCGACGTCGCACCCGCGCCGCAGGGCGATGTGGTAGGAGAGCATCTGCAGGGGAATCACGAGCAGCAACGGGTTGAGCAGGTCGAGCGTCCGGGGGATGGTGAGGACGTGGTCGGCCTCGATCCCCGCGTCCGGGTCGTCGGTCACGGCGATCAGCCGGCCGTCCCGGGCCTTGACCTCCTCCATGTTGCTCAGCATCTTGTCGAAAACGTGGTCGCGCACGGCCAGCGCCACCACCGGCATGTCGGCGTCGATGAGCGCGATCGGGCCGTGCTTCATCTCTCCGGCCGGGTAACCCTCGGCGTGGATGTAGGAGATCTCCTTCAGCTTCAGCGCCCCCTCCAGCGCGATCGGGTAGTTGATGCCGCGACCGAGGAACAGGAAGTTGGACGCCTGGTAGTAGTCTTTCGACATCTCCTCGATCTGGGCGTCCAGGCCGAGCAGCTCCTCGATCTGCGCGGGCAGATGGGTGAGCGCATCGACGTACGGCCGCGCCGCCGACGGCTCCAACGTGCCGCGCCGCTCGGCCAGGTAGAGGGCGAACAGGTAGAGGGCGATCAGCTGGCAGGTGAACGCCTTGGTCGAGGCGACTCCGATCTCCGGGCCGGCGTGGGTGTAGATCACCCCGGCGGCCTCGCGCGTGACCATGCTGCCGACGACGTTGCAGATGGCGAGCGAGGGACGCCCCTTGGACTTCACCTCGCGCATCGCGGCGAGCGTGTCGGCGGTCTCGCCGGACTGGCTGATGACCAGCGTCATGGTGCCGTCGTCGACGATCGGGTCCCGGTAGCGGAACTCGCTGCCGAAGTCGACCTCGACGTGGACGCGGGCGAGCTTCTCGATCATGAACTTGCCGACCAGGCCGGCGTGCCAGGAGGTGCCGCAGGCGACCAGATTGAGCCGCCGGATGTTGCGGAACTCCTCGTCGGGGAGGTTCATCTCGTCGAGGAAGATCTGCCCGGTCTCCTGTGAGACGCGGCCGAGCAGGGTGTCGCGGACGGCCCGCGGCTGCTCGTGGATCTCCTTCAACATGAAATGCTTGTAGCCGCCCTTCTCGGCCATGATCGGATCCCACGTGATGCGCTGCGGGGCGCGCTCGCGCTCGTCCCCGTCGGGACCGACGAGCCGGATGCCGTCGGCGGTGACGACCGCCATCTCGCGGTCGTCGAGGAAGATCATGTCGCGCGTGTGGTGCAGGATCGCCGGCACGTCGGAGGCGACGAAGAACTCCGAGTCCCCCAGGCCGACCACCAGCGGCGGGCCGAGCCGGGCGGCGACGATCTTGCCGGGCTCCGAGGCGTGGATGACCGCCATCGCGTACACCCCGTCGATCTCCGGTAGCGCCTTGCGCACGGCCGCCTCGAGATCGCCCTCGTAGTAGCTCTCGACGAGGTGGCAGATCAGCTCGGTGTCGGTCTCGGTGACGATCTGGTGGCCCTCGGCCGCCAGCCGCTGCTTGAGCGGTACGAAGTTCTCGATGATGCCGTTGTGGACCACGACCAGCTGCCGGCTGCAGTCGCGGTGCGGATGGGCGTTCTCCTCGGTCGGTCGGCCGTGGGTGGCCCAGCGGGTGTGACCGATCCCGAAGTGACCCGCCAGCGGGTGCTGCTCCAGCACCTCCTCCAGGTCGCGCAGCTTGCCGGCGGCCCGCCGCACCTCGAGCTGGCCGTCGTGGACCACCGCGACCCCGGCCGAGTCGTAGCCGCGGTACTCCAGCCGGCGGAGCCCGTCGAGCAGGACGGGCACCACGTTCTTCTCACCGATGTAGCCGACGATTCCACACACGTGCTCAGCCCTTCCCGCCGTCGTCGCGACGGCGACGCCAACGCGAGACCCAACCGATCTTGTTGTCCTGACGAGCCCGCGACACCGCGAGCGAATCCGGCGGCACGTCCCGGGTGATGGTCGACCCGGCCGCCACATAGGAGTCCTTGCCGACCCGGACCGGCGCCACCAACTGCGAGTCGCTGCCGATGAACACTCCGTCCTCGAGCACCGTCGGGTGCTTGTGCGTACCGTCGTAGTTGCAGGTGATGGTCCCGGCGCCGACGTTGACCGCCTCGCCCACCTCGGCGTCGCCCAGGTAGGACAGGTGGTTGACCTTCGACCCCCGTCCCAGTCGGGTCTTCTTCAGCTCCACGAAGTTGCCGATGCGCACGTCGGCGGCCAGGTCGCTGCCAGGCCGCAGGTGGGCCAACGGCCCGACCCGGCACCCCTGACGCAGGCGGGAGCTCTCGATCAGGCTGTGGTCGAGAACCTCGACGCCGTCGCCGATGCTGGAGTCGACCACCCGGACGCCGGGTCGCAGGGTGCAGCCGCGGCCGATCCGCGTGTCGCCCTCCAGGTGGACGCCCGCATGCAGCACGGTGTCGCGGCCGACCCGGACGCCGACGTCGACGAACGTGCTGTCGGGCGCCACGACCGACACGCCCGCCGCCATCAACGCCTGCAGCTTGCGCTCCCGCAGCAGGACCCCGACGCGGCTCAGCTCCGCCCGGGTGTTCACCCCGAGGACGTCCTCGTGATCGGGATGGCAGACGGCCGCGACGGTGCGGCCGGCGCGCTCCAGCAGCTCGATGACGTCGGTCAGGTAGTACTCGCCCTGGGCGTTGTCCGAGCCGAGCTGCTCCAGGCAGCCGAGCAGCGAACGCAGGTCGAACACGTAAGTGCCGCTGTTGATCTCGTCGACCCTGCGCTCGGCCGCCGAGGCGTCGCGGTGCTCGACGATGGCCCGGACGTCGCCGCCGTCGCCGCGCAGCACCCGCCCGTAGCCGGTCGGATCGGGCATGCGGGTGGTCAGCAGGGTCGCCGCCGCTTTCCGCTTGCGGTGAGTCTGGAGCAGCTTGCGCAGGGTCGCGGTGGTGAGCGCCGGGACGTCGCCCGCCAGCACCAGCAGCTCTCCGGTCTTGCGCTTCAGCCCGGCGCGGGCCTCCATCACCGCATGGCCGGTGCCGAGCTGCGGCTGCTGCAGCACAGGGGCGACGTCGCGACCACCGAGGTGAGCGGTGACGGCATCGGCCTGATGGCCGACGACCACCAGGCTGCGTCCCGGACGGAGCGGCTCGACGGCGTCGAGGACGTGATCGATCACCGCCTGGCCGGCGATCGGGTGGAGCACCTTGATCACGTCGGATTTCATGCGTTTTCCGTGTCCGGCGGCGAGCACCAGCACGGACAGGTCGGTATCGGGCGTGGGCATCCAGCTCCTCGCACGCCGCAGCCGAGATCGGGGGTCCGACCGGCGACGGCACACGGCGAACGTCGCCGCCGGTGGGTCCGGTCGGCGTCGGTTCGCGCGTTTGTCGGTGGCGGGTCTCCAGAACGTCGTCGGGTGTGTCCGACGGTGCGGCGGGCTCAGCTCGGCGCTCCCCCGGCGTCTTCGCGGCTGCCGTCGCCGTCGAGGCTCGCGAGCAGCTCGGTCGCCAGCTTGGCGGGCTCGTGCCGGACGTAGTCGGTCTCCGACAGCAGGTCGCGGCTGAGGACCGTGATTCCCCTCGCCAGGAACCGTTCGAGCTCCGGCTCGACCAGCTCCTGACCCTCTGCATGATAGCGTGCCAGAGCAGCCGACGAGGGGACGGCGTCGTTGAGCAGCACGGCGTCGACCAGGCCGCTCCCGGCGTGGGCTTCGAGACGCTCGAAATGCCCCCAGGCCCCCAGGCCGTCGGTCTCTCCCGGCTGGGTCATGACGTTGCACACGTAGACGGCGCGGGCGGGCGAGGCGACGATCGCGTCGCGCACTCCCGGCACGAGCAGCGGCGGGATGATGCTGGTGAACAGCGAGCCGGGCCCGATCACCACCAGGTCGGCCTCCGCCAGGGCGGTCAGCGCCTCGGGTAGCGGACGGCAGTCCTCCGGATCGAGCCGCAGCCGGCGCACCCTCCCGGACGAGCTCGCGATCTCGGTCTCGCCGCGCACCTCGCGGCCGTCGTCGAACTCGGCGACGAGCTGCACGTCGGTCGCGGTCGACGGGAAGATGTCGCCCTTGATCGCGAGGACCTCGCTCGATAGCTGGACGGCGCGACAGAAATCGCCCGTCACGCCGGTCAGGGCGGCGAGGAACAGGTTGCCGAAGCTGTGGCCGCTGAGGTTGCCGTCGCCCGGGAAGCGGTACTGGAACAGCCGCGTGAGGAGCGCCTGATCTTCGGCCAGGGCGATCATGCAGTTACGGATGTCACCCGGGGGCAGGATCCGGAACTCCTCGCGCAGGCGCCCCGAGCTACCGCCGTTGTCGGTCACCGTCACGACGGCGGTCAGGCGCCCGATGCGGCCGGGCGCCCCCGCTCCGGACGGCACGTAGGGCTTGAGGCCCGAGAGCAGACACGACAGCCCGTTGCCGCCGCCCAGCACGACGACGCGCGCCCCCCCGGGGCTCATCGTCTCCTCGCTCGCGAGCTCGAGGCGGGCACGCCCCGACGGTCCGGGGTCAACTGGATTGCGCTCCGAGGAGGTCGGAGAACGGCGGCTCGGCCCGGAAATCCTCGAAGTCGGGGTCGTTGAGCGCCACCAGGCGATTGTCGGCGTTGAGCTCGATCGACTTCTGGAGCGCCGCGACCGCCTCGTCGCGCTCCCCGACCCGGGCGAGGATCAGGGCCAGCAGGTAGTGAGCCTTGTCGTTGCCGTCGTCCTTGGCGATCGACTGCCGCACCAGATCGAGCGCGGCCTCGTCGTCGAGGTTGTTGGCGTGCATCAGGCCGAGGTAGTAGACGTCGTCCGAGGAGTCCGCGGATGCGGCCTCGGCGGCGATGCGGGACTCGCACACCTTCAGGTACATGCGGGCCCGGTCGCGCAGCATGTCCTCCCGGACGTAGCTCTCGAGGAAGGCGTCGAGCTTCTTCTTCGCCGCCGCAAAGTCCCCGCCGCGCAGCGCCTCCAGGCAACTCTCGTAAAGGTCCACGCCGTCCTGAAACTCCTTCTCGGCGGAGAGCACCTCGCCGCCGGAGCTCGATGCCGTCTTCTTGCCGTCCGCGTTGTTTCGGGTCGTCTTGCGCGTAGAAGTGGACTTTTTGCGCGTTGCAGCGGCCATCGCGTCGCTTCCTGTGAGGGTTCTTGCTAGCTATGGGTACGTGTCTTGCAAGCCGTGGGTTGGGCGTGACGCACCGATTCCCGGAGCGCGACGCCAGGCAGCGGTGACATATAGTAACATACGCGCTCCATGCGCTCGTCTCGCCGATCCGCCGCTCCCCGCCCCGAGGATCCCGACCGGTCGGGGACCACCACCGAGCGCGTGTTCCTCGGCCTCGGAGCCAACCTGGACTCGCCTCGGGTCCAGCTCCGGGCCGCTGCCGCCGGCCTCCGGCAGGCCGGCGTGGCGGTGGTCGCAGCCTCGCCGATCTACCTCACCGAGCCGGTCGGAGGGCCCGGGCAGCCCCCCTACCTCAATCAAGTGCTCGAAATCCGCACCTCGCTGCCGCCCGCCGAGCTGTTGGCCGTCTGCCGTGCCCTGGAGAGGGCCCGCGGCCGACGTCGGCGCCGGCGCGACGCGGCCCGCGAGCTCGACGTCGACCTGCTCCTGTACGGCCATCCTCTATAAAAAAATGAACCTTGATACATGTACGCATAATTGCTGTCTTAAGCAATGAAGTGTAACATAGCTATCAACTCTACAACAACAAAAAAACTTGCAATAAAAAACGGGCTAAATCACCCTTACGAACAATAAAAACAATAGTCACGGACTAAAAAATATTATCAAATTGCTGCTCAAGATGAAATAAATGACCTTTTAATAAAGAATTTCCTATGAAAGAATAAACGTCAATTCTACTCATGATAACACGACCTTTGAATAATATTCTCTGCTGTCACCTGAAGCAGTTTAACATTGACACCCAGGCCTCCATGAAAGAGCTAGCCAAACAGGCATATGCTCTCTAGGAAAACTAATCATATATAAACGTATTTTCCTATGCAGACACTGCATGCATTTGTCCCTAACATTCCAATATATAAATGATAAAAAGAGCCAACCTATGTAAATAGCACTTTGGTGCTTTTAAGAATACTCACTCCATGCAAACTTTACAGAAAAGTTACATACGATGTATTGTACTTACAACACTGTATATTAGTATGAAGTACTGAAATGTAATATTTATCATTTACAGACTTAATATCTGTACGTTTATATATGGTTGAAATAAAATAAAACACACACACACACAAGATTAACCCTTCCAATGGCGGTTGAGGGCCTTTTTAAGCAAATCGTTGAACACACCAACCCGGCCAAAAATTACTTAGTGTTGCAAAGAGAAGCTAACTCATAGTTTAAAGACAATTACAAAAGAACTAAATATTACAAAAGTGCTCCCCATTTACATAAAATAGAGAAACTTTTATCATGCATTTAAAGAAAAACGTAATGGCTGTGGCTGTAATACTTTATTGTGCTCAATCGCACCAAGGGATGCAGTTGGGTCATGGCGATGATGAACAAAAATAATTTTGCTGTTTGGCTTCCATTTTTTTTACAATTCCAGGGAATGAACCAGAGAAGGTTCATTAAATGGTCTTGGTGGTAAATTTGTGTTGTAAAGCACCTCTGAATTTGCCTTACATAAATGGGGCCACGGATCTTAGAATTTGCCTTACATAAATGGGGCCAGGGCTCTTTGACGAGGCTGAAGTTCTATGATGGGACGCTTTATAAGTGCTGTGCATTTTACTCAACCTGGTGGACGAAGTTATCAACTGCAAAAGCTCTCGTAGCCACCGCTGCAGCTATAATGTAACTTAACTAACGTAAAAAAAAGATGTCGTGCATATTTTACGAAATCAGCAAGACATTTCATAAGAATGGAAGAGGCTACCTAATGAAACACGTAAATTTCATCACATCAGATTAAAATTTCTTTTGGAATATTGCAAGGAAGGTCAAAATAGTAATATCAAGTTTTGATGAAATTATGACTCTATTACCCTTGTTAATAAAATGACCATGAGTTAAAAATAATAACAAAAATTGAACGAATTTTAATGAAACTTTCTCTAGTAAGGGCTCCCACGTAAGTGAAACACCTATGACTTTGTAAGATCTATACATTGACTTCTAAATAATATAAAAGATCCTTCTATTTAGAACTCTATGGGTCTATACATCATCACTCAGCGTTCTGTCATACTAACACTGTTTCACTTTGCTTCGAACTTGACCTTAATTTTAATGAACATCAATGAACAAATTAAAGTTTCATAGGTTGTTAGATGATGCTATAATTTAGGTTTTGTTTGCCTGTGAAGCTATTGATGCATTTGTTCGTTTGATTGTCGTTTTAGTTCTCTCAATATGCTAATTAAGCTTCCAACTTGACCTTTTCATCTCGAGAATCATGCCATATAGCAGAACACAGTTCTTGTTGAAGACATGTGTGATTTCTCCTCGTCCATCTGCTGATATCAAAGGATTTATCATCTACCTACAAGGCCCTGGGAAACATATTATACTTGATCCCGTTCCCTTGAAACAGATGTTCTCCTTAACTTTCAAAGGGATCAAATATTGAATAGTGATATCGATAGGGCACATGGGGCTTATCGCCCTTGGAAGGAAAGTGAATGAAATATGTCTTATAGCAACAAAACAGAGTTCCACAGGCTAGCCCCTCACGAAATGGCTTATCATGGAATAGCCGATATAAGATAGGAAGCTAGTGAGAAGCATGTTAACACTCATAAGTGCTGTTTCGGATTGCCAGCATCCCTCGTTCCTATTTGTGATCAGTACTTGTGCACATCACATAGCGCATGCGTAGGCCTTTTGAATCTGTAGACGAGAAAGTTTCATAATGAAATAGGAACAAAAGTTAGACAGGACTTCTCTTATCTAAGTAATATGTTCTAGTATTCTTTCTAGTCTATAAATATATTACGTGCTAACAGTATACATGCTTATATTGTCAGACGATGAGTTGCATGAACTTCGCCTCTAACTTTTCTAGCAAATATTTTTAATATCTCAAATTTGATATGCCAGCGTCCTGAACATCTGATCGTGGCAATTCTTTGGAAATTTGTTTTTGAAGCTCTTAAAAATACTTTTTACAGTACACACCCTTCAGTTTTGGACGATGTTTTATTTTATGTGCTAAACCTCTGAACATTCGATAGTAATATCTTTTGGAAAAATTGTTTTTTGTTTATTTGGAAGGCTTTTTTGAAAATGTTTTTGGAACTTTTTTTTAAAGGTTTTTTAAACGGGTTTTTAAAGGCTTTTTTGGAAGTTATTTTTACAGTTTGATGATTTTCTAATCAGGACTACGATAACATCCCATACTTTTTAGCTTTCTGCACTTTTGAGAAATGAAATGGTGAGGGTGATAACGGCCAGTGTTTAAAACCCTTGAATAAAAATACTGTTACTAACGGGAAACAACGTTAAAAAGCATTGGTGGGTACGTTGACTAATATGCATAACAATTTCATAATCAATGCTTAAAGATATATTTCTTCCCTTCTTCGTTTTTCCAGCCTTTTTGTCACTACTGATAAATGACCTCCACACAGAAGCCTAAGGGGGGGGGGAGGGGGGAACTTATCCCTTAAACTGTCTCATAGATTACTTTTCCAATCTGTCCCAATCTGATAGGTGGAGAGGAGACTTTGGTAGCGGTGATAGTGCTGTATTCTGCATTGTTTTCAGGCTCTTTTCAACTCGCTTAATATCTTCTATTCCTTGTAATTATTTTTGTGATACTTATTGGATCAGGATTGTTAATAAAAAGAACCTTTAAAATTGCCCTCTCCTTCACCTAATGAGTATAATGGACTAGGTCAGTCCTTCCTTGGCCAACTCACATTTATATCACGTAAAAATCATCCTTAAGTCAATCCATAAAAATACTTCTTTTAACTTCATTATGCTGATTTCCCGACATGATTATGCGGGGGTTCGAATAAGCTCAAGGGGATTCGAATAATTTCAAAAATTAATAAACGTCCACATCGTTTATCAAGGACGAAAGCGTACATTGCTACGCCATTGTACGGGTTACTGAAACTGATGTAACTCACTGTTGAACCTGTGTCTGCGAAGTTTAGTCTAATGCTTTCGACAGGAGCATGGCTTTCTTAAAAGCTTCTTCTAGCGATTCTTCGATTTCCATGGGGCCACATTTTCTCCCGCTTTATTACTTCCCCAGCAACATCTAGCCGTTCAAAATCTTTATGTTCGTATTGTCCGGAAGACTCTTGACAAAAAAGCATAGATTCTTTGTTCGTGATGTGCTGTTTCCAATTGATGATAAACGTGTGCTAGAGCTGACGTGTGCATTTGCTGTCTAGTTCTTCGTCCATATTCTTCTTCTTCATAGTCCCCGTTTTTAATTATCGGAGAATCACATTCTCGGAGAGTTGATGGTTTCCAAGTCGCTGGGAACTTTACGATGTGGTCATGACTTCTTTACAACGAAAGCTAAAAACTGGATTGCAGGAAGAAATAGCAGGGTAGTGAGCTTCCACTTTAGACAAGTGCGAGAGTTGAAACAAAAATGAGGACGTGATTCTTTTTATTAATGGAATTAAAAAGGGGGGTTGAAACTAACTGAAATCAAGAAACTTGACACAACAGTTAGAAGTACAATCGAGATGTTTACTTTAGATGGGCCTTGAAGATTTGGTCTTGATTTTCCTCAATTACAGAATTCTGTCTACAAAACAAATAATATAAGGGGTTAAAATAAGTGATATCGATAGTAAAAACTTTTAAAAGGGTAAATGACAGTCTCTCAATCAAAGACCCCTGATGAGCAGCGGGTCCGACATTGAAACTACCCTAAATACACAGAAAAACTACCAAACAAGCTAACTAATAAATAAAGGGCAGCTGGGGCGTCCAAGGGCACTGCCCCTCAATTTTGGCTACCGGGCAGAGAAGCAAGCCATGAAGCAGGCAACCTCTCAATCAAAGACCCCTGATGAGCAGTGGGTCCGACATTGAAAATACCCTAAATAAACAGAAAAACCACCAAATAGGCTAATAAATAAAGGGCAGCTGGGGCGTCCAAGGGTGACGCCCCTCAATTTGTGCTACCGGGCAGAGAAGCAAGCCATTAAGCAGGCTCAACTGCCCAATAGGACCGCCTCTCGCGGATTATGGGAGGCATCTGTTATCAATAAGAACAGATACTACATCCATTCCTTGCCAAAAGGCCGAGAAGCGAAGGGAAAATGACCCCCCAACCCCACTTCCTAGCAGAATTAAGTAGAGTAGTGTCAGCCTCGTAAGAAAGCGATTCCTCTTTTCTAAATGAATTAAATCGGGAGATAGAAACTAATTGAAATTATGAATTTGACACAACGGCTAGTACACTTAACTTTTACCTTCCATGAACCCTTTATTTTGAATCAATTAAACCGGTCTAAGACTAGTCTTTCCTTTTAAGTTAATCAAATGTGGGGTGCAATTACAAAGTGGCAGTTGCATTTTCAATGCCCTATACTCCTAAACGGAGGATTGTTCTGAAGTAATATGGCCGTGAAAATTTTCACTAAGCGTGAAATGACCCACCCTACAATTATGCACAAAAGGGAAGGAGCAGCTTGGTACGCCACAATTGTAGCTAGTGCACCCAACTGCCGCTTGGCAATCTCTCAATCAAAGACCCCTGATGAGCAGTGGGCCCGACATTGAAACTACCCCAAATAAACTGCCGCTTGGCACGCCACATCAGTCGCTGCGTGCATGTAACTGCCACTCGGTACGCCACATTTGTAGCTGCGTACACGCAACTGCCACTCGATAGGCCACTTTTGTAGCTGCGTGCACAAAACTACTGCTTGATACGCCACATAAGTGGCTGCATGTACACACTTGCCGCTTGGTAGGCCACATTTGTAGCTGCGTGCACGCAACTGCCACTCGATGGGCCACATTTGTAGCTGCGTGCACAAAACTACTGCTTGATACGCCACATAAGTGGCTGCATGTACACAATTGCCGCTTGGTAGGCCACATTTGTAGCTGCGTGCACGCAACTGCCACTCGATAGGCCACATTTGTAGCTGCGTGCACAAAACTACTGCTTGATACACCACATAAGTGGCTGCATGTACACAATTGCCGCTTGGTAGGCCACATTTGTAGCTGTGTGCACGCAACTGTCACTTGATATGCCACTTTTGTAGCTGGGTGCACGCAACTGCCGCTTGGTATGCCACAGTAGTGTCTGTGTGCACGCAACTGCCGCTTGCCGAGTCTAGTGTCTTCATGCACACAACTGCCACTTGGTACGCCACAAAGGAGCAATAAACTAAAATGCAACAATTACTAAGAACACAGTCTTAAAAGCATGAGCCAACTCTTTATATGGCCTGGAAGGTTCTCTGGTTTCATTCACACATACTGCTGAACAATTACAGCGGTGTACAATAGCAACGATCATTAACATTGCTAGCTGCGACTTTAAAGAAGTGGTAGACGATTTTGTTAGTGCAATGTTCCAATAAGGACGTACGACAGAGTGGGGATTGTACCATTTATCTGCTACTCAGGATACCACGTAAATTACACTACTCAAGTAATGGTACAACTATAAGCGACGAGACGAAATACGTGTGTTAAAAGCTCGACATCCAAGGAACCCACCTCTGGATACTACATTTGGAAAAGAACGTCCATGAGATAGACGCTTGCTTGCCTATTTGTATATAATGTCAAAGCCTGCGCTGCAGACCCAAACAAATCTCTTTATTCTCCTGCGTTGCAGAGCCAAACAAACTTCGTTTTGGTCTGCGAATCCGACAGCAAAAGGCAGTCTAAGTTTTCACCAGATTTTTTTGAAATGCGCACGCATGTATAGAATCGCTTGTCTCTTGCATGTCATTCATTCCACCTCTATGGGAATGTTTTCTGGATTACCATTCTTGTCATGAAGTTTCTTTCTTATACTCCTTCCATCTAGGCCCTATTTAGCCTGCGTTGCAGAGCCAAACAAACTTTTTTGTCTGGGTCTGCGAATCCGACAGCAAAAAGTCGTCTACTTTTCAAAGGGTTCTTGTATACTGCGTACGCAGGTTATATTAATCATGTATCACTGAACAAAGAAAAGCTCATTTGAGTGCACCAGTATCGAAAAGCATCATCCTGTTATGTGCAGTTCCTTCGCAGTCTCTTGATCAAAGACCCCTGATGAGCAGTGGGCCCGACATTGAAACTACCCTAAATAAATGCAGTATAGCTACTCATCACTTGAAAGACAGTGTATATAGTATATCTGATACTAAGGAAGTGGTTACCTTTAGACATAGTGCTCAAAATTATTGACAATCAATGGCAGAACTGAATATGTCATTCGTTACAAGGCTACTTAGCAAACATTTTTCAGAGATCGAGACCAATATGTCACTATTTAACAGTCTGCAGTGTCATCTTCTAATCTCTCGGAGCAATCAAGAAATGTATGTTTGTGTGGCTGCCATTTTTATTGAAGGATTTTCAAACACATTGGCAGCTCCTTTGTATGTATTCAGGTCCGTTTTCCAATCACCATTTACCAAATGTTAAAGTGAAAGTTTGAGTTCTCATTCTCCACACTAACTAGTTTATTAGATTCTTTTAGGATGGTATTGAAATGCCAATCAAAAAGTTAGTCCAATTCCTCTTGAATGCGTGAATAAATACAGTTTAACCGTGGCTATGGACCAGTACTTACAAGAACATGCTCAAAAAGCCATTGTTTCCACCTTTTTTTGAAATATGTAATTTTCTGTTTGGAACTTGTAAACTTGTAAACGTGTACTGGGTTATTACTTTCATAAAAAATCTGTTGTCTTTCCAGACCAAAATTCATACAATCTACATTCTGTGGCTAACTTGAGAAGGAAAACTGAGGCATTTTCTAAATACATTCTAAATACAATTTCTAAAACTCAGTTAATGACTTCTGCCATTTTTAGTACATTTTAATATTTGCATGTGAACAAACAAATTTCACATAAATAAAAGTAATAAACTCAAATCCCAAGATAAATAAAGTTAAAAACAGTGTAAAGTAATGATTCAGAACATGTAACAAACAAAATCACCATAAAAAAATGTCAGTGGGAATGATAATATTCAAATCTATTTGATATGAGACCAGGGGGACTCGGTTAGTAAGTGGGAGGACCCACTGTGGGGGTGGGTGTGTCCAAAATGAAAATATTTCCCAGTTATTACTGTGTAGTAAATGGGTGAGTATCTCACAAAAAGTAAGTGTCAGGAACAAATTGGTGTAGTTAGTGAGCGGGTTTGAATGTAAATACTGTTGCCAAGTCAGTGCGAGGTTCTTGTGCAGAATAACAGGTGGATTGAAAATTAATTATGTGGTGACAGTTGGAGTAAACAGGAGTGCATTATTCATCCCAAGCATATGTATTTTGCACATTTGAGAGATCGGACCTCAATCTGGCTCATTATGTCTGGCTGATCAAAGGTGAGGTTTTGGTGATGTAATCCATGGCAGTGTTTATCATCTTGATAAATCAAGTGGCACGGATTTTAAGAGTTCCTTGTGCCTCTTACCTTTTGGTGAAAAAAGTTGGGATCGAGGTTAACAGGGTGGCAAAGTACCCACACAGCAAATATGCAAATGTGTGATCTCTAGCTGTGTTTATAACCCAGAGACCTCAAGCAGACGGATTTTAATATGTACATATGTACCTCTGTTACACTTTTTTGTAAACAACTTGATTTTCAGGGACAGGGCTAAGGTTGCTAAGGGTATGATACACTTTTAGGGCTAAAATTGCTTAACAGGTTGTTAAGGTTATTTTATCTCTGTGATACTGAATCATGAAATCACCGAAAAAAATTTCCCACAGTAAAGTAATAAGGTACCGTAACGCTAAACATTCCAAGTGTGAGTTTCCTATGTAAAGCAATGCAGTTGTTTCAGAAAATAACTTCAAATTCAATAAATGTGAGTCTCCTAAGTCAGAAATTGTACAACAAGTTCAGATGGAGGTTGTTTGAGAAACGGGTTGCTTGAGCATGGCAGTGATGACAAGAACATCACCCGGGAAGGTCTTCCTGAATATAAGCTATCACTTCCCATTCCCCTTGAGCCACAAACCAATCCAGCAGAACCTTCAGTAGTACAAGAAAAGGACGAAAAAGCTGAAGAAGATATATTTGATAATTTTGAGGGTGAAAATGAAATTGATGGCACAGATATTGTGTCTGATAATGAAATCAACAAAGATTGTTGGATCTTTGACATTTTCAACAATCAATGAACACAACGTACAGCCTATGACATAAATATACACAATATCTAGTTTTTCCTCTGTCTACTTACAGTGAGTTATACATGTAAATAGTTCCTCGTGTATTTGTTTCAAATCAGGAAAGAATTCTTCTGTCCTTATTTTTAAGAAAACTTGTAATTTTGTTCTAAGAAAAGTCACAAACTGTCAGGGCTGAGGGTTGCTAAGCAAGTTGCTTAACTTTTTAGCTAATTTGAGGGCTGAAGCCTTAGCAACTGGGTTCCTCATGGAAAAAATGTGTACTGGCTCAAAGCTGAAACACAAATAATAATTTAATTGCCTGTACCCATTGAATTTTACCGTACCCATTTTTGTGTATGTGTCCAAGTGAGGTGTATATAGAATTATATCACAGAAATAGGTAGAAATACATTTTATCCTAATTAATCAGTATTGAATACTGCATTTTTTTTATAACAATTTTGTAACTTGAAAGTGCTGCAGGTCATGAATGGCATTCCCATCTTGTTAAGGAATAAAACTAACATAGTTAGATACTGAGTGCTGCAGGTGCAGCTTGCAAGTATGGTTCATATTTGTTGCACTAGCCTTGTTCCAGTTGCAAAATTTTTACCAATGTTTCCTGCAGTGTTATGTGCCTGCCTGGACTGGAATTAAGAATTTTCTGAGCACTTTCGCTCCAAGTTTGATGGCATTGTACCCAGCGACCCTGATGTTGTTGCAATATTTTATTCTCCATAACAGGTTTGACAAGTACTTTGGTTACAGAGTGGGAGCTTGGTAAAAAATGCCCCATTCCCCCGGTTTAATTACTCCCCATCCCTGTCTATTTGGGACCTTGAAATATGTTGCTGGTTCCTGAATGTCCAAATATTTGGATATTAAGTCATTTGACTGTGTTAATCTGCATCCTTTCATGGAGTTTTGAACAACACAAGTCTGGTTGATCTTGTACGATTAATCATTGTAGAATTGTTGACTGTTTTTATTTGATACTGATTTTCATGTTCATTTGAAACTAAAATGCAGCACAAACAAGAAATTTGTGAACAATACATGATTCCAAAACAAAGTATCCTCTCAACATGATTCAGGAACAGCCTAAGTGTGAAATTAAATTTGGGGGTGGGTCCCTCTTTCAGGGACAGAACATACAATTACTACACAATAGGAAATGGTCAGTGGGTAGGTGGGTAATTTCTGAATTGGATTTTTCCATTTACTACCTACTTCCTTCTGCCCTATCAGCTTGTCATTATTCTTAAACTAGCATAACATCCTGAGTATTGTGTATGACGACTTCGTGCTTTAACAAGCCTTAAATAAATGTGTCTTATTCCCTGTAAATGAGCCAGTTAACAGACATGACAACCTGCTTTGTCAAGCAAGATAGCTGAGGATTTTTAATTACGAAATGTACGTTTGCAGAATGACCAAGAATCCAACAAAAGTAATATAAGCATTTCCATACAACAGTTAACTCTAATTTTACAATAAAATTGTATAAATCATTGGCAAATTTATGTAAATGTGATCGAGTATATATCCCTTGTCCTCTTTTCAAAAGCAGTCTCAGTAATGAGGAGAGGTGTGAAAAGTGATATTGGATTTGTTATAAACCACTTCAACAGCAGAGTGACATTGTACTGGTTTCACAGTGTCAAATGATATTGGATTGTACTGTTGTTATGTAAAGGAACCCCCTATCTGGTATGAAAATAATCTGATACCCGGTATGCTAGTAATCCCATATAGTGTAACAAAGGCCTCATAGGTGGTTGCAGATGGAATTATTACTTTAAGAGCCATGTTTCCAGCATTGGGATAGGACTGTGTCATCACAATCAAACAGCCACTGCAACACATTTCACAGAAAACAAGCTGCAAACCTATCATACACCAAATTATAGGACTGCATAAATCAAAGCCTTTTGTATGACTATAACTTACCTAACAAACTTTTTTTAAAATAAGTTGTGCTCTGAAGTCAGAATGATTACAAAGATGGAAAAGGGATTTAAGATAAAAAGTCTTTATTTTTCAAATTCATGTAGTTCCTAAAAGTAGCAAGAAATTTCTTCACCAATAATTAAAACATGTTTTTCATCACCTCCAGGGTAGGGCCATCAGTGAGAAGATAATTTTCATCAAGAAGTGCATTTTGCTGTGGAAATGGGACAAAGTTCTTGCTATTTAACTTTGAATGCCACAGTGAGCTTCATTTTGAGAGCAATCAAATTTCTCTTCCTTGCAGCATCAGATTGACAGAATTCACAGACTATATAAAAGTGGCAGCCACATAAGAAAACAGTCATTAGGAAAGTTGAAATGTATTTCTGGTTTAGCATTTTGCATAAAGATGTGCAGTTTCAAGGGGACCACAAGGTTCTCCTTTCTCTCTATTTGTCTGTCCCTGTCTCAAAAATTGTAACTGCACTGGTGATTTGAGCTGGACATTGAGAAAAATTGTTCCTCAGTCACTGTTACAGATAATTAGCTTACCTTTGCTTGGACAACCAGGTGAAACTTGTTATCACCATTTGTTTCCAAGAGCCTCAAACAATGTGCTTAAAGACCTGTTACCTTCCCTACACAAAAATACATAATTTTCTCAAACACATCTTTGTTTAGTTGCTGTTAACAAGACCAGATCAATTTATGGTCTTTTACCTATTTTACTGTTACAGGGCAATGTGTATTGGATGGTAAATATGCCAGTGACTTGAAACGTTAGGTCTACAGGCACTTGGATGATCTGTATATACTCTTTCAGCGATGTAAAATGGGCTAGTCCAACTGAGCAGTAATTGTTTAGTTACATACGTGGTTGAAAACTGGAACTAAAAAGAAGCACTACTTGTAGATTTTTATTCTCCAGTCACACTGAATCTGCCCAATACATACTTACAACCTATAGCCTGAGAGGTTGTAGACAAGATATTACACTTGGGGTAGGGGATCCACAGGTAAGAAAAGGTAGCTATTTGCTGACACATGGCATGGCACCAAAATAGGCATCAAGATTGTTGTCTCTAGCGCTGAAACATGAATATGTCTTTTGAAAAATTGAACTGCTGTTGCATATTTACAGGACAACTAAGCAACTATTTTCAAAAGACATATTTCCAACTGCTTTGACTAACATAGGATACTGAATGGCCCTCATTAATAATACCTTAGAAGATACCACAATACAACAGAAAAACTATCACGATGTACATACCGGGTATCTTGATGCATAATTATTTGTTTTTTGTGACGTGTAATTTAGATCCCCAGGGCCTCGGCCATTGTCTATATGTATGCTTATTGGTTTTTGTTCATCGTCACGTGACTTAACTTTGGGCTTCTTTCTTAGGAGTCCAATAAATAATCCAATGAAATAACTAAAAAAGCTTTTTATGAAAGAGAATATTTTTATATCAATAACTTTCATCTTGGGTTTAGGAAATCAGCTGATGAGATAGTGTTTCTCCTATTTGTGATTGTGCTTTTACCAACACCACAGTCTAACAACAGCTCGAGAAAGTCACTCTGATTGGAAAGCCATTTGGGTCAAGTGCAGATGCCACTGTGAAAACATTTATGCTCTGAAGATTTCGTCGATGATTCATTAACCTCAAGGTACTACAGAGGCCCGAAAATGGGACCTATCTTATCTTGGCCCCAAGAGGGTCATCAGCAATAAAGAACTAACTTGTCCCATGTAAATCCAAATATTGCTTTCTCCTTTTGGCCAACAATCAATATTACGTTGAAAATCAAAGTTATGGCAACAAAAATAACTAACAAGTCAAAGGGAACTTGCTTCTCTTCAATTCTTCTCCTAAGGTAAACTGTCTTCTAATGACTGAGCATCTCTTGGAAAAGTCGAAGCAAAAACCCAAACAAAATTCTGTTCTCGTAAGAATAGTACCGTACACCAGCCTGTCATCAAAGTCATTGGAAGCTAGGCACGTTCAGCATCAGACTAGCCCTTGCCAAGCTATTCCAATCTTTACTTCAAAAGTATATTACTTCAACTATTCGAAAGTCGTCTTTTAAGCCTATGTACTACCTCTATATCAGGGTTACATGGTCCCATTCTTGTTTTCAATGCTGCGCTGTCCAACAGGAGACAACAGAATCTTCCTGCTCAGCAAATGACAACGAGGCCAGTTTAAAAGAGCTTCTAATCTCTCTTCAGAGACCTGTGGATGAAGAGCAGGAGTAGACCAAGACACACTGCACTATACAGCACTATAAGTAAAAAGTCTTTTTATTTATAGTTCAGTGCTAAGAAATGCTTCATTAGTCCACACAAGAAAAAGTAAAATTTTCTCCTTTCAACTGATATAAATTTTGCGATCGTTCAACCTGAGACACTATCGTCGATACTGACCCTCCGTACTAGAGACATTCTTGACTACACACGGAGAGCCACTAAAAGGGAAGAGATTAAGCACATGCAGCATGCACTACAGCCACGCAGCCAGTCAAATTTTGATAGGGGGAGGGGGGATTCAAAACAAAGTCTCTTCCCTTCCCTCCTTCCTTCCAAGCCAGCCCACCATGGCTTTATTGGGTGAGAAAATTTTGAATTTTTACAGTCCCTAGAAGGCTCTTGAGGGTTCAAGAAAGTAGAGACTCCTCAACGTTACCAGATGTATAATGTTGAGTAGTGTAGAAATGAATTTCGCCATTTCTGACTGGGATATCACCTATGGAACCTTAAAAGGATTTAGTATTCGTAGCTACTGTTTGATCTCTATATTCCTGTAACCAAGCCCAGTATTGTGGAGTGCGACTCAATGCTCTCCATGCACACGACAGATAAAAAAATACTAAAAATTTACAGTTTCAGACAGGAGAAGACGTTGAGGCATTAATTAACAAGCAGGAGCATCTTTACACTCTCGAATACTACCATTCTATCTATACTTCACATATTCAAAACTTCCGTAATATACGTAAACAAGGTATGCAGAGGTGATACGAAATGAACATCAAAAATTTGACAAGAAATATGAGACAATTGTTATACATATTGTTCAAAAAACCAATAACGAATAGTACAGGCCGTAAGCCAGGGTTAGAAAAATTGAGTTATTACTCTAAACTTGCTAGGGCTGTTCTGAGTTTGGAGGAGCCTACTCTGCAAGTACCTTAGGAAACTATATAGATGTTTAAATCTTGACGGGAAAATTTAAAGCATGGTAAGGTACGTTCAGAGGGCTTAGTCTCGTATAGTCTGCCTTGGTTACTGACCCGCTATTTAATGTAAAAGTACATGTATTTATTTAGTCGTAGCCCTAGTGAACAGTATAATCGGCGTTCTTTTTATGACGACAAGTCCATCCAAGTGAATTTCATACGCATGTTATAGGATTTAGCATCATGACGGCCTTTAAAACAGTGAGCTGAGTCTGCCCCCCCCCCCGCCCCCTCCTGCTCCTATTGAGATAGGCCGAAACCTAATACAAAAGGGTGCCAAATGGCCCATGTTAAATCAGGGAACCTATCAAAGAGTCCAATACTGATGATCGTCGGATGTTCAATAACATACCTACAGTCACATTACTTAAGGCAATTGCAATCAAGGATGTATAGCTTTTTCATTGGCAGAAATATTACGAGAAAAGAAGGTGAGAAGCTTTCATGATTCTAGAAACAATTAAGACAGAATTAAGACCTTGAAAGGAGAGATCTACGAATCAAAAGAATTGCCTTCAAATCGTACAGCTTAGGTCTTAGAGAAAAGCCACAGTAGAGAATTTTATAGAAACCAATGCCCTGAAAAACTGTGAGTAGAAGAATTAAACGTCTAGATTTTTATATCATCTCCTAAAAACGAGGGGAATGTCACAAAAGAAACATTGACAGTGTTGGATACACTGAAACGAACATGAATAATGAAACGAGTAATGCAAATTTATGTTCTCAAATTTGATGGCATATCGTACGTTTCCGTGAAAAGAAATAAAAAGAGAATCTTATCAAAGTGGATGCACTGATTGGGCGTTTAATGAAACAATCGGATATTGCAGACTTTATTAGCTCATAACAAAAGATGGTTTTACTAAAGTGGATTCACTTAAAGAGTATGAGTACAGTAAATCAATGTTTTAAAATTTGATGGCATATCGTACGCTTCCGTAAAAAGAAATAGAAAGACAATGTTACCAAATAGGATGCACTGACAGGACGTTTAGTGAAACAAATGAATATTGCAGACTTTATTAGCTCATCCCAAGAAGTAGGGTAATATCAACAAAATATGGTTTTAGAAAACTGAATTTTCTGAAAGGATATAAGTGCAACAAATCAATGTAGCTTGTTTCAAGTTTATTAAAGCTTCACTTAGGTGAGCGCCGTTAAGCTGCGCGCCGATTGTCCGCGAAATCACTTAAGTCGCGCACGGTCCATGGATGCCAAAATTTTCTAACTTTCTAGTTCATCCCAAGAAGTAGGGTAATAGCAACAAATGATGGTTTACGTAACTTAATGCTCTGAAAAATATAAGTACAACAAATCAATGTAGCTTGTTTCAAGTTAATATAAGCTTTACTCAGGTGAGCGCCTTTGAACTCCCCGCCGATTGTCCGCAAAGTAGCTTAAGCCGCACACGGTCCATGGATGCCAAAATTTTCTAACTTTCTAGTTCATCCCAAGAAGTAGGGTAATAGCAACAAATGATGGTTTACGTAACTTAATGCTCTGAAAAATATAAGTACAACAAATCAATGTAGCTTGTTTCAAGTTAATATAAGCTTTACTCAGGTGAGCGCCTTTGAACTCCCCGCCGATTGTCCGCAAAGTAGCTTAAGCCGCACACGGTCCATGGATGCTAAAATTTTCTAGCTTTCTAGTTCATCCCAAGAAGTAGGGTAATAGCACCAAATGATGGTTTTACGTAACTGAATGCACTGAAAGAATATAAGTACAACAAATCAACTTTATGTACCTTGGGAATCTTTTAGCTCTACCAAATGCAAAATTTGGTACCTATTTTTCCAGCGCTAATGTTACTTTGATAGTTCTGGCGTTCATTGCTAATATTTGGTTAAGATCATGATTATACGACTAACACAACAGACACGGTCTTTGCAATGCTTTAGCAATTAGATGTAGCTGGGTTTATTTGTAAAGTCATTTGCTTCAGATATTGGTGAAATAATTTTGAAAAGGCATTAAATAGTTTGCTGACAAGGGAAAGGTTCACAGATATGCAGCAAAAAGTAGAATAGAAGAAAAAGAAGAATAACAAGGAACACTATTTACTATTGGAAGCTACCAATTTAAACTCTTCATAACGTAAAAAATATATAGGTAACAATGCAAAAATATTAGAACTACATAAACCAGCGCTTGTATGAGCTGTAAAGAAGGAGATGATATCTTTTCCCGTCTATTGCTATCGTCTTGAGGAGGTTCTCTTCCATTGAATTGCGGTTCATTTACCTAGGTGTTACACTTCTAAATTTCATCTCAATGAACATAATTGCATCACGATTACGATCAAAGGTAGGCCAAGTTATATCTGTTGCATCACTCGCATCGTTTCTTGGATACAAGCCATTTGGGTTTGCAAAGGTACAACTTCTAAACCAGAAACCCCCTTTGTACGTATCTGCGCAGTTTCTAGAAGAAACTATGTCATTATCGAAATCGTATGTGGTAAAATTCATGTTATTGTTATAAGCCAAACCATCTGTAGCATTTCCGGAATATTTTGAAATCGTCCACTTGTAAGCTTCCCATTCGGCTGCTATGTACACATAACCATATTTGGCATATCCTTTGTTTCCTTTGTAAGTGGTCATATCTATTCTCAGTTCCGATTTCCATTTTGATACCATAAAATGCATCAGGTCAAGTCCAAGCCAAAAGCTTGTACTAAGATCACCAAATCCCAATTTATAACTGATCCAATTTTGGTTGAAGTTCACAGTACCATCTACCCTTCTTTGAAATACTGTCCACCCTCCACCATCAGTTGTCATATCACATGATATCTGTTCCAGTTTTCCATTAATGAGCATAGGGTAGACACCTGACTTTCTTACTCCTCTGAATTTGAGAGATAAGCAATCCGTAGCACCTGAATCGAGAAATGTGCGATAGTTGCGTTTTACCTCCTATAGACAATTCAACAATATTGGTTATTTTTACGAAACTAAATACGATCAAAGTGTCCAATACTGATGATCGTCGGATGTTCAATAACATTCCCGACAGTCACATTACTTAAGGCAATTCCAAGCAAAGATCTGTAGCTTGTTCATGGGCAGAAATACTTGTAAAAGAAGGTGAGAAGCTTTCATGATTCCTGAAATTATTAAGACCTTTAAAAGGGAGCTTTACGAAATCAAATGAATTGCCTTCAAATCGTACAGCTCAGGTTTTAGAGAAAAGCCAGAGTAGAGAGTTTTGCAGCATCCAATGCCCTGTAAAACTCTGAGTACAAGAATTAAACCTCTATCTTTTTATACTATGCCCGAAAAACTAGGGGAATATTACAAAAGAAAGATTGACAGTGTTGGATGCACTGAAAGAATAAGAGTACTTCAAAGTAATGTTTTAAAATTTGATGGCATACTGCACGTTTTTGTGAAAAGAAATAAATGAAAAATGTTACTATAATATTGTAGGAAAGCAGTGAATAATAACGTTTACTCGTATCTGTAACATAATCTATTCTGTCTCTACTGAGAACAATAACACAACCACACCTACACCTAATTAACATAATGATGTGAATAAATCAACATTACATCTCTCCCCTCTTTGAAAATATGTTCATCTCTCCCCTCTTGAAATTAAAGTCCCAATTAGTTGTTTTGATGTGCCTGTCACATAGTCATTCAAATAACTAGGTCTTGATAGAATGCGAGTTGATTGACGAATCTCTGTTTGAGGAGGAGTGGGTATAAGAAAATTATCAACATCATTATCTTCTTGGTTAAGAGTTGGTGACCAATCAATTTTTCTTGCAAATGTTACTTTGCGTATAATGGGAGGATCATTAGAGTGTTGTAGAATCAAAGAAGAACCTTTCTTTTCAAGAACTTTATAAGGAGAAGGATTGAAAGGAGATGACAACTTGTTAGTTTTTGATTGGGTCAGAAGAACATAATTTTCAGGTGCAATTGAAGATGGCTGTGAATTCTGATTCTGGTTAAAGTAATCTTTGTTTTTGGCTTTGCTTTTTAAACCATTATGAGCTGCAAGTTTGTGTAAAGGATCTGAAGACAAATTAATTAGTGGTTCTAGAAGTTGAGTTTTCAAGAGTCTTCCAAGGAATAATTCAGCTGGAGAAATTTTTGTGGAGGAATGTGGAGTAGCATGATAGTGTTGAAGGAATAGCGGCAACTATTTTTGCCAATCTTTATTTTCAAGGTGAGTAGCGCTGATAAATTTTGTGAGTGTACGGTTGGTAAGTTGCATAGCAGTGTCATGTCCAGGGAGGGAACCAGAGTTTTCTGTATGGACCACGACGAAGGTTGCATATGCTGAGCTACTACTGTAGCTCACATGGGCAGAAAGTTGGCCAAGTACTGGAAGAGGAGACTTTGAACCATATGCAAAAATTTTTCAGTGGGGATGGGGCAGCTTCACACAGGCTATCGTAGGTAGATTTGTCAAGAACATTGACCGAAGCTCCTGTATTAAGGAGAACTGTACAAGGAGTAGAATTAATGTAAAGCTGAACATGCTTGACTTTTGAAGAGGGTGCTATTGTAAAGAGGTATTCCTCATCTGAAGAATCTGACTGAGTTGGTGGAGGTAAAGGAGGTTGGGCGCTTAAAACAGTATGAATTGATGTTGAAGGGCCAGCAGGTGGGGTGCCTCTCACACGACTGCGGCAAACACGGGAAAAATGCCCATTTTTCCACAACTTTTGCTCGTTTTCCCATTTGCTGGGCAAGAGGGTTGTTTTGCACGATGTCCCGCAGTCCCGCAGCAGTAGCAAACTGGAACCCGAGTAGAAGATGTGGCCTCGCCCTGTCCCCGTCCATGTACTTGAGTACCTCCCTGACGAAAGCAGACGGATGCTGATGGACCTCGATAGGCTTTGTGTGGGGTTTCCCCTGAGGATTGCCGTCTGTTTACGAGCCTCCATTTCACTTGCTTGGCAACTGGCCGTCTCCATGGATAAACCGAGGCTCATTGTTTTTGCCAAGGTCAGCTCAGTTTCTTGTTACAAGCGACGTCGTTGTTTGTTGATAAGCATTTATCCACAATTTGATCGCGTAGTATCTCGTCAGGTGATTCATATTCACATGTATCAATGAGTTTCGTAAGCGAGTAAGATACTGGGATAAACTTTTGCTCTGTTCTTGTGCAGTTTGGCGAAATTTGTGCCTTTCAAAGAAGCTATTTCGTCAAGGCTCAAAATGAGCACTTAGATCGCGAACAGCGGCATCGAAATCATCCCAGAGTGTTCCAAGGTTTCGTAAATGTCTTGAACCTCTGAACCAGCCAGATGCAAAAGAATGGTTAGCTTTTGCTTCTTGTCTGTAACCCCTGTTGCAGCGAGGTAATAATCAAGGCTTTTCAGCCATTTTTTCCATCGTTGAGGAAGTGCAGCAGGATCAGTGAGAGCAAACTAGTCGATCGCCGGTAATTCAAGCAATTTATGTGCCATCCTTAGTATGAATATGTCGAATATGAAGTGATATGACTCCAATATGGAATAATTTGAAGAGATCTTGCAAGTTTCGATCCCTCTCGTCGCCAATCATTATATTGTAGTAAAGCAATGAATAACAACGTCCACTCGTATCTGTAACATAAACTATTCTGTCTCAACTGAGAACAATAACACAACCACACCTACACCTAATTAACATAATGATATGAATAAATCAACACTACAGTTACCGAATAGGATGCACTGGAAGGACGTTTAGTGAAACAAATGGATATGGCAGACTTTATTAGCTCATCCCCAGAAGTAGTGTAATATCAACAAAAGGTGGTTTTACGTAACTGAATGCACTGAAAGAATATAAGTACAACCAATCAATGTAGCTTGTTTCAAGTTAATATAAGCTTTACTCAGGTGAGCACCGTTAACCTGTGCGCCGATTGTCCGCAAAATCGCTTAAGCCGCGCACGGTCCATGGATGTCAAAATTTCCTAGCTTTCTAGCTCATCCCAAGAAGTAGCGTAATAGCAACAAATGATGGTTTTACGTAACTGAATGCACTGAAAGAATATAAGTACAACCAATCAATGTAGCTTGTTTCAAGTTAATATAAGCCCTTCACCAAGTGTTTATTTTTTTGTCACTCCAACTTTGATAAGAATAATGGGTTTCGAAATATAACGTCCTTGTTAAATGAAACATAGAGTTGATTTAATACACAATCCAACTGTCATAATGTAATCAAACTCAAAATATTAATTGTCAGACTTTCAAACCATGATCTTCCTGTTCCTGCCAATAATATACCGAAACTAAATTTAACCGTCTGTAAGTAATTGTTTGGTTACCTTGAGTGCTCTTATAAACCATTTCAACAGTAGCGTTGCATACTGAAAACCTGTTACTGAAAATTCAAAAACAATTAAGTCAGTTTTGTTATGATTATATTGTAAACACGGTTAAAATATGATTAACCTTAGACTTAGACATATTTTAAAATATCTCGCTTAATGCGAAAAAAGGCAGTAACTGAGTTAAGTGAGTAACCGGTGTTAAAAGAATTGAGTGCAAGACAGATTTCGGAGAAATATGCTGTAATGCCTGTAAAATGAGTAAGTTATAACGATTGTCTTGAAATACGTGTACAGAGTTTTAATTTTAGCTAGGAATAACTTTAACGAGGACACTTTTAAGTCATTGCTAGTACCTAAGCGGTCCATCTCAGCGATAAATTGGGGAAAGTTAAGGAAGCCTTTGGAAGGACTAGATATTTGGAGTTAAAAGTTCAAGGGGCCGATGTATAAATTGCTGCATGTTATAATACGAAATGTGAGTTTGTGCCACTTGTGGGTAGATTACTTCATATATATTGGTTGAAAAGGCAGAAACGGGATTCATTATGGAAATTTCAGAGCAAGGTAAATAGATATGTATGATACGGAAAGGGAACTTGTCGTTTATAGTAAATATGCATCTTTGGGGCACCTTTGGGGCATTTTCATAAGTGTAGGAAAATTCTAGATAAAAAGATGGCCATTGCATTGTTTTTTATTATGGAGGCAGATGTATTTGCTATTTTTTGGTAATGTTTCGTTTATTTTCAAATTATAATGGTAAAACCACTTGCGTATGAACACGTTGATAGCATAAAATAAGACTGCTATATAGGCCAAAAATCCTTAGGATTCTGAAGTGACTACAGTGTGCATAGTTAAGGTAAAGACGCTGAGGGCCCCTTAAGTAGGTTTTGATGATTATAGCAATAATAATAATAACAATAATTATAAAAATAATAATTTTCTTTTTTTTAAACTTCAATGCCATTTATTTTTATGGTGAAATTGTGCAACTCAACGTTACAATTTCTAAACTGATAACATTCTCATTGTTTTCTCCCGGCAAATAATAATGATAATAATAATAACAATAATGATATTAATAGTAATAATAACAACATCCTTATATTGTGCAGTCTCCATACGCAATGATCGTCCGTGCATCACAATTAAGACACTCAAAGACTACCACACGATAAAATAAATCAGTACTAATAATAAGTATGTGGCTAGAACGGTATAACGACAAAGCCAAGGTTAAAAGTTGGTGGTTCGTATACTACTTAATTTAAAAACAAGCTAAAATAGCAAAATAGTTTAAAACTATTACAATCCTAATTTCCAACTTAATATATATGTATGCTACATTACAAAATTAGGATCTCTAAGTTTATGCAAAAGTTGTATAGGCTCCAGGACAAGGGGGCCGTGACTGTTCCATCATATTAACTCCACATAGTGGAGATGAGAGTTCAGTAAGAATATCGGATGTACTGTGGTATCCTTGATATTTGCAGTCATGTTTCTTTAAATTTTCAGCAGTATTGCGGAAACAAACACTTTAACGAAGCCTAGGAAAACTTCGTAGTTACTACAGTGGAAATGGATAGTCCCAGGAGATTAGAATGGAACGACATATCTGTTCTTTGCTGCAGACGGATATTATATGTTTGTAGGGATATTGAAGAGCTATTAAGTCTAGAATAGAAATCTCTTAAATAGCCTACCATATCTAACATATACTATAGGGATGAAAAATTATTAAAGCCTTAAGATAGAATGTTATTTATATATTTATATATATATATATAGAGAGAGAGAGAGAGAGAAGAAAATTCTAGGAGACAGTTGCTCATTTGAAAGTTGAAAATGTAGGATACTTTCAATGAACGCTCATATCTGCGTTATGACATCCAAGCTTCAATAATAGTACTACGCCTAAGTTTGTCAGAAAATACCAAAAGTATTCAAGTAATTGTTGCCTGTTCTAAAATGTGAAATTCAGTTGATTCAACGGTTAATAAGGTATGTGACATCATTACAACTTGAAGCTCATAAGAGTATTTTTAAAGCAAATCTTATATAGAACCATAATCTGCGGGATATCTTCATGGAGGATGTTTTGTACCAATCATATTTTGTGAAGCTTAAAGAAAGGTTGCTAATGGTAGTGGTAATTGGACCATGGTCCCCCACTATCGTAGGATCTGTCAAGTTGCTTAGACTAGCGCGACGTTTGTCTCTCTTTCTACACAGTTCTTGTGACAGCACAAAATCCTTCCATTGACATTGCCTCGCCGAGTGCATATGAAGTTTTCTATGCTTTTTTTATGTTTATTATGCCTCTTGAAATTCTTAGAAGATTGGAATGGTACATAATTTATTTCAATTCGCTGACCATGGCACAGGGAAAAGAAAGTGTATGGAAGGGCTTGGGGTTACGTCAGAAAAATGTATACCACTT
>JAAAKM020006971.1:113555652-113567312 GCA_010016025.2 Alatinidae sp. Z8VKAUB7J3
AATTCGCTGACCATGGCACAGGGAAAAGAAAGTGTATGGAAGGGCTTGGGGTTACGTCAGAAAAATGTATACCACTTCGTCAAGCAACATGTTTATCTTGCCACCTTTGGTTGAGTTATAATACTGTACACATTGAGTATCATGTCTTATTTTCCTGGGCGTTATTTTGTTAAAAGTGTTGGTTTACGTATTTGAATAGCTCACGTATGGCAATCTTCCTAGGATGTTTTTCTTGCAAAGTGAAACGAAGGAGTGTCAAACGTTCTTTAGAAGTCTATACCACAGAGGTGGATATATTCAGTGGTGCACTTAGAGAAAATTTCTAAGCTATCTGGATACCTGTTGAACTCAACAATTTTACAATTATTTATTCCTAATTCTATATAATGAAAGGTTAATACTTCAAAACTTTGTAAAAGTAAAAGCTGTAGCTGAAAACTTTAAGTTCTAACTAAAAAATTTTGATTAAAGAAGAATTAAGGTCAAGCAGAAAGCATTAATCATTATCCCTTTGCAATAATAGATAAAGAATGCTTTGGATGATGCTGGGAGTTTCTAGCAAGTTTGTTTACTAACTTTTTCAACACAAAAATTGTTCAAGATGGCCTTTATTCGTTATATATATTTTGAAAATTCCTTGTGTCTTGTCAGCATTTACGTTTCTTCAGTATAGCCGCCTTTTCATTAACTTCCCCTTACTTTATACATCGCAAAGCAGACTCAGTTAGATTTTACACGCAGAGTAATATCAGTTAGCTGACATCATTCCTTAATAATTTCAAATAAAGGGAAAAAATTGTGCAATATCGTTGTCGAAGATGTAAACTAAGATCAAATTATCTTCGCCGTCACCGCAGTCTACATGACTCAGTGTTGTTACCAATTTCACTTTTGGAAAATAAAACATGAAAAAGAGGAAGGAGTAGTAAAGGAAACACAGCATTGCATTATCATTCAGAAAACTAAAGAACGAAGGCCTCAGAAAAGATTTAATTTGTTGAACAGGGATTCAATTAATAGCCACTGAATCATGCAGCAAAAGATTTTTGCAATCAGACACTTTTCAATTGGAGAATGAGACTTGAAGCTTAAAAATTATACTGATAGGTAATTAAAGTCGCTTTTCAAACTTGACAGAATATTGCAAAACTAAAGAATGTTATTTCTCTTTTCATCGCTTTTCTTCTTTTTCCGACAGATTATTAAGTGATAACTTTTTAACCAAGATTTCCTCTTAATAAGCTTGAATATCTCACTTAAGTACCTTTATTCATTTTTTAATTAATTGCTTTATGCTGCCACAGATTGACGTCTACCAGCTGCCAAATAATTGTTATTTCTTTCTGAAAAATTTTTCTCCTTGTAGTGCAAATCAAATGTCAGCTAAATTTTTAACAGTCCTGTCATCGAATAGACACGATTTACGCTTGGCAAGGCTACATGCATAAAAAGTGCTCCTACCTACGTAAACAAAAATATTTTTTGCATGACGATGCCTTCAAATATGTTATAAATTTTGAGGTATGAACAGTAAACAAAATCACGAGAACCTGTCTATGTGAACTAATGGTTTGTTTGTTGTTCAAAACAAAAATATTGCACGAAATAGAGGAAACATTATGTACTGAAAAGCTTTTTTTGTCAGACACTCCTCTGATTAGAATCGTCAGAAATGATAAAAATAGAACGTACGAAACTTTGAATCCAACTGTATTTTTGAAAGAGCCAATCAGAATTTGCCTTCCTGAATGGCTTGTGTCTTGGACCAATCAGCGTCAGCTATAAGATTAATTGAATAGGCCTGGCGAAAAAAATATTTTGTCTACTCGAAAAAGGTTTTCTTGCTTTTATATCGACTGACTATATGAAATGTTCAATGACTAGCTATGAGGTAATTATTGTACGATTCGACCATTACAAACCTTCAAATAAAATATTTTTTTCAATGAGAAAACTTCGTAACTATGAAATGATATATTTAACAGTTTTTAAAGGCGATATAAATATTATTGAATCCCTTAAATGTTAGGGTGTGTGAAGCTAAATGTGGTTGACTGACATATGCTAACATGACATGAAAAACATTGACGTCATGGGATGGTTACTTTTATCAGTCGCAACTGCTTAATAATTTGGCATTGCCACTTAATACTCTAACCCATTAATGCTATAGTCTTAAGGATTAACTCCCTTAAAAATCAATTACGTTTCAGATGAATTTAACCCAATATAGATTATTCATTGATTTTCAGATGGCAAGATGAAGTTATTGTAGTGAATATATATTATACAACTCTACAATTATGTAAACCCAATTATTTCAAAATTAAAATATGAGAATAGTACTAGATGTCCAGATGTGGTAAATTATATGCAAAGTTTCCAAATTGTTTATAACCTAACGGCGATTTTTAATCGATTTACACTAATAGTAAGATTATTTTAGGGGGAAAATTAGACCTAAGTTACAATGCCTCTAGGAACGTTTAATTTAGCAGTATAATTTATAACGCATTTGGAGAAATAGTTTCTGGACATAAAAAGCAGATATATTTGTTGCCTTAGCTAGAAGCATGTCATTAAAATGAACTCCATGAATATTTAGTAGGTAGTTGTAACATTTTTAATTTTCAGAGCGCTACTACTCTGGAGTGCTGTGAAAAGGGGGGGTCATCATTACGGTCCAAGGAGGGTCCAAATACACGGGGAGTCTGAGCTATGTCTCAATTTCGTGAAAGTTCAAATATGGATGACCTACATGAGGACAAACATTGTACTAATTGACTAATTAGCAACTGTTTCAGAGTCAAATGTTACATGGGAAATTATTCAAGTGGTTTCAGACTTCATTTACATTTTGAGTACTGGGAAAATTCCTTGAAATTAATAAACGGGGGGGATCCTAATAAGGAGCAGGGGGTTATAAATTTAAAAAAATTAATAAGCAGGGGGGGGGGGATACGATTGTTTGGCACGCGAGAGTACCTTTAAAATCTGCTTTAATTTTTAGCATTAGTTTGCAAGAAATGTTTCGGTGTTAGGCCTTTAGAGACATTGTAACTGTTGTTATCAACGTAACCAACTAACCTAAAATCTATGTATTTATAACTATGAACTAAGTTATTTTTGTATCCAATCATGTATAATAAAATGGTCTTTGAGTTTTACGTCGAAGGCCAAAACCGTGGCTACTAGATGGCTGACTAACTGTTTGATTGACTGGCCGATCATGGGCTAATTGCCAGGCTGATAGTTTTGCGTATCAACTCTTTCATTAATCGATTAATTAAGTTTCTCGACCATTTGATTGTTCATAGACAGTTTATTGATCTATTGATCGATTGATTTATTGATCGATTGATTTATTGATTTATTGATCGATTGATTTATTGATTTTTTAATTAATTGATTGGTCAGTTTATGGATTGAAGACTTTATCCGCAAGTAAGAATAAAAATCGCATACCGTAGCAAATGTACATATGGCTCTACAAATAATTTCAACTTATCATAAATAAAAAGAGATAAACATTAAAGATAAAACAACATAATAGAATTAGGGGAGTAGATAAATAACTGAACCGAAACTTCAAAAATGAAAACGACGAAATATTTATCGTTAATACAATGACTAAAAGCCTTTAGACTACAATAATTGTATCCAATCTGTAAACTTTGAAATACCAGCTGAAAAATGAGTGAAAATAGCGTTAGCTCTACTTCTTCAGAACATAATTTTGACATAGTTTTAACTCTCTGAAAGATTCCAAGCTAGCTAAATTTAAGCTACAATGGAGGTCTTGTAAGGGCGTTTTCAGAATTCTAATTGACCCTCAATTTTAACGTGGCTTACTATGTTCACCTCTCAGTGACAGCTACTGTCAATTCATTAGAAGGTACAAAGAGAAACATTTCAACCTGTGAGCAACGCACTTTGTATTCTTAAAAGTGGCAGAACTTTTATCATCTTGAATGGAGGACACAGAGACGAACAAAAGGGGCTTTCACAGACCTAACAGTTGTTGTGTCGATCATTGTGATCGTTTGACGAAAGCTTTTGGGTCATTTCTCTAGATGAGAACCATCAGCAAAAGATTGTCTTGAACACAGTCTCTGTTCTGTCAACACACTTCAGTTTGGTCAACAGTGAAAATCTGGAACAAGTAAAGTAGTTTTGGACAGCTTTGCCTCGAGATTACTCAAACAGTCAATGAGCAAAGCATCCGGTGGGTAGGGCTTTCAATAACTGGTTGCGAACAAAGAGTACTAAAATAGGAGGAATCAGTGATTGTGTCGATAAAAAATAATCACAGAGCATGCTGTCTTTCTCATTCTGATCTTTTATTTGGACATCAAGACTGAATTTCCCCCAAAGTAAGAAAAAAATCGAAATCTGTACTCTAGATTATGTCACACAACTCTATACTTTCTGCATGTAAGTACTACAAGATAATGATGAGTGCAATACAACAAGCGTACAGGGTTTTTTTTTGAGAAAAACAACATTCAGTAGATTTGTCATTTGTTTGGGACCATTCTGACAAGGTATCAGTAGTAAAAAAATGGAAATATGTCCAAACTAAAGCAAATCTTCGTATACGATAAGCACCATCGGCGTAAGGTCGATCATTTCCTATTATTAGTAAGTGTCGAAAAGAACGATCAAATGATGTCTCGAAAATTCTTGAAATGGTCTACAAATTTGATTGAATCAGAAATAACATAGGAGTGAATTAGACATAGTACCTGGTAAAAACTATAAGGTGTTAGGAATCTTGACTCGGTAGATTGTACTTCTGTAATGCTTTTGTAAGAATACAAACCCCTAAGAACTGGTTATCTGATTTGTTTTAGCCAAGATACTAGTTTCGTAACAAAATTTTCATTCTTCTACATGGTTTGAATATGTCCAAATAACATATCAACAACACCTCTCATAATGGATTGACAAAAAACCCAGAATTACTCACGAAACGAATAGTTACCTCCGATAAAAGTTAACGTCGGTGTCCCTTTGGTCATATCTAGTCCCTTCATAACCAATTAAAATAAATACAGGTTAAATATTTCATTTAAACCGCTGTCAAAACGGAGAACAACCGCACGGATTAGTAGTAGATACATAAGTATTCATATTTTGAAGTTAATTGGCTCTGATCCAATCTCACAGACACCCATGTTTTCAACTTTCATTTTCGGCTGCTCTTAGAGATAGTCTTATCCTTCCCCCAGTCGCTGTTACTTTAATTTGTTATTTATAATTGAAGACATTATGTCGATTTCTTTAGTTTAATAGTCTCTGTTTATTTTACAAGGTGATTCGATACGAATTCTACGAAGTGGCAAACGATGGCCAGAGCAAATGATGTCATCAAATCAGCAGAAACGGATGTTTAATTGCGATCACTAGAGGCCGTGCGTATGATAACAGGATGGGAATGATCTGATCAGTTAGCTGAGGATCAAATCAAAACGATGCAGAACATTCGTATCCTGTCATTGATCAAAACCCGTTTAGCACTATAAATTTGATATATCAAAGTACCGATTGCGAAAACAAACCTGGATTTTCAGATCGATCACAAACTTAGGTTACAGGTGATAATGTGGACCTTATCTTTAACGGCAAAGACTTTGAAATTGATTTCTTCGGCTTACTGGCTATCACCATCACATAAAAACAATTCGTAAAACGAACGAAAATCTATCTTAGGACGGCGAACAAACAACTGTTGAACATGATGAAAAATGACCAATTACTTAAGACTTGGATCTAAACATAACAAAACTAATGAAAACCTGTGCGTGATCAGAATTTGCTCAACACTTTTTAGCATGTTGATACCGAATGGAGACAACACCTTGTAATGCACCTAGTCTACCGAAAGTTTGATGCTACAGTCGATGAAGGTGGTAATTTATAAGCTTTTTGGCTATTATCACTTATGGTACATCGACTTACAAATAATAAACACGACAAAATCATTTGATTTGCCAGTTTTAAGACAAATCAGTACCTGAAAGTCGTAGCGAGAACCAGTTAACATTTTCTGCAAGCGGCTATGATCACAAGCAAAGATTATATCAAATTGACGTGATGCAATGTGTGAAGGCACAGTTGTTGGGGAAAACAATCTACCGGCCCTTGTACATCGTTGTACAAATGCATAACAAAGGGCTAATGCATTATTGTCGTCGCCACTTACGAAAAGTACAAGTTTGAATTGCTCGGATAGACTGGTAGTTTTGAATGACATGCCTCACATTTGGTGATCACCAATTCAGATATTCGTAGATGACCTAAAGCTTAACTTTAACGGTTTCATTGTGGCAGTAAAACGTACAAATGCAAGTTGAAACCATTTACCTAGAATTAATATCAGATGAACCTGTTCAGACAGATTAAACCGACCTGAGATAGTATTTCTTTGGCCGCGTGTTAGAATAACGGAGGTAGATAGCGTGACCATGTTGTCAATCGGATGAGTAACTAGGAACATTTTGAACCTGAGGATATCTCCAATAGAAATTTTACACTCGAATGATCACTTTGTCGGTTGCTTCAATACCCACTTCAAATCCATAACATCACGAATAGCCATCATTACCTAAACTACGGTCTACTGCGCCTTCATTTTCCTAGAGCAGGTCTAAGTGATCAAGATTTGTTCAAGATCACTAGGAACACTGTAAACCTAATGGTATTGTCAACGGGATTTGTAAACTCGAATGACGGCTTAGTTGATTATCAGACCATTTCAAATGACATCGATGCTAACTCTATCTGCCGGGGTCGGTTTTTAACACTCGGTCATATAACGCAAAAGACCAGAGATTTTGCTTGTAGAAAAGACATCCAGAAAGTGATCATAAAAGAAGGCAGTTATACTCGACACAGTATAATACTGTTTAAATCTGTATAATACTCACGCGATTCGGACTTGTCCTTCAGAGAGGATATCCTCGTGTTGTGATCCCATGGTTCTCAACATTCAGAAAAATGAAAAATTCAAACCTAGCAGTATAGAACAACACTTCGGTGCAAACTACTCCTCCCTTGTGGTTCCCTCCTTAATTACTGTCCCGTAAAAGAAGCAACTGAAGAAGTGTTCAATCCATCAATATTCATCCATACCAAAGAAACAGGTGTAATAGAGACTTCAATAAACCAGTGTAAAATATAATGTTGAACTTCGTTACATCGAAAAAGGCAGCGGCCTGTACGTTGACAGCATCTCCTTTTAGCCTGACCACAGAAAACTGGACGAAGAAAACAAAGCTAATAGCTCCATCCTTTGTTCACCTGAAAACCGTACTCAGCGGCAAAAAGTTGACAATCATCCTTCTTTATTTCACACCAGACGACTGCGGCATTTAGACCTAAGTTGGAAAATCCTAACCATTTGCTCGATAAGAGGAAACATAAATATTCACTTGCCGGAAATGGCCTGGGTCGAATATGTTCGGACACCTGCGCCAAGCAAACACTTAAGCCCCCCTCTGTGCTAATTGTAATACAACTATGGCATTTTGCAACGGCAATGTTCAATAACGATGTACAGGTACACATTCCCCTTCAATGACAGCATAATACCTGTGATTAAGATTATCAGAGTCTCTGTGCTTTGTTCAAAATAACTATCAGCCGCTACGTCCATTTCGACGATTAAAAGCACCGCAAGTGCCATTAATACTATCGATCAAGGAGTTTGCTTTGTCAAAAATAGCAGTAATGCTCTCTCGTGTACTGTTTATTGCTAAATGTACCCTCAAGGGAAACAAGACAAAGACTCTTAGGAACTTTAATGATTGCCTTCGTTGCCAAAAAGTTTTAATCGCTTTTCTTCATTAGCGGTCATTTGAACATACCTGTTAAGTCACAGAGTGGTTATTGACTCGAGACTCAAAACAATTCACTGAAAGAAAGTACAGGGGACCGTTGGGTGTACATTCAAGTAGACAAATCCCCATACAGTAAACAACATCAATATTCTGAATGTGGGCTTCCAAGAACTAAATTAAGAACTATGAATGGAATAATTGACCATGTTTCGAGTCCAGCTTAAATACGAACTAAAATAACGGAAAAGTCCACCTAAAATAGGGCTTTTGATAGATCAAGAATTATTATCGAGCAAGATCCATAATTGCCAAGAAATACGAGAAGAGCTTAAAACATCGGTTACTTTGACTGACTTAATGTTGCTCTACGAATCATGGCATCATTTCTAATCCTATTGATTTTTAACAATTCCCGAGTTTAAAACAATTAAATTCTTCGGAATGACCCTAGAACATATTCCAAATTCTAAGATACACGACTATTTAGGTTGCCCATGATGTACAACAGTGTACACAATAAAGTAAATAAGACTGATTATTAAGTCTCGTAAAAAAGTACAGTGCATCTAAATTTTTCAGGAAAGCCTGAGCCATAAAAAACTTACATAAAACAAGTTTCACTTCTATTCTTAGATTTTAACCCGCTTCTTAGGGAATAAATCACCTAACAGAGAAGGCCAAATTTAAAATTTAACTAAAGAATTCAAGAACTAAAGGATTCAAGAAAAAGTAACCAAGCCAGGTTTCATTCCCTGCAGACTCTGATAATGGCGGTTATACTCACTTGGTTTTGGCCAACTGATTAGACCAATAAAAATCCTCAGGCTTAGAAGCAGGCACAAACGGAAGCGATATAGAAGTATGGTGAGGAAACTAGTTCTCAGTTGTTTAGCTGCACAATAACCACTAGTGACAACTGGTTTTCTTCATACATGCATTACTAACAGCCCCATTCTACAACTTTTAATGGTTTCACAGGACGGGACAAGACTAGGAAAGGCTGGTTGATGAGAATTAAGATTAAATGAAAGCAAAGGAATCGTTTCAAGATATTGAGCCTTCAGTTTATGTTTATGACAGAAAACTCACACCAAAAGACATCAATGTCACTTCGTTTGCGTTGCAGAAATACGAGTTACTTTTTCACTCCTTTTCTCATTTAGAAAAGCTAATTTCCTCTTTCAAAGTTGCTTCTAAACTTGAGGTTGCACCCTCTTTACCTTGCAAGGACTCCTTTAACGAGACTGCTCATAAAAAGTCGTAAGTGCCACTGAAGAGTTAACAGCTACTAGAAAGAAGTGCATAGATAGGCCAGGTAATTTAAGTGTGAGACCTAACTACACAGTTTCTTTTTTATAAGAATTATAGAAATTTGCCTGAGCCTCATGATTCTTAAAAATTCTGCTTAAGTGAGCCTCAAATATTCTTAAATGTGTCTTAAATTTTTCTGAACGAAAGTTGTGATTTTCATGGAGCAAATGAAGGAATTACTAGTGAAAACGTTATTTCCACTTCCACTGAAGCGTGCTTCGAACTGAAAGCCATTATTGAGGGACACGGGGAAGTTACAAAATTACATCATTTTTTTAGGTCTTAGGACTACTTTGATTCTTAAAATATTCTTAGATTTTAAAGATGGTGAGCATTATGATTCTTATAAAAAGAATTCTTATAAATAAGAAACAGTGTACAAGATGATTATTGCCAAGAACATTGAACCGGTTAAGGTTATTGTCATCAGTGAAGCAAAAAGAAAGAGAACTCAAGTTTGTTGCTGTGTAAGGAGAAGAACCTCACGGTGTCAGTTTAAGTGCGGCAATTAGGAACCTCGACATAGAAAATGAAAATAAAAGAAAAGCAGAGACGGAAGACGCTGTTAGGGCATCATTAACAGTCTAATGTCTGTACATTCATCGTCATAAAATTACAAACAAATTGAGATTGCTTAGAGGAGACGTCAAGGAGAGTCCACTGGGCAGTTGCTTTGGCCCTCGAGACATCAGCCCCCCAAAGTAATCGACAAAGGATGTGATAAACAAACTAGGAAACAATCCAGGCATCTTAATTTCCGGAAAGTCGCTATTCAATGATTTAAATGTCGCAAACCGCTTCTGTTGCAAATTTTAATTATCTGTAATATTCAGCCGTCAAAAGGAAGTGTTTGAAATTATAAGTACCGGGCATCAGTTAACTTTGCTTTATAAGATTTCCAACTGACACCAAATGTCTAGAATCAAGATAAAGGTTTTTAACCTGGGATACATGTACCTCCTAGGGGTACAAAGTATTAATGCAGGCGGTAACAGCTATAGTGTTAAATTTAATACCGTATATAGACTTAGTGTTTGAATTTCAATAACAAATAAAAAAAATTACAATTACTAGTGAAACAATACACCACAGAAAAGCTGTCACTGATGTGTTTGAATGCCAATGTAGAGTGCTAAGCAAGTAGAGTTACGCTCAAAAAACGAAATGTTGCATTCATCATATTTGCATCTATTCAACGCGTTGCATCGTTATATTAATCACTTTCAGTTTCATAAATACTGTTTCAATTTAATTCTATTCTACTCTTGAGTGCCAAATAATCGTACCCCTCCCGCTTATTAATTTTTTGAAATTTTTAACCCCCGCTCCTTATTCGGACCCCCGTTTAAGTACCTAAAAGGATTGGAGATAACAAACTGAGATTCTGCATAATTTAGTTCGTTTGGTTAGGCAACTTGGTTCTTAAATAGCGTAGTTACCTTCAAGAGTGTTACACCCTAAGGATGTGGTAAATACATCGGAAGCTTTGTTAATTTGATATCTTGTGTCTAATATTTTAAAAAATATGTTACATGTAAGCATTCTTTGCTGGATGTTGCTGTTTACAACAGAGTCACGATTTCAGCTTGATAAATCAATTGAAGTTCGTACATAGATTAGAACATCAAATCAACCAACACTAGCACTTTCAGATCCTTGTCTGCGTAAAACTGTGATAAAGGACTTGTATTGGTTACTGATTATATGACCTTTCTAAACTGATCACTTCGACAATATATCTACTACCTCGGCTGGTAGATGATAACCACGGTCGCGGTGAAGAGAGTCTTGGTGACCAAGCATTCACCACAAAACCGAACCTCGATAAAGGATAAGGGTTACTGCGGGGTTTCTGTTTCTGTTTACTCCTGTAGATATTGATATCCGGAGCCTTAATCTCAAGCCTGAATAATGGAAAACAACGGTCTTTAACAGAAAGAGCATAAGAATGAGATACAAGGAAACAATAAGAATAGAGAGGAGAGCAAACAGAATGGATCACAGTAGAAGCACAGCGGACAAAGTTTCCAGCCGGATATTGAAAATTTTACGGTATTGAGTATCCGGATGGATACTATTATTATCTTAATGTTAGTCTAAATCCGGCAAAAAGCGGCTCGAATTATAATTCAGCCGTTGAAGCTGACTTCAAAATCTGGGACAAGCGGGTTGAAAATCAGCATCTTTGAAAAATGATTTGCGGTGGTCAACAGAGTTATACAGAAATTAGTTTTAGGAAATATAGAGGTGTCAAAATTAAGCACCTTGTCTGAGCATGCGCCTCTAGTCACGGGGAGCATGGAGCACACTCAAAGGGTAGCAGATTCCATTTTAATTCTGTATTTCCTAAATGTTTTTCATCAAGGCTGGCTGAAGTAGCAGTAATTTGGGAACTTAAAGTCATTTTTGTTTGCTATACTTTGTTTAACTGATAATACTAAAAATGGATTTTACGCTTTCTTCTCTGTCACTAGTAACAATGGCATCACGGCTTACCTTTTCTACCAG
>JAAAKM020006971.1:113576448-113597331 GCA_010016025.2 Alatinidae sp. Z8VKAUB7J3
TTATTGGTGGTACCCAAGCTTATTGGTCGTAGCCAAGGGTATTGGTAATATAAAAGGTTAATGGTGGTACACAAGGTTAATGATGGTAGGCAAGTTTATTGGTAGCACACAAGGTTAAAGGTAAAACTCTATTGTGCGTTATTGTAGTAGGGGATCATTTTGTTGTTTTTGGAGATTTTGCCCCCTGATATCAACTAATAAGGACCCCCATTTTGTGTTATTGCTAATTATTACCTCCCAAATTAAGCCTTACAACAATGTTTTGCAGTGACACGTGTCAGTTCCTTTTTTCACTGTTAAAACATCAAGCATGTGATCGTGATGCAAATGTCCCCTCGAAGCCCTGGAACCATTCCACTTCAAATTCTCAAAGCCAGCATTTCGTCGATGTGAACATTATTTAATCGATACCCACTCGTGTAGTAGTTTCTGTAGCTCCAGGTTCATACCCTTTACTCGTTGTATGTTATGAGCGTTCTTTTGCCGTTAGACTGTGATCGATTTCGAGCGGGAAAAGTTTGCAGCTTTACATCATTCTTGTCCATTGAAATCTTTAGTGCCGTAAGTTGATCGATAACTTTAGAAGACATACCTTTTATTTTGAGATGACAGCCTGCCTACTGCGGTAAAAAGCGCTGCATTTAGCTTGAAGGGTTTTCAAGAAGTAGATAACCAGAATGCCCCATCGTTTGGTTGTCAGTGTTGTTTATATAACTATCGGGTAGCTAAGATCCAGATGGATATTTATTGTCTGGTGCCTGCCAAGATAAATGTTGGACTTGTTGTTTGTTGTTAGTAAGTGGTAAATATTTGAAAATTTGCCTGGATGGCCAGAAATTAGTGTCAATGAATTTCTTCTTTTTCCAATTTTTTATGGTCCGTTTATTTGTGTCTAGATGTGTTTCTTTTATTGTTTATTTTCAGGTAAAAGAATATGTCCTAAATGATACAACGAAGTCACCCTTGATGGTCATTGGATTAGCAGGGGCTGGAAAATCGGCAATAATGGCTAAAATGGCAAGTGACACTGTTAAAATGGCCAAGGAAAGGCAAATGCCATGCCCGAAGTAAGTAATCGCCCATGACAACCGATGCATACCTCACAGGTATTTTATATATCAGGAAAGTGATGGATAAGAGTAATATTCAAAACAATTTCGATCTTCAGGCTTCCAAAGAACACTGGGAAAACACAATTGATGCTGTGCTATAAGGAGCACTTTGGAATACGTTTTGTAACAGTAGAACTGGTGTTGTAATATAAACAATGAGCAAACTTTCGTCAAAATAAGTGAACTTTCCATTACTCAGTTTTCTCGTGTGTGTCTATTAACTTTTTGATCTGTTACCACTTTCATTTTATTATTTTCGCAGAGGTTTCAAGAAATGGAGAGTCTTTTATCACTTCGTTGGTGCTACGCCTGGCTCGACAGATCTTGCATTTTTCCTGCAAAGGTTGACAAAAGAAGTAAAACCTGACTTGGTGAGTTCAGTTCCTCCTTATCAAGGGACAAATTTTTCCTTATGACTATTGATTAGTGACAAGCCTGGTGGGAACAAGAGTAATGTATGTGCAATGCTTCATCGTGAGATGTAACCTGCTCAGTTTTATCACGTCATTCTAGTACTTTAATTCCCCCACCCCTACTCCAACCCCCACTCTTTCAATCCCTCTCTCTCAGGTATAGAATAATAGCAATGTGTTGAAGGTAAAGAACAAAGCCATAATATTCAAGCTATGGAATATCGATATCTGGTCTCGGGAACAGACTCGGTTACTTATTAGAAGAACAAGAGACACATAAGAAACTTTTATATGACAATTTATATATACTTTTAAACATCGTTAAATTTTCATATATATATTTAAATATATTTAAAAGAGAAAAAGTCCGTTTTTACGTTTCGAGATAATCCTTCCTCAGAAATTTCTCGAAACGTAAAAATGCAGTTTTTCTCTTTGCATATTATATTTATGTGATAAACTGGTAGGGTGTAGCTCTCTATATATATGGAATATATATTATATATATATATATTCATATATGAAATGTAGGGACCTACCTATATATGTCTGGCACTTCGAAACACAATAAATAATTATTATTAATGAATTTCTCCGTACCCACTGAGTTGAGGAGAAAACATGACAAGGTTGACTTGAAACTTTCTCACCGTAATTATTGGGCTTGATGGTCCTATGGTTATGTTTTGCGTTTTCAAACCAATGGGTCGTGGGTTTGAATCTCCTCAACGCCCTTAGTGAAAATACTCCACTCTTGATAAATACACACCATCTTACAATGTGTTCTTACTGTTCTCAACCAGCAAAAACCCTAAAATGGGGACAGTAAGATTTTGGGGAAGTACTAACCTAATTGCAAAGCACTAATAATGATATTTAAATAGATAGTTTAAATAGAACCAAACACCAGCCCATAATAACGGTGGAAATAAATATTAAATAGCAAAAACAACAACAAGTCTAAGATATATATGCTGTAGGAAGAATTAAGAAAATGAAAACAATAAAGGAAAACATCAACAAACGTACAGCAAAAACAAATCTTAAAGGAAAAGAAAAAAAAGCAAAAGAACAAACCCCCAAACCACACAAATCATTAAAATACAACTTCAAAAGAAAGTAAAATAAATAAATAGAATAATAATAATAATACTTTTTTAAACTCAAATTTTTATTCAGCATAACAATACACAGTTTGATACTCTCTTACAAAAAGCATATCTAAGCTGTTACGATATACATCAAGCCGGAGATACATAAAGAAAACAGTAACAATTATTTAAAGAACAACTCTAGCAACAAGAAATACATTGAATCATTAAAAGAAAGAAAAAAACAACAATACTACTAATAACAACGCTAATAATAATAATCTTTTTTTAAATTCAATGCCTTTATTGCTAATCTTCATTATACAATAACATTTCCCGCTGTTTTCTCCTGGCATGGTACATGGGACAGCAGTGGCCCCGTCGTGGCGAAAATGCTGTCAGGAGGCTAGGGACCGAAACAGTGCCGCGGTCCTCCTCTGATGACCCCAACACATGCTGGATCCAACTGTGGAGTTGCTGACTGTAAAGCACTGGTGAGTGTAACAGTGTTTATTTCTTCTATCTTTCACAGAATTAGACTCATGTGCTCGTATAGCTTACAGATATTACTTCACAGAGCTCAAGCTGACCTGACCAAGCCTGTGTCTGCGTCTTTAGTTTACGATTCTCTACCAAACCAACTCAGATGGCCCACTCTTCGTTCCACAACGATGTTGTCTACTTGCGTTTCCCTCTAGATGCCTTTGCATCTCACTTACTCTTTTCTTGAGTATCCATATACACCCTGCAAATCTACATATCCACAAGTTTCAGTTTCTAACCTGGTGACCTCGGTCAGGTGATATTGTTCCATTCACATTCCCATTTGTTCCATGTAGGCAAATGTATCTGTGACGAGACTATGTCACGAAAAACAAAACTAATCATGCTAATGTTTGTGAACGCTGT
The DNA here is from genome assembly GCA_010016025.2 of Alatinidae sp. Z8VKAUB7J3. NCBI lineage: Eukaryota > Metazoa > Cnidaria > Cubozoa > Carybdeida > Alatinidae > Alatinidae sp. Z8VKAUB7J3. The sequence goes on from JAAAKM020006971.1 coordinate 113,579,974, forward strand.
TCAATTTTATCTACCTATGTCTCTTTCCTTTAACCCATTTAGGATCCGTTTAAATATAATTGATGCAATTACTCGAATTATTAACTCTATAACAGGAAATTATAAAGTATAATCATAACAAAGCTCGTGGAAAAGACATAGGAACAGAGCCAATATCAGTATGACAATCTGTTGTTGGCTGACACAATTACCAAACTTTTTTAGCTTACTGATGGAAAATTATTTCCTATTGATATGAAAGGTGGTTATAACGTTGTCATTATAATTACTTTATCATGTCTTACCTTTTCTCAATCTCGGCTCATGGGCCTGCAAGCCAAATTCCTTCATAGTTTTGCTATACTGGTACACCGCCGTAACCCAGCGGATAGTTCACTTGCCTTCTATGCCAGAGGGTACGGCTCCGATGCCCCAAAGGACCATTGGTGACGACAGGAAGGGCATCTGGTCTTAAAGTGCTATAGGCCCCAACATAAGTCCCATTTATGTGGGCACCGCCCTAGCCCCTGCAAAGGGGAGTGCAAGGCGTAAAACCGCATCATCATCATTCTGGTACAATCTGCTATATTTTTACGTGTACCAGTGACTGCTGTCAGGCGTACATCGTCTTCGTGGCCTTCCTTTAGCTATTATTCTTCTGCTGGCATGTTTTTTTTCGATCATAATTAATTCATTTTCATTTAAAAACAAATAGTGGTAAAAATACCGTTGCTGGAACAAACAGAATCAATGCTATAGACTGATACTTTCATCTTGAAAGTAATGGTTAAAAGATCAGAAGATTAGAGAGGGGTCACAGTGAATGCAGATTCTAATCTTAGAGTGATGCCAGAGTGTTATGTATGTATGTACGTATTTATTTATTTCGCCATATAGAAGAAAAATAGTTACAAAAATAAAATAAAATAATAAGTCAAAATTACAATTTTTAAGATATTAATTACTTTACAAAATTAAAAAAAATATTTAAGTGACTTTAAAGAATAAAATACAAAACATCAGTAATGAAAAACAAAGAAATTGTGCTCAATAAACCCCTACTGATAAAGTTGGCTGGGATAGCATTAAAAAGGTTCAGAAGACCTTGTTTCCATAATGTTCCCTTTACTACCTATCAAGATGCAGGACAACGCCATTTGAGAAGGCCTGTATGTATTTCGGTATGTATTACTGACGATCAAAATCTTAGATAAATGCGGTATAGTCTGGGCTAAGAAAAATATCTGTCCATGAGAACCCAAACAGAAACCAACATTGCCATAATTTACATGTAAGTTGGGAGCATCAAAGGTACGTAGAATTTTGGAACGATGTCAAGAGAAAGAAGGAGAATACCAATTAAGCTGTGAAATTATTCTTTCTTCAGAAAATGTATTTTTGTTTATGAATTTACTTTTCCTTGGATAAAAACCACAAAAATATTTTATAAATCACAATTTGTGACACGAGTAAAATTACTTTGGGTTTTAGTTTTCAAATTACGAGTGGGTAGTTGAGACACTGACATCATTGCTCATTGACGCAATATTTTGAATGCAAACGATTTTGCACTGGTGACAGTTGTACTTCCAATGTTTTACAAAATATGCGAAACCGTTTCCTTTGCCTCGCCTTCTTTAAACATATTATTTTGGGAAAAGATTAGAGAAAGGCTAGACAAATGCTGCCTTTAGATATAATATAATGGTATTACTGATTAACCACATTCTAAATCCTGTCTTTTTACTTGCGAGGGAAAACGTTTCACAGAATTACAATTAGCCTTCTGCAATATTGCAATCCTGATACTCCCTTTACATTTCAAATATATTGGGGACTTAAGATAAGATCGGATTTCTCAGACAGACAAATACAAATCCAATTTCCTTTTCTACTGCAAGATATAAAATACTCTCTAAACTTGTAATCCCATCCGCCATGAATTGGCATCGTCACAGGTAAATACAGAAGTAACTGCCATATTATCATTTGTACATGAATTCCCAACAACTTTGTATACAGGAAGGATTGGTTGCGTAAGACAACGCTTCTGCATATAGTCACTGCCTCCTACCTGTACCGATACTTCTGCAACCGATGTGTATTGGCATTGGTTGATTGTGTCTTATTGTTTTCCTTTCAAACAAGTGTGTAATACTTTAATAATGTAGCTTACTAAGATTCAAGTCAGGCTCAGAACAAGATTTAATTTCAAGCTGCCAGGCTGACGCTACCTTTCGCTCCCAATTGGACCGGGGTAACACTTTTTAATTTGACATAAACTAATGACGATTCCGTTAATAATAAGAGTTGCAGGAATTAACAGAATCTTACTCTAAACAGAAGAACTTCTTTTGTAACCAGAGGTCATTGGGCTCTGCCCAGAGAAACTATCACGCACGCTAAAATCCATAACAAGAGAGAATTTTGGAGGTCTTCACATGTGGTTTACCTATTTCAACCAAATACTATTTAAACACTACAGTACTTTGTAAAAGAAAGTATCCACATTTTAGCAATTTGTACCAATCTTGTTTCGGATATAACTTTCTTAATTCTCATTTTCTTATTGTTCTGCATGAAATTCATTCAATACTTCCTACATTTTTATATAAAATGCAACCACAAGTTACTGAAATGTCTCAACAATTTGTGCAACCTGTAAATATCTGAAGAAAGTATGTCTCTCGTGGCTTATCCATCCCATCTCTTCTCATAAATTTGTTTTGCAACGTTTTGCTGTAGCCCTTCCTACCTGAAAATAAATTATACATCCTTTCTGCCCCTTACTAAGCAAAACAAGTGTGAAAACGCCCGTAAGAGTGTGAAAACTGAGAAATGACTGATAAACTGAAAAGAAATCAGCATGGAAAGTACATTTAGAAAATTTGAGGCAAAGACCGAGGGATACGATTGCTTTGACTTTCCAGAAGCCTCCTTCATCAAAAGCCAAATTTGTATTAAAATCATAAATGCACGATCATGAAGTTAAATCATTGAGATATATCGGGAGCTTATCATTTTAAGTAGTATCTTTTCCTGCTTTGTTTCTGTGTATGTAATTTGAATAAGGCTGTGTATTGAGTAAGATAGGCTTGCTTGTCTGTCTTCAGTGAGTGGGTGAAAGTAATTTGATACGGCAAGGTGAATGTGCAATACCTATTTCACCAGCACAGTGCTCAGCTTTACGATTTTGCTTTTCTTTCCCCCTTTACATCATATTTCTGTGTTCCTAACTTATTTTCCTTCAATCAGTAGTGGGAGGTACACCCCTGACATTATTTTCCTATGTCTGCTTTGGCTATTAGTCTACATCTTATCTTTAAGGCCACCACCGACTATTTCAGTTAGATGCTGACAACATCCATGGTAATAAGATGCTGTTTTGTTCGGCAAAGGATATCCCGCTGGTGCAAGTGAAGCACAAGCAAGACTATTTCACTGGCAAAAAATTAGATCTTGCTTACCTTCTTTCAGCTTCAACCACAACTGATTAAAATTTTGTATAGAAAGGCCGTTTAGCACATTAATGTTTAAATACGAAGCCAATGTAGAAAATAACGGAAATACTGTATTCAGTGAAGTTTTACAATTATGAACATTTTCTGGCTTTCTCTGTCCTTTGTTTGTCTTTGCTTTCTCCCTCCACTCTTGCTCATCTCCCTTTGCTTCTCTTTTTTTCTATCTCCTTTTATTGCTTCTTCTTATCTCACCTCTCCTCCTCTTACTTCACACTTTCCCTCTGCGTCGTTTCTTTCCATTCTTCATATATCTCGCAGATCATCCAATTTAAGTGGAACAGCTTACATTCTAATAATATTCGCTTTTTGTAGCGTTCCTGAGCTTTCCACTATGCAGCAGCCGTGTTAGGGGAGGGGGGAAGGTGGGTGCTGGAGGCACTTGTCACCTCACTTCTCTCAAATGTTAAAGTTCCATTTGGCTCATATTTGATAAGAAAAATTGAAACCTGAGTAGCAGTGGTAGTTCTGTCTTTTCGATATTCTTAAGCCATTTCAACTTGAGTAATTTCATCCATATATTCTTATCACTCTTGTGGTACTTTTGTGACATCAGTGAATTAGGGTTGGTAATGAAACATAAGAACGTTTCCCCTCACTTTTAGAGAGCTGGTGCCTTTACAGACACTATGTTATTTCCTTCCCCTGCTATTCGGTCTCATATCTGCTTCTTAAATCTCCCAATTGTAGCAACTACGTAGCAAGTTATGATGATAAATATATTGAATATATGCACTTTGCTTCCTGAAATATTGATGTAGACACGCCTTTTCGCCAAAACAAAGATGCATGAAATATATTAAATTAGACACAAAGTTTCAGTATTAGACAATGGCATAGAAGATAACAGATATAATCTATTGCAGGACTGTCTAGCAGTTTGATAAAACTAAACCTTGTTTCACTTAACATACAACAACAGTGTTCTCTCCAGTCAGTAGATAAGATCTTTCTACTTTGTTTAGGGCAGCATGAGTTTAACAAAGACAAATGAATTTTCTTTGTAAAATGAAGGTGTTTGCTAGACCACCGACCCTTCTTTGGTTCTAATGTATATAAAGACCATTCAGTCTCCAATAAGATTTGATTTATAATACAATGTTATCATAGTAGTTTGCAGACTATATGTTAGAATTCAGTGAAAAGGGTGTGTAAGACAAGACAATGGCTAGCACGACGAAGGATTATACTTGTCATTAAATATTGTCTAGTACAATCTTTATGGCCATATCTTATCCCTACTTAACAATGTGGAGGCACCAGTATTTACTCTTTCCTTTCTCTTGTTATTTTTCTGTCTCCCTATAATCTAGACTTTAGTTCACATACAATTTTATGCTCTTAACGTAGTAATAATAAGGGTCGCAGAAAGAAAATTGCAGTTGGGAAACTTGGCACGTTCTGGCATGGTCAATGCTAGCTGTAAACAAAGTAGAGTAAACCAATCCAATTCCTTGAAAGTCAATAGCACTCTAATAAGTACTTGAAGGAGCAACGTCTTTGAGAGATAAATACGGTGTTGAAATACCTGATACCGTGAATGTGTTTTACGTCGTATTTTTGTCTTCAGAGATACTAATAATCTTATACGAATGTATCCGGCATCGAGTAAGAGTCCAAACACCTGGAACAACCACTGCCTACTCAGTTCAAAGCAGCGGTTTAAGAGTAACAATTACAATTGTGCAAATGGCAGGGGAAGCAAATGATTCAACAAAATGTCATTGAACAATGCAAAGTTTTATTCCATGGATACGTTTTTTGTTTTGATAGTTTTCCAGCCTGCATCTGATTTAATAACGATATCACTGTTTGGTCGATTTGGCGGACTGGGAACTAACATCGAATCGATGTTTAGTTGATGTAACGTTTTCAACTAGAGGTTAGGTTGTTAAACCTAGATTTGTTGAACGTCAAGCATACGTCGTTAGTTTAAAGTCTGAAAACTACATCGACTCGGTGTCAATACGACGTAGTTTCAACGTTGGAAGTACGACGTTGCGGCAGCCTTTATTTACAACAAACCAGTGATATCCAAATTATTAGACAACGTCGATATCGCTGAGTGGTCGACTTCGGTGGATTGGGAACTGGGCATTGAATCGATGTTTTTTCGACGTAATATTTTCAAGCAGAGACTTGGTTGTTAAACCTACATTTTTATGAACGTCAAGCATACGTCGTTAGTTCAAAGTTTACCAATGACCTAGAATAGACGTAATTTCAACGTCGAAAGTAGGACGTCGCGCCAACTTCGGTTTACAATAAAGCAGTAATATTTTACCAATATGAAGTAAACGTTGGTTCAACGTTGACACGACTTCGAAGTGCTGACTGGATTAAGATGACGTAATCAATGTGGAATCTCATCTCAAAATTAAAGAGGATCGTATGATCAAAGTCAAACTTTTGAATACTTATTTAGATAGATCTTCGTTCTTTAAAGTCCTATTTCCTTTAACCAAGTGACTACAACACAAACATAGCGGTTATAATGATTTAACTTATTTAATTATAAGAAAGTACAAGAACCTAGCCGGAAGTCACAGATGTAATTTCTTACCTTTTAATTTAAGCGGTTTCTTAAAATTTTCCTGTTATTGACCCATCATCATCATCATCATCATCATCATCATCATCATCATCATCATCATCATCATCATCATCATCGTCATCATCATAATTATAATTATTATTATCATTATCGTCATTGTGACCAAGTCATCATCATTTTGATCATAATAGTCACTAACATCAATAGCCCGGAGCTCACTTACAAAAATGTGAACTACGCAATTATCGATCTCTTTGTCCTCTGATTCTTTTTATCGTTTACTTTTCGTTCTGTTAACTCTGTTTTTACATCTTATCACCATAACCATTATCTTGAGGGCGCCGCTACGAGAACGATTGCCTCCCCGCCTCCCTTCGCACACACACACTAAATTCATACTGTGCACATAATCTCTACTAAACCTTCCATTTGCGATCTTTCGAGACATCAGAGAAGAAATATCTCTGTTTAACCAGCTTTAGTAAACAAATCCTACAATAAAGAAGAAACTGCTTTCACTGATGATAAGCCATGGAAAACAATCGTCACAATGATATTAAAAAGCAAAGTTTGTGATAGCGTGAATTCTGAGAGTTTCGATAACCATGTGCCTTGTACAGCGTTTGAGTCACACACATACATATTCGAAATTGAACAATAAAATAATTTATTAACACTTTTCTTTGAAATGTAAATCAAACATTTTGCTGAAGGAGACGTGGCAGAGGGCGTTCATTATTTGGCAAATATACAAACATTAGTTGCTCACTTGACATATTTGGGCGTACCTTCATTTCTGTGATAAATCTGTTCTAAATAAAACATCATTATAGCTGCCCCATGGCATTTCATATATCATAATCAAGCAAATTAATAGCCTAATGGATCAGGGTTCCCGTCTTGGTTTATTTGTTGTGTTTTGAGTTCGGCCGCCCCTGTTCTCCCCTCAAGAAAGGCATTTTATCCGTCCAACCTTCCACCTTGCCATGACTAAGGACCCCTTCAGTGTCTACTAGTAAAGACCTTTGTTGGCTTATCTCAGTTAACGAAATTCCACTGTGGGGTTTCATACCTCCCCTCATACACCTCATAAATTGCCCTCTAGTTTTGAGGAAAGGTTTTTAAAATTGCGTTCAAAAATACCAGATACATACATTGGGAAAGTTGCCGTGTCTAAACGAATTTTTTGTGTATCTCTGGCTTTTTCTAATTTGCTACAACATTCTCCCACCCTTAAATAAGTGCAAGAGCGAGAGAAGTATCCCTATTAAGAAAATGTTTCAGTGTAAGTAATCACTTGACTTGATAGTCAGTGCTAGTCATTAAACACAGTACAAGTAATAAGGACACAGTTCGTACATGGATCAAATATTGGAACGAGTCTTTTGTCTTTGTTTGATAACTAGAAAATTTATGTATTGTAACAAATGCTCACGTGTATGCAGGCAATGATACGGGAAGGTGCAGGGATTCCATGTCTCCTGACCCCAGTCAAATCGGGAAGTTCTAAGGCATTAAATGGCAGTTTTGAAAAATACAATGGAAAACAGATATACAGTATAACCTGCCTATAACGGTCACCTAAGGGCCTGGCAAATTCTTACCGTTTTAAGGGTCCGTTCTATTAAGTCTAGGTATGGATGAGATTTAACTTTTAATGTTCTTAGATGTCCTTCAGGGAACATTCAAGTGCATATCAGGTATTTTAATGTAACATTACGTTTCCTCGTTGTAATTTTGTGAAAAACAGGGACTTTTCCAATTAAACTTTAAAGTTTTTCTGAAGTTGCCTACAGTGATTTTTTGTCAATTAAAGTGGCTCTGGTGAATTTAATTAGATAATTGATCGCCCTACACTGGGGGAAATATTTACCGGATCCGTATGAAAGCGACCGCTGACCACGTTAGGGAGGTGACCTTTTTACAGAGGTAGATTGCTATTAAGACTAAGAAGGGCTGGTTCGCCGATGGCCGCTAAGGAAGGTTATGCTGTACAAGCATTAGGAATTGCATTGGGGACAAACGTCACGTCGTGTTATTACCATCAGAGCTATGGCCACCGATCAACTGTTCTCGTGTACGATGGATGTCAATAGCAATACGCGACTAAACAGGGAATCTTCGATTGATCATAATGGCCGTGGTTACGTGGTAGCAACGACATTCTTGATGCAATATTTTCTACATGCCACTTCAAAAAAGGTCTACGCTATTTGCGGTACCATGTAAAGGTGTGTTAAGATTTTAGATAGATTAAATTACAAGTGCATGAGGTTGAGGGAATCCTTTTGTAGGTGATAACTTGTAGAAATATTTTCAGGGTCCTTTAGAAAATACTGCGTTGAGTATGTCGTTGCCACCACGTAACCAAGGCCGTTCTAGCTTTGGGTTTAGTCGCGTATTGTTGGAAGACAGGGCGCTGATAGAACCTATATAATATCACCATAGCTCAGATAGTAAGTCAATTTGCCGCGATTGCCAGAATCGAATGCTGTCGTTCAAAACTCATGCTTCATCAGCTCTGCCGTAACATGAAAAACACAGAATACTGTCACACGACCATAAAGCCTGCGGTCATCCTATGGAGTAGTGACAAATTGTTGATAAGTCATTATCTTGCTTGTGTCGTCAGTGTGGGTAGTAACTCAGCGTTTAAATTCTAGGGAGGAATGATAAGTGTATGCTACTTGAGTTAAACAGCGTCCACGTTGACGACATCAACAACAACTGTAACACCATGACTTGTAGGTTAAATTGATCAGTACAAGCAAGGCACTATGGTTAAAAATGTGACGAATGGTTACAGTACTAGCAAGCTTTTGATTATAGAGCATAACAGACAGGTTGAGATAACGAGATGGCGTGGGTTTAGAACCCATGATCTATTCATTAAATACGTTGGGAACTCATTGATGGCATTTGGGAGCCAGAAGTATTTCGAACACCTACTAAGGGGTGACAGAAGAGCCTTGCACCACGCCCACATAAAGTGGAATCAAAAATAAAATTCTTATCAGTATCTTTCTATCATTTACAGTTTTTCAGCTCTTGGCATAATTTCTATGAGCGTTAGTATCTTTAACATCCAATCTCTTTCATAAACATATTGCTTTGTAGCTTGTAATGGTCCTTAAAAGCTTCATTTGTGAACCATAAAAATGCAACAATACAGAAATCACGGTTCACTAACAACCTGTGACTGACTACCACAGAAGGAATTTGCTTCCAAACTGTTTCTTCTTTACCGTGTGCACGGTCATGAATATTTTCGTTTTATCTCTTTAGGGCTTTTTAATAGCGAAATATATACCAGGTAACATTTGAATCAACCTGTGGAGGGGAGTTACTCGAGCGTTAGCTAACGCAATTGCCAAACCTATCTTTGCGTGTACAGAGCAACTCCTTCACCCAACTGCCATTTTTTCCATAATCGGCGTTAAGAACGGTATAAGGATCATTGGGCACAAACGTCTTAATGCCATTTAACGTAGTAGTTCTTAAAGGGAATACGTTCTTGTACTTCTGTTGTTTATATAAGGAGGAGAAGATCTTCAAATGTGGCTTGCCATGTCTTTTCTTCACACGATAGGGCCAGAGGTCCATCCCCATTCTATTTGATTTACTGTAAAAGATTTTAATCTTGTTCCATTTGAAGGATTCGACAGCATATCCATATGCATTCGCTAATGAAGTGACGATCTTCTTAACTTTTTTTGACTTCCAGGATCGAAAATCAACAAAAAAATCCAAGTCATGATCATAGGGTACCATTCTGCCATTTCTATACCAGCCAATCAGACCACCTCCTACCAGGTAGTAAGTGATCTTGGCTTTCTGTAACCGCACCGATAGGTGTTGAAATATTTCTAACACATGTAAGAGGCAGCATGGTGGTGTATTGATCCTCGTTCTGAGGCGTCTGCTGTAGTGCGGCTTTTCACTGCATCTTTTAGTCGTCTTAGTACAACCTCGAAATAAAATAGTTCTGTTTGGAAACAGTATCCGCTTGACCTTTGACTTGGATGGTAATGCTTTACACTTGCCGAAAGTATTATTATAAATTAATGTCCAATTTGGCTCATCGAATAGCCACTGTTGACAGTTTTTCTGTGATACAGTTCCACTCGGTAACCGTGGAACCGTCTGGACTGAAATATTTTTACCACGGGCTTTCCTGCTACTTATTTCCCTACCTGCTGTAGTCCAACTTTCGATCTGAAGGAGTAAAAAGAAAGTACAGGTGGCAAATATTCCAAGTATCCTCCATTTAGTTCTGAACAAACAACTAAAAAGCTGAGCCGGTCTGATCTCTCTTCTTGATTGATATAGTTGATCCATAAACATGATTCAACTTCACTTGTGACAGCCAGCGTGAACATCCTTGAACTCAGATACCCTCTCGGAAATATCCTTCCCTCAAGTTCTGAAGAGAATATCACATCGTGGCCACATATACCTGAACAAACAATCAGTCGCTGTAGTTTACTTTGTTTCTATGCGGCTCTTTGAACGTGGCAATTCACTTTTTTATCCTCGGAATTATTATGTAGTTCTTGAATGATTTCGTGTGCCCCGGAGTTGTTTTCGTTTCATAGGAGCTTTAGTGACAAAGATATATGCACTGGAGTGCCTTTGTTGGTGGTAAACCAGTATTTTACGCTTGGCTGGGTTAGGTTATTTGAGACTTAAGAACTGAAGTCATGCAGAAGTTCACACATTTGAATATCACATTTCTTCTGAAAATACAGGTTAAAATCTTTGTCATATCTCCCTACGATAGGAGTTTGAGGTTTTGAAGTTTCAGACAGCATCGATACAGTTCAAATACAGCGACCGCGTTTTTGTTTTCTTGCCCCATACAGCCGCAGCTGGAAACTAGGGTACACAGCTCAGGTTGCTAATTGCTGTGCTAAGCCCGAGAAAAAGACAGAGGTTTCCACTGATACAAGTTATATTCGCATTAACTTTCTAACAAAGCTTAGAGTTAAAATCGAAAAGCACTTAGCCGTCGTAGCTTAAGGTTTAACTGAAGGCTGCTCTTAAAACGAATTTTTTTAATCTGTGAAAATACACAGGGAACCAATAGATAGGAACGTAGACATGACAAGCAGAAGTGTTTGTGACATAAGTTATATTTCACAATGAACAGAATATCACTCGTTTAAATGGGTCTGTGTACACGTGGTAGACGTTCAACACTCAGAAACGCACGTGTAAAGCAGTATCTAATTTTTAGTAGGTATTTAACATTTATGGTTATGCCAGTTAGAGACTGCGATTGAAATGTTAAGCCCGACTTATTTGCAGGGAGAAACATCTCTTTTTTCCAAACTTGCGGTACAACCCAAGGTTTTCCTTCCATATCTACGCATTCACGTCGCGAGATTGTAGGTAATACTCACCAAAATTTTCCACTTTTCCACTTTTCCACTTTTCTTTTTCAATGCAACTGAGTCAGATTTGAGGACTTTTCTGAGTTTGTGTTTTATAAAGTATGTACTAAGGTTTAATCAATTTTCGTCTTTATCCTCCGAAATAGCCGTTGCATTGAAAATAATTATGATAATTTATGTTCGTTTAATATTTGGTGTCTCTTTTACCCCGTTACTGAGTCAGAGGAAAGGTTTTAGATTTAATATTTTCGATGAAAATTTTGAAGACAATTTCTTTCAATACGAGGCTAACGCAGCAAAAGGATATATTGTCGTATTTGCTTCAATTTGTGTTCGGCAGTTCTTGCAATCTTACTGCCTACGATCTTACTTTATCGGAGAAAGACATGTGCTTTTGATAGGCGACTCAAAACCTAAACTATTCTCTTCACTCACCTACCAATTATGCAACACATTAAAAGACAGGGAGAGGTTGAACAGAATCATTTCCACTCTAATGAGTTAGTTGAGTTATTGTTTGGTGTTAACCAATCAGCGTGCTAGAAAGCCATGTGGCCTCGTTTGACAGTTTTTACTGAATAGAATTTTGTTGTTGTTTTGAACCTTACAAGATGTCTCTTAACTTATCTGACCAGAACTATTTCACTACAGGAGTCTCTCTATGACTTTGCACTGTAAACAGGATAAAATACGAGAGATCGAGAAAAATTCGGTACGGCATTGATTTAAGTAATTTTGGAAAGCTGAACAGGACAACTAGGCTCTTATATCCTCAAGATTCAGGCAGGGTTGGAATGTATCAAAGTAATTACAACGTCAAAATCCGGAATACAAGCCACCCTCTTATTTATGCTGAAACAAAAACCTCGACAAATAAGATGTTCCGCATATTACTCAAAGCTCCGCGGATATTTGAGAATCACCATCACTATATGCTAAATGGATAGGCAACCCCTTCTCAGTAGCTGCCGGCCCTGAATATAACCCCATCTAAAAACGATTACGAATGAATGTAACCCTCAAGGTTACTTTGAAAGTCTAACGGTATTTCAGATGTGGCATTCAGGTTTCCTTGATAGCCTACTGCAAATAATCGCACCCACAGTTCAATATTTCGCCTCCATTGCACGGAAAAGCGAAATTTTGTGTACTTAAACGTTAGAAAATGAGAAAATGGATTCTGTTTTACTGTAAAGCGAAGGTTTTCTTGCCTTTACGTAGATCGACTGCGGAACCACCAAATGAAATGTCGTCTTGCGTATGTTTTGGAAGCAATCGTCAGTGAACATTTTTGTACAGTGGAGGCACGAGGTATGGTGAAGTACAGGATACTGGCTAACGCTTCCGACACGATCAATGTACATCAAGAATGCTAATAAAGCCGAGCTTACCTTTGTCCTTGAAGGAGAGGGATCCAGCAACTCGCTTCAAGCGCCTGCGCAGCTTCGTCAATTATTACTAAATCAAAGTCGTGTTCTGTCAAGTGTTTCAAAGGACCTTCCCATGATGCACTTGTCGTAGTTGATAGAATGACATTTGCACTGGTAAGAACATCTTTAATGGCTTTCTTTTCTCGATAATGCAACTCTTTCTGTAATTGATACAATTCCTTTCTTAACGACGCTGCTTCCCCTTTCGACTTCGTCTTTCGCAGTTTTGCCTATCAGAAAAGAGATATAGCCTCCTTACTTTATAAAATCAAAAACACCATACCACTGGGTATGGAGTCAGTACCAGCCCGCTAATTATATTTGAATTAATATTTCCAGTTCCGTGCTGCTTATAGACTCCCCAAATCATAAATATTTTAAAAAATCAGTCATCTGACTGAAAGATTTGAACTCGTACAAGTAAATACTAATTTTTTAAGTCAACAATAAACAAAAATGTTTAAAAGTTTAACTGAATTCCATTCCTAATGTATCTTGACATGCTTGCTGAAAAGGTACCAAACTATAGCAGTTACCACTTACATCGTCTTAAATTCACTTCTGAGGTATTTTCAGATCCCTTCCCCTCTCGCTTATATGGTACAAAGAGTAGGGCTGGCATTTTTGGACACATTGAAGCAATCTCCATCGTAATAAGCGAGTTTATACTTTTGCAACGGTGCTACGACTTTTCATCCCGCGAGAGCGACAATTCATCACAGCGACAATTCGTCACCTGAATTTATTTGTTTATTCCACCAGATTACAACAAAATCTACTGCACTGCTTTTAAATATGTTAAAATGTCAGTTTCACCGAAGATAACTGACGTAAAAGACTGACAGTGACACTGAGAGCCAACCATAGAGTAACAAGTATAGATAAGGCAGTCCAATGCCGCTCGGTGTGCCTCCCACTGGGTCGAACAAAAGTTGATCAGTAAATGTTGACGGGAGAGAATCCCTTGAACAAACAGCTTGTTTAGGGGTATTCCTGGTAAATTAAAAAAAGGGTGCCTACTACCAAAATAACATGTTACTCAATAACACATTGGTGTCGTCTTCAGGTGGTGAATAGTCGCATAATGAATTGTCTTTGTGATGAATAGTCTGTGTGATGAATTGTCGCGTGACAAATCGTCGGTTGATGAATTGTCGCGCGATGAAAAGTCACCAAGCCTATTGCAACATACACAAAATTCACAAATATCGAAGTAAAGTGGCTTCTTGCATACAATTTCTATAAGAAACGTAAAATTAACATAAAAATACACAAATCGAATTTCAACTAGTTTCAACCATTCTCCTTACAAACAAACATGGCTCAGTATGCCACACAACTCCTTAAAGAACTTTTTAACTATCTTTTTCTACAAACTAGCAAGTATATTCCTTCCTCAAAGTTGATTAAGGGTAACTTTTTAAACTTGCGAAAAAGGAAAGAAAATAATATAAAGTATATTCATGTGCCAATGGACATTTTCACAAAACTAGTGGCCAACGCGACTACCATCAATATCTAGCTAAATTCTTGTACATGTCGATAAATTTTGAAGTATGTCATATTTATTTTTATATTGACGTGCTCATGTGTCCATACTCTTCTCAAGAAAAATTTAGCAAGATTTGTACGTATCAATTGCAGAATCATATAGAATAATTATTGTGTACTTAAAAGCTTATTTTCGTCGGACATTCCTCAGAGTACTAATGTCAGAATGACCAAAATGAAGTGTGTGAAAGAGTATATTCAACTGTATTTTGAAAGAGCCAATCAGGAGTTGGCCTGCCTGAATGGCTTGTGTTTTTGAACTAATCAGCATCCACTACAACAGTTTAATTGAATAGGCCTAGTGAGAAAACGAATTCTTTATGTCTACATAGCAAAGGTCTTCCTGCTTTTATGTGCACTGACTACAGTACGGCCATATGAAATGCAGACCTGGCCTTTCCTATGATACGGAAGCAATCATCCGTCTACACTTTGGCACAGTCTGGGTTCTCAAGCAAGTGCTGCCCTATGGCAGAGTCACATTGCTTAGTGGTGTCTTTGGTCTTTGAAACTCGAGGTGGTTGTTTCCTTTTCCTCTTTTGGTTCCTAATAGACTAATCATACACACATCAAAACACACAAAGATGCACTGTTCTAAGAATGATCCTGAGCAGATTTTTTACACAGATTTTAATGGACGTCGCTCTTTAAAACATCCATCAATGAACATGCTTAACAGCATTCTGACATCTTCTCTCAAATTTGCACGAATTCCCTTCCCCAAAATATATCGATAAAGAATTTAATCCAACATAGGCATATGATGGCGTTGGATACATGTTCTGAATTTTCTCCAGCGTTTTAACTAAGGTTACTTTGGCCACAACGTTATTGCGATACCATGTATGTTTTCTTATACATTTCCAGGTGCTGAGATTGTCCTTTTACTGACGTAGAAGCATTATTGTAAACCAATATTCATATTAACATATTTCACTTTCTTTTAGTTATCATGGTAAATGAAGATAACAAAGCCGATAATAACGATGACGATCAGGATGACGACTCGACGAATGATGTTCCTAAAGTCATTTGATAAGCACTAAATCAATGAACTTCTATCAACCCAGGCCTCTACTTTCTACTGCCATTGCCGAGTCACGAGCTACGTTACTGCGAACGCTTAAGGGATCCGGGTACCAGTCAATGACATCCGCAACTGAGAAATTAAAATTTTACACTTCTATTTCTTTGTAACTGATTTACAGAGGTGTCGAGATCGTTTCTACGTTCCCCGGACGTGCTACGTCGATACTGTAGAATATTGCAAATATGGCATAGAAATTTTAGGTAGAGAGGTCAAGTTTACTGTCCGTAGTACCATACGCAACGATAAAATTTATTGCGTGGAATACAAAACACGAGCTATTTTTCCCGTAGGAGAGCATTCTTCTTCTCGTGAAACACCATAGTTACATCATTGATGTACAGTAGCTAAGAGGTCTTAAAAGTATTAGATCCCTCACTGGAGAAAAATATTTGTGGTCAAACTTTGTGACAAATTGTCTACCACTACTTGCAATATTTTGTTTGCAATTACAGTTATGTGGAGTATTTTCTCGTATTGTGAAGTATAAAATATTTATAGTCCGGTAGACAATTCTTATAGAAGAACTTTCAAGAAATTAATCAGAAAGCCACAGAAAGACCACAATGCTGAAAGAATCGATTGAGGTGGTCTAAAGCAGAACATTCTAGACAAGACTTTCCCCACCTGATAAAATAACCGTAGAATGGTTGACCCTAACGCAAGATTACTTTACTTATAATAAAAGAACACAGTCAGCCTTTGTTCTAGCCATTCGATGGTGACGCATGTTACAATAGTAACTGGAAATATATTTCAGCACATGCTGGGCTGTATATCCATCAGTCCTTGACTGATATTTCCCTGTTATTACTACAATTAGTTTAGTATATGGTAACGGATATTGTAATTATTTGTTTCATATAGTCGTATCTCACGAAGTGTAGCTTAGGTATGCGTTAAGCGCATTTATTACGGGCACTCAGCGTCGTCCAAGCGCTGTTTCGAGGCGTTTAACCGCAATGTAGGTGTAGTGTTAGAACGGGTACAGCTGTAAAGGGCGTTGAATATAATTTAAAGTGTGGTTATCAAGTAGTTTATACACTTTAAGCATCCTTTCATTACGTTGTAAAGCGTATCTCTAAGGTGGGTGTCGCACACTCAATTTATCCGCGGCCGCTTGAGGCAGAGTGTGGGTGAGGCTGGGCCGCATCAGGGTTTCCATCATAAAAGCGCTGATAAAACATTTCAATGTTCTCAAATATCTTTATTTTCACTACAAAATAATGAATAAATAAATAAATGAATGAGTGAGCGAAGCACTGGGCAGCCCGACCGATGTTCCGCCCTCCAGAGCTTTTACCTCACCGGGATTGTTTCGTTCAGCTTCGCACACAACAAGTTTCATTCCTATCAATTTTGCAGGGCCACACTACCATTAATTTTTCACATTAAGATGAGGCCGCAAATTATCGTAACGGGGGCTGCAGTTGACCCGCGGGCCGCACGTTTGAGACCCCTGCTCTAAGATATACTGAGCGTAGTTTAAGCCAAGTTAAAGCGTAAGCTTAAAGTACTTTATATCCGCCTGACTTATAGAAACACTTGAGTTACAATAAAGATGCTCTAATGACTGGACCGCATATGATAGGGGCAGTGTCATAGGGGGGGGGTTATCCACCCGTCACCCGTCACCCCTAGCAAATGGGCATCTGCAGATGAACAACAATACGAAAAAGAGAAACCTGGTCAAACAGATTCTGGGAAGTGGTTTTCTTACGGTTTTAGATAGATTGATGCCTAACCCTACGATAAAGGTGTTGATGACGCGATTTCTAAAGGGGCATTATAATTACTGAGGCCTGTCCACTACGGCAATGGTTCTCAAACTAAGGGGAATCTTCCC
>JAAAKM020006971.1:113597431-113617325 GCA_010016025.2 Alatinidae sp. Z8VKAUB7J3
CCAGACTTTCAGTAATATTTGACTTATTCGGAATCAAAAACTTGTCCAACAACAACGCAAACCATTCAAGAAAACGTTAACTTTATCAAACTATTTAAACGACACATAAGTATGAATACCTTGCGTGAATTTCTTTTATAATGTAGTTGATACGGGTTCAACGCCGGCAAAGATTTTCAAATTCTCATGCATACGCACATCAGTGACCCTGTATCTATCATAATTTACGTTGGCTTTATCTACAACGAAAACCTTTCGCGTTAGTTACAAGGGCTTCCAAAGATAGAGTGGCTGTACGGAATTTGCATCAGATGACGTGTTGCTTAAGTATTCGTTCTATTGTTTTTCTTACGTCTCCAGCCTCTTTGACAATGAGAATCGCTATCCCCAGTCTCCCCCAGATTAATGTCAATGCACTTACAAACAGTGGCTACTGGCTTCCTGTACACATTTCAAAAGCAAGTAATTTGTATTTACAACCGGAATTGGAAATTGTTTGGCACAACCAAACTTTGAAATCGCAATACATAAAGCGCCTTGAAATCAAGGTGACATGCAGTCTAAAATGGAAAATTTGTATTACTGATATTACTTTACCACCGATCAATTTTTACTGTGGGGATTTTAATGCAAGTTGCTAAACCTTGGACTTAAATTTCAGTTTGAGGTTACGTTCTTCATAACAAACAGGGTACTCTGCTCATTACGCTAGGCCCTGTCTGTCTTAGCCACCCTCTATTTTGAGCTTATTTCCCGGTCCTTTTAAGGTTGAAGTTGTTATGCCTTACTCTCCCTCCCTATAGCCAACTTGTTGTCTTGAACGAGTCTCTATCTCGAAAGAATCGGCTATTTCTTTGGAGATGAGGTTCCTTGTGAACTATGAAATGTCTGACTGCAACCTCAAACTTCTCCTTCGTTGTTTCAACAGTTTTCAGTTCAATGAATTCCATTTCAAATGCGAAGAAGCAAATTCTGCATCATAAAACATAGGGTTGCTCAAAGTGTTCATTTCTTCTTTATCAACAGTTCAACAAGTGAATCGACTGTCATATGCTTGTTTTAAATATGCAATTATTAGTTATATTTTTATTATATGTCCGCATTTAGGTTTATAAAGTGGTTAAGGTTAACAGATGAAACCTACCCCTACCATAATTTTATTGACACGCCTCTTGTGTGTCAAAATAGTTTCCGCAGAAATAAACCTCTATTTTCCTCAAACGGAGTCCTCAGTAATTCGGTGTCTCAGGCAAGTATGAATTCCTTCAGTGCAAAGGAAAATTTGTAAAATTGTTCAGCTTTGACTTTCAAATTTTCGCCAGTATCGACACTGATACCATTTCCTCTATTCAATTCCCTATTGTGTGTTATGGAAAGACTGACGCTTCATGCAATGCTCATAAGAGCCCTTAATTATTCAATCATTTTAGTACCCTTGTCATTACCTTATTTCAATACTCTTTCCAGCAAATTGTTTCTTGGGCTTCACGATTCTCCCATCAACGATGAAGCTGCCTGCAACTATTCCTTAATTTGCTGCAAATGGTGCAAGAAGATATTTATCTGTTTCTGCATTTATATTTTTATGTTTGCTGTTTACTCTCTTTGGCATCATTTCAAAATTACTGTAGGTCCCTACTTGCTTTCATCTTTACTAGAATAATGTTTCTTCGGAATATTTTATATTACCACTGTTAATGTCTCTACACAGGCAAATCAATTTTGCCAATCTATCAATCAAAGACCCCTGATGAGCAGTGGGCCCCGACATTGAGACCCTGTTTATACGAGTACGGATCCAAACTGGTACAGATCCACAATGGTACGGATCGGCCTCGCGTTTACACGGCACCTGGTGGATCCGAACTCGTTTGGATCTGCTATCCGTACCAGTTTGGGTCTACTTATGAAAGTGGACCAGTTTGGATAAAAAATACAATTTTTCTATTTACCAAGGATATATTTCGACATAGAAAGAATATGTTTCCAGTTGAGAAAATTCCTATTTGTAAATGGGATGAACATATAATTTAGAAGTTGCCTTTCTTATAGGGATGGGAATTCCGACCCCGCAACCCACCTCACTCTGGTACTCCAAATTTAAGGTTCACAGTTTTAATTATGAAAAGTTTGGTTTAATGTGTTTAATTGAAATAGGTGACGCCATCATCAAAGTTAATGACGATCGCCACTCCAGGTAACCCCTTTCTCTTTTGGAAAGCTGGATCCTCGCGAACGGCTCCACTGCTTATCGGGGGGCCAAACTGGGAAATTGCGAGATCGAGCACGCAACCATGGAGGGGCACTTCGGAGCCACTCACCTGTTACCAATACACTATATTCTGATTTAATTTTTATTACCAGTCAATGCCGTAATTATGTTATCGTTCTCTTATTTTATCATACATTATCATATATTATCGTACATTATCATATATTATCATACATTATCGTCCATTATCATACGTGACCCAATATGGAAGTAATTTATAGTTAACTATGCATCGCAGCTAGTAGCAACGTGTTTATGTTGCATTGCAAGCTTTGATTAATCTTCATGTTTTCAAGTTCAACACCTTGCTGAAAGGACAAAGCAATCATTTTTGTCACGACCATTCCTTACTTGACGTCACGAAAAAAAATATTACAACGCGCATGTAAAAGAAAGCAGTCGTTTACGACTATACTTCGTGATGATGATGAGATACTGTTACATTTTCCTGTTTCCCTAGAAAAAGGATTCTTGCCAAAATCGTCATCGAGATTTACGAGTTTCCTGTCGACGTCTGTGGTGTGAGAAAGGATGTGTAAGCGAAAATAGAGTGTGCAATATGCTCTCATTATTTTAGGCTGACTGTGTTTTACCGAGTTAAGCTGTTTTATCGCACCGGGCACACGTGCTTTTGGACGGAGAGCATGTGCATTACTCATTAAAATAAATTATTTTTAGTATAAGTTGTACCTAATCAGTTTTTAACCAGGTCGGATGCAAATGTAATTGAGGAAAAATCTTCTAACATTTATTCATGCTAATGATTAACCTAGTACATGTTCAATAATTTTAAAGATGGTAATTTTCTATCCCACCCCCCACACCCACCCCAAAATTGAATATTATGAACAACAAAATATTGTTTTGGGAGTGTTGGTATTGCGTTTTTATTTAACAGCTGTCACTATCTGCTTTTTATCTTTTAACGGACTACCTGCAAGAAAACGTTTCGTGAATCCGTGGATAGAACGTGGAGCCCCAGTTCAGTCTTTTCGTCCAACCAGACAACCTCATCCGTCTTGCGTAATTACTCGCAATATTTCCACAAGACTGTTTGTGCTCTGCACTGTCGAGGATCCTATTATGAAGTCATCGATTTGCACAATACGCCCCCGAATGAGTTCACGCATCATACAAACATTCTTAAACAGAAGTGCACAAAAGCAACACAACAGGCTGAAACGAGCATTAGGCCTATCATTCTCTTATTATGAGACCTGATGATTGATTTTAGTTGTCTGTGGTTTGGAGACGGATCCTTTGAAGATGAAATAATTTTTGTAATGGAATCGATGGGGAAGCCCAACGTCATCTCATCATCTTTTGTTTCTTTTCAAAACGATGTTTGGTCATGAGTCATTTTCATGCTATGGCGAGCACAAACAGAGCGTCGATTCTGGTCTCATAAACTCGTGTTCTTGTTTAATGTTCTGATTTGGTGTTCGGAAATGACTAGCCTTCCTTTAATTATGTTGTGGGTATGGATTGTTGTCACTTCGCTGAACGGATGCCAAATAATGTATAAGAGGTCATTAAAGATCTGTTTTGGTTCGAAAATTGCATTTCTTTACCATATTTTGAAACCGACCATTACACCGTGGTTGTATGGGGATCGGATGCGGGCGTTTTGGGCACGGTTTCCGCACTGCTGGGAGAAACTAGGGCAAAGGAAATTCATCCTCGGTATTTTGGGGTAAAATAATCCTCATAATTGAAGCCTCTAGAGAATAAAAAGAGCCTTCGCCCCTGCCTTGAGTATAACAGGCCGGCCCCAGGGTTGGTTGTTCATTCGTGTTTATGTCAACGGGCGTCTTGGAAATTTTTTAGCATCCGTGCGCTATTCACCTACTTTGTTTCTCCTTGCTAAAGGCTGCAGAGTCAATGTTTTTCCAATTTAATCAACACTTATATAAAGAATAATTTGATAAGGCATGCTAATGTATAGATAATCTGTTCTTGTCTTATTTTGAGCAGATTTGACCCATTGCTTACAGATTGGTTAGTTTGGTACCCCAGATTTGGGGGGATTTGTTTTCTACTTTGCGTCAAATCGTTCAAACTAATGTTAAACCACTCTTCTGACTATCATTATGCTTCGTCTACTACGCACTCCTTGATATTTGCTGCATGAAAGAACTAAAGACGAATTCTTCGAGTGGCTGAATGCTTCAACGTTTTCGTTTCAATAATGGTCAGCAATAACCTCGTTTCCATTTCATTAAGTTTCTTCTTTCCATCGTATTGTTTGAAACCCTTTAGAAAATCCAACCTGCGCGTCTCTAGTATACTACTTACTTTAAAAACGCTTTAGCTGGCCAAACAATTTAATAGTTGTTCCGCCCCAATTTTTTTATAAATCTACTATTGCACTTCATGTCCGTCTGCTATAAATACAGTACATTTCCAGCTTCTCTGGCACAAGAATTACATGCTACGAAAGTGTGTTCCACTAGCTCTGAGGTTGCCCACAAGATATTTTGGGTTGCTATTTACGTTTGTAAGTGGCCAACATAGCTTGCAAGACTAATTGGACTTTAGGAGCGGGCCGTTTCTCAATCAGAGACCCATGATGAGAAGGACTTAAGGACCCCCTGCTTCCAAGGGGCGTGAAGGTAGGAAGTACTCTGATATTGCAAAACGAGGATTTCATTTATGTGTTGCGAACGACCCAAGATTTTCTTCCTGAGTTTTTTCGCTTTCCTCATTTTCTGCCTTTATATTCAGCCCCCATGGTGCAACAAGGTGACATACTAGTCATTTATTTATACCTCCTACAACCAATGTTGAAATGCTAATATGTTACAATGCCCAAGATATTAACCAAAAATACTTCTTCGCGTCTGCAAAATGGACCTTGTCAGAGGGAAATCATTGTGTAGTGGCTGTTCTCCTCAAAGTCTTCTGAATATTAAATAACTCTGCTATGGTGTACGTTTTTATCTGAAAGGAAGATCTCCTCTACAATGAAATTTTACACTGAAGGCCTTGGTCATGTTGGGTACAGGAAATACACAGTGTCCCATTCTTCGAAAGAGAGGCTAACATGACATACGTTTCCGGTTTAGCCGAGCTGCCATTCCATAGGTTGAATTTCTCTAATTACAACTGCTCTATACTACACTTTATTATTGCAAACATAAGCAACTTTTAAGCGAAATTATGTAATCCTTTTTTACTGTTTAGTCAAAGATTTATCGATATGTATTCACTTTGTAGCGATCCAAAGAAAATGCAATTAATCAAAATTAGCAACCATTAGACTGTCAGCACAAGCAACTATTTGACGGCATTGTAAATTGTTGTCAGTCCGGTATAAAATGTCATTGTGTGTTTACAATTTGGTATTCAACCGAGGATTACTCACTCAATGATTCAGTACAGAATGGGTCGAGGTCTGTATCAATAATAAACGGCATGAAAATAGAAATGTGATAGTCTATTCCAAGTGAATGGGGAAATCACAGTAATTGTCAGGGGAGAATTCGCCGATGATTCAACAACATTGACGAAATCTTGGAGAGACAAAACATTATTCAAATGTAAATGTCCTGTTGTGTTTGTGCAGATTTTCTTCGTTACATAAAGTCTGTTTATGATAAATGCTTTTGTATTCCATAATTGAATAAAATGACAACTCAGCTCATTTGCAAGTAAAACACAGCAGTGGCAAAACCACGAAGGGTTTACTAGTCAACCCAAAAACGCTTGTTAGGCATACCTGTTAAAACAGTAAAATAAGTCGTGAAAGTGTCGATAACTTCCTGGCAGCTATTTACTCCTAGGTCCGACGAGTCCCGTATTTTTTAAAATATTAATGTAGCAAGTACTACCTGAACCATTTTAAAATTATTTTACAAAATATATATTAAGCACTGATAGGCCTACCCAAGTACGCGTCTTCACTTGCAATGTGCTCACTAAGTGTCATGATGCTCCACTCAATGCTTCAGATAAAAACTTAAGTTTCCTGAACAAGAATTGCGAGGCACCCTAGGATGGGTTTTATTGTAACACAGGGTTGTAAAAAGATAACCTCACCTGGAAATAGATTTGAACCATTGGTCTGGAAATATTGCCAATTTTTCGTAGTCATTGTTTTGTAATGTAGAGGTGGCTTCCTGTTGTTTTAAGATCCTGCAAAGTTGCTTTGCAGCAGCATTAAATAAAATGCAAAGTTTTGCAAAAATAACAACATTCAGAGCCCTTAACAAGCATTATTTGTGCTATTAGGTTTTTAGTTGTTGTTTTTGAAAACAATTCTAAAACTTGTCGACTCATTTATTTCCGTAGATGGTAAAGTTTCAGGTCTTTAATCTCTGTCTTTTCGCGAGCATTTTTTGGTTCGCAATTGTCCAATTTATCTCTTTCGAGTCTCTTTTTTTTGGGGGGGGGGAGGGGCAATCATGGTTACTTATTTTTGGAGGTCAAAATATGGACCCCTTGGACGCCAAGGGGTTAATAAGGTATTTTAGATCTACTCCGAAGGTGTCTTTGTGTTTCAAGCTTTGTCATGTGCTTGCAGAACAGTGTTTCTGCCGAACGATTAATATGGCAGAAATCCTGCCTTTTCATAAAAGGCTAATGTAAGGATGGCAGTAACCGCCAACAAAGCATTTTTGTTCTTTACTACTATCTGTGTATTATCAAAACTACTCAATTGTTTAAATGTTTTTCATATTTGAAAGGTTTTAATATTTTGGCAAAGCCCTAATGAAAATTTTAAAAACAAAAGATACAGGAATTCGTACCATTTGATGGACAAGACGTCATAGTAAAGGAATGAAAATATCTTTTTTAACATCAGAATCTGAAGGGAACTGTATTCTTTTTTTTATTTGTTAGGAGATGTGCTAAGAATAGTCAAACAAAAATGACAACATTATTACGGGATTAAGAAAATAATAATGGATTATTCTTCTTGTGACATGACAAGCAAACAAAAAAGAATATGGCAAGAATCCAAGACATCAACTGCATCCAGTAAAGCCACTTTTTGTCTGGGCTGGAAAGATGTCATCGATTCCAATAAAGTACACGTTACAGCACTAGGCACGGAAATGAAGCCCACTCTCAAGTGTGGAACATCACTAAGAATTCGAATGAGGTCCAGACAATATCGAGCCTTGGAAACACAACATCTTCAGATCTTCTTCTTGCCAGAAGATGAAAAGTCTCTGTGTAAAAGTAGCATGTCTGACTAGCAACTGCAAGGCCAAGCTCAGACTCCCAGCATGTAGTTTCGGTTCTTTTTCTGCTTTCTATTGTGTTAGCAATCACAGCACTTGCTTGTCTTCTTTGTCCTGACTAGACGAAAATGGGGCTTGGGGAATTCAGAAGGACTTGTCCAACTGGCTTGCTCACTGTTGGATTATCTCTCTGATTAAAATGTAACACTGGATATGAGCACTTGATTAGCACAAGTCCGGAACATTCAACGCTTGGAAGCATGACCCCTCCACTTCTTGATCGTAGATACAAATAATAGAAGTTATACTACTTTTACCTACCCTATTTGGTTCATTCGCTTACTAAATTTTATTTACAAATGGATATGCTTGTAGCTCATAATCAGCTTATAAAAATTTTCTCTGAATCTTGATTGTCATTGCAGTTTTCTTCCAAAACCTGGTTAGTCCCCCACTTTCAAACTTTATCGGCCATTAAGACAGAACTCAACAACACACTTTCTAATTTGCAGGAGAACCCCCCGTAACAGGTTCGCTAACAGATCCACCACCTGGTAAGTTTACAGGTCCTCTACCTGGTTCCTTCTTTGAGCTAAGTCGAAAGCATCAAAGTCTCTTACTTTTTAAAAATGGGTCTACTCAGATTATGCAAAATTTAATTTACAACCTTGGCATAATTCATTTATATGATCATGTTAGCTCGCCAGTTTGTCTTTTCTGCTATTCCTTAATTAACTTAACTATTATCGGCAGATCGTATTTATATGCAACGTCAGAGTTGCCACATTGGGGAGACCATTCATGTGCCATGACACAACAAAGAAGAGAGTCAGGTTGTTATTCTGACAACTGCTTAAGTGCAACCTCTACTTAAAATGGAATCCTCGTATACTGTATTTCCTCTAATTATAGATCCCCTCTAATTATAGACCCCCTCCAATTATAGACCCCCTTTTCGCATCATTTCAAGTAATTATAGACCCCCACTAATTATAGACCCCTCTAATTAAAGACCCTCTTTTTTGGTGCCTTCATTTAATTACAGACCCCTTCTACATCTATATGGAAGCGGCAGATGTGGATTTTGTCTTCTTGGGACAGTCTTTCCACAGAGCCTGGGGCATGCCAGACAATCGCTGGAACTTTGTCAGGCCAAGCCGCTGGATACCGAAGATGAACTCGATGATACCCAACAGCTTGAGATTCTGCTTAATCAGTCTACGGAGCTTGAGGCGCATCTTGACGCGGCACCCGATCTAAGCGCTTTACTGGAACAGGAGGGGGCGAAGGAATCGGATGAGTCTATTGAACTCGCGGATTTAGCGGTTCAGGTACAGGAGTGCGTATCAGGGTTGCAGGCTGCTATCGAGAAAGAGCAGCAAAGGGTAGCCGCTGCTGAGGAAGCTGCCCGGATTGCAAGGGAAGAGGCAGAAGCACTTGCCGCCGCAGAGGCCGGACCGGCGGAAGAAACACCGGAACAAACGCAGGCACGGCTGGAAAAAAATGCAGCCTATTATAAATTGGTGAAAAGGGTCTCCCCGGAGTTTCCCAAGCGCGCACTGAGTCGCGGCAAGGGTGGATACGTTGTACTTGAATATAAGATCAATACCGACGGTGAAGTCATCGACCCGGTGATTTTGGAGTCCGAGCCGAAGAAAATGTTTGATAAGGCTGCCATTAACGCAGTTAAGCAATGGCAATACAAGGCTCAATTTACGGATGTTGAGCCGGATTTGGCGATTGCCCGAACGAGAATGAGCTTTGACATCAATTGAACGGTCATGCGGGGCCGGTTTGGGCCCGCATGACCGACATCACCTCACTGCTCCCTGCGGGTAAAGACCCACTCCCGGTCCGAAGACAGATCGGCATTATAGGCATACCCCGATACATTAAAGGCCTTCAGTTGTTGCGGATCTTCGATCCTGTTCTGAATGATATATCTCGCCATTAAGCCGCGCGCTTTTTTGGCAAAAAAACTGATAACCTTGTAATTGCCGTTCTTGAAATCCTTGAACACCGGGGTCACGATATCGGCCGACAGCAGTTTCGGCTTGATCGCTTTGAAATATTCCTTTGAAGCCAGATTAATGACTGTATCGTAGCCGTTCCCGTCAATTTCGCTATTGAGTGCTGCTGTTATTTTTTCTCCCCAAAACTGGTAAAGGTCCTTACCCTTTTTATTTTTAAAGGAGACACCCATTTCCAGGCGGTAGGGCTGAATCAGGTCCAGGGGTTTGAGCAGGCCATAGAGTCCGGAAAGAATACGTAGATGATTTTGTGCGAACCTGTCGTCATCAGCGGTCATTGTGTCAGCGTCCAGCCCTGTATAAACGTCGCCCCTGAAAGCGAGCGCGGCCTGCTTCGCGTTGTTTAGTGTGAACGGCTGTTTCCAGGTTTGGTAGCGGGTGCTGTTGAGTACGGCCAGCTTGTCGCTGATCCCCATCAGATCGGACAGGTCGGCGGGCGACAACTTTTTGAGTTGTCCGATCAGCGCGGCTGAGTCAGTCAGGTGAGCAGGCGTAGAATGCTCCCGGGTTCTGGGTGGTGTATCAAAATCAAGGGTTTTTGCGGGTGAGATAAGAACAAGCATAGAGAGTGATCGGTTAGCCAAAGGGAGCTATTCTATTATTAAATGGCGGGTAATCCCACTAATAGTGAGTCACTATCGATAGTGTTACTATGTTCGCCAGCTGTGACAGGGATTTCGACCGCCGATAGGGTTGATAGCTAAACTGCCAGCGGACCAAACTGTAGTCAGGACATGTAACCACTCTTTAACGATGAAGCATCAAACGCCACCGCAGAATGCCCGGTCAGGGCAATTCCAATTGCTGAGGGAAAAGCGGTTTCTTCCCTTTTTCTCTACCCAGTTTTTGGGCGCTTTTAACGATAATATATTCAAGAACGCGCTGATTTTACTGATTGCCTACGATGCAACCCGGTATACCGCGGTCAATACCGATATTCTCAATAATATTGCCGCCGGCCTTTTTATCCTGCCCTTTTTTTTGTTTTCCGCCATGGCGGGCGAGGTGGAGGATAAGTACGAAAAGGCCAGCATGATTCGCTACCTGAAGACGACGGAAATAGGCGTAATGCTGTGTGCTGCAGTTGCCTTCTACCTGCACTCCCTTTGGGGATTGCTGGGGGTGTTGTTCTTGATGGGGGCCCAGTCTGCCTTTTTCGGACCGGTCAAATACTCCATTATTCCCCAGCATTTGCAGGAATCGGAGCTGGTAGCCGGCAATGCGCTGGTCGAAATGGGCACCTTCATGGCCATTTTGCTGGGAACGGCAATTGCCGGAGTGCTGATGCTGCTTGATGCATCTGAACGTTGGATTTCGTTGATGGTTTGCACGATAGCATTGGCGGGGTGGCTGAGCAGCCTGTGGATTCCCCGGGCGCCGGCTACGGCTGTTGCGATTAGACTGAACTGGAATTTGCTCACGGCATCCACCGAGTTGTTACGCTATACCTATCGTAACCGCACTGTTTTTCTTTGTGTTTTGGGTATCTCCTGGTTCTGGTTTCTGGGTGCCTCATACCTGACCCAGTTGCCCAATTTTACCATTGAGATGCTGTCATCGCAGAAAAGTGTGGTGACCCTGTTACTGTGCGTTTTTTCCGTCGGTATCGGTGTCGGGTCGATGCTTTGTGATCGCCTGTCCGGGCAGCGTATTGAAATTGGTATCGTACCGCTGGGCTCACTGGGGTTGAGCCTGTTCGGCATTGATCTGTACTTCGCCAGCCAGCTTCCGGCAGTGGAGGAGCTGAGAAGCCTGCAGCAGTTTTTAGCTCAGAGCGGCGCTATTCGAGTGCTGCTGGATATAGGCCTCATTGGTGTGTTCGGCGGCTTTTTTATCGTGCCGTTGTACGCTACGGTACAAAAACGTACCGAGCCGGAACACAGGGCGAGGGTTATTGCTGCCAACAATGTGCTTAACGCATTATTTATGGTGGCGGCCGCTTTGACCGGGATACTGTTGCTGGCCTGGCTGGGGTTGAGCAAGGCGCAATATTTCCTGGTGCTGGCGGTAATCAATATCGTGGTTGCCTGGTATATCTACGCGCAGGTGCCGGAATTTGGGATGCGCTTTCTGGTATGGCTGCTTAGCCATACCCTGTATCGGGTGGTCCATACTGATCTGGAAAAAATTCCGGCGCGCGGCCCGGTTGTGCTGGTCTGTAATCACGTCAGCTATGTTGACGCCCTTCTCCTGGCGGGAGCTGTACGCCGCCCGATTCGCTTCGTGATGTATAAGCCGATCTATGATTTACCGCTGCTGAACTATGTTTTCAGGGCCGGGCGGGCTATTCCCATCGTCGGCAAGAGCGAGGACCCTGAAGCGTATGAGCAGGCATTTCAACGCATATCTGAAGAACTTGAGGAGGGGCAGATTGTCTGCATCTTTCCGGAAGGCCAGCTGACAAAGACCGGTGAGATTGGCGAGTTCAAGACCGGAATAGAAAAAATTGTACAGCGAAATGCGGTACCGGTGGTTCCCCTGGCGTTAAAGGGGCTGTGGGGAAGCTTCTTCAGTCATCGGGGTGGCCGGGCTTTTACCACTTGGCCGAGGCGGCTCAGGGCAAGGATTGAAGTAGCCGCGGGTGAGCCGGTTGGACCGGCGGATGTTTCCGCAGCAACACTTTTTAGCAGGGTGCAGACGTTGCGTGGGGAAATGCGGTAAACCGCCCAGTCATCTGCCGTAAAAACAGGCAGGGGGAGTGCTGCGATGGACGGACGCCTATGCGGCATAGGGTCCCGATAAGATAAGTCACACCTTCATTCTAATTTATGAAATTGACAACGTACTCATAACAGGACGAAGAAAGATGTACCAAATCGTATTTTACGTTCCTGAGACGCATGTCGAGCGGGTTAAGAAGGCGTTGTTTGCTGCCGGTGCCGGACGAATCGGGGATTACGATAGTTGCGCCTGGCAATGTTCGGGCGAAGGCCAGTTCAGGCCGCTTGAGGGCAGTAACCCCTACCTCGGCAGTGAGGGTGAGATAGAGAAGGTGGCTGAATACCGGGTTGAGCTGGTCTGCGTTGACCGGCATATAGAACAGGCAGTCGCTGCGTTGTGCGAAGCCCACCCCTATGAGGAACCGGCCTATTCGGTCTGGCGACTGGCCGAAATGAAATGCTAACCCGGCTATTTCATGAATTATCCGGGCTAAAGCGCGCGTGGGGTTTTAAGTCTGTTGTTCGAATGAGGAAGCTGCCTCGGCGCAGGTCTTCAAAGTAGTACTTCAGGGTATGGGTGACAGCCGGAAACGCCAGTTGCTGCCAGGGAATGTCTCCTTCGTTAAACAACTCCACAGCCAGGCTTTCGTCGCCGGGCGCGTAGTTCAGGTCCGTTAGATTACCCCTGAACAGCATGTAAACCTGATTGATGTGGGGAAGGTTGAAAATGGTGTACAGGCTTTCTATCTCGACCCTGGCCAGTGCCTCTTCCCAGGTCTCCCGGAGTGCGGCCTGTTCCGTGGTTTCTCCGTTTTCCATAAAGCCGGCAGGCAGGGTCCAGAGACCATGGCGGGGTTCTATTGCACGCTTGCACAGCAGGACCCTGTTGTCGTGAACAGGTATGCACCCTGCAATGATTCGCGGGTTCTGGTAATGAATGGTATCGCAATGGTCGCAAACAAACCGCAGGCGATTATCGCCGGGAGGAATGCGTTCCACCACTGAATTACCGCAATTGCTACAATATTTCATAGTGGGAAATCAGCTTGAACCGGGGCATGCAGCGCAGGCGTTAGTCTGTTAGACTCGCGCGCTCCATCACGCGACTAAAAAGCGTAAATGCCGTCAGCGTTGGATTTTAGTTTATCGGGAAACGGATTGATATGCAGCAACAAAGAAATGTTCCTTCGCCCTGTGTCAGTATCTGCCTGCTGGATGAAGATAACGTTTGCACCGGCTGTTTAAGATCGGCCAATGAAATTACTCATTGGGGGATTATGACAGACGATGAGAAGCGCGAGGTCTATCGAAACATCGAGCAGCGGGCAAAGCAGAAAAATGTGTGGCTGACCGGCGGGCAGTAAGACTTGTTTAAAAGTCTTATCTGACCCCAAATCAAACGACCATGCCGTTTTAGTTGGTAAACACCGGATTAAAACCAATACCCCAGATGATGACGGTGGTAATGATCAGTACCACGGCAATACAAAGTGCGAAGGTCAGGATTGAACCGGCAAACATTACGCTGCGCTCCTTGGAAATTCTGAATACCTGCGGAGCCAGTGAGTAAAGCAGATAGACAGAGTAGGATGCTGCCCCAATGAGCGTGAGCATACCGATCCAGATAACCGGGTACATGCCGACAACGCTGAGCAGCAGCATGGGAGAGGCGATGAAGGTGGCCATCGAAATACCGTTCATATCCTTATCGCTGAGGTCGGTGTAGGTTTCGCGCATCCAGTTGATACCCAGCCCTACCACGACAATACCGGTAAGAATGGCAAGATAGGCTACGACGCAAAGTGGAATGGTGCTTTCAACCGTTAGTTTGGTTACCGGCCCGTCGCCTATTTGCCAGCCGACCTGGGTTGCGCCGATGTAGCCGGAAATGGGTGGGATAGCGGCGAAAATAAGCATGTAGGCGATATAAAGCGGGGTATTGGCCAGTCGTTTGTTGCGGACCACAAAAATTTCTTCTTTGGGGTGGGCGAAAACTCCCCAAATATGGTTGAGTATCACGGTTGTACTCCTGTTACTGAGCGGGTAACGCTGATTGGTTTAAGGTTGCGCATTATTTTATCGCCGTTTTGCCTGATTTTTCGAATACCTTTTTTTATAGTACTGCGAAAGAAAATTAAAAACCTGATTTTAGTCAATAATTCGCTCGTTTTAACGGGGTTCGGCAATCCGGCTGACGCGCGCTGTTTTTATGATGTTGTCTTTGGTTTGTAAGGTCTCAATATAATAACCATCCAGCCGAAAGGCAACACTTGCGTCAGGTATCGATTCCAACGACTCCATGATCAGGCCGTTGAGGGTTTTCGGTCCGGAGGTCAGCAGATCCCAATTCAGACTTTTATTTATGTCGCGTATATTGGCGCTGCCGTCGATAATGTAAGAACCGTCCGGTTGGGGGTGAATGTCCTTGCTGTTGGCGGCCGCGTCGGTGGTGAATTCGCCGACAATTTCCTCCAGGATATCCTCCAGAGTGGCAATGCCCAGAATATCGCCATACTCATCGACCACCAGTCCGATGCGGCGCTTTTCGTGCTGGAAATGCAACAGCTGACTGTTTAGCTGGGTACTTTCCGGAATGAAATAAGGTTCCTGGGTGGCCTGCAGAATGGCCGTTTTGGTAATTTCGCGCTCAGTCAGGAAACGGGCCGCGTTGCGCAGATGAAGAATTCCTTTGATATTGTTGATATCGCCCTTGTACACCGGTAGCCAGGTGTGCTGGCTGCCGCGAATCTGTTCGATAATTTCCTCCACAGCGTCATCCAGGTCGAGTCCCACAATTTCGCTACGTGGTACCATAATGTCGATAACGCTGACCTTTTCCAGGTCGAGAATACTCACCAACATGTTCTGGTGCCGCTGGGGGATCAGCGCGCCAGCTTCATTGACCAGTGTGCGCAGCTCCTCGCGGGTGATGGGGTCGGATTTCTCGTCGCTGATATTAACGCCGAACAGGCGCAGAATTTGACTGGTGATCAGGTTGTCAGCCCACACCAGGGGGTAACAGACAAAGAGCAGGGGCCGCAGAATAAAAGAGGCAGGAAATCTCTCGGATAGAAGGCAAGTGAACTATCCACTGGACCACGGTGGCTCTGTCAAAATAATTATACACTGTATGAAATTAAATACCGTTTACAAATATTTTTTATTGTTAGTGTAGCTCAAGAAATTTGACACTTTTTTACAGTTGTACACCATGACTAATGCTCTATTTTGGTATGGGATTAAGTATCACATGGAGCATTGGATTTCATCTCTGTTTGATTTTTGCATGACTCATGACAGTTTTGGTAATATCAGGTGTGTTTATGTTACTGCTGTTCTACACTTACAACCTCTCTATAAGCCTGGGTTAAGCTTCTGCTTACGTTAAAGGAAAATACTATTGAAAAGTCCTTGTTGGTGTAACATACATAGTTTGATTCCACCATTCTCTATCCTTGCCTACCTTACTATCTTATTAAAGTCATACTTTCTCAATTTCATGACGTTCGACATACCACAACATGCTTCCATCGTCACCTTTCAGATATCTTCAGTAGTACCCAACATTGACACTCTTCAGTTGTATATATATCTCCACATCTTCTTATGTCCAGTTGGTCTTTGGCAGCGTTCTATAGACTTGCAGGTTTATCAACCTGCCAAGTGCTTCCTCTTCACCTCTTTACTTCACGTGGCCAAATAATCTAAATTTCTTCAGTATTATATTCTCCTTCAATAAAACCCCTCTAAACACCCCTTACTTTCATTTTAAGTAATAAATTATCTTGTGAGCTGAAAGTGTTTTATAATTGTTTAGGCTATTAACCTCTTGAAACCAACAAACTTTAATTGGGAAAATGGGTAATAGAGGCTCGTGGACTAATGGGCACTTCAGAACATTTAGGGGTATGGTGCTGTGTCTGTCCCTTGTTTTTACTCTAGCCTTCAGAGAATTCTTTGTGAATCCAGGCCGTTGTTTTTTCCTTTATTCTATTTGATTAAAATAGAAGGTCACCTTTGGGAGGCTGTGTGTAATACACGAACAGAGCTCAGTAAAATTTTCCATCGCATATACCGTTGAGTTCTGACAATGTTGACAGCTTCTAGAATTATTTTACAGCCCTTGTAACGAACCTCCTGAAGTTTATGTAATATGCAATAATAAATGCCAAAATTCTATAATAAACAGTGCTTAATATTAAAATAACTAGTTCGCAGCATTTGAAGCCACTGAGCAAAAAATGAAGAGAAATGACGGTAATGTTGTTTAATACAATCAACCTCAACTTACATGTCTTTTGTTGTTTTCAAAACATAATCGATGCGAACCGATTTGTTGCTGGAGGGGAGCATGGAAACCGAACAGGTACGATAAGGTTGTATTAACAACGATTAAAGCTTGGTTCTATTCAATAAAAAAGGTCCAAAATCGTTGTTCTCATTATTCAGTCGTGGATTATGATCCATCCTCCACCCACACAGCAAGATCAAAGAATGGCTTAAGCGTACATAAGACTGCTGTTGAGATAAGTCCATAGTTGTGATAAAGCACTCTAAATATACAAAGAACCATTTAGTCTCAACGGGAAAGCATGGCTTTCTGCCTTGTTCTCGGTCTAATTATAATGTAAATTCTATTTCAACCTCCTCTTTCTTAAGAAAATTGTGTCTGGTACTTAACAATTGTTACAACAATGCAGGAATTTTATTGTATAAACTTAAATATTGGGAATGTACAGAACAATACGGCGACGGTATGATAAATATTTACATCCTCTAAACGGAAATTCTCACCTGAATTTGATGATGTTCCTGTGATTTAAATTCCTAAGGTGTTTAATGTCCACGTCCTTTTCACACCGTACCTTTTTAATAGCAACTTCTTCACTTCGAATTCTGCCGAGGAATACAGCTCCTTGCGCTCCGGAGCCAATCCATTGTAATTCTGTTATGTCTTCGAACGGTATGATCCATGGGTCATCTACTTTATGTTCCTTGGTGCCTAGCATTCCCCATACTGGTTTTAGACAGCCTAATAAACTGTTGACAATGCCACCGAAATTGCCATTTTTGGTTAAATCTTTCTCTCCTTCGCCGTCCCATCCTTCTCTCACGTCCTGATGCACATCTTTCACAAGATCTGGTTCTTGATTTCCTTTCATAAATTCACTCTCCTCCGACAGCGGGTTTGTGTATGTATCCTTAACCTCTGCTCCTGTTGCTTCTTTAATCTCTGACACTGAATTAAGATCAAGCATTTTTCAACTGGTACACGTATTTGAATCATGAATTGTCGTGACTTGAATTTTACGCTTCCACCAGTTGTGTTCAGTTCACAAACGCAAAGCGGAAAGTTATGCACTGCCAGATGCTGCTCACGCTTTCATGCTCTACAAAGCTGAAACACCTTCAGAAATTCAAGCACATAAATCCTCAGTCTTACAGCTAATATCTGAAAACAAAATCCTGAATATTCAAGCGTCAGTTTTCGGCTCGTGTTGTTTTATAATACCGTTCACAGATTCAGCCAACTTGGATACAGCGCGACATATTTAAAAATTCGTATTTCCCCTATTTCTGAAAGTCACGTGGTTGGAGATTACTCACACACCTGAAATAGAATCCAATGATTGGAGATTGATCGGAACACTGTTGCCATGGTGAATAAATAGTCAAGAAAATTTTGAATAAATTCATTGAATTTTAACTAGGCTTGTATGTCGAGTAGGGAAAAACCTTTTGTATTGAAGATTACCCTAGCAGCTGTCAACTCGAGAACAGAACACGTCCCACCTTGAAATTTCAGCTGCTCTAGTTTCGAAACCAACAACAAAACGTCTCTGAAACTACGTATGATATTTTATCACTTGCTCAAGCTGCAATTTTCATTGTGAACACCGCATCTATTTTTTTATGGCGGGAAGAAAATGTTGAACATGGGCGTGGTCGATTTGTTTTATTTATCGCTAAGAAAGCAGACAGCCGAGAATGACTGCTAGGACAGACACAGTGGACATTTTATAGAGTTTTCAGCAATACTTGGAACATTAAAATAGCATGAAGGCAGATATTTGAGTCATAAAATGTTACTTTGGAGACAATTGCACCAACAAGGCTAATTTTGAAAATTAAAAGAAAAAATTCTCTGCCTTACAGCAACTAAATCTTCAAACAACTGGTTTTCAAAAGCAGACTAAAGGCAGAAAGTCTAGTTTTATGAATCCAAAGAAATAGCATCATTTTATAAGTATCCTCTGTACAGAAAGTAAAGTTAAGATAACTGAAAATTACGAATTTTTCATTTTCACGATTTAGCAGACAATCAAGGACGGCCGTAAGAATCGTAATACTTGGAACAATCAAGTGACAGACAATTAAATTTCGTCACTACAAGCATTCGGATCCAGCCCCCTGTCTATTATAACATACTGTTCTTACAGCTTCGAGGAGCTCTGTCACAAACTACTCAATCTTTTTAAGTCACCAAATCAAACTACCATCATTCTTCGGCGATACTGACATTCAATTCATGCTATTTTGAACTCCATCCAGGTAAATTCTTCAAGTGTTTTGACCTTTGAGGGATCGCCTTCCGGCATTCAATCTGTCCAAAGCCGAGAGTACACAATATGTTTGCATACCTTTCCTTCCTTGCGTTTCATAGAGTTGTTTGTCATACCTAAGACTTCTTTATCTTCACTCTCGGTTTAGATAAGCAAGGTAGGGATTACATTGAGAAATGTTCCGTTCTTACAACAGTGACGTCAAGTTTGCTAAGCGTAGGCATTTCTTGCGTACAGTTAATACTCGTGATGTGAAATATACGTTAATCGAATATCCCCTTCTTGAGAGTGAGTTTAGGAGTAAACGTTAACAAATCCTGAGAAAATCGAATGAAAACCAGCCAATATCTGATTGGCAATGTTAAAATTAACTTTCTTTCACCCGTTGTAATGTTGTATGTAAACTTCGAGACAAAAGCAAAACAATGTACTTGTTAAGAACAAGTTTTCCTGATTCCCCTTGTTTTAACTAATAAGATGGTTTCATTGAAATTCAAAGCATTAAATTTACTGCCCTTCAAATCCTCACGTTTATTGACTCCATATAAACCGGACTTAATTAGTCCAAACGGCCAGTGCTTCCTTCACAAGAATCCCCTATAAATCAATAATGTTAAATATCATCTAGATGAGAGGATTTGAAACATTAGTTTTGAAAAGAACACTAGAGAAATAGAAAATATGTCACCACCGGGGACAAAACTAATGTTAAATATCTTGAATGAGGTCGGTGAAGCCGCTGCTACCAAGCCTCCGGGCGCTTCACCGCTTCCTCGATTCAAAATTCGTTTTTTTTAAAATACAACGGCGATGAAAACTTCAGAGAAAATATACCGCTGCTTTTAAATCGACGGAAACTGTTTTACAAGAAAAGACGGTAATTTTGCCATAGACGACATACTTCATTATAACTTCAGAGTTTTCTTCTATTTATTGCTTTATGGCTAGATGTTGCCACACCGTTTTTAAATGCCTCTCCTAGCACTGCGAAACTAACCCGACATGGTCCACGGTACGGTATCTTTTAAAGGTGCCTACAGAAAATCGTCTCGGATGAATACTTGAGCACAGGTAAATCTTTAGAAAAGCGTGAAGTTCGAGTATGGATCCATTAAACTTGACAGATGAATTAACTTAAGCAGTCCAGATAGCTTATTGGATCCAAGAAATCGGAGTATGAACT
>JAAAKM020006971.1:113620917-113641636 GCA_010016025.2 Alatinidae sp. Z8VKAUB7J3
TAACAATATTCCTATCATGATTCAAGATGTACAGACTTTCTTTAAGCAGTTGCAATGTCGGCACCTTAAAATTCTGAATAGCCCTTCAAATTTCTATCTCTTGCTACAACCCTGTGCTAAATCAGACTACTTTTCATAGCTTTTAACACCTAGCTCGCCTCCTGAGTAAAGCCATAGAAAGAGTAAAAAAATCTTGTTACAAAATGTTTGCATTCAGCATCTCAATCGAGATTCTTAAGGTTATGTAGAACACAGAACTTCAACCTACGTCAAAGATCACTGTGTAGAAAGAAGGCTAAAATTTAAGCTTAGGCCGAGGCCTCGGGACTCCCATAGAACAACTCAGGTTTCATGTACCTTTTCTTGCTAATGCAAAGTCCTACCAGTCGCACGTGAACGCAGAGGCTATCTTTGTGGAATGAATTAATGCTTCCTCAATTAATACAGTTAATTTTTTTGTGACCACGTCTGCGCATTTATAATTCATACCTAGGCCATCACTTCTAGACTTTACAAACCAATTTACAGATTTACATATTTTTTATCTCATATTTAAATAAAATTGAGTACAATATAGTTTAAAACATATTTTTTTACAGCACTACTAGGGGTTGTTATAAATTGTTGGTTAACTGAAGCAACAATAGACCATCCTTTCTGCATCATGTCAAGTTATCCTGAACAGGAGAGGAGAGCAATATGCCTCTGCAGATAAATAAGGAAGGGAAGGAAAGCTTGTGACATTGGAACGAATAGTCCAGGAAGACCTCAAAGAGAAAGGGATGACAGTACAGATGGCATTATGAATGAAAGGTGAATAGTCCACCGACAAGTTGTCAAACATTTGGCGTTTTACTTTTGATAGTACAGATGGCAAGCGATTGGAAAGCTACTGGAAACACACAAGGCCTACACCACCTTGGGCTAGTGGCCTTTAGAAGTGACCAAAGGTATGCAACATGTGACTTAAATGTTTACACAAACTTTTTTGTTTTGATATTTGAAAGCAGAGTTTCGATTTTTTTTCTTTCTAAACGATCTTTTACCTAGCGATTAGTTTTAGGAGCTACGTGAGGAATTGAGCTACATAAAAATGCTTGCCGTTTTATTTCGAAAGAATTTATGCTCTTCTCTGATTCTGCACCCAGTGTCCAGGATTCACATTCGTATGTCTTGTTGCAACCACGATAGCGCGCATAAAACTCTGTCATGTCTTCATTACCTTCATTACATTCATTCTTCTATTCATCACTTTTGTAAGTTATGAAGAGCGTAGGCGCCACAGACGAAAAATATTGGAGGGCGGGGGGGGGGGGCTGTGGAATATTTTACCGAAAAAACACTCCTTTTCCCGAAAATTATTGGGACATGAATCGACGGTTCTGCAGACGGTTGAATCAAAGGAGGATTGGGTAAACTACCGCCACTTTGAATTGGAAAATTTTTTAACTGGGGGTGGCTACAGCCCCCCTCAGCCCCTTTGGCCGTGCACCCATGATGAAGAGACAAATGCAAAGCTGTTTAATGAGATTGCTTACATCAACTTCACAGACTCTGCAAAACTTGAAAAGCGAATACTGCCAAAATAATTTGATTAAAAACGTATTTGCTTATTAAGTGACCTTTTGTTTGAAATGTGGTTAAAATGGAGTTTTTCTTACTTATTTCCATTTCAAATTTTGTAGCCCCTTCATCAGGTTTTTTTAAAATGTCTCAGAATTCATCTTCACTTTTAACAAGCACGTCCCTGTCATTAGCAAACCGCAAGTTTGAAGGTACCTGTACTTCATCAGTACTAAGACGTTTTAAATCTGAAGTCACTATAAATTAAGAGAGAAGATCAAAGATCTACGGAGGTAATACACAACCTTGTCTAACGCCAATTTTGAAATAAACTATTCACTAGGATTATTAAGGACGAATACAGCAGTTTTCAAGTTCGACCAAAGCTTACTTCAAATTTGTGTCTAATTTACTAATTCCTTGTTTTTCATGATAAACCAACCGGGCTTGGCATTACTGGCAGCGAATATTACACATATAATTGTGGAACATTACCAAACAACAGCTTCCAATTTCAGGGAGCTAAAGCGACTCGAACCCGCGACTTCATGACTTGTAAACCAAATTGTACAAAATTTACAAGCTCCACTCTTTGAAAATTTATATACTTGCAATGTGTCAACTAAGGATTTATATACTTCTGGCACTGATAAGGGCTCAAAGCCGAAACACAATAAATAAAAATTAGTTAAGTTCCCCGTACTTTCTGAGTGGAAGAGAATTCGCTAAAGATTAACACTAAATAACTTTACCTTGGCTTTCTTGGACCTGCCGAGAAATTTTAAGGGTGGGGGCAGTAGTTAAAGTAAATGAAACATATTAAGTATGAATACCTTTCATCGTTATGAGAGAAATTATCATCATCTGTAAAATACTATGAAACGATTAAAGCATAAGTAATTCTTTACTACAGGAGGGACCAAATAAGATAGAGATTTCAATATATTGGAGTAGCAAAAGCCCTCTGACCCCTACTTTGTACGGCCATGGTGCTTACTAATCAACACCAGCAAACCAAGTGAGCGAATAAAAAGCTTCTGTCTAGATGCGGCCAGGGAATATCCCAGTATGTCTCTTGTAGGGGCATCAACAACCCAAGCAGCTTTTAATAAGGCTAGTGCCATCATGCAGTAAAGCAAGCCTACGTGCAGGCACAACCGCCCAACGGGACTTCCTCTCGAGGACCATCTTCGTAGAATAGTTGAACAGATACAACCTCTTATAGCAGGCACATACCAGGCTCAGGGTCCAATCTTACATCGTCCCCTATTGAGAAACTAAACCCCATTGTTCTTTCTTGTGTCTAGTCTAAATCACTAATCTGGCCTCCCCCTGGCAATCTCCTAATCAATACCCCTGATGATCGGTGGCCCCGATATTGAAACTACCCTAAATATACAGGTAAACCACCAAGCAGGTTAAATAATAAATAAAGGGCAGCTGGAGCGGCCAAGGCCAACGCCCCTTCATTTGGCTTCAGCCTGGCGCAACTTTTACTTGTCAAAGGCCCGTGTGATGATCATGACCCATGGCGTACTTTATTACGTAATAATAATTACGTAATAGGTTATGTCACGTCACTA
Organism: Alatinidae sp. Z8VKAUB7J3; assembly: GCA_010016025.2. Classification (NCBI taxonomy): domain Eukaryota; kingdom Metazoa; phylum Cnidaria; class Cubozoa; order Carybdeida; family Alatinidae; species Alatinidae sp. Z8VKAUB7J3. The sequence continues at coordinate 113,624,064 of JAAAKM020006971.1, forward strand.
CCACAACTTTCCATGACTATTCGGCCATGAGCTTTGACAGCTTATTTTCCACATCCTCTAATAACTTTTCATATTCTTCTGCATCCTGCGTAAGCCCCTTCTCTTTACAGTACCTCAATGCAAATCGGTGTCTTGTTGTAGTTACCATGGTCCCGAAAAGTGTGCGGGCTGCGGCATCTTGATCACCCAGGAATGCAGCATTGACGTGATCTCTGTTCGAGTTCACTGTCACCATTTCGAGAATTGGCCAGTCTGTGTTATCAGCTTGATAGAAATCGAGTACTTGGAAAAAAGGACCTCTTAGGAGAACTTCGCCTTCGTCAGAGTACTCCGACAAGTGATCGATCTTGACGGCACAGATTGTACTCACCACGCTCGTTGGAAACTTCTGCCTGTAAAATTCCAAATAATTAGATTCAAGCTCGATCACATGGATTTTGAATAGGAGTGCGTATGACCTTTCCTCTGGTTTACTCTTTTCTTGTTCTTCTGCTACTTTACTGATAAAATCACAAGCGATTTCTTGTTTATATGTAGTCGAAATTAATGATAAAGGAGTTGAGATGTAACGTCCTTGGATCGGTTTTTTAATGAGTGACTGGAACGATTCGAAGTCATCCCCCCTGAGGGACATTCCCCTGTAAACTGTACCCTGGTAGTTATTTCGTTCAGGGTTTGCCAAAATATAGTTGTACAGTGCAATGTTAATCTGTTCGACCATATAGACAGCTGCAAGAATATTGTCCTCTACAAAAATCGAATCATCGCGGCGAAATATAGTATTAATTATTTTGAATATTTGGTTGTATCCGATCTCAGATGTGTACAGCTCGATCCAGGAGTAATCGTAGCACTCGATTGCCTTATTTCTGTCTCCCCAATCTACCTTCATCTGCAAGCAATGATCCATCTGGGCATCAAGGCTGTGTTTACCTTCCATTACTTTTCTAAGTGTATCTTCAAACTCGTTTCGCTTATCCCAGTTTTGACGTATGAAGACTATATATTTCCTGACAGCTTCCATCCGTTTTTTAACATGTTCTCCATCATAAAAGGGTCGCATGATTGCAAAGTTGTTACTCCTGAACAATCCAAGATTATCCGCCGAATCCATAAACCTGAAGTTACGATTCATATTTCGTACAAATGGGTGGCTTAGTAAACTGATTCTTGTACAAACTGGTTGCCAAGACTGTAATATCGTAATAGTTTCACAATGATAATTTTCTAGTCGTCGCTTAATAATACTAACACTTCGCCTATGACATTCGTTTTTGAGAAACGTTCTTGAAAACGTGGAGAAATTCGATACAGATTCCTCTTGTTCAAAGAAACAAAAGATTTGAACTCAAATTCAATAAGTTAAAGCGAGCAGTGTAAATAAAAGCAAGAGCTCCTTTTGTCATAAGCAGACCTTTGACAGAACGAGAAGGAAATGGGAAGTTGTCCAGACACTTCCAGGAATTTGGTTGCAGGTGCAAACCAACGAAGAGCGATGACCTCTGTAGACTTGCAAAGAGAGAACCAACTACAAGACCTATATCGAGTATAACTTACTAAAAGTAAAGCTTGTGTAGGTCTATTCGCCCTCTGGTGGATAGACGTCTGATGTATAATCAAATGTTTCGGGTTTGATACTAAACCGGAAACGCTCGTCAGGCCACGACGACCTTGGTTACGTGGTGGCAATGTAATTGCTTAACACACTCCTTTATAAATACCGTTGTGAAAATGTCTACACTGTCGGACTTATCAAGATGTATTTAAAGATGTAATAGATCAAATTAAATTTCAAGTATATTTGGCCGAGGGAATTTTAGGATAGGTGCTGAGCATGGGCGCAAAGCCAAAGGGGCCGGACACTCCAGATCTGTTAACCTGGTAATAAGATCCTAGTTAGCCTGTTGCAGATATACTATTCGTTTTAGGTCGGGCTTTTGTTTGTTGTTTTTTTTCCCCCTCGTTGAGTTTGTAATTTTGTTGTTTTGCTTTAGTAATTAATTTAATCATTTTACAATGAATATTGCGTGTATTAAGATGATTTAGATATGCCTGTAAAGTGATTATCTAAATTGTATAACTATGAGAAGAAAGAAAAAAAAACATCCGAAGTTTCAAAAAATTATTATTTCACCGTTATTATGCGCTTATACTTGATTGTGTATTTGAATATCAATATTAGAGTCCCTCTGATTAGGTTCGTACTTCCAAAAGGTCTTACTGTCCCCATTTCAGGTTTTGCCGGGTGATAACAGTAACAACATGTTGTAAAATGGTGCGTATGTAAATATATATATATATATATATATATATGTAAATATATATAAAAATGCATTGCAAAGATATTTTTAAAGAAATCCAGCCCTTCGAATCTTTACTGATATTCCCGGTTATCAATCTTCATGCATTATTTCTGGACCTCATCTTTGCCCAGATATGATAGTTCAGTTGAACAACTCTTTACATGTACTTGAGGTAACGGTTCGGTTTGAAACTAACTTAAAGAATAAATATGACTGGAAAAGCATTAAGAATCAACATTTGTGTGAAGATTTGAAGAAAAGATTTGTCTTTTATTAATCTAAGTTTCAGTGGTATTTGCAGAACGGCAAAAGGCAGTAAATGTTTGATGGTGATACTTAAAGATCTTAATGTTGAAAATAGTAATTTTCTTGTACTTAAGATTCTATCTTTTGCAATAAGAACAACTTATTTTCTTTTTTCTAAAAGTAATAATAATTGGCCGAATCCCAAGCATCTTGAAAGAAAAACGTACATCGTACATGTAACCATTATGCCTGTAAAATCAGTAATGGTTATATTATCTAGAGCAAAATAAATGCATAATGCATAAATGCAAGTTTGAAAAATATATATTATCATTATTATTATTTCTTTTGTAAAAGGAAGAGTGATTCACGTATCTAAGAGCTTTTAGTCTGGAATTTTAAAGCAGTTAATGGTTTTATGATTGGAAGAGAAAAAGATAACTTTAGTTTTTTATGTATGTATGTATGTATGTATGTATGTACATACTTTGCCATAAAAAAAGGAACTAAATTACAAATCAAAACTCTAAAACTATAATAAATGCGGTAAATGTACAGTTCCTTTTTAAGCTATGATAAATACAAAAATTAAGTATATTAATATATAGCAAATCAGCTATACAACTAATTAACAAGTAGCCCCGACAGCCGAAGTTGACAGAAAAAGCATTAAAAGGTTAAAACAGACCGGGCTTCTATAATAGTTCCCTTATAGAGGCGCTGACTGAAGCTTGTACTACAACAAAGAAGAGGCCATTAAAATAGTCGTTGAAGCTAAAAAAGATACTGCTTGTTGCTATAGAAGTGCCGAATAACAAGATTAAAAGGAGTAGAGATTGGTCTCCTAAAATTACGTTCTATTATTACTATTGGCACGAGAAGGGATGGGAAGTCTAGTATCAAGCTGCAACTTCTTTGTATAATCTGAAGCTCGAAGATGTTGCACATTTTGCTTATGCAGGTTTATTGGTTTGAGGTGCATTTACAAGTAACCATTTCGGCTACAATACTTTCTTACTTGACTCTTTATGGCTTTGTAGAGGATCATTAAGCCCTGCTATAGATTATTTCTGTTGTATCCATCTTTGTAGGTGATCTATTAATGATACTGGAATGAAAGAGAAAGGCATTACTGCAAAGCATATTTGTTGGTCGTAATACTTTTGCAACCTATGTAACATCCTTGCCACATTGCTACATTTTTATAGCAACTTATGGTAGTAGATTGTACCCATTTAGTTGATGGAAGGCGCAAGGTAAATTTTTGGTACTTGTGCAACGTTTTCTTTATTCCGTTATATAGTAGAGATACCACAACATTCATTGATCAGTGTTTATACGGAATACCAAGTCAAAGGAATCATCAAGAAGAGCGCTCTCATCTATAAAAAGACATTAAGTTTGTCTAAGATGTGTCTGTCTTGCTTGATATCAATCATACCAAAATATGTAGCCTAGAGTGAAAGTTGCTATGAGAGTGGAATTTACAAGGACTTTGTGGTTGTGACACACCCGCTTTCATCTTATCTACCTTCCGTAAAGGTAATTAACCAGAGAAATCATTCTTTGTTGCGCATTTCTACTCCATGACATAGGCAGTCTTACCATATAGGCATTGCTACAAAACCTTTATATACCATTTAAGTAAGAAGTTATCAATTTTGTTAATTACTACATTTTACACTTTATTGAGTTCAACCGCTGTATGTACATCAGAGAACAAAAGTAGACAAACCTAAGTTCCCCTCTATGGACGTGAAGCGGGTAAAATGAGAATTCTTTGAATGCGTCAATCTCAGTTAGTATATATTTTCCTTGGGGATTCAGATAAAAATTCACGTCCCAAAATAAGAGGTTTGGGGATGGTTGCATTTTAACATGTGGTCTATGTCTTCTCTTTTTACGTTGGGTCTTCATATTTTCTCCCTCTTCAGTGTAAATCTTAATACTCTCATATATCTTTGCACGTCTAGTTCTCTAGAATTAGTAATTGTTTGGCAACCATCATCTCAAGGAACTTGGAATTTGTTTTTCATGTTTAAGAGTGTGCGATAATTTTGTCCCAACTATATCAATCTGATATGTAGGGTTTCTTTCCACATGAAGTAGAAATCAGATGACACAAACACTTGAGATACAGAACGACGTTTTACATTATTAACTTGTTTAGCAGTTTTCGGGTCAATACGAGGTTTTTATGCATAAAGTAAAATAGAAAACTATTTTGTTTAAACCAAATGAAAAACCTTTAATAGAATGTTGTCATTGGTCTTGCTTTAATTAATATTGAGCATTAGACTTACACCTTAGCAATGCCGCTATAGATATTCTCTACTTCTACGTACTTGACTATTGCAGTATTATCGACGTACAAGGAAGGAAGTGAGGAAGACAAGCAATAGAAGGCAGGTGATAAAAGAACAAGTTTATGATAAAACACGCGTCACCCACACAAAGGATGACTTTATTATCAGCTTAGCATTAGAAGTCAATTATAGAAGTTTTGAATACAAAGACAAACACAGGACAAGTCGATTGTTGGCTTGTACATGTGATCCTGTATGAGTATCGATGTTGAGTAGGATAGCTAATTTCCATTGCTTCACATTCCTTAATCAAAGGAGAGACATCATTTCAATAGTTTTGATGTATATGTTTAGGAACGAACAGAGCAGAAATATTAGCAATACACATTGAACAGCACACCGGATAACAGCTGCTTTTCTGACTACTCTACAATCACATCGCAGACTATTATATGGACTGCCTCTGCATAATATCCGTATCTGTCTGGAAGCAGAAATTGTTAGCCAAATGTTCAAAGCTGTTGCCAAGTAGGGTTTGGTTTTCTCGCCAATCTCGACTTAAAGGGCATAGGCTTCCATGACTTTCCCACTTTCGAAAATTTTCTTCTTTTATCGGACATGCTTTATCCATTAAATGATTTCAATCATCTCCACTGTATCACGTTGAAGTGGCAATACAGCACTTATCCCTTACACTCATAAAACACGCTTTATTGGTTATCTTTGAACAGAATGACAAATTCCTCTTTCGATCCAATACAAAACAAAATAAAAGCAACAAACAAATCACAAAATTACAAACTATTGAACCTCACTACGAAGCGCTGCGGCTTGCCTCAGCACCGTTTATAGGTTTTATCGCTGTATCTGATATCTTGGTATCCAATTAAATAATTTAATTTCTTTAACTATTTCCATCCCACAAGTCTTGTTATTTCTTATTTAGTATTCCGACATGAGTTTGTTCTTGCAATCAAATATTCAGTTGCTCTTGACAATATTTAGATGTTTCAAATGATTGTAACTATGGCCTCGCAGTTTTCATGTGGATAAGCACAGAAAGTAGCTCTTTCTTACACAAGAAGAAACCGCAATAAATTTCGCGGCATGTTATGGTCACACCTTTGCCACGTTCAATATCAGATTGTCTGGGTCATCACAAGCTCCATTCGATTATGATTTAGTTTTGCCTTTGAATTGATTGCAAGGTGAGCGCGGTGACAATGTCCCTCTTGTTATTTTGTGCGTTTGAAAAGAATCAAGTTAACCCAAATCTTCCATCTAATCAACAGTAAACTACAGAGTTGTACTATGTGAAATATACATTTATAGTAGACGAGAGACAATTAGTAATTCAGGTGGTTATGTAGTTTGTGAGACATAATTTCACTCTGCCTGTGTTGTAATAAATATGATAACCACATACAGTAGCATTCAAATTACAATGGATCCTCATATCTCTTAAGGAACATCAATAAATATATGTAATCCAGCGTAAAATCTATGTACAACTGAACGCCACTATTATAGATGTATAAACAAGAAGGTTGTCTATGGCAGTGGTCCGCAATCTGGGGTCGGCAAGGGGTAGCCTAGGGGTCAGCAACCTATTAAAGAACCCAGGTAACCAAAAATTGCAACTAGATGGAAACAATGAGCATTTTATGAGGGGAAAGTAAAAGATGCTTATTATCATGAGGTGGTTGTTTCCAGGTAACAGTCTTTCTACAACCCGTTACGCATGCGATAATCTTGCTCTTACGTTAAACTGGTGCTACTTTGAACATTCTTCACCGAGATACTTAAAGTCATTAATTCGCCTTCCCGTACCCTGAACACATAATAGCTTTATCTACTATGGTAATCAGTTGAATTGTCTAATCTCAAAGCAAATACGTCTTTGCATTAAGTCTTGCCATTGTCATATAAGCTTAATACAAAACCGTTGGGGTGAGACATAGAATGTACAGGGGAGTTGGAACAATTAAGGGTCTTGTATTGGCAACATTTACCAACAGATGATGCGAGTGAATCTTGGACGAGTACTTCAACACTATGATGATAATGTCAAACTATTCCCGCATGACTAGTCCTTGTTAACAGTCATCTTTTGGTATCTGATTTATCTTTGCTATTTTTATAACGTTATTTCCTTCAATCGCCTACATAAGCAACTGTCAGTGAATTCCTCCTTGTAAGGCGAAAACAGAGATATTTGCGATGCAATTTGACTTTAACTACTGTCGTTTATTTTAAAATGTGGGCGAGTCCTGTGTAAAAGTAACTAATGTTCTACATAAAATATTTCCCAAAGACGTTACCTCCAGATACATCGCAGCTAGCTGTCCCTTACACAAATACACTTAACCACTCCACAGAGAGACGGCCAATAACAATTTTCCTTTGCTAGCATTGATTGTTTGCGAATGGTTTACCCTTACAGAGCTGCGTCCTTCCGCACTATTTGCCTAAACCCACTTTTTACCTTAAAATTTCTTCATCCCTTGAACACTCATTACCCTAAAATGCAAAACAAACCAGTATAAAACTATTTTATAAAGCGTTGGTTAGCCGTCTGCAAGCCTGCCAGTCTGCACCTCAAGCTGCTTAGCTTTTAAGTCGTAATCTGTACTGAGAACTTTTAAGTGGCTGCTCTTGTTTTTGGTTAGTCTTAGAGAAAGGGAAATATATCATGCAATTGTCGTAAGGATAGAGATGTTACAGAATACTGTTTTGAAAGACACGTAACTAGAGCGATCGGCGACAAAACGCACTCCAAATGCATTCCTACATTGCTGAAAAATTTGCCGGCCCTCCAAATCAACAAAAGCTGCTTCTTTGCCTCTTGCATAATTTGCCTTTCGGATCAAGTTCTCCTTTACATCTGTCAGTCTGGGATATTCGCCTTTTGCCATAGCTTGCTACGGGTTTAACACCAACAGAGCGCCCTCGAGCTCTTCCAACTCTTCATCAGGAGACAAATGTGCCATCTGTCCTGCAGTAGTCCAACGTGTGAAATGACAAGCCGAATAACTTTGTTCTCGAATCTGACGTTTTCATCTTAGGAGCCAGAAGTACACAGGAACTGGAGATGGAGACGAAAATATGAACCAAAGGACATTTGATGGAGCAGATGAAGCCGCCCAAAGCTGACAGTTTGGGAGAGCTATCATTCACTTGAACGAATGTTTCATTCAGGTACTCAATATTAAAATTTTACACATCCTGTGGATCGCTAAACAAATTAAATTGTTTTTATGATTCAAGGGTCCAAATAGACTATTCTTGCACTGCCTTTGACTCAAGCACCCAGGGTACAACTCTGATCAGTCCCATCTTCTATGGACATTGCAGCATGACAACTAACCATTGCACTGTGGACTCTAAATTGTGGACTCCAAACTCTGGACTCTTAACTGTGGACCCTAAATTGTAGACACAATTAACGTACCATAAAGATAGACAAATGAACTCGTTTTTAGTTACTGTAACTCAAAGGATTAGTAAACTACAGACACGTTGACTAAGAAAATACCTTTTTACAACTAGTAACTAGATTAAACATTCACCTTAACGGTTAATGCAGTTTGTGGCTATTTTAGTTTCAAAAATACAGATTTTTATTGTTAATAATTTTTATAATTTGAATGCCTGAATGATGTTGTGTTTATAAACAGAATAAGCATTAGATAAAGCTATTAACCAAAAAGGCCGGAGAAAAAGTTAAATTCCATTTGTACACAAAACAAAGATTTTCTTGCTGTGACGTGGACTGACTCCAAAACAGCCAAATCAAACACAGACCATTTGCACGGTCTTGCTTGCCAAGCAACCCAGTGTCAGAGTCATGTTATCTAATATTGTTTGATACAGCTCAATCTTTTAATGTTTACCTTCTCTCTGTCTTAAATCATTTCTAAAACAAGCCAAGCAAGGCAAGCAATTCTTCCTAGTATCTGTTTTCCTTCCAGGTATATAACAAAAGTTTCAAAGCACCTTATCAGAGTGCACATTCTCGAGGTCTCCTTAGTTCTTATCTTATCAATTAACCTACTGCTGCACTAGGTTGAACATATTGGCTTGCTGCCACTATTTTACAGACGTTTTTATAAACGTTTTCATTGTTCATCCATTCTCTTTATTTATCTGTGTATACTTTCCGAAAAGTAGCTTCATAACTCTCCAAGCTTTACTGGCAGACATTTATACAGCAGGAGGAGCGTTAAAGTGCCATCTTATAACAATAAACGTAGAAATAAGCGAGTGCCTCAAGTACTCCAGTTCGTCTCGTCACGTCATCAGTATCTTGTGCCAGTATCGTTGCACGTGTTAGTCATACCTGTTTACCGTATTTGGCATCTCTTTAGCTAGCTGCGCTTGGCTTCATTACAGAAATTCCTTTTGGCTGCCAACAACTATACTTTTGACTGGGGATTCGATAAAATAGCTGCATGCTTAGAAGACTGCCTTAAACGTTAAGCTTACTGTTGAGACTTGATTTAGTAACAACTGTTCATGTATGGTTTATTAGTCAAGCGGTCATAGCGTTGATAGATAACGGTTCGTAAAGTATTTTATAATACTTTATTTTGAACCACAAAATCTGAAGATCACGGTGATGTTAACATTTTTGTGTAATGGTCCTATATGGACTATTACCAGCAAAAATATGACAATATACGTTTCTCCAGCTATCCATCAATTTGATATTTGTATTATTGATGTGTTTTATGTCATATTTTTATATATTTAGGTTTGAAGTATTACTATGTTGTTCAAGGATCACGTCTATGAATGTCAAGAATACAAAAAAGTTGTTTAGGTTTCACAAGAAATGACTTTAGATTCAACCCAAGCCTCTCTGACTTGCTTAACGTCTTGTTTGATAAAGACATCTTGTTACAAATCAACACATCTGCAGTTGCACTAGCTCTTCAAAGAAGGAATAGAACCTCCTACATGAAGCAGCGTAGATGACATACCTAACACCCCCTACGAAGCAAGACAATTTCATATTCGCTCTTACCAGTCACTTAAACCACACCTCAGGCTTGCTGTTATCATATTTCCTAATCCATAACAGCCTTAACGCGGCACTTGAAATAGCTTTTTTCCTCATTGTATCTAAGCATGACTTTATTCCCGGTGCGGTGAGGCACAGCAGTAAGTTTCTTGCAAATGGGCGTGTGGCAGACTGGTGATACAAACCGCATCATGGGGACTCGAGTATGTTGCCCTAACCACTCAGCCACGTTGCCTGTAAATGTAATGCAACAACACAACTAGCGTTCCAGGTGCTTACCGAGTCCAGGTATTTTGCTACAATACAAGCAGCAAGTAAGAATTTCAGTGATTTCGACATTTAATTATACTAGTCAAGCACAAAATACACAAAAAACGGTTTGTCTAAATTATGTAGTGTCTGTATCTGATCGCCGGTGTTTCTTACCAATCTTCTTGAAAAGCAGCAGAGATCTCGCTATTAACAGATTAATTATTTACACCAAAATTGAAAGGGGTATTTACATTTACGAGTTCCCAGCGATAGCAATTCCAGGTAAAAATGGGAGGGTAAGGTATATTTGACGGAAAATAATAGGTTTTGTAACCAAAAAACAGTGAGAGCGAGGATCGTTAATGTTAAATACGCAATTCGATTAGGTGTGGCTTTTTACAATTTTAAAACTTTTCTTTGCATCGCTTAACCAAACAGTCACTTTTGTTATATATCCTCCCCAATATCAACAATTTTCTACAGCAGATCTGACGTTGTCAAGTAGAAAGATTACAGTTTCGACTCCTGCTGTGTCAAGAGTTTCAAGTGTTTAGAGGCTGCACACTTAGTAAAACTAAGTTTAGAAAATATTGCTATTTTGAAATTAAGCCAACTGTTTCTGCTTCCCGTGGTGAATATACCTTCTGAGCTCTAATCTTCTGATTCGCAACTGTCATCAACGACTTTCATACTCAGATTGAATTTGTAAAGGCAATGTGAGACACAGTGTCCTACCATCCGTCACATAGGCGTGGATAAAGGAACTTGTCGCTCTTTGCTGTCAACGAAAAGGGGATAACTTATCTTTCCTCCCCCATCCCCCCACTAAAGTTCTTTTAAATAATTTCTTACTGGCATCAGGCCGTGCTCCTTACAACATTTGACACAGGCACTGTTGCCTTCCGCAACGGTTATTATATCTTTGCACTTGATGTGACAATATCGAAAAGTTGCTTGATTTAACCGAATGTTGGATAAGCCAATATAGTAATATCACGAGGCCGGAATGACCCTCCTCGTCGCCCCCCACCCCCTCCCTCTATACCTATACTTTTCAAGGTTGCCTCTGGCTTCAGATCTATTATTTTTTGTCAAATGCACATCTGCTACGCACAGGAAAGTGGTGAAATGGGGCGTGAAAGTTATAACACAAGTTGCTTATTGCTGCTTGTAACTTGATCAAATACAACGGCTTAAAAATAACAAAGATGTTCAATGGGACAATAAAAATGTGTTAATATGTCACATTTGTGCAGAAATAAAAGTAAGCATGTCTTGTGTTCTCTTCAAAACTGACAAACAGAAGTGATCGGGTTAGGTCAGGGTTTAAGATACAGTTTTAAAACCTCTTTTTTTATTTCTGTTTGAAAAGCAAAGTTTTGACGTTTGGACATGAGTCCAATAAGCTGTCACTACTGGCCTTACACTCCCCTGCCCCAAAAAATCATATACCATCAGAGTTGTCTCCGTGACAGCTCTGATGATATACCATAGGTACTTCACGAAATTGCAAAAAGGTTGTGTACTATAATGCAGTGTGCATGTTATGTACTGCATACGAACTATTTGATATACTGCAAGTATGCATTTATAGAGCCTTGTTGGAATACTCTACATGCTTTTCGTGAATAGGTGGCTTTCTCACCTTCGTCTTAACAAATGCCTCATAGATGCATCTTGCTCAATAAGGTACATGTATACAATTATGTGGCTGATTTTGATCTCATTTTATTTCAATTCATATCAATGTTACTTGGAAAAGTAACAAATCAAGAAGTAAAACTTTTTCTATGGTGAGAAATGCATTAGTCGGACGCAACCTTTTTCAGAAAATGTTTTCTTTCGAAATAATAACCCTTCAGTGAAAGTTGTACAACGACTCACTTTAGTATGCATTAACTTTCTGACCTCCAATTTGGTTCTCTTTCATTTGTAGCGTATGTAAAAAGCAATATCTTCATTGTTAGTCGTCTCAAACATTTATGAAGAATTTTTCAGTGTAGTGAAGGTACAACCGGGTGCAAATAACTGAATTGGTGGTGCTTTGCTTGAAATTGAATTGATTTCTCTGCTCTACGGTCTTTTTAGCACCCATTTGCTACTGCTAGAATCACATAAAATCTGAGAGTGCAAATCTGCTGTTCATAATTATGTAACCAAGAAAATGTATCTGCTATCTTAAGGGGGAATTTATCTTCTTCTTGACTCGATTAAAACAGTTAAAATATTCTAAAGAAAAAGTGACCAAAGTGCGATACAGTCAACACTCAGAAATTCGTGGTTTTGTTTTCATATCGAGGGCAGATGAACAGGTTCTGCGAAACATCTGCTCGATTAAACAACCAGGAGGACCTGTCGACAAAACTCAGAAACTTTTATGTGAAGCCTCAATCATACTCTAACAGAAAGGGCTAGGGGGAACATGTCGCTTGCTTTAACTTCGAGCAGTTTTCTTATGTACGCGACGATCATTTTCTGCTTTGATTGCGTCTATAAGTAGACATAAATCAGACCTAACGTTTCTACCTCGACTTTTAATGCTCGTTCTACCTATACTTGAGGGAATATGCGGCAATTCTGTCACTAGAAGCAATAGCTGCACTGGAAAAGTAGTCAGTTGCAAGCCACTGTTTTGACATTGGCATAGTGTCGATAGTTCAAAAGCCAAACGAATAGCTCAATTCTCCCCATAGATGCAAGAGCAAAAACTGTTTGATATCGTGTAAGAAGGCACAAAGTGATAAAGACATATTAATAACCTCAAAAGTGACTGTTTTACACATATGATAACTTAAATAATCAAAGCTTGGTATGTTTTAAGTATTATGAGTTTTGTCTATGCTGACGGGAGCTACTCTTGAATTAAGCTAGACTGTATCTCTTCCTTTCTTTTTGGGTTCCATTTTCGTTTCTGGTCTTGTTTTGTCAGGAAATATACAATAAAAAGTTTGCAAAATGACAGCTTAAACATAACAATTTCTTTGGAGATAAAAAGGGCAACAGTGAAGGAACAGTGAGGACCTCCTAAAAGAATATGTTTGCAACAGTTTTACTTTCATTCTTTGCAATTAACAACTTTAAATTAAACTACCCAAGAGTTTTGGCTAAAACCTTAAGTTTTCCAATTTATTTTGGCGAACAGAAAAAAAGAGAAGAAAATACCGTTGGGGCGTTTGTTAGTAACCAATCAATTTATTGTATGCTGATTTGACCCTACTCGTGCTTCTTTCCAAAAAGAATTCAATCCAGATTTCTCAAAATACGATTCACCAAAGCACCGATGGTACGAAAACAACTGACTAAGTATAACAAGAGGCAACTAAAGATGAACATTTCTTTCAATTCCAGGTATGAGTTCTGGATTGCCAATCCTACCCACAAAGGAAGTTACATCTGCCGCGCTAACATTTGTACAACATGTGGGAGCAAAAACAATACTATGAGCCCTTCTGGCGCGCATTTGCTCATGTTATGCTGCTCAACAGTTAATCCTGCTTGTTATTGATTAGCTATTTCTACTGGCTAGATGGAATAAATATCGCATACTTTCGTTTCACACCGTAGACAAATAATATGCAACTTAAAACCGTCCTAGAATCAGCGAAAATCCACCTCGTGTTAATTATAGAATTAATTGCCACTTGTGCATTTCGCGTAAGACAAAAAAGTCCTGTTGATCATTTTCTTTAATGTAAATCTTAAGTGTTTTATTCCCGCAGTTTCATGGAAACCATATTGAAGAACTCCTGCTGCCGAATTCCATGGAGCAGCTTGCACAAAATATTCTGCGCACTGGCTATCATAAGATTCCTTCGCATCACGCGACGCCATATTTCACCAGAAATAAAGTAATTAATCTTTCGTGTGAACTGCCTTTGTCTTCTATCCCCAGAGTAAACATGCAGTGTTTGTTTACAACAATTTGAATCGGTTTGTGAAAAGGTACACGAGATCAAGTGTTGATCTCCGGTGGACCTTTTCAAAACCTATGTCAAAGTGTACAGCTAGATCATTAGTGAAAAACAAATATTGGTTGTTTGTGATTTCATTAATAGTCGGGTTTACACGGACGTAAATACTATGGTTTACACAGAAAAATGCCATAAAACCTGAAGTGGTGTAACGGTGTTGCAGGGAAGTAGGTTTCTGGGCTCAAGAAGTAATTTGATAATTCAAGAGATCTAACTAAACGAATCCGAAATTATATTTTGCTGTTACCAAAGTCACTACGATATTCAAAAAGACTTCACGACACTGCAAGTAAAACAGATTGTAGGATCCATTAACAATCTGAAGATGTAAGAGATCTAATTAACTTAATCATAGAGTTAGGTTATCACTAAAATGGATTCGAGGAAACATGTTCGTTGTACTGCCTAAGTCCGGTTCATGTTTATCCCAACAAACAGCATGATTAAAGAGAATCGCGAAATTAAAAAGGAAGTTCAGTGGCACTAGCAATGTCGTTAGGCTGATCATGTTTATTGTTAAGTCATTAAACAGCAATATGCCTGTTTCATGGATTAGAGTATTGTTTGATTCTACCGAAGCATTTATGGGAGCATCTGGCATACGCTAAGGTCTGCAAGACTCCAAAAGCACCATAGTAACCAGGAATGTACCTGAAAAATGAGAAAAAGTGATTTACAGAATACATTTCGACACAAAAGGAGTAAATAAAGTTCATGATATGAAATGAATCATACTGTCTCTTGAATTCTTCTTTGTCACAGGCTCATATTAAAAAACATCATAAGAAACTTTTTGAACTAATATTTAGGTCATAATTAGGAAATCGATAGAACTAGCTCTAATACTTGTTTTTTTACAGTAAAAAAATGTTAACTGAAAGCTAAAATCAAACTCCATAATTTGCTTTTTCAACAGCCTTTACTAATAGTGCCCAACTGTAAAAGTTTGTTCTCTTTTATCGTCTTTACTACAGTACTTTATTGTACTTCATCATTTTGAGTTTTGTACTCTGTCGTCTTTAAAACACTGTTCTCTGGAATATATTGGACAAGTAGATGACTAATTAACTTTTTATGTACGTTATAAACGGTTTGTATAAAGGTAGACACGGATCCATAGGCAGAGGAGTACGACCACTGATCTCTAAAAAAGACTGGATCGAGTGTCCACCATTCAAAACGCATGGTCAATTGTAAATCGTTTGCACGCCATATTGGGTTTCAAAGAGGATGGGACTAACGGCAACGGCAATAGGAAAGTCAACTGTTGCTGCATTACTACGTCCTGAAAATTCCTTTTGATGATAGAATTTAAAGATTATTTTGGAAAACAAGCATTTTTATGGTGTTTGTGGTAAATTATACAGTGATAAAAGAAGAAAATAGTGTGAAACTGTTTGTTATCGCGATATAAGTCCACAAAACAGTGCCATAGCCATGGAGAGACCTGATATTGATAACGATTGTGACCACTATATCTAAGAAGAAGAAGCATACGGAAAGGCTTTACCATACTGAGCAGTAAAGGATGATTGCAAGACTCATGGACAAAGCAATTGAGCAAAAGGAGATTACAAATTCTGTAGGTGTATTTGCAAATTACCTCGGTGACTAGTGTAATGCAAGTTATTCAGTGCTTCTTTGCAGATGTCTACTATTTTGTCAAATATATAAGTAGTAAATAGAATCGAATCTCTAACTTATAAGAAATAATGCAAAGTTATCTTTTGCATAGAAACATTTTGATAATATAAACTGAAAGATCGAATAATTAAAACAGTACGGCTCTATCGGTCGGTGTCAACCATAGGTGGTGCTGCACCCCAGTTGGTTGCCAAGATGGACGCACTGCTGGAAGAGCTTCGGCTGGAACTGCTGTGTCTAATCCGAGATCGGTAAATTCTGCCACAGCGAATGCATGTATGAGTGGCCTGCGTGCCTTCCGTGTAGCTGTCGTGTCCTATGCCAGAATCCAAATCAGAGCACTCAGCCATTTGCTGTTGTCTCCAAGCTCTCAGGTTTGATGTTCACGGCTTTAATGTCGCGTTTGCAGACATCTTTATTGCGCAGCTTACGTCGGCCAATAGTAATTTATTGGAATAATTAAGCCGTTTATCGAATAAATAAGTATTCAGCTCAACGTCGAGAAACTTCGATACATCAGCAGATGGGAACACGTTATCTATTTCACTGGTGTCTTTTCAAAGCTGGTCATTTTAAATTCTTTCATAGTGCCTCTAAATCCAAAGCCAGAACAATATTTTTTACATAGTACCGTAGGGGCTTGTATCGGAATGAGCGTGCTATGCTCCGATGGCTATGTGAATGATGACCCAGAGGACACAGCAATCAGAGTTTCTTGGCCACGTACATCGTAGTGAAGCATGGATGAACAAGTGCCAGTCCCCGACTGTGGAGGGTACAGCGGGCAGAGGAAGACCGAAAAAGACCTGGCGTGACACCATCTCAGAGAACCTGTGGACCTGCAACCTCATAAGAGAACTGGCAGAGTTCAGGGACGCCTGGGATGTCTGAGAACCGCCACCCGACAGTCTAACCTCCTGGGAAGGAAAAAGAGAGACCTAAACTGCCTGAAGAAGAAGAAGAAGAAGAAATTTGAAGCGATATATTGAGCATTTCTTGTACGTCTACAGTTATTAGCTACAAAAGGCTTCTCTGGATCAAATAACTGGTTAGTTAGCCCAATCTATCAAAAAAGTTCATTAAATCTTGCTTGATAATACCCAAACGTGTAGGAATGGTAGCTTTTATAAACATAATGTATCGAGCATATTCTTGCCACGACGTAACCTGGTCATTTCCAGCCAAAGAGGCATTGCAGGTTTGTTGCCTACACAATTAAGAGCACATTCAAAGCAACACCACAAGAACGTAAGAAAAGGTGGGACGCTAGTCAAGTTCACATCGAACAGCAGGCCCATATTCCGATTAGGGCTTAAGCGAAGGGCTTCTTCTGGACGGGAGGAACGTGTTTGTGGAATGGGCTGATCTCTGATTGGCGCTTGTTTAAAAGAGGGGCTGATTCAAACAAATACTGTGTGTATACTTAAATACTGACAATATCTTTTGCTAAGATTTTTCACATGGATCGTCAATGTCGCGTACACCTGGTACGTGTATATACAAAGTAGGTAATAATAAGTTATTTACATGAAAATACAATAAAATACAGATTGTGACCAACATGCACTGACATACGGTGATCCAAAGGGCAGTTGAAAGGTCAATGCAATGGCAAATGGTAATTACACAGGACACATGAGAAATTCTCTCCAATCTGGACTAAAAACAAATTGCACAAACTAGAAATTCAATGTCAGCCTTTACAATTACTACTGTTACTTCTACTATTACACAAATGTACCTTGTACACACGGGTCAAGACTTCTTGACGCTTTCAAGTTCTGTTTTTACAAATGTGTCGTAAAAGAATACAGTTAAAGTACCAAGA
>JAAAKM020006971.1:113650989-113700116 GCA_010016025.2 Alatinidae sp. Z8VKAUB7J3
GGGTAAATAAGAAAACATTTGTTAAAAATTTAACGATTTAACTAAAGAATGATGCTAAGTGGAGGAGTCGCGGATCCTTTATTCGGGTAGGTGGGCAGTTCAATACCATAGAAATAGACCATCGTTAATCTTAACGGGGGTTCAGGGATCCCCTTAGGGGTGGTTGAGATTTAAAGGGGGTAAAATAGAGGAAAGGGGTACTAGCGGGGTCCGAGGCATACGAAGGGGGTGAGTGAGATTTGCTACTTAAGTACAACTTTTGTTGCTAAAATTCTTAACAAACGCCTTCACTTCAGAAAGTTAATGCCATGTTTTTGTCTTGCATTCAGACACATAAAACAAGGTTATGATTGATAAAAGTTCCACTTTTCTCTCACGCTTTTGTTTTACACCGGGTAACCAAGTTAGGGCTCTTTATTAATAAATAACTGCATATTGTACTTGCAATATATGGATGGAGAGGAAAAATTCCAATTTCTATGAACCCAGGAGCTACCTGGAAATTTTACTCTCACTAGGTGGTAACATACTCATAGTTTTAGAACCCCCGGTCATTGAAAATGAGTGTCAATCACTAACATCGTCGCAACTTTCCTAAAACTTTGATTTATCACGTGAAATTTAAATTCGCACTCGCTTTTAATTCTCTTTCCAATGACGCCATTAAAACAAAACCCGCAATTTTTTAAAATTTTGACGTGACTCATGTAAACAATGACGTCATAATGACGTCACGTGAAGAAAAGTTTTGAAAATCTAACAATTCAAAATGAAGCCCAATAAATTTTGGACACATTCCTGATGGGATTTTTCCTCTAAAACGTCAGTTTCATCTTTAAAATGGAGAAAGTTCAAATGGTTGGGGGAACTCCGACCTACACGTACACGGTTCAGGATCACAGTGATGGGAGCAAAAGGGCCGTGGTCCCCCTTATTTTGGAAAACGTATACATATAAATACGTATGCATATTTAGGGGATGGGAGACGAAGAAGGGTGAGGAGGGGAGGAATAGGCTCATGAAACAAGGAGTATATATTTTAGCAAACATTTGATATCAAGAATATGGCCTGACCTTATCGAACCAAAATTCCTCAAATGCAATCCAGTTTAACATTCTTGTTTTACGTACAAAAAACAAACCTACTCATTTATTGTGTCCTGACATATATTACACTCGTTGTCACAAGAATGACACTTTTGTATAGTGAACTTTGAACTTAAGACTTCAATTCACAGATTTGACATGCAATTTGTCAAATATCAAAGAAGTACCACAGTTGCAAGCTTAGAGAGAAGTCACATACGAACACGAAATCAAAGAACCAACATGTGGCAAAGGTTCAACGGCTTACGTGGACACATTACAGATTGAGTGATTCTGTGTTAATTCGACATTTTTGCATTGTCCTTGCTTCGTTTCGACATCAACTTTGAGCGAATTAAGTTGCAATTCGTAGCTTCGGTTTGTGTTTGCACTGTAAATACTAAAAGCTCCATGATGGTATTATCTTGTAGCTGCTGGTATCTGCTTTTATTCCTGTGGTATGTAAGTAAACGGAAAATCTTGTTAATTGTATTGGCCTATCACATTATCGGTGTTTTTAAATTTATAGGTCGATGTGGGGCTAAATTGTATAAAGGTTATAAAGGTGATGATGATTATCATGATTATGATGATGATGATGTTGATGATGATGATGACGATGATGATGTTGACGATGCTGATGATGATGTTGTTGATGATAATGTTTATGATGATGATGATGATGATGTCGATGATGCTGATGATGATAATGGTTGTGATGATGATAATGGTTATGATGATGAGGATGATGGTGAGGATGATGATGATGACAAGGATGAGGATGATAATGATGATTATGATGATCATGATGATCATGATGATCATGATGATCATGATGATAACAATGATGGTAAGGGTGGTGATTGTGATGATGATCATATGGCTGCTGTTTAGCGTACTGACGATGATAATATCGGTAACCATGATAATCATGATCACGATTAAACGAATATATATACAGTGGTGTGGACGTTGATGCCGCTGCTGCGGCTGATGATGATCATAGTAATTACTGCAGTGTTTTATTCGTAGATCATTAAATTTTCATATACCCGATGTCTGAGTAAAGGACTACCATTTCTGCAAATTATAATGCACGAAAGAGCAAAAATATCTCGTGCAGTATTCTTGTTTTGCAAACGAACTATTTAATACAAGTTACTGTTTCATGACCTTTCTTCTTAATAATATCCCGTGTGACTTATTGCTTGTTAGCTTTCCTATGAGCATCTACCAGACCATACATCACGGAATTCTTTGATTATAAAATTTACTCAAACTAAAGCTCACACCTCGGTCACTCTTTTCCACGTCGAAGCAAGACTTCGTGACTTGAAGTTTCAAAGATTTTTTAAAATTATAAGGTTTGTTTTGTTTCGTCCATACAAAATGAATTACAAGTAACACTTAGTGACTACGAATATAAAGAAAGACAGATATTGCCAGTTCCTTCTTTATCAAGTTTGAAATTCGCAGATCGTCAGATCACGTTACACTTGTCTCATTGCGTGCACTTCCCTTGAAGTTATGTAATCCACACTTCATGGGAAAATTGATCTTTCCTTGTTAATTTCGTGTTAAGGACATTGCACGCAACTTAACTAGCTTTAAACATATCCTCAATGATTCACAACTACCTGATTAATCCACTTGCTAATATCTGACTTTTCAAAAACGGCCTCCTACCGGATTTAGGGCGGCAGCCATGTTGAAATAGTGAAGAAGAAAAGTCAACATGATGTAATCTATTGATTAGAGGCTTGTTGCCTTATTTGCTCTCTTTCTAAACCATCTAAACATTTCAGGGACCGCGGAGCGGGTTTGAAAGTGGGGGGGTAAACTAAAGGATTGGGGTTGAGGGGGCGAAACCCCGAAAAATTTTGGTTTTCCTCCAATCTGAGACTTCTAAAATGCTTAATTTCATCAATATAAAACAAATAGTAAAGAGGCGAAATACTTTGGTCACAATTCCCAATTTTTTGGGGGGCAAAACATGGTGGGGCGCTGGCCCCATCCCAAGTGCTAGGGTTCCTGCAATGACAAGACCAAACAACATCATGACAAGTAACAAGAATCTGTGGCACGACATGTCCTCCAAATTCTTTAAGGATACGGAACTTGAAGAAAAAGAAGATTTGTGCTGCTAAAAGTTACGTGAATGCTTTTCTGATCTTTATTCAGTTATAACACACTTAGTTGAAACAAATGGTCTGCGCCTTTAAAGGAAGAAGAAGAAGAAGAAGAAGAAGAAGAAGAAGAAGAAGTAGAGGAAGAAGAAGAAGAAGAAGAAGAAGAAGTAGAAGAAGAAGAAGTAGAGGAAGAAGAAGAAGAAGAGGAAGAAGAAGAGGAAGAAGGAGAGGAAGAAGGAGAGGAAGAAGGAGAGAAATAAGAAGAAGAAGAATAAGAGGAAGAAGGAGAGGAAGAAGAAGAAGAAGAAGAAGAAGAAGAAGAAGAGGAAGAAGGAGAGGAAGATTAAGAAGAAGAAGAAGAGGAAGAGGAGGAAGAAGAAGAAGAAGAGGAAGAAGAAAAAGAAGTTGCTAACCTTAAATAAGGCATTTGTAATCTTTTCTGGGACAGAACCTCTTTAAAGCAGTCGTACTTTAAACTGATGGTAACCACTGTAGAGAGGGTTACTCCACTTTGCTGGTTTTCTTATAAGTCGCAGCAAGTATCATTATCATCATCATTACCATTATCATCATTACCATCACTATCATTACTATCATCATCATTATCATTATCATCATTACCATCATCTTAATCATCACTGTCATCATCATCATCACCATCATCATCATCATCATCATCATTATCATCATCATCATCCAATTATTGTCATCATCATCTTTATCATCATCCTCATAATCATCACCATCATCATCGTCATTGTTTTTGTTGGTCATCATCATCATCAGCACCATAATCAGAGTCAACACCTAGGACGATCTGAACGTAACAACTAGCATCCCACGAAGTAAAGTAAACCGCTGCTAAAACCGCTAACGGCTGCTGGCCAAGGAAGTCTTCAACACGAATAAACTGTTGCTTTACGCCTTTCGTTTAAACTAGGGAATACCAGCAGTGAAACTGGGAAGTGATAACAAACACCAGAAGAAGCTGATACGCAACTGAGTATCTTTAAACGTTGTTATCCCCACATAAAGGTATTGAAGAAAGTGACCAGTGGGAGCAAAAGTAACCCTACTTAACTTTCTTAGAGAAAGCCAGCTTGAGCGGGCTGACATAATAACTTGTTAGGTTTTCTTGAAATTGAATGAATTGGATTCTCAAAAGAGCGAGATACCTACTCGAATGTCAAGTTAATGAAAGATTGTAGTGTTTTATGCATAATTTCCACAGAGGAGAGAGCGGCATAAAAGATCCTAAAGGGACAGTATCACCTCCAGCTCCTCCCTTACTCGATATCTAAGTGGTAAATACTTCTACATACTAATTATTGCAGGATGGTTAAAAGAACTGGGGCAGTTCCCTTTGGATCCTATAGCAATTTAGAGTTTTACAAGGGCTATACCAAATTTTTCTTAAGGAATGGGGATGGGCGTTACACCTTATCTTCTTAAGCAAAAATCTAGGGGTGCTAAATTTAATAGGGGTAAGCTCGCATCAACCGACCGGTGTGGGAAGCGGAGGGCCACAGGATTTATGGTCCCCACGCTTTTAAGAAACTACTAAATTTGCCCCCTCCAACTTTTTGATTGACCCAACAAAAATAAAGCGTCTTTTTTTTAAAGATATAATATTTTTTGTTTATCTGTTGGTTGGCAAGGAAGCAATCTTTTTCGTCTATAAAAAATCTGTCCGTTATCATGCATTTGGTGCACTATTCACCTTAATGCTGGCCTTTTTTATTGCGGTATCAAAACTATTTTGCAACTACTAATATTTCCCCCTCCAACTTTTTGATTGACCCAACAAAAATATAGCATCCCTTTTTTGCTTAAAGATATAACATCTGTTTTTTTTGTTTATTTGTTGGTTGGCAAGGAAGCAATCTTTTTCGTCTATAAAAAATCTGTTTGTTATCATGCATTTGGTGCACTATTCACTTTAATGCTGGCCTTTTTTATTGCGGTATCAAAACTATTTTGCAACTAATAAATTTGCCCCCTCCAACTTTTTGATTGACCCAACAAAATATAGTAACCTTTTGTTTAAAGATATAACATCTGTTTTTTTGTTTATTTGTTGGTTGGCAAGGAAGCAATCTTTTTCGTCTATAAAAATCTGTCCGTTATCTAAATTTGGTGCACTATTCGCTTTAATGCTGGCCTTTTTTATTGCGGTATCAAAACTATTTTGCAACTAATAAATTTGCCCCCTCCAACTTTTTGATTGACCCAACAAAAATATAGTATCTTTTTGTTTAAAGATATAACATCTTTTTTTTGTTTATTTGTTGGTTGGCAAGGAAGCAATCTTTTTCGTCTATAAAAATCTGTCCGTTATCATGCATTTGGTGCACTATTCACTTTAACGCTGGCCTTTTTTATTGCGGTATCAAAACTAATTTGCAACTAATAAATTTGCCCCCTCCAATTTTTTGATTGACCCAACAAAATATAGTATCCTTTTGTTTAAAGATATAACATCTTTTTTGTTTATTTGTTGGTTGGCAAGGAAGCAATCTTTTTCGTCTATAAAAAATCTGTCCGTTATCATGCATTTGGTGCACTATTCACTTTAATGCTAGCCTTTTTCATTGCGTTTCAAAACTATTTTGACCCCTCTGACTTTAGAACCATTGTGACGCCTTTAGGATAATATATATTAATAATAATATATATTTCTTATATAGCGCCTAATACAAGTTGATGTCTCTAAGCGCTTTACAATTTAATTTAAACTACATTCGTTTGGTATAATGAACTTTCTACGTGCCGTATGCCTGGCAAAATAATTATGTTTTAAGTTTACTCTTAAAAGTTTCTATTGACCTACAAGAACGTAGTTCTAACGGAAGGCTATTCCATAGTAATGGAGCAGCTACTGAAAAGGCTCTTGACCCGTAAGTCTTAAATTATAGGATAGTCCCCTACTCGCAATTTTTGAAAGTTCATTTGGAGGATAAGGTTTCTAAGATGACCATGGTATAATGCTTTCCTATAGGCAAGACACCACAAGACTACAAGAGAAACCAGACATTCAGCAATCATTTGAATGTTTTCAATCTGACTTGAGGAACAGGCATACGTTAGTTATATGACCTCGCTGAACGAACGAGCAATCAAAGGCTTAGATGGCCTTGATGTAGGATGTTAAGAATGCGTAAAAAAGGTGCAATATATTACTAAATAAATGCGTGGGATCTTAAGAAATGAAGTAGATATTTCCCAATTGATATTTTTAAGCAATATAAATATTTGTCAGTTATAGTTATGGAGTTCAAATTTGGAATTGTTGATTTTTCATCTTCTTTAAAGGAAGAAATTGTCGCGGGAAGAAACTGTCGCGAGAGAAATATCGCGACTTTCGCGACAGTTCCTTCCCGCGACAGTTTGTTTTTGGCCCGTTCGCGACAGTTAATTCCCCTCGACTTTTCAATTTTGTCAGAAAAAATTCACCTTACGGACTCTCGTAAACAGATTGTGATTTTTTTTATTGTAAATTTTCCCATTTGAAGTATCAGTGACATAACATACTTTTAATTTTCGAAAACTTATTATTTGGTTTTGTTTAAGGTGCGGCATTTGCGGAGAGAAGAGACCAAAAACGTTACTCGCCCAGCAATTCGCGACAGTTAGTTCCCGCGACAATTAAATTTTCCAGCGTTCGAGACAGTTAATTCCCGCGATAGTCAACACACAAAAAAATCAAAGCATTCGCGACTTTTCGCGACAGTTTCTTTTCGCGACAGTTTCTTCCCGCAACAGTTTCTTCCTTTAAAGTATATAACGACACGGTTATACTAACATCAACGACCTGTGGGTCATTTGGCTAGAATCATGTGTTGTATCTGTTCTCATAGATGACACATTAATGGAAGGCTCTTTCCATGGTCCGTTAGAGGCGGTCCTACTGGGCGATTGAGTCGGTAACATGGCTTGCTTCCATGCCCGGTAGTTTAAAGTGAGGGGCGTTGCCCTTAGACATCCCAGCTGCTCTTTAGTTACTAGTTAGCCTGTTTGGTAGGTTTTCATTTTTTTAGGGTAGTTTTAATGTTGGTCTCACTGCTCATCAGGGGTCTTTGATTGAGAGACTGCCGAGACATGGTCACAGGCAAATCATCAGAAGAATAAGCTTACGGTGGTCAAGAGAGGCAAGGAAAGAGCAATACTGAACAGCACTCACATAAACAAGATCAAGAATGAGATTATAAAATCAAGAACAACTGTGGAGGACATTATTGAGAAAGCAAATTTTACAAAAAGTCATTAGGTAGTACATCTTGCTTGAATGACCAACAAACAGATGGGCTAAGAAATAGTTACGTGGCGGCTAAAATTGAGGAGCAGAGCGTAAGAAAAAACGAAAGAGGAGGAGGAGAGATGAGAGAGGAGAAAGCCGGTAGTTCTTGGATGTAGAGAGCCCAACAGCGGAGGGCGTGGATAAAGCTGTGGTAATCTACTCGCCAGCACTGGCGCGAATGTTTGACCGAAAGCGGCAGCGTTGCAACGCTTATTATCATCTGATACTTCTATCTTCTTATATTCTTATAGTAGTCAGACTAGGATTGTTCTCACGGCACAATGCATGTTGCCTAAAGTCTACAAGGATGTTATTCCAAACAAACAAAATAGTAATGCTATATATGAATTTAGCTTCCAGTGTGATGATAGGTATGTTGGAAGGACGTCTCAAAGACTTACAGATCGTATCTCGCAACATATTCCATCCGCGTTGAGAAATATGAAGGCCGTTTGCAAGCGCCAACAACCCGAATGAAAATTTAAAGCAAATGTGAGTCTGATAGATTGTGATTCGGCCATCGGTACACATGTACTAAATCAGCACGACTGTTTGTGGGCCTATACGAATGATTGTTTTCGTATATTAGCTAAAGCTAGATCAGCTTTCCATCTGAAACCGCTTTCCCTTTTGGAAAGAAATGGTCCTTGGGGAAAGGCCCCACTGCTTATCAGGGGGCTACACTGAGAGATTGCGAAATGGCAATCGGCCAATCTCACAGCAGTGCCGTCAAAAATGCATTACCCATCTTAACTATTATACCTGCCTTCATGAACTACGTCTAACTTGTTACCCTATTGGAATGTAGCCTCCCTTAGCACAAGCTCCACTACTTATTAGGGACCGAGCCAACCCTAGAGAAGCATCTCACGCAAGCAATCTTGTCAGTTTTTCTTAACTTAGCGGTTATTATGTTGCACGAGCCAACATAATATGTAGTATGTCTACAAACGAAGGCCTCTGGTGCCTTTAAAAGATGTTCATGTTTAGAAGGATTTTTACCTAGCGACGACACTAGTGGATTTTGTTCTTAGGGGTTTTTTCCTAGGGGGGTATGTTCCTTAGGGATCTTTTCAATCATGGATTTTTTCTTTAGGGATTTTCTCCTAGGCGGATATTTTCCTTAGGGATTTTTTCCGTGGTGGCTTTTTGCTTGAGGGATTTCTTCCTTGGGATTTTTTCCTTAGGGATATCTTCCGAGGTGAATTTTTTCCATTAGGGATTTTTTCCTCGGGGATTTTGTCCGTAGGGATTTTTTCTTTAGGGATTTTTACCAAATACCGTATTGTGGTCTAGATAAAAATCTGCCTCAATTAACAAATCAATACTGGAGGGTGAGCTATAATCTTTCACACCTTCTTATTGATCTGCTAACTACCTACCGTGCATACAAGGGAAATCTGACAAATGTAGGCAAATTTGTACAAATAAATGGGAACGTAAACCCGGAAATTGGTGTAGGACCAAATTCTGATTGTAATTGCAACTGAACTAAATCTCACGTAACAGGCTGAGATGCACCAAGAAAGTATGCAGATTATGTACTTCTGAATTAATTTTTGCACGACAAAGCAATCTTGCTTAGCGAGTACTAACATAGGATTGTTGGCGTCGTCACTGACGTCATAATTAACTGCACTTTATAGAAAAATACAAACATTAGCAGGCGTGTCTGTAACTTTGTTACTAAGAATTGAGGGTTCGATTTCGAAGTAACCTTCCGATTTGCACAAAGTGCTAAGTGGTGCCGTTCTATTCATTTGCAGCAGCGCATCTTCGCTTTATAGTCCTTTAAATGATGTCCGGTTCGTAAGCACGCAAAGCAACGCTTTTCCTTAGAGAATTTACGGGTTTCGAGCAGCTATACCTGCTACATAGTCACATTCATTACAAAAATACAATCATTTTACGTCTTTTTAGATCGAATTTATACTTGAGAATGCTCTCGTAGTGCCCTTTGGAGCACTTCTTGTGTCGTCTCGATCAACGCTTGTCTCCTCCATTACTTGAGCCAGCAGTGCCAGTGATCTTCCTACCTTCCATTTCTTTCCAAATGATGCACATAATCTCGTTTTTCTGGCCACTTAAAGAATTATTTTTGGGGCATGCAGGGCATCGCTTGTCTCCAGCTTTACTTGAGCCAGCAGTGACAGTGATCTTCCTACCTTCCATTTCTTTCCGAATGATGCACATGATCTCGTTTTTCTGGCCACTTAAAGGATAATTTTAGGGCATGCAGGGCATGATGTCGACAATTAAGAATTGAGACTGCCTTAGTGGTCTGATGTGATCCCCAATGTCTCCAATCCATGAACATATACAATTACAACATTATACAATGTCCGTAACTTGCTTGCCCATGGGTGTTCGATTTCAAAAGTTTGTCCATAGGGGCACTGATTATTTGCTGTTTCCTGCCAAATATTTTCGTAGAATGTAAATGGAAGGAACATAATTGCCTCCCGCAAAACTTGTGTTGCTTTGTAAGCATCGTCTTCAAGAACAGTGTTGCCAAGCTGGCTGAGGTGTTTAGCTTCTTAGAGTTAGAACGCAAAAAAGCACAATAGATGCAAATAAAAATCAAAATTGTTATCCACAATTCTATATACAAAATTATCAACAATAATATTCCCCCTTTCAAAGTTCGTAAATATCTACGTCAGAGTAAGCAGTTGTGGTTAAACTCACGTTCGCCTTCTGAAGAACTTCTTTATGGCGAGGAATGGCGGAACTCAGCATTGGCTTCAAAAATCTTTGTGTGGAAGAGCCGGACTATCTGTCCTCTTCTTGACAAATCTGGACACCTGTCCTCCTCTCTCCGTTCGCTCAGCTATCCGCAGCCTTTTGTTAATAAGAGAAGAGGGTACACCATTCCTTATTTGGCAATTCAGCTTGCTGTCAGCGGCTTTCAGCTGTCCTGGCATTAAAGCTCTTTGTTAAGGCTCTGACGATTAGCGTTTCAGCTCTGACACGAAGATCTAATGCTAGACCTCATTGTTCCAAATTCCCCGTTTAGTTACAATTGTTTCGTACAATATACAACAAGCAGACACAAGATAAGTTAAATTTGTCTATGGCAGATAACTGGGTATTATGATGGACCATGCTTTTAAAGCTTTTCCAAAACTTGTAAACTGAGTAATGTCGCCATTAAATTTCTGTAACTTAATTTTTTTAGTCGTGCTCGTCCTCTTATGATCCGACAGGTGGCACATGGCTCGCCGTTTCCGGTCCGTTTTCTCCGTGCGCCGTGCGACAAGGTGTTCAGAGACACACGTGAACCACTTTCTATGGTGGTGGAGCTTATAAAAGTTGTTCTCTTTCTCAACATATTCCAGTGATTTGGTGTCGCGTAAAGTATTTTCCGAGGTTTCGTTATCTAGTTCCGTAATATCACGAAGTGATACGATTTTGTCATTAAATTCCCAAAGGATTTCCCATTTTCGTCCAAAAGCTTCCCGATAGCCGTAACATGGGCTACTTTATCCAATTCGTTGTTGCCTATAAGTTCGTCTACTGCCGTCGTAAAACGTGTTACTGCTGCTTTATGGCCTCCGCGTTGGGCCTTTAATCTTTGTAGTAACTCCCTTTCTGCAGCCATTTCGTGAAAATACACAGAACTTGACTACGGTTGGCGCCAAATTTTTGTTGGGGAGTATGCTTCGATAAATGAGAATATATCTCTAAAACTGAAGATTTATTACTGCTATACCTAGAGACTCTTTGCACAGACTCCTTTAGAATACATTGATTAATATTCGACAATTACCATCCTTCTCACAATAACTACGTTTCACTTCTAATTAACTAATTAAATAACTCATATAACAACGCTGGCCTCGCTTTACATTGGAGGCATTACCAAATATGGTATTCGCGGGCTCTACTTTTTAAACACATGCTCATGGGCTCATACGCATTGTGTCTCGTTATACCATCGTAGTAACTTGATATTTCTTATTGCTTGCAGACACAAGGTCGAAGGCCAAAATCGAGGGTGTTGTTCAATGTATTGTTTTGTTCACCTCTGACGCAGTAACAATTCATCCGACGTTTCATGATTCATTGATTGCCTAGTTGTATCTCAGTCACAACGCAGTAATTAAGTAAAACATATAAAATGGATCCTTTGTATAAGGACTCACTTGACGGGCAAAAGCAAGAAAAGGAATATACATGGGGTGTCGGAGGATGGCGACCGAAAATGTTTTCATGCTTCAACTCAGCGAAGTGGCTACTCTGCGCATTGTCCCTTAACTTCTTTACCAACTCATTTGTCGTCAATGGACTGTTTTCACCGGCAATACCAAGCATTGAAAGTCGATTCTCCTTGAGCAGGTAAGTGGTAAGCCAACTGTAACCTATGTTTAGGCATGCCAAATTTTATTTCAGAGTAAAGAACCTTTGAGAGAGCTCTAGGTTTCCAGCGCCTGTCCCCAAGTCTTGGTGAAGTCGTACACCATAAAGAAAAACTCAATTTGCATTACTTAACGTTTGCATAATTAAGTTTGCCTAATAAAGTTTGATTTATAAAGTTTGCCAATAAGTAGTTAATCCTATAGGTCTAAGGTTAAACTCTAGCACAAAACCAAAAGGAGGGATGCCATAAACAGGCATTGACCTCCGTATAACTTGGCAAACCAAGTGAAGTGTAGAAGGTCAATTTATTTCTGTTTTCTGTTATGAGGGACCCAAATCGATTATTTGACATAAATAGTTTTAAGTAGAGAGGGCTTTTTCGTGAAGTGTAAAAGGTATGCTTGGGCATATTTTATTTTCTTTATATTTGACTTTATAATAGTTGTACGTTAAGAGGGCTTTTTTCCCGGTGCCGGCAGCAAAACGTAAATTTTTGTAGCTTCGTACTCGTAAATTGGGACCATGATGAAGCTTAGAATTTCTTTTGTGGCAGCATATCATAAAGGAGAGCAATTGAATGAAAGAAATCAGTTAGGCGGGATTTAAAAACTGAGACCTTGAATTAGTTCAGACCTTTTCGCCTGTCAATAAGGAGGAAGTCATAACAAATTCCAAAGCAATAACAATGAATATGAAATAACAGGAGATACTTGTTTATCATTTGTTTTCCTGACCTTTGCATGTAACTTCTTCGAATGTGCAAAAAAAAACAGTGCAAAGACTTCGAAGCTGCGTTTACACTGCTGCTGAAAACCGTTTTCAAATTAGTTTTGAAAACTGTTCAAATTTTTAAATCGGCACTGCCAGAACCGTTTGGAAAGGGTTGTCACAACCGCTTTAAAGTAAATCGGTTACCCCTCGTGTCCACCAACTAGCGAATGGAATCAGAGAGGGATAGAACCTAAAAAGAAATGGAAAAGTTTCTATATCATGGAAAATAGATTTGTCCGCTTTTGCGTGCCCATCAAAGTTAAGTTCTATCACTTTAAGTGCCAGTGTTCACAGTGGCAAGGGTTGTGAAACCGATTTAATTTGAACGGTTTTCCAAATTGGTTTTAGCTAAAACCGATATGTAACCTGTCCACTCCTGGATCTTTCCTAAAACGGCTCAAAACGACAGCAGCGAAATTTTGCTACTTTTGAAAATCATATTTTAAATTTGTTGTTTATTCCCTTAATATCACAGCAGAATTAGGCAAAGTAGAGCAAGAAGAGCTTCTGTTCGTTTCACATCATCTCGGCTCTCAACCTGAGGGAATCATCACAGAAACCCCAGACTGTTTTTATTGTAGTCGACTGTTACTCCGACAATACGATCATTACAATTTTCCCTTTATTGATTAATAAGATCATGGGCTATTTGCCGTTAGGATATTGGATTTGAACACAACATGAATGTATTAATAAAGATAGGATCATATGATTTCGGCTTCAAAGTAAACATTTTTATTCATGCTCTGTAGACGCACCGATGATTTCCAGACAGATTACCAAGAGATCCAGACAAGCTACTTTAGGCACTGCCTGACGATATTTTGAATTGTCTTTACATTTTGGGCGATTGGATACCGACATAAAAAATGATCCTTGGTCCAACTCTTTGGTGCAGGAGGTTACATTTTTTCGGTAGCAATAACAAATTCGTACACTGTATAGGCCTATGTGTACATATAAATATATACTGCATGTTGAAAAGTGGGCGGTTTGTGCCTCCTACCTACACTGTCTCTGTGGTCTGTGTATGTGCAAAAATTAAGGTTTCAGGCAAATGTGAAGTGACGTCAGTCGAAACAAATGACGTCGCTATTTTCTATGTGGCAATGATATGGCGATTATGATGTAATGGGTAGCACATCAGTGTTGCAGCAACGAAGGACGGGGTTCGATTCTCCGTGGTCCTACGTTTTTACGATTGAGCTTTTCATCCTACATCGCCCGCAATATACGTCACATGTACAAAGAATTTTCAATATCATAACAGAGATTATCAGCTTAAGTTGAATTTGTGTAATGGCAAGGTTTGGAGGGGGCAGGGGGCTTTGAATTCCTCTAATATATATTTTTTGTAATCGTACATTCCAAAATATTGAATACCTACACACTTTTAGTACTAAACCGGTAGTTTCAAAAGCTGAAAAATGAAGGGAAAAGATGAATTAAAAATTGGGTTCCACATTATAGTGTGTTGTGAATTTATAGTTCTTGTGTACAAGGGCACAGAGGAAAGTCATAGTAAAGATAATGTCTATACAAGAGACACGCAGATGAGTCACCGGGTAACATTATCACTAGATTCAATTCATAAGAATTGAACTTATTCTAGTATAAAATTCCCTTATATCCCTGATTATTGTAGATACAAGCCTTGTCGTCTACCTGCGTTGAAAAGGTGACTTCGGGAGGGGTTGGTGGTGATCCTATTCTTCAAAAAGTGAAGGGGACGTATCATCACCCTCCTCCGACAAAAACGGGGCCTTTGGAGGATCCGGAATGCAGGGATGGCAGTGAGTGAATCGGTTACGCATGTGACAGAAAAGTTACAACAACACACAACTTTGTTCTATTCTGATTTTCTTCACGAGCCCCAGTCCTCAAGCTTAAACGGGTTCCGTTGCTCTTCCTGGGTCTTTGCGTAGAAAACTGACCAGAAAGAAAACTGCTAAAGAAGACTTTCAATTACCTCGAAATTAGTATGTGCTTCTTTAATTTTTTGATTCCCGTATTTCTTTACTCAAGTGCTCAAATGGGAATGGTGACTAGCATTTATGACATTGCCGCGTGCATATTTGTCCTGCCAGTCAGTTACTTTGGTGTCCGCAATCGGCCAAGATCTCTAAAGATTCACAATCTCTAGCACTTAGAACACCAAATTTTCAAAGATCGACGCTTATTTTTTAAAGCGCGGAACGAAGATAATAGCGAAATTAACGATTGAGTCAACATATTTTTTTAAAAAAATATCATTTATTTTGAGAAACGACAGTTTTTTATTTAAGCTAAAAATATAAATATTTAACATTAAATTAAATTTATCCTACCGGTCCTTTAACAAAATTTTTATTATTGTCTGGATAGCCTAAGGTTAGGATACTTTGAGTAAAAAGCCTCTTCTAATAATCAGCCCGACAATCCCTAAAACAACCATGACCAACCCAATCCACTGAGAAACATGCAGGTGATATGAGAGAAAAATTAACGCTTCTGTATCCACTCGCCAAAACTCCACCACGAACCTCAGAACTCCATAAAAAATCATATAAATAAACAACAAGCTTCCCGGTTGCCTTTTTTGATACAAAAGCCAAGAAAGTATGAAAAAAATCGCTAAAAGCCCTAAGGATTCATAAAGCTGGGTGGGGTGAACAGGCGTCCCAGGCATAATAAAAAGGTTATGAGCATTATAAACAGGAGCATTGGGAGGAAAGATAATTCCCCAGGGCTGTTGGCAAACTCCCCCGTAACAACAACCTTGTGAGAAACAAGCCAAACGGCCTATCGCGTGCCCCAGAGCTAGACTGGGAACCAAAACATCTGAAAAACGCCCAAAAGGCAATCCCCATTTGCGAATTAGATAAACAGCAACGATCGCTGCGAGAATAAATCCCCCATAAAAAGTCAGCCCACCACGCCAAACCGCTATTAGACTCAGCAAAAATTGCCCCAAAGATTCTGAACCCTGGGCATAAGGCTGCCAATAATAATCCCACTGCACCAAAACTTCAGTTAAACGGGCTCCCAAAATACCGCTTAGAACCATGGCGACACAAAAATCCCAGATTTTTTCTTTATCAAGCCCGAAACGCTCTCCTCGGCGGGCCGCTACCCAAATAGCCAGTAGGGCCCCTAGCATGATCACCAGGCCAAATGTTTTGGGGAAGGTCAGGCCCGGGATAATGTCAGGCCACATGAGTTTCTTTATACCTCATAAAAGGACATTATAGTCACAAATACTCAGATCATAAGCCTTAGTGCTAACAAAGCTTGTTTTGGGATAAGCAACTTAAGCCTGATTGGGTTTTTTGTGTTCTGACCGCTTTTTAACTTTTAATGATCTTGATCAGTTCCCCTTAAGACTATTTGACCACTGAATGTTAAGAGATCGATAACCCTCATCACATAAATCATCATTCCATGCCTGCTCACTACCAACAGCTGCAATACAATTAAAAGATCCATCACCGTCAATAACTGATCCATCACTATCAAGAACTTCTAAACGAATAGCAAAGTAAAAAGCATCTTCGAACTTTTGCTGCCCAGGTATCGAGACAGCTTTTGTGTATTTTTGCGTATAATTTTTCGCCATTACAGAAGCAGCATCGTTCATACCGACAATGAAGCTCTGGGGCCCCAGCCAGATGGTGAATAAAGAATCAAATGTGAAATCTTTATTGCTTCCCCACCAGTGCTCTCCTGTCGACTGGTCTTGATCAGTGTCAACAACTAAATTAAATCCAAAACCACTTCCTGGAGCATATTTTTTCGCTTGAGTTTGAGCTTCTTGAGAGGTCAGCCTTGTGAATTCAGGTAATTTTCCATACAAAACCACCTTAAAAAAAACATACCTAGACTTTTTATGAAAGTAGTAATAAAGTGACTTTCCATCAGGTAATTTTTTATTATTACTATCAGCACGATCGTCATAAAACAAGAGATTCCATTGAGCACCCTTAGGTATTCCAAACTTCGAATGATTGATCTCTTCATTTGAGATAGGTTCCGTAGTTTTAACTTTTATCCCATCGGGATTTAAAGCGATAGCCGAGTAACCTGAATTATGAAGGTCATCATTCCACAACTCGTTGGAACCTACTGCCCCAATGACAGTAAACCTGTGATCATTGTCAATATGTTTTCTTTTTACTGTCAATATGACTACCTGATTCTCTTGATCAACTTCAATATCTATTTTCTTTTTTACTTTCGCGTATCTTTTTTTGGCAACATCTTTATCTTTAGAAAAACCAATTGTTCCCACATATTTTTTTCCTTGTAGCTCGACCCAAACAGTCATCAGTTTATCGAATTTATAGGCTTTATTTTGTCCCCACCAAGACATGCCATTGGTTTGGTCTTGATCTATGTCAAAAGCTAGATTGATACCAAATTTTTCGTGGTTAAAATTAGAAAACCTAACCCGAAATGCTATTTTATCAGTTTGAGGATTGTAGTAATAATCAAGCCCTTGGGCACTGGGCAATGAGGGTGCGTTCTCGTCACCAAGTGCATCATCAATCAAATGAACCCACTCATCAGGCTTAATATCTTCAGCACAAAGAGGGACCATAAATAACGACAAGAAAATGGCAAAATAGATTTTATATTTTCTCACAACATATCCTTTCATAAGTATTATAAAGATGGGAAACTGCGCCTAAATGTGCGAAAAAAATTTATCTCTATACCAATTAATAAGTTACGATAAATTTCAATCCACACCACCGCCATTTCAGTCAATAAACAAGAGGGTTCCCGCCATCCTCTCGGTCACAAATGCTGCTATTTATTGTGACATGAGCTAACTGATGGCATGTTTCTCTAAAGAGTTCTGGGCAGTAACTTTTCTCTATAGCTTTGAAGAAGCGCCTGGCGATTTTAGGTTGATTGTTTTTAAATGCGTAATAACCTGCTAGAAAATTTGTGTAAAAAGATTTTGTCGGCTCCTTTATAAGACCACAAAGTTTCATAAACCGATAGGCGGCTTCCCACCCCATGGCATTTTCAATTGTCACAATGTAGCGTACATCAACATTATAAACGGGCTTAGGATATTTTTTTGAAAATTTAACTTTTAAATCATTCCACTCACTTTGAGATTTTGAGCGAGCGCATCTCAATTTTTGAAAATGAAGTTGAAGAGGCATGGAGCTTGTTTCACCTTTCATTTTTTTTAGAGATTCTGTCAACTGTGTTTGCCAAGGTTCTACTGGAGACAGTCTTCGAAAAGCGTATAAAAGGCAAAGGCACCAAAAGTAGCTCAACGGCTTTTCATACTCAGGATATAAACTTAAAAAATGTCTTTTTAATTTATACGGAAAACGAAGCACTTCATCTGCATGGAGCTGTTTGTTTAGCATAAGCTTATAGCGAATAAGCTCCCATAAAATTTTTCTAAAAACACTAAATAGTTGATCTTCACTGAAATGATAATTGAAATTTTCGACATATTGCACCTGAACCCGATCTAGCCTATTTCTAAAAGTCGAAAGTGGTTGTTTAACCGCATATGCGAGATATCGATGACTGAAAGAAAACAATTTATTCAGAACATAGGAGCTGATGATATCCGCATCCTGTTGAGGATTAACAAGAATCAAACGTCGGGTCAATTCAAAGATGAATTCAACAAGCTGAAAGTCGTTGTCAACAAAATCACTTTGGTAAGTTGTCAATTCTTTGTTATTTAACGCAAAATCATGCTTGTGATTCTTTTTGTTTTGGTCCCATATTTTAAAGCGAAGTGTTTTTCTGCTCCATGAAACAAACGCCTGGCGATTGGGAAAAGTGACTTTCTTTTCTAAAGCTAATAAGTAACATTCCTGTATGCAATCTTCGATATCCGACGAAGCTGCCCCATAGCGTAAAGCTTCACTTGCCAGAAACTTTCTAGATTCATTAAAAAAATCGCACAAATTATCTGATCTATATGGCTTGTCAAAATCTATAAATTTGGTTTTCATAAACACATCTGGCGAGGCCTCCAAAAGTCTTGTTATAGTTTATTTTGCCCCAAATAAGGCATAAAATCAAAAAATGGCCTCTTTATTTTTCCTAAAATTCGCTAAAAATTCATTTAAAGACGACTATACTGCTGGCCATCGCTGACCACCTCATCCCAGTGCTGAAGGTCGCAATAGGCCTGACGGTTCTTTTTCATATTATCAACAATCGCCACAGACAAGCCTGAAAAAGAAAAAAAATCTTGTGCACTTTGCCGGACATCAGATGCAGTGAGGGATAAAAGAGTTTGACGATATTTCTCACGATCACTGACTTGGATTCCATAAAGAAGTTCTTCAAGTTGACGCGCCAACCGTGCTTGAGTGGTGTGATAGCGAAAGGGCAATGAGTTGATCATTTTTCGTTTGCAGGCTTCAAAATCTTTACCTTCCAAATGCAAATCACGTATCAACGTCGTGCCATCTTGAGTTTGAAAGGAATAAGGACCTTGAGCGTTTTGAAATGTATTGAGAGCCCCTAGCAAATCTTTTAAAAACTGCGGCCCAAATTCACTTGAAGTGCTATAGCGCAGTCGAAAAAGAGAGCCTCTTTGAGAAAGCTCGGTGGCTCCATAAATTCCATAAGTCAAACCTGCCTTTTGACGAAAGTCCTGACAAAGATAAGAGCTGTAGTCACTACAAAGTATTTTCTCCGCCATTTTTAAGGCAGCCCATTGCTTGGTTGGCCAAGCAGGACCCGTCCAACCAAGGATAACTGAAGCCTGCTTGAGATGAGGGTCATGCCAAAGGCCCAGACGATTTTTGTTGTTTTGGCTAAAAAGATCTGAGTCAGATAGAGACTGACAAGAAAATTCAAAGGCTTGATTTAAGCTTTGCTTGAGCTCATGAGCTTCTTGCTGAACCAAATCACCACCCAATACCAAAATCCCTGGAATCTTAAGCATTTGTTGTCGCTTTTGAAAAAGATCTTCTGTTGTTACTTTTTGGAGCGCTCCAGAAGATCCTGTCATCAAATTCCCCCATGGATCCTGATCGAAAAGAAGACGCCGCCACAAAACAGCCGCTCGGGTTGCCGGGTTTTCGAGACTCACCGAAAAGCCTTTAAGAAGTTCCTGACGCAATTTATTGACTTCTGTCTCTGAAGCCCAGGCATCTTGTAAAGTCTCTTGCAGGCGACAGACAAAGTCTTTCAAGTCTCGCGAGGGGACAAGGGCTGAGATTTGGGCATGTTCCGAAGTGATTTGAATGTTTAACTGACTCGACTTCTGAGCCAAATAACGTGCAATCGCCTCACGATCGCGGTGACGACCCTCCCGCCGAAAAATCTCAAGGGCAAAATTTGCCCAGCCTTCCTGATCCCGAGGGTCCGAAGCGGCTCCACTAGGAATCAACCAGCCAAAGCGGGTTAACGGGAGCTCATGGTCTTTTTCAACAAGGAGTTTCATCAAACTATTCAGGTTCTGTCACGAGTTCAAAAAATGATGTTGAGGATAAATCGTTAACAAGGCCTCTTAACCGATCTACCGTCAGTTCATCGAGACTTCTCTGACGATTTTCAAGGGGCTCAAAACCCCCTGAGTACACCCACAATTCTCCCAAAGCTGAAGCTCGGTTATCAAGATATGACAGATGTTGATAAAAATCACAGTCTGTTTCGACGCGGGCGATCTCCAGAGCTTCTGGAGTTAACCAATGAGACGATTGCTCAAAAAGCTCGAGAACTCTATTTTTGATGTCATCTTTTTGATAGCCCGGTAATAAATTAAAACTAAAATTTAAGAAGTGGTCCCCTTGACCCGCTTGACAAAACCAAAAATGAGGTGAAAGAGTTTTTTCTGTCGCGACAAACTCTCTTTCAAACAGGCAGGCTTCATTACCCGACAATAAGCGCCCGACAAGTTCCCAAACCCAAGGAGGCTCTGCTGTGACCGGAAGAGGAAAGCTTAATTCCAATCGAGTTAAAGAAATAGGTTGTTTGAAATGATAATGCCCCGCCTGCAATTGTCGTGGCTGACAATTCACAAAATCACCCGCCGGTATTGACCCAAAATATTTTTCAACAAGCGGTAAAACCTGTTGTGCATTCACATCGCCACATAGGACAATCAAAGCATTGTTAGGCATGTAATAACGGCGATAGAAATTTTGAAGTTGTTTTTGATTGTAATTTTGAATGTGACTTTCATATCCCAAAACGGGCCAGGCGCCCGGTTGCTCTTTGAAGGCTTCTTCAAAAAACCTATCAAAACGAACACTGTCATAATCACTCATGCTTTGTCGCTTTTCGTCTAAAACAGCTCCTTTTTCTTCATGAATATTTTGCTCGGTGAGATTTAAATTAACCATTCGGTCGGCTTCAAGATTCAAAACCATCTCAAGAGCTTCTACAGGGATTTCTTCAACGTAAGCCGTGAAATCCTTCCAGGTAAAAGCATTCGTGCCGCCATTGACTCCCAACTCTTCTAAAATGCGATCAAATTCCCCCAAACCATGTTTTTGAGTCCCCCGAAACATCATATGCTCAAAAAAGTGAGCCAGACCTGTTACCTGAGGATTTTCATGAGCACTGCCCACACGATACCAAACCTGAAGCGCCACCAAGCCACAGCCCGGCCGGGGAGACAAGGCAACTTCCAGGCCATTAGCCGGATACTGCCAGCGCTCCAGTGAAAAGTCTTTAAAAAGCGCCTGAGATTCTTTTTTAACAAAAGAGTGTTGTGCCATCGGATAGCCTACATCTGCCTGCCACTGATTTAAACTCAATTCCTACGAAGATCTCTCAACTGCGCTGCCAATGGAGAATAGTATTTGTTTGATTTAAATTACGCCAATAGTCTCATTTACTCACGTATGTTGGTTCTGCGTATACATCACTTGTTTGTCTGGAGCGAGCGGTTTATATAGTGCTTTTCGAACTTACATGCATTGCCTCGAAATCGCTACGGGTAGCTATGGCTCTGGCTTTCCCAATTCTTTAAAACTTTATGTTCAGATATCACCGTCCTGAAAATTAAGTCACGCTCCTGCAGTAAAGTAACGAATTGTCCTTTTATGGTAGTGTAACCGGGGTGTGTACGTTATGTGTACGGTACGTGTAAGATATGTACAAGTTGGAGGTCTTTTCGATAGCATTCACTTTTATAACAAAATTGACTGGTTTCATTTATTGAAAATGGGTCATTTTCCAATTTTTGGGAAAAAAGCAGCAACGCACAGATAGTTACAACAAAACTCTTCCCCCCATTTATCAAATACACAGATACTTCAGAAAATACAGTACACTGGTACACGTGCATCCTTTCGTACATTCAAGTGTCAGCTTTTAACAGTGATTTGTATTCAGAAAAATAACAAAGAGATATTTGCTTTGAAGAATTCATAACTTAACTCACAGCTTGCATGATTCTCTTACTGCACCCATCTTAGGTTTGCTGACAGTAACAAGGGCCAATTTTTCGTGTTTTATTAAACTTCGCCGCTATGTTTGAATTCTGGAGAAACCACATAATGACTTCTCGCTTAATTTAGACATGACATGTGCGATTCACGGCTTTATGTTAAGTTTAAAGGATTTTGCTTACAATAAGTAAAACCATAACAAATAACGACTCCTCTGCTGTGCAGAGATTAAATGTTTTCCGGTGTTATGTCATATAGGTTGGAAATGACAGTCGCTCAGTTTCTGAGGGTCAGTGTCATTTTGTTATCCAATAGTCCAAACAATAGGGCAGCTTTGTACATGGACGTAAATTTGTCAATCATTTCTGCACTATTTCAATCGTTTTCATTAGTAAGGTTAATCTCTGATCTGATCAGGTCCTGCCGAATCACCAAAATGAAGATTCCTTCTTAGACAAACAATAACTGAAGAAATTCGGGTCAGTCACGTCCTTGGCGCTTCAACAGAGGGTAGGCGATCGGGCCTTCCCAAAAATATCAGGGTAGGCAGAGCAGATATTCATTGTTTCCGAAGTATGGGAAAGGAATACGACAAAAACGAATTAACACTCTTTTTATGAGAAACTCATGAGAAACCAGTACCCACTGACTAAAAGAAAAGATCACACACACGAAATGGTAGAGAAGGTGAAATGTGGAATCTTTCTGTGAAATATGTTCGCTCACTGGGCAGGCAGCGCCCTACCTCGTCTACACTCGGCGACATGCCTGATTCGGGTGGTTTAAACAGTCTGGTACATTAGCCTTTAAAACTGAAACTTCTGAAGTGACTACACAGTTCCGAATTTGTTCTTCTACCCTGCTTCCTATAAGCACAGACCAGAAGTCCGCCGATACTTATAGACAGAATAATGCGAGACATGGCAATGCAAGGAGGGTATAGACATGAAAATGTTTTGCTTCTTGTTTCACTAAAACTCAATGGAAAAAAGTGACTGGCGGTAGTTGGCTCAGTAAATTTTAGAACATGGTAAAGCAACCAACACCAGTTTTTCATATCAAAGGTTAAATCAAGCGATTTAGCATGTAAAAAAACTTTGAATGACAACTTTAGGCCTAACTGACGGAATAGGAGTTCACCGTTTGATAGATAAATTAGAAACTTGACGTTCAACTTTACAACACAAGAGAGTATAACAACGTAATGCCTTTAGGCATAATGCCAAACCTTGAAGACTCCTTAATGCAAGTTCATTTTAAAGCTAAGCCATATGAGTTAAAAGTGACCGTGACGCATTCTGACCGCCGGTTATAATGTGTGATGATAAATCACGACCTGGCCAGAGCGGCGTATTCTTGTACTTGTGGACTCGGGTAAACATGAGGTTGTGTGGTGCATATTCAGGATAAATATAATAGAAATGGCAGATTATTTTCATAAGTCGCTTGATTTTATTTCGATTCCAGAAACGCCGACGGAAGCACGAAACCCTGATAAAATTGCTGTTCAAATCTAACCAACATAAACATTTCGTGTTAACTGTGACGGCTCCCTCTGAAAGCAATCATCCATCTTGGGAATTTTTCTCAACTGGGCTTCCGGAACCTCATGCGACTTTTAAAACCTTGTAAAAAATTCATCGGAATACCAGAATAAAACAAGATTAAGTAGTTAGTGTTGTTGCAAACGGCTTCGTTCGAAGATTTATAGAAACTAGATCGTTTGATTACATACGTTATACTGAACGCATCGAATGCCTTTATTGGGAATTTTCATTCAGTAAGCTAGCAGTTCTGTTTAAATCGAAGAACACCGAAAGATGGAGTTATTTTCGTCCGGCAATATGATGGGCCAATTGAGGTTGTTGATCAATTTTGCGCTTGACTGGGCATCATTTCAAAATTATCCGAATTGTGGTAGATTTGTAATTCTTTTATGGTACGTTATTACGTTAATTGTAATGATTAGCAATGCTACCCTATCAAAGATTAAACTAGAATTAGTACTCTGAACTTCTAATCTAGCAAATCATGTAATATTGTAACATCAAAATGACCCTAAGGATTAAAAATCTTCACGGGACTTGGTTAGAAACGGCAGAAGTTCAGATCAATTTAAATGCAAGAGGGACAATTTATAACTGATGTAGTCTGCTTTTGTGTTTAAATACTTACCCCATAGCTCCTTATTGGAGGTAAAAATTAAGTTTATAGAAAGAATAGTAGGTATAATTTTCATCTTCAAGTATCTAAATTTCTGCGTATTTGAACAGCTTGTCCCTATATCAAGTTCATGCTGTTTGGATAATCGAGAATGCACTGTGCGAAGAGTACATTTTGTTTTTGTAATAAAAACAAAAATTACAAGTCACTGAAGAAGTTGCTTTAGTTACTTTATTTTACTTTTTATAGTATGGCATCATATTTTACGTTGCGCTTTTTTACGTCATGCTATGTTATGTAATGTTGAATTATGTTACAATATGTAGCGTTATGTTATATTATGTTATTTTATGTTATATTATGGTGTGTTATGTTATATTGTGTTGCCTTCTATTACGTAATGTTATGTAGTATTATTTAATGTTATGGTATGGTATGATATGGTATTGTATGTTAAAAATATGGGCAATCTCGTTTTATCACCTTCCTAGAAACAATGAACATCGTGAGCTGTGATTGTTAACAAGTATACTGGATTATATCGTCAGCTTCCCACCAGCTGCTAATTTGCTCTAGGAAGGAATGGTGATCTCCTATTGACTCAACCAACACATATCGGACATTAGAACCACTAAACCTTTTATCTATATGCCTCTTAATATTGATAGGTTATGGATTACCGCATTTAAAAGACTTCCTTTCAGTTGTTACCTTTAGTTATGGAAGAGATTTCCTGGTATTTGTAATTTTTGTGAACTTGTAGATAAGAGTTAACAACACAGAACTGTTTAATCTACTTTCTGCGGTTTTATCTGCCGAGAGAGATTATTTAACTCAACAACATAATTCCTAATGACATAACATCATACTACAACTATACTTTTCGCCACTCTTGTATGCCAGTTGATATTTCTCCTGTAAAATTCTCTATCATGTGCTTATCCCAGTTATTCACATCCTCTAAAGAAGAAGAACTTTCTATTGCCAACTTTTTACAGTCATGTCTTGAAGGTGACAGAATGAAATGAGAGCAAATGAGCTCCTCTGCAAATACTCTGGAGTCATCTGGTCTTGCATTTAATTGTCCAATATCTTCACCGTTAACAATTTCTTA
This sequence comes from Alatinidae sp. Z8VKAUB7J3, assembly GCA_010016025.2. NCBI lineage: Eukaryota > Metazoa > Cnidaria > Cubozoa > Carybdeida > Alatinidae > Alatinidae sp. Z8VKAUB7J3. The sequence goes on from JAAAKM020006971.1 coordinate 113,676,277, forward strand.
AATAAATATTTCTGTCAGCTTAGGATAATGTTTATCTTAGCATGAAGCATCCTTATCTTGTCACAAATTGGCTTTGTTAATATAAATGTGTATACATCCACCGACTAATTACACAAGACCAAACACCAAGTAACGAAACTTCATTGACCACGTTTCGTCTTCTGAAAGACCTATTTAGGTCAACTACAAATTGGCTACTGGAAACAGTCCTAACTGTTTTCAGTTTGTAGTAAACAAAACAGCTCTTTCGTGATCTATTAAATACACATTCTACATTACAGCATTTTAACACAATCATCCAATTCTGAATTAGCTTTTAAATCATTTTTTTAATTTTCTATGTTCAAGGACGTACTCAACGCCTAATTGAGTGACGGTGGAGCTGATGTTTAACTTAATGAGAAAGAAGACAAAACAGATAACGGAGCAATACAGTCTGATGATTCTCATGAGTCCTCTTACAGTTTAAGGCAGAAGTTGAAAAAAATTTACTTTTAAAAACCCAAGCAAAGAGACGAGGATCTGTATCAATAATTTTAAGTACCCTACCCCTATTCCCTACCCCCTACCCCCTACCCCTTACCCGATCCAGCACAGAAGTAAAAATAAAAAAATTTGACCTCAACAGTTTTGGTTAGATTTTAGCTAATTTGAACAGGTTTTATTAACTCTATGTTTCTATTTCTATCGACCGTTATGGAAACAAGATCTCCGACATTTCATGGATCATGAAGTATTCTGAAAACGTGGGGGCCATGATTATCCAGAAAACACTGTATTGCCGCTTCTGTAACCTTTCCTAACTTCAATTCACTGTCAAATTTCCTCTCCGCAAGTAGCAATTATTGCAGACACTCGTAAAATTGTCAGCAATATTGAGTAGAAAATTACGTTTGTTCTTGACAGTGAATAAATGACCCACAAACCAAAAAATTGAGGAGTACTATGAAATCAAAAATGGAATTTAGTGCAGAACATGAACTGCATGGACTGGTTGCTTTTCTATTTTAAATATCAGCATAAAATTGTTACACCGAAATGATTGCTTAATAACAAAACGTCATTGAATGGTAATGCGTATCATAGAGTATATAAGATCACACAAAAGGCTTAAAGATGAAAGCGCACAAAAGATTATCACATTACTTACAGTATTTCGGTAAATTTAAAATGTACATGGCGGCAATTTCAAGCAATCTGTTGGTTCTCCCTCCTTAGTTTCCCTTGACAGTTATTCCGCTGATTAATATACTTTTAGGTAATAACGTCTGTTTCATGCCCAATTTGAGCATATAGCTGTCTACACCCTTTCTAAATTCATTTTTAACAAGTTGTTTACTTGATGAGCCTCTGTATACTTGCGGATTCAGCCATTGTAAATCGAGTAGGTTAAATGTTATCCAAAGATAGAAATTCTCATCTTGTACGATATTCTCGAATGGGAAAACAGTGTGTCAGGTATCCAATAGCCAACGCCCATTCGTTTCTGCCATATAATCTGTACTTTGTTACTGCTATACAGTCTGTACCCCAGGCTTGTCAGATTATGGAGCCTTAAAGTAATAACTAAACAGATTTTGATAATAATCAACCTTTTAAAGATATCTCTTTGCCCTTTTTACAAATATCAATGCACTTAATTTGATAAATTAAAGGGTAACTGCTCACAACTACTTACTACCTAGAGAGATCTTAGCCCTTTTAAGCAAAAGGTTAAAGGGCAGGTTCCTCTTAGCCACACTTTAAACCGTTCATAATGATCTCATCTTAGGAAAATGGCAACTTCCTCGTTACAGTTTTCTGCCGTTTCTACCTTTCAAACACATATAACAGCACTGGTCCTATTAGCAAATGCACTTATGCACTTGAGTGCTAACAAACAAATTCCATGCTTTCAAAATTTCAAAATTTCAAAATTTCAAAAATTTCAAAAGCTATGAGTAGATACAATGTGGAAAGGTGAGTCAATGACCGACACAATAATTCCTCTCTATACAGTAAAAATTTCATATAATTAGTTTTGAGCTCTGAAAGGACCCGTATTCACAGTGACGGCAAGTTCACTTAAGACTTTTAGTTTGATTAGTATTTACCTTAGAGACTTTCATAGCAACCAATCATTTGTGCTAGCCCAATGTGAAATAATAAATTCTCATGAAGTTGTCCTGTATAAGACGCAGCATGTATATAGGCACAGTGCTTTCTTACAGTATTCTTTCTTACAGTGCTTGTATTAACAACAAAACTTGCCTAGTCAATAGTGCATTTTCTATCACAAATTTGCGAGAAGTCGTGTAAAGCTCCACGTTACGACATGGCTTCTAACTCAGTTTTTCAATGTGCCGTTTTTCCGATATCAGTAGACCCGTTATTACGAACCCAAGGTATAACTAACGCCTCGATAAAAGAAACCCAAATCCTCTCCTCATTGCTTCTTACGTTTTTCGTCCGCTCCTCAGTGTTTTATAAAGCCCCTATATCACTAACCTTTGATGTAATGATTCCTCAGTCCACTTTTTTTTTAAAAAGCAACTCAGTTGCTTAGGTGTGAGGCCTCGATTTGGTCCAAGATTTAAGCAACAAGCTAAGCAACTCGAGGCCTCAAATTCCGGAGGGTCAATTTTTAAAACGCCTGAAAAACAAATCAAGAAATTTTTTTCATCAAGAATTGATTACAAACTGTTGATATATAACAAATATCACACTGTTGATAGTGTGTCAAGCAAAGAGATCAAAGATCCAACCATCATTTGGTAATATACAGCGCTATGCTTCATTACGATGGTTCGTCAAGTCAGCCCTAGTTATTTAAGAGTACGACCAGAATGCCAGTGCAAACCTGTCTAAAAAACAGCCAGAAATAGTAATTGTGTCCGAGTGGGATGGTTGTACAATACTGTTCTATTTCTGAGTCTAGTTTGTACGCGTGACGTGACAAAAATAAAGAAGGGTTCAATGTACAAAAGAAGAAATGAACAAATTTGTGGGATTGCATTTTGGCGGGGCAGCTAAAATAAACACTTGAGTGAAAAGGACTATTGGGAAAGGTCGTCCGATGTAAGTTGCAATCTGTTTGCTGCAAAAGCTACCTAAAGACCTGGGCCATCATGGACTGTTCCTCATGAATTGTGTCTTCATAGTGGTGATCATGAGGCCATACCTAGTCCAGTGAGAAAAGTTAGGTAGTTTGAAAGAGCAGGCACCGAAAAATATCAGCTATTTGCAAGAAAACTTTACATGTTCGAAACTGTAACAGGGCCTTTCAAAAGAAATGAACAATCATCAATGACATGTTACATGTTTTCTTCTAATTTTTCCAGTTTTAAACCCATAATCTGCTGCTAAGATCATCAAATAATTGAGCAAACTCATTTGTTGACTTTAGCGGTTTTGACCCCGCAACATCCCAATCTCTACAATTGTAGACCTGTGAAAAAATCAAACTTAGGCAGAAGCTATGGTGATGAATTTTTCCATGTAAATTTGATACACCATACTAAGTAAATTCTGAGAGATTTATAAATTTTGATGCATTTTATACATGCTTGGGATAATATGGGTTAAATAGTAGCTTATAACAGAAGAAGGTTTTGATTTTGTAAGCTTTGGGAGGTCACTTTTTTGCCTGGGCTTATTGGTTTATGTACGAGCAATCCTTTGATATAGTCAACACCTAAGGAATTATGCAGTTGGCAAAAACTCCGTCTAGTGTTGCTCCATCTCAGAAGCAAGTTGTTAGATACATAAAAATACAGGAACAAACTTTAATGGACAGTAATTTTTGATGTTACAACGTGGCAGTTTGATATTAATAAACATGTTACTCCTTGTTACCGTCATTAGCCCCTTTTCGACGTCATTCAATTGAACAAAAATAATTTTCTTCTAAACTTTATGCAGTGAACCTCGTTACGCGGGTTGTCTTGATAACTGCTATATGAGATTAAATGCTATATTTATACTTGCTCCTAAACAGGGACATAAATCATTATTTTTGCCTCTCAAAAGTGTACAAATGTACCAGATCTTTATCCGTCTGCATTAATTATGTTTTGCCTTGCAAGTATTTAGTTACTGCATCCTTAAATTTCCATTTGACTTTTTTCATACTTTCTTCTTTTGCTAATGTTTTCACAACCTAATATTTTATAATATTTTTTATAATTTTTTAATATTGTTTTTACTTCACACGAGGTGAATGCCACTACTATGCATGAAGTTAATAGTTGTTCATCATTTTGTTTCTTTCATATTTGAGAAAAGTAGTGATTCAAAACAGTCCATCACTATTTATCACAATCAGATAGTTTATGATGTATGCTTTCTAATTAGAATATATGATAAAAATGATAATAATGGTATTATTTATAAGATGTTATATCTTAATTCAGGAAAAGGACGACTTTACTTGTCCAGGCATTGAATTGACGAGTTTAACTTGTGATCACATGGAGATAAATTGTATCTCTATAACGCAGACGCTACGATTGCCATTTTTTAACCGGTACCTGTTAAAACTGATGACATCTAGTATTGTGTTTTATAAAATTAAGTTATTTAATCTAGTACAGACATGCTAACGTGCTTAAAGTTAGATTACAATAGTAAACTTTTCATGTAATATCAATTCGTGAGTGGGTTGAAGCACCTGCATGACATGGTTTAATTGGAAGCATTGGCACGTTTCCACGTAAATTCTTGTAAGGTCAAACGTTGACACAGAATAGGGTAAATATTAAGAGGCTGACCTCGAGAAAATAATAGGGGGAGGGGGGGATAATTTAAATAAGGTCTGGAACTTCAAGAGCGCCAACACCGTGAAAAAGCAAAAAAAATATTCATGTTCATAATATTTACTATTTTCAACCTTCGCCATTGCTTGCTAAAAACGGCACTGCTCGTGAAACGTACTGTAAGCATATTTTAACTCATCATGGAACGAGAGCTGTCAATTACTAATTTTGTATGTCTAGAAAAACTCCCACTAGTACTAATTTAATATTTTAATGAAACTAATAAAAATCCAGGTTTCATATCTCAAAAAATCGCCACTTCGTTGTTCAAGGTCGTGAAAAGGAGTTCTTCAATAATTTTAGAAAAATAATTTTTTATCTTAATCACGATTTGTTGTAATTTGTAATTGTAGTCCCCTTGTTTCAAGCACAGCAAGCAGACATGTTAATAAATTTCTATGTAGAAAAGTGTTTTTGAAATACGTTATCAGTAAATGTATAATTTTTTATCATTCGACTAAAACATACAGCGCAATTCTCCTCAGCCTTTAACATATTAAGCAGAGATTGAAATGATGTTCAAAAGAATCTGGATGGAATTCAGGAAGAATCTTTTGACAACAGGCAAAGTACTGACAGTCAGGATAATAATTAAAATCGTCAAAGAGAAATATTTTTATGCAGTAGTATTTTCGTATTTTTCTCAAAAGCGTTAGGCTCAGTAAAGAGGATAAACGGAAAAAAAGCATATGGAAAACTTGTCAAACCATGATACTTTACAAAAACGCACCCGAGCCATTATCAGATAACGAAATGGCGACATAGACATTTTTGACGTCTGTGCTGGAGTGCCCCAAGGAGACACCCAGGCTCTCTTTCTACAGTCTTGGCTAAATGCTACGCACCTCATTAGGTATGAATAGTGAATTGAGATTACAATGGAAAAGTGCAGAAGTAAATAGCCATCTTTTTAACCGATGCAGACTATGCAGACAATATACCTTCTTTTAAGACAGCACAGCAGACTCAAAGACTCTTATACGTGCTCGAAAGTGTTGCTGGCAATATCGATCTCCCCTTCAAAGTACACAGGAGTGTTTACGACCTTTGTTACTAGCAGTGAGATCAAAGCCTTAGGCAAAACATATCTTAAAACGTTGCAGATTTCAATTATTCTGAAAGTAATATCACTTCTACGGTAAGGGATGTTGAAATACGCATTTCAGAGGCATGGGCTGCCTTCTGCAAGCCTAACATTTTGACGAATTTAACTTTACCAGATAAAGAGAAGATTTTACAAAACTGTGGTGGATTCTGTACTTGTATATGGGTCCACAACCTGGACACTTACAGATATACCTAGAAAACTGTTGGATGGCAAGTGTATCGAAAGCTGAGAGGAGTACTGATCTAATGGAAAGAGCAGCATCAAAAATATCTAGTTCTATAATGGCTTACAAGCTCTGTCAACAACAATCCAAGAATGACACTTACGGCTCGCTCGAAATTGCTTTAGGACTTAGAAAGAACCTGCAAACAATAAACTGCAGTGGGCAACAAAACATAGGAACAGCGGTGTTTGTAGACCTAAGGCTGAATACATGTAGCAAACTGCACATGTCAATATGTGCTTGTATGATATACTCACCAAAAGTAACGTCAGAGATATCAATTTCTTTATCCTCTCCATTTTATTCCGTGAAGGAAGCCACAATCATTTCTCCTGTTATTCAAAGTTAATAACATTTAAAACGTTTTTAAACCAGTACAAGCCTGATAAGGAACCATAGCTACTAAAATTATATTGTTATAGCACCAAAGCCGTATATTTCATGAAGACCGATACAGCGAGAGATGGATATTGGGAATGAAATTACCTGCGCCAGGAGAAAACACAAACATCAATTTTTTCTTGATTACGTTTTGACGTGTTGAGGTTTTTCTAATATCAACAAGTTCTCATTCATTATAAATTAATAGCTTATGATTGGTTAGGATCAACCTAAAGGTATGAGTATGAACCGTAGATCAGTAAACTCTCAGGTGGTTTGAAGCCCGTCTTACTGGAAAAAAATTCCATTCTTTCGCAAGAGCTGGGTTGGGGGAGGTAGAAATGTTGTGGCTCACTCTTTTAAAATATGTATTTTTGTGATGCAAACAACTGCTTTAATTTAGTGGTATATTTAAGTTGTATATGGGGCATTTCCGTCTCTATCATATTATACATATAGTAGGAGATTGTGGGTAAATTGAGTTGTAATTTAATTTACAAAGTATCATCGATCCCGGTGGTGATAAAATTTTCTATTTCTGTAGCGTTCTTTTCAAGATTTAATTTACATTTCAAATTAGAGTAAACGCAGTTTTTATCCCTACGATCAAAGAGCAAACATCGCAAAGTGTTTAAAAACTACTTCTCAAGAAAATTTTTTTACAGCATTACACATAAATAGTGGAGTATCTAATTCAGCGTCGTGTGTTATCCTACATCCTTTAAATCATGTATCTAAGCGACTACAGATCTTGGTGATCAGGATCAACCGTCCTAGGATCCTAAAACTACATATATATAATATAAAATATATATTCTCAGCGAAAAAATCCAGCAGTTTTTCGAATCCACGCTGCCTAAACACGAAACCAGCTCCTATGCAGCACATTTACATTGCTACAGCATGATAGGATAGACGATGTTATTGCAAACTGGAAAATTTTGAATGGGATGGTGTCGTAGAAACGTATTGGATAGTCCTGAGCCTTCTATCTTGCTCACTTTCTAAGGAGTCAAGAGCCATTCTAGTACATCAGCTAGCCTAAAAATATTTCCTCGCTAAAGTAAATACCTATTCGCTATAAATAAAGGATTCTAGTTAAATTTTGCCTGATAACAACGTCCTGTATCCAGGTAAACATCCGCAACATCCCTAACTATGCTAAGTAATATGAAGAAACTGATAGCAGAATTAAGCAAAAACAACTTCCATCCATTGCTTTGTGACGTTCAAGACCAACAATTTCCTGATAACATTTAGTATGCGTACGTAGGGAATTATGGTCCTGAGTAACTTTAGCTATCATTATAATTTGTATTATTTTGTTAGGGTCAATAAGGACAAGATGTACATAATTCAAGCTGTAAAAAAGGATTCATTGACAGTTATAAATGAATCTCTATAAAAGAACTTGAATAGCGATTTACTAACCGTATACGTCTGGGATAAATGCCAGTTTAGTAACGTCTATAAACCTAAAATATTATCATATTAATTTCACTTCGAGGTACTTCCTTACAATATTCAATGGCTGCCGTGAGCGACATTTACCAGATTATATCTTTATACATTAACCTTTCGTCCCGTATATTTTTTCCTCTTTCTTCAATTATGTAAACATTTCCTCATGTTTTATTGCACAATCTAATGTAACATATAACACTAAATATTTACTAAATACATTTATGTACGTACTATTGTATTTATCTGAAGAATACAGGAAAGTTTTAATCGATGGAAGCGTACAAAGTTATTAGCCAAAGTACAATCATAGCATCAGCTCTTACCGTTTTGTCGTAGAGATAAGCACTCACATTGGCATCAGTGGTTTCCTAGCTTCTCAAAATTTCTCTTTTAACTCCTTAATTTTGAGACTATAGCATGCAACAACGACCTTTCCATAAGGTAAAGAAACTCCATCAATTATTCAGTCGTGGTAATAGCAATCCGTTGCTTTCTTTATTTGGTACTCCTCTCCGTTTAAACCGCAGGTCGATACTATGACTTGCGAAAAAGGCCTTTCAATCAAAGAAAGTAGACGTTGATTGTTTCCAGTGAATTTGGCCATGCACAATTCAGAGGTGAAAGTTAGACTCACCTACTGTGACATTCATACTGGTGCCAAGTAACGAATCTTTTGAATACTATATTTTGTTGATTCAGAATGCTAACTTGAACTATTATTACATGAATCTATCAGTAAAACAATCATCAAAATTGTATTTACGTAAAACCGATCTATTATTCAAATTCTGTTTGGTAACGAAAATTAATCCTATATAGTGTTGTTAGATGATCATGACAGCTCGTTCTGTAAAGCTGTTAACAGCGGATCCGTCTTTCAATTATTTAAATGGATGGTATTCTACAGTAGTTATGTAGAGTTTATCAACTTTGTTATAGACTAAAATGACAGCTATATAATTATTGAGCATAGTAGATGAATATTACCTCTCTGCACTGAGAGAGTATAATACTAGCTTTCCTTGTGCCATATCAAAGCTCTATCTATAGAAAAAACAGTACAGCTAAAGACTTTTGTTTCCTAAGTGGGGTACAGGGTAGATTAAACCAAAAACATTATTCTAACACTGCATTATAGGATTACATACAAGGGTTAAAAGACATGGCTTAGTAAACAAATCATTAAAATCATCAATATGATTAGAATTGTAATTGCTATTATAGAACTTCGAGAACATTTAAGGTGATGAGGAAAAATCGTATTACACTGTTGAAAATTTCCTGTTTGAAAAAAACAGTAACCTAGCATAGATTGGAAGATTCCGGGATATCTAAACAAATTTGATATTATAATGAGCTAGGTAAGTAGTTGTTTCATAGCATAAAAACCTGTAGCATGAGAACACAGTTGTCCTGTACATACTGGGAACTTTAGTATTGTGCAAGTGGATTACTGTTATACAAGACGACACAAAACGCAAAGTAACCAAAGAAAACAAGATGAATTGTAATAAGCCCCTTAATAAGATAATCTTCAAAATCTTGTTTCGTTTCTCATTTCCAGTGTCTTCTTGTTTGCTAAGATTGATTTCAAACAAGATAGTAAGCGCACTGATGCCGACATCAAGGGACTTTCCGATTTAAGATGCCGTTGGAAGAAATTTCTAAGTAATTATATCGCAGAGCTTAGCGGAGCTATTATTAAATCTCTAGTTTCCACGATTTGTCCTTTCGTTAGATAAATAAATGAAATAAGCGACTATTGAATGTGTACGAAGATACTTGATAACTCTTGGGGGTCTAACTGCAGTCGAAGTCAGAATGTTTTGAGAATATTGGGTCTCCCAAGCAGTGCACCTCTGATCATTTTCACAACATTCATTCCAGGGAGCTACATTCCAGAGACCTATAATACCCCAAGAAAAAGGGCAGGCAGAAAAAAATTACAGGAGTTGAAGCGTCTATTCCGTGGCAACCGTTGTGGTGCATTTTCCTTCTTTGACTCCAATTTTATTTTAATTCAAAACGCTTCTGACCACGACTGTAGGTTCCTATAGGGTTGCAGAGAACCAGTGAAAGCGTAAGCCTCGGTATGTTCCACGCTGGTCTTTCATTACCGGGAAGCCTTCTACAACACTTTCTGCTTAAAAATGCTCCCATCCTATATCAGAATGGTGGGGCTTTATGCGCGAAACAGGCATCAACATTCATGGCTAGGTACTTTTCCAGATACCCCCCACCACCATTGTTCAAAATTGCACTGAAAAAGAATAACCCCACCATCTTTTCCAGATACCCCCCAGCACTACTGCCTAAAACTGCATTGAAAAAGAATATCTCAACCTCGACATATTCAATGTGAAAACTGATATAGATGCACAGGATAACGTACACAGTTTTAAGTTTGGATCCGTAAATCACTATTGAGGTGGAAAGATTGAAAGTCATCAGTTGCATATTTTGGTGGGGGGATTGTGGAAAAGGTGGTGGTGGGACTCTGTCTCTGAATGAGGTGGTGGTGGGGAATCTGGAATAGTACCCATGGCTATAGTCGGCAGGGGAGAGGTTGCAGTTGCTTCCCAATATTTAGAAACATTAAATTTGTCGTTCTTCGTAGTATCTGCCCCTCGTATTAAGTTAGTTTAGTTAGTTATGCCACAAATTATATTCCTTCAACACTCTGTTCGGCAGCACTGCCAATACCACAGCTTTGAGCAACTACCACAAAAGAGTAACCATGTACAATTTAAACATCTTTATTTCTTACAGTGTACGCATGTATTGCTTTCATTTCAATGACGTTAGAGAAGCAATGTGATTTTAAGTATGACAGTAATGCAAGGAGTTGCAACCTTTTAAATTTCGGCCCCTTTGCCTTTTTCATGTATCCTTCAAGGTTCTTTAACTTGAACCAAATTGAGATAACTTTACGTAAATAAATCTTTTGATATAAGACTATTAAATCATTTTCAATAAAACAGCTAAAGTAATGTTCGTGCAGTTTTGTATACATAAACGTTGTAGAGGTCTCTTTCTCAATACGCACAGTTTCAAGGTAATTTTAAATCACTGACAACCCCCTCCAATCCTAAAAATAAAACCTGTGAGGGTACGTTAGTTGTATTTTGCCTAAAATAAGAGTATTTCTCACTATTAATCGAGATAATTGATCCGAACAAGTGATATTGGTTATGAAACAGCTGTTGATGAACAGTTAAATTTTATAAACTGCTGAATTTGCTTGTTTCAAATAGTAGGATTTTTTATTCATTTTCTTCTCTTACGTCACGATATTTTGCTGCAAACTGAACCCCTGCCAAGTTCGTCACAGCCCTTCTTGATCATCACTACAACCTGTATAATTCTTAGGCGTTATGTGATGATGGAACTGTTCCATAAGTTCAGGAAGTATATGAAACGGCTATATTTAAATTTTAACATGCACATTCTAAGCACCCTTCCCCCAAACAAAAGTTAATACTTGCACACCCTAGAGTGCATAAATCTGCGAATAAAAGGTAACAGGACACGAGAAGTTGATTTTAGAAGACAAAAAGGGTGCTGTGATCCCTTTACCAACACAAAACTAAGATTCAGGTTACAGGAAAATTAACTGTGTACGGTTTTCCCGGTCTTAGAACTTTTTTCTGTATATGGTTTGTTATGAACCAATTCTAGCGAACTCCTTTCAAAAATACATGAAATCTTAGAATGAGTTTTGACTTTAGCATAGTGAGAAAGCTATACAAAAATTAATCAATCGACGCTACTTTCTCTTTTTCATGTTTGATAAATCAGTAGTGGCAGTGTCTCGTGCAGCCCCCTGATAAGCAGTGGGACCATTCCCCAGGTTCCTCCATACAAAAAAGGAAAAGGGTTTATTGGAGCGGGTGCAATCATTAGAAATAGATAACAATCCGAACAGCAATCTCAATGACGACCCCCCAAGGGAAACCGCTTTCCCTTTTGGAAAGTAAAGGTCTCTGGGTAAAGGCCCCATTGCTTATCAGGGGGCTGCACCGAGAGATTTCAATAATTGAGAATGCTGTTGGGATGATATTTTTTAGATGAACAACGGTTTACAGGCTCCAAAGCACAACACGCGTGCCACCATTGCCTCGGCGTCCACGCACCGTGCTGCGTAATATATCATCAGTAGCAGCTCTCCGTCCCATGCATATCCCGCTGCTTCCCTTACTGACACAATGCACCCTGCAATAAAATTATGACTATATTCATAAACTGCATGTACCATGAAGTATTTGATATTACGTTAGTTCATTAGTCAAGAGAAATCTAAATCCTTTAACGATGCCGAAGACACGAATCAAACAATAAACAAGAAGGAATTGATGTAAAAGCAATCTCATTGGAATGCCCTTAAATATTCCGGTGAACATTTGATTTATCTGATGACGTTAATGATCTATTGTTATGTGCTGTTTCTGTAAACAAGATTATTGAATGACATAAATTTGAACATCGCCAGATCTTCAATATCTGTAAATTGTAGTTATTGGACATCAAAACCATCATTATTATAGCTATCATAGGCCGAATTGAAATTATAGTGCTGAGACTTTTAAGCGATAATTCCGACAGAAAAGAGGGACTGGTATCAATTTGGTTATTAGAAGTAGTTATTTTATGATGAAAAACTCTATATTTCCTCATTAGCATCAGCTCAGCACAGAATATCGAGGTGAATAATAATTGTAGTATCTGAAAAGTTCAGTTTCAGATTTGTATGGGTGATAATTGTCGATTTACGACAATATGTTCCGATAAGAGCTTGAAAAAGAACTAAGGCAAATTGACTCTTTTAAAACATAGCTCAATGATAATACTCCAATTAGTTTTGGCTTCAGTCGTTCGGATATACCTACGACTAGTAACAAGAGGAGTAGGGCAGAAGAAAACTTTGAAAACAACGTCCGTACTCGAACTGTGCTAGCGAGTTTAGCTTATTTACAACTTTTCTATATAAAAGTTGGTATTCCTGACATTTATAAACTGATTTTCAAATTTCCAAAGCTTTTCGTTAAACATTCAGGGATCTTTCAACAAATTATGAAAGTTACGAGCAAATCTGAAATCGATGAGGAGGTAGAAAATCCTTAACGAATGACAAGCTTCGTTTTTTCTTTGTCTTCTGCGCAATAAAATAGCTACTGCTAATTACAAAATTACTACCTTCTGCTCTACCTGTCTGACGTGTTCTCCATGAATATGGTGGCTTCAAACATATATTTTCTATTATTTAAAGTTTCTTCTACGGAATAAGTCTAAAAAAGCTAGCCAGCTATGTGATGTTTTACATTAGCGACCCAGTTATCCTGTGTCCATCACTTGTCTACCTACTTTACCTATTGATTTTGCCATAATAAATTTCGGTGCCTTTGGGTTCTTCTCTGCATTCTTCCTACATTTTCTCTAAAATTGTATTAGAATTGAAGATCTCTCAGAGCAATAGTAGCTAACCAAACGCTATCTTCCGTTGACAAATAAAACCATTCATTCTAAAGCAGGCGACACATAAGAACAAATTTTATAGATGGTTTAGTCAAATTAATTAAAAAGATGGCGAATCTTGAACACTCAATGTACATCAGCAGCCGCTTGAGTTTTTGCTACCGGTAAAAAGCAGTTTTTGAAAAATACAATCTAAGCATTCACATAATCTGAGAAAGCTTCACTTTGAAGATTGCGCTTAAATGGCTCCTCGAACAGGTAGCATACCCCAAAGAACCGATGGGCACCCTAGAAGAAAGCATAGAGGTACTTAGTGGGCGATGGAATCTCAAAAGTATTGATTATCGCTTTAAAACATCCCAAATGTACATTTAACACATAAGCGTTAATAAACTAGCAGAAGCGCTGTTCTTGCACTGTGGTATATTTGTATTGCTGTGACGTTTGATTGATTTATTTTCTAACTAAATCTTCGTTCTTTCATTAAATTTGGTAAGGAGTGGCAACATTAGCCAAAAAAAGAAAGTTGCAGGCTTTGGTATGTTTGAGGATAAACTAGAGCAGATTCCACTATTTTAGATCCTCTGTTTTTCTAAAGTTACAAATATAACAAAATGTAATACAATAATGGGCCCTACAGATAGATAACGCCTACCATCTCCAGCACTTGTAAATGATTTTTTATGAATCTTAACCATGGCCTCTATAAGACAGAAAGAGGTGTCTAACCATTCTCACAGCTCCTCAAACCCTCCTGAAAAACAGTCCATAAGGATACGTGCCCCATTCATCAGACCTTTTATGGTACCAAAGCCCATAGTGACGTCATTCTTTAGGACTTGAAGCATACAATTATGAACATGTTTGCTTTATAGTGTAGAAAACAGGAAAAGTTCTTAGATATTGTTAGACTGTCAGTAAACATGATTTAGGTTGCGCTTGATAGGATATATTATTTACTCTTCAATATCTTTTTTATATCTTTATACCGCTATTCATTGAAGAGCAATCAACGAGTGTCGTCGCACACAATATCTCATTAGTGTGCTTATCGTATCTCTAACACCGATAAAATATCTTCACGTTTTCCGACTGACGCAGAATGAGTACAACTTGTTATTCTTTGAATGCACTGCCTTCTGATCCAATAATGGATAAGAAAGGACATGCCCACGGTCGGCCTGATTGCTGCTGATACACAGAAAGAAGAAACTTTTCAATGCGTCACGAATATTTTGATGCCTTACGGATGCCTCGAGCAAAAGTGCTCATAATTGAATAACTTGTAGTATTGGGTGTTGCTTGCATGGATAAATATGACCTAAGAGAGAACTTACTGTTGTTCGACTCACTTGCAGTCCGGCAATGGTTCTCGCTCTCCGGCAAGCGTACCTTTTCTGAGACACAGGCGTTTCCAATGTTTCACAAAGAAGACGACCAAGTGTTTTCAGTTTTTATTTGAATAGAACAGTATAACTCAGATTTTATCACTTGTTTAATGTTATGTACAACGTCAGTTAAACTCAATAAGCTTAATGCACTTAATCCAGACAGAGTAATAGTAGATATAAGTTGATTTGAATTACCTAAGATTCCAATCACGTATGTAATCATATGCCACTCGTAGTCTTTTTCCGGAGTAAGGCACGGGGTACTGCTTTAATTGCCACGATTTTAGTAAGACAGGTTTGTAAGCTAGAGTAAGGTCGCAACACATACAAGGGCCTAACGAGGCGTCTTCTTCAATATCCAGACAAATTACACGTTTCCGTTCCAAGACTAGTTTAATCCTATAATTAATTGATCTCCTCTCTTTTCTTTTCATTGCTGGCAACTTGTTTTCTTTGGATGTTACTTAGAAGATGAATAAGGGTTAGAGTACGTATTTCAATGTAAAGCTTTGATCTGCAAGGAGATTTGCATTACATATAAAATCGACAAAAATTGAACGGAAGTTTCACAGCTCTCTCCTGTAAAGTCATCTCAAATTCTTAAAAGAAGTAATCGCTTTCCTTATTGCACTTGCTGTTATCGTTTCTGTCGTTTCCCTCGTCTTTTTGTTGTCAACCTCCTTATCTTGAAGTTTCTTCCTTATCGATACTCAATGCATTGCCTGTTTTGTCTTTCGTCTCGTCTCAATTATCATCTTTGACCCTTATGTTTTCTTCACCTCCTCCGGAGTTGTTCTTACCACTTTCACTCCTTCCTATCATCCTGGCTGTTCCTTTTCTCTACGTTGGACTTCGTCGGGTACTCTACAGCATATAATTTCATTCTATGATGAGTGACGATATATGAGTTTAGTGACAAAAAATAAATTATTAAAACATTTGTAATGCAGTAAATGATCAAGACATGAAAGTAATGACAATGAGTCCTCATTATTCCTAATTTTGTATTGATTTAAGATATTGGCAGTGATTTTAAGGTAAATATAGCTTAATATCTTTGTGCGCTTTAAATTTTGTACATATGGAGTCAAATATTTTAAAATAGTAATTGCACTATGGCCTAGCAGCTTGAGTTCTCATTTAACTCCTTATTTCGAAATCCTCACTGTAGCATATATTCCATAATTCCATTGCACTTCTATCAACAGTGTGATATTTGTTATATATCAACAGTTTGTAATCAATTCTTAATGAAAAACATTTCTTGATTTGTTTTTTAGGCGTTTTAAAAATTGTCCTTCCTAAATTTGAGGCCTCGAGTTGCTTAGCTTGCGTAGATTTTGGACCAAATCGAGGCCTCACACCTAAGCAACTGAGTTGCTTATAAAAAAACAAACCTGTAGCGAATGTTCCCTTTATTTTGTTTCACGCATAGTTACGTGAGTACAATTAAAGCGGGACACCAAAATCCACTATATTTCGCAGACGTTAATTACAAGTCGGCGATGATCGCATTCTGCAACGTGAACCTTTGGTAAAACCAATCTCTGGTATAGAATTTTCTGTTGTAAGGGCCACGAAGATTTATAATGCAACATTTGACGACTACTACCATATACAACTGAGCCTTTCACTGAAGTTTGTTTGTTCAGAGTGGGTTTTTCTTCAGTTTTCCTGACGTTAGTAATTGCCATCACTTAATTTTTGTCGTCACAGGGTCTGTTTGCACCACTCGTGTAAAAACAGGCGTTGGATACCCACAGTTAAGTGCTGTTCTCGAATGTGCAGATGCCGCTCATGGTCTGAAGGGTCACATTATATCAGTAAGTATTCAATCTGTACTTTCAATTCTCTCTTCTTCAAGATATGGTGTAGTTAATTATATGACGACCACCGCTTAAAACTTGCCAGAAGCGCAGTCGCAGTACATGTTTTACAAGCGTAAAATGGAGAGATGTAAAATGTAAGGATATTTTGGGGCCCAAGTTTTTTTATTGATAAATTTCAGCTTTTTCAAGAAATCCTCTCTTTAAACTGAAATCTATCAACAGATATTGATTGGTGATTGAGGTAAAAGCATGCTGCCGCAGCACCTTTGATTTAGTATCCCCACTAATGATATGTATCAGCGACGTGGATTGTTCAGTAGTTTTCTCGCATATGTAATAATATTTTTGTATAATGCCACGGGTTGGAATGTGTCAAGGGCGCAGTCAACGGGCCTGATCTCACATGTCTTGCAAGAGGTTTTGTGATTTGGTAGGTAAGCCATAAGTTGTTCACGGCAGTTTTAAAGCAGCATTTGGTACGCACGCATCGGAAGATACGCGGCCAAGCAGTTTCTTTGCTACCGTGGGGTAAGTGTATGTATCGCCTTCTTGTAAGATATGCCAACTTGAGACAGCATTTGTCCTCTGTGCTTTGGTAACTATATGGCCATGTTGTTACCTTTGTAACACTACTCGAATCCATCCATTCCGAAATTCCATAGTGACGTGTGGTACACGATTGGCAACAATTAGGGATTCCATGGGTATGAATAAGCATGAGCATGCACGCTTACAATTAGATGCATGGACGTATAATTTCCGTGGTCTTCGCATCGTAAACTAGTGACACGTGTTATAAATTAATCTCACTGTTAACGATGACCGATCATTTCCAGCGAACGGCCTCATACGGTCTGGTAATTGACAAAGAAATTACTTCAAGTCCTGTAAAAGCTTAATATGGTGATTTTGCCAGTAAATTTTTGGTGTTGCAGTGTATTAGAGTATGTACAATCAACTTTGAAATGTTTCTGGCCCGCGTGCGATGGGATTCACTAACGCCCCATGCATAGACATTCAACTGTCTTTTCGGTGAGTCAATAGTTCTAATATCTACAAATATAAGTGCCGTGCCCGCCATTTCGTTAATAGGACAGAAATCTAGGTGTTACTTGAAAGGGTGCTCGTGATATCACTGATGTTAATCTTATTTTCCTCTTTTATATTTTGTCATCTCTCCTGACAGGATGGAGGATGTACTTGCCCTGGTGACATCGCTAAAGCATTTGGTACGAAATTCATCATTTCGTTATTACCGTATTACAGTCATTGGTGATTTTGCATGCAGCACAAAAACTTAACTTGCAGTGGTCAAAATTTCAGCAGCATCTATACAAAGTAAAACACAACTTACTTCTGTGTGTTATCTTTATTTTAAACTTGTGACTTATTTTTACGTTTTCATTGCTGTTATAATTATTTTATTATCATTTGTAATAATTATATAATTTCAGAATTATAATTATCATTTGTAAAACAATATGGTTATTATTTCTTTTGTGATCAGTTGATTTGTGGTATCTTCATACGTGGAGCTAATTGTAGGATTGATTATAATGTACAAATTACATTTTACATTTTGTAGGTTCTAGCATCTGTTCGTTCTTACTTTAGTACGAAAGCCTGGTATATGAATAAGCCCCTTGCACGCACTTTAAAACTTTAACCAATGGGTGTGCCTTTAGATAAAGCATGAAGTGGTTTCAGATATCCTTACCCTGTTTCTATTGGCCAGATCAGCCTTTGAGTGACTGGTGTTTTTTATGGGAGGACTACGGTTTCATGAAGTCCAACTTATACTCAAGGTAAAACGAGGCAACTGGAGGTAGTAGCCATATTTAAGCCGTTTGAACGCTATACAGAAAACAATCACATGCGCAACAGAATCCAGAGTGTGTTCTTATAGCTTGTGTGGACGTACATTTTTGTTTTAATTTAATGGTTATTAAAGTGGTATGTTTTACTGTTGTAAGAATGACGGGTGTTATAAATGATTAACTACCCTTTCTGTGAGATGACGCGTAATTGTGAAACATTTTCACAATAAAGTTTAGTTTTGTTGTAAACAAGTTGACTAGCTAATGGTTGCCTGTGAAAGAAGATCGATGATGACTACTTTTGAAAAGATAGGGATGGTGATAACTTATTCTCTTACTTGTTTTGTTAGACCTTTTATTAGATATTAATTAGATACTTACTAGATATTTACGAGATATTTACTATGCCAACATACTAGAACCAATTATCGAGCCGGGCATGACCATACATTGTTGCTTTATTGGCAGTTTATTACCTAGCCTTTTGTAATTTCGGGAAATTTGCTACTCGTTAAATCATGTTATTAACTGAATTATTACTGTTAATACCATAATTGCCCAGCAGTTAGCATGGTCACAATCAGGTTTATAATGTTGTGGATGCGCAAGGATAGACAAACAGTTATCTCCTTCTCAAGTTGTCAGTGTTAATTGTCATTTGCGTTTGTTTCAGAGCTTAAAGCAGAAAATTTAACCCCCTCCTCATTAAACTTCGCTCTGACAGTATCCTGTATCCCGAGTCTCTATTATTTTGATCCAATTGCCCATCGTGACCCTATTTGAAGATTAGCCATCTTACTCAACGAATTATTCGTTTTCATTACAAAGATTGCTTCCGTTTCCTCTCATAATGTTTCGTGTGTGCTACACTTATAGCTATCTTTGACGAACAGAGGGATTCAATATAATATTTTAAATAGTCGAACTTTTCCCATTGGATTTGTCTTAATACTTAAACCCATTGTCAATTATGAAGTTGTTCTTTGTTTTCGAATTAGGTGCTGGCGCTGACTTTGTCATGCTTGGAGGAATGTTTGCAGGTCACCAAGAGTCAGGTATAGTGTTCGTGGGAGTTTAAACTAAAAAATATCGAAAATGTTTTATTGTAGCAAGATTACAATTAAAGGTTCTTTAGACTAGGCGCAAAATGAAGTGCGGAGGTCCAGACACTGCTCATGTACGTTGTTTAGATGTTGAGTACACTGCACGCAAAATGTATTCCCAATTTTGGGGGTCTTCGTAGTTTTTACATTGAAGATCGTCTTCAACAAACAATTTAGTTTAAGAATTCTAATGTTAGTATTATCGTGATCAGAAATAAAATGACAGTTGACACATGGAGGCAGAAAACAAGCTTAAGTTACTATGTGTACATAAAATACAGTAGCTAAAAGACTTTCCTCGTTCGAGTACAGTAATATGTTTAGTTTGCTGTGATTACCTGCTGGTTTTATGTTACAGTTTGTTTTGATATGATCTTTTACATCGATTCCGTTTTCTATTAGGTGGCGAGCTGGTGGAGCGTGATGGCCGGATGATGAAGATATTTTATGGGATGAGTTCTGCCACCGCAATGAAGAAACATGTTGGTGGAGTCGCGGAGTACAGGTAACGCGTTTGGGAGTTTCAGCTTCACTCTATGAGAATAAATGACCAGATGTTGCACACGACATCATTTGAGTATTGGCACTGTAGTCACATGTGGTGCAAAAAGCGATAACTTGGCACAAAAAGGGAACAAATTTGCCACTGTAACATGCTAATGCAGCTAACTTGTACAGTGGTGGTGAAAAACCGGCAATCATGAGAAGAATATAACTGAAGGTTTTAGTAGACAATGTAATTTAATAACCTAGCATAAGAAGTTAAAGAAGAAGCGGATCAATTTAATTGTGAAGCTGATTGACCGATTAGTTTGACTTCCAGCAAAGATATGTTTCTCTGTCAAACCGCTTTAGTCAGGATCACACAATAGTTTAAACCACTTCATTTCTTCGTTTATTCATTTTTTAATACATTGATTGTCGCCTTTTTTTCGCTGCACGTAGGCGGCTCCAAAATCTTTCTCCATTCATTTGCACCCTTTTGCCAATTTAAGCACCTTTCAATCTTGTCACACTGTATTCTGATTTGTTTTCCCTCAAGGCTCTTGCTATGCAGTGTTGTCCTTTTCTCGGTATTATACCCAATTCTTGGCTTTTTTAGTTATTTGTATTACATTGGTCGTAAAGTGGGTCCATGTCTTTGAGTTTACTTGCCTCCCTCTTTTTGCAACACATGATAAGATATGAAAATCAATCGACCACAGCGATTGGCTCGTAATCGCGGCACATTGGGCAGAGCCAACAAGAACTGGTTACAATAGACCCCACTTCTTAAGCATTTACCAAACTTAACAATGTGTTAATGTTGTTGATGCTACAACTGTAAGGCGTTTTCAACCAAGACATAAGGCCCCAATACGAAGATATAAAATCACAATTCATAAGCTAGTTATACTCATATTGCTTTCCTTATGAATTTACGATCACTTTCAATAGTAATCGATTGCCCTCCTACTATTTTATCGTCGAAATCTTTCACTAAAATTTTGTCATTGTTGTCAAAGGGCCCGAGGGAATTAGAAGCTACCGTCGCAAACTTTTCATTGCCTCTTTAGCTCATTGCTTCCTTTGTCTATTTGCAGAGCCTCTGAAGGAAAGTCGGTGGAAATTCCTTACCGTGGAAAGGTCAAGGATACTATTTTGGATATTCTTGGTGGATTACGATCGGCATGCACTTACACCGGTGCTTTGAAATTGAAAGAATTACCTCGAAGGACCACATTTATACGTGTCTCGCAGCAAGCAAATAATGTGTTTACAGGCAGATAGTTGTACTTGGTTTCATGTTCATAAAACATGTAAATAGTGTATGCCAATGATATATATTCTATGCCGTCCGACCATTCTAAATGTGGTGTAAACCGTAATGATAAATTAGGCAGAGTCCAGAAAATATGGCGGTAGTAAGCCGTGGGACGCTTAAGCTCACAGATAGTAACCATGCCATGGGAAGGTAATAATGGCAATGAAGAAAGAAGGAAGTATTATTAAGTTGAGGATACCATACAGTAATATGAAAATTGATGTGTAACAAAATGTGCGATAAAAGAGTACTACCAAAGTAAGTAAACGTGTATCCAAGGCCAACCGACATGGAAGTAAGGATAACTTAATGAATGCAATCAGTTTTTGTCGTTTGAAAGAATTAAAACGAATGACCTCTTGTTCCAAAGAAATTGATGAGGTAATACTGTCAGTAAGCACTTCGTGGCTGGAAATTGCGATCGCCATTTTCGCAAAGTAAATTATTGAAGAAGGCTTTGACTGTTTTCAGCTTGAGAAAGGTAGTCATTTCTCTGGACTCTGTAATTAAAGAGAGCTGTCGAGCTAAATAATTTTATGTCTTTTCAAGAATTATTTTGTAAATGGTTTTCTTTGCGATTTGAATAAAGATACAACTTTGTGATGGCACAGATGTCCACTGTTCTAATTTTGCTATACGATCTGATGATTTGCCTTGTCGTACTTTGTTACCTGATGGTTCTAGTGATGTTCATTACAATTGCACGATAGCTTGACTCGATTTTTTTGAAACAGCGTCGTAAACTTGCTGTTACCTCGATTTTATGTATGTGGGATCAGTATCGTTTGGGGTAGTGTTCTCTGACGGAGATGGTTTATCACATCGTTAAAGGACTGCTTGAGTCGATGTTATATGGCGAGAAACAGTTTCCCAAGGGCAGCTCGTATGAAACGTCAATTTCTGTCGTAAAACGTTCGAAAAACAAAATAATATGCAACTGGGAACAGTACACATATATGAAGTACAAAGATAGTGGAGACTACACGTACAAAACTGGCACAGGCCACTAAAGTGGAGAGAAAAATGAAGAACACGGAGAAGTGAACAGACAATTTGATACTAACATGGTTAACGAGTCTCTCTTGTAACATTCGAACAGTAACATAAACGGCAAGTCACTAGTATCAATTATGATTAACAAGTCAGTTTAAGGTACCAGGTACCATGTATGCGATAAAACTGTTCAGCAAATTTATGCAGACCCTACCAGGAAACTCTGAAATGCGAATTGAACGTTCGAAGCTACTACTTATACTGCGTAACAGTTTTAACAATGTATTTACAAACCAGTTACAAAGACGTTAGAGTCATGGGTGCAGTTTAGTACTGTCGTATTCCTATCAGGCAAGCCCATGCAAGATGCCGATAGTCATAGCTGCCAAATTTTATGTACAAAGGGTAAACAGAACATAAGATTAGCTTATTGCTGTTCAGGTTTCAGTAAATCATAAAAAATGTATATTAGCCTTTACAAAACAACTGAATCTGTATTCAAGTCGCCAATAACTCAAACGTGGCGCAGCTATTGGTGTTTTTACTAATAATTCCACTCACTTGATAGGAGCTGTTTAAAATTGTATACAGAGGCTTAGAGTAGGTACGCTATCTACTGAATGAGGCGAACTCTATTGACGCGTCTTCTATACAGATTTGTTCGGCGTTGCCTTTGATTCACTTTGTTGATGTGGAATATGACATTGATCCAATACGAAACTATTCGTCTAGATTGAGTATTCTTTTTAATTATTCACTCAAGTCATATAACCAACAAAAGTCAGGTCTTATTAATTATCGAATGGAAAGCTAGGATTCGATACGGCTGATAAAACATAGCATATCAATATCCATCTAAATCGTTAAATCCCATACTATGATGTATTTGTTATGCATTTAAATACCATAATCTTTGGTCTGCTCAAAATGTGGACTTTATGAGGATTCGATTTTTCTCGACTGCCAACAGAAACGTCATCTACGTAAGATACTTTCACAACAATCTGCTAAAGCAGATCTTTTAATTCAAGGTACAGCTAATTCTTCAACTGGGGCCACAGAAGGGGTGGCTACAAGGGCTATAGCCCTCCTGATAATTTTGAAAACAATTTACTTATAACTTTTACAGTGATATATCTTTGAGGTGTCACCTTAATCGAACCCCGTTTTGTTTTCTTTACCGTCAGAAAGACAAGGTTAAGTATTCTCCTAAGAGGGAGGGGGAAAGTCCGCCCCCATTGACTCCTTGTTAGCTTACATCCCTCTCCCTACAACAGATTTACTGGAGATAAGCTTCTAGACACTTATTCGTGAGAAATAATGAAATGAAAAGGACTGTCAACATCACAATCATCGCCAGTTGGTCACAACTTTTAAAGAGCCCTTTGTTGATCCAGTGTTGTAAGGGGGCATGGTACTCCCTGTCGGCACGCCATTGCCAAAATACAAGATAGGAGCAGGT
>JAAAKM020006971.1:113700216-113735262 GCA_010016025.2 Alatinidae sp. Z8VKAUB7J3
TTGTTGATCCAGTGTTGTAAGGGGGCATGGTACTCCCTGTCGGCACGCCATTGCCAAAATACAAGATAGGAGCAGGTTCTAGCAAGTACAGTCTTGATAACAAAGGATTTGAACACATTTGATTGATTTATAAGCTAAATTTGTGTCAGTACACTTGAAATCACACGAGCTTTTAGCTCAATTGGCTCGATTTTCCCATTTTACGACTTCAAAACAACGGTCGTCTAAATACGGCACAAAAGCTCAACATTATCTATATATACACAATGCCCCACTACCCCCTTTATCACTACCATCAACAAAAACAGCAGAGGAACTAAGATTTACAGAGCATGTAGTATGGAATTATGGGCCACTAAAACGACCCTCCAAGTTAGTAGCGGGTCTTTTTAACAGCCTCGTTCTGGGTGTCCCTTATTATGTACTATGCCCGAGGAATTATAAATGACTCTTAATGCTTGGTGCTATTAAATCGTTTGTAGGCATGGCACCTGTTTTTAATTTCGAAAACTCTCCGGCACAACACCAACTGGGTTGACAAACAACCCCACGACAAACAACCCCACGGCAAACGTACAGCGTCCGATGGTTGGCCTGCTATTCCTTGTTTTAAGACTCGATTTCAAAAAAGGCAAATCCCAAGTTTGTGAAAATTTTATGAGCATAACATCGTATGACATTCATTCCTTGTGAATGTGTTTGATAATGGCAAACGATTATCAGTCTGTTTCGGACAATTTACCACGGGACACGTGCCAACCGTCATGGCCCACCAGTGCGCACTGTGGACGAAAAAATTTTGCTTAGCAAATAAGTTTTGGATTATGGCCCAAGTTTCGTCGTTCCTGACAACTGCCTAATAATTATTAACAAGTTCTAATTTACACCAGACATAAATTGTTGGCAATGTTTATTTTCAGATAGGGAACACGTGTAATGCTCAGACCTGCCATGGTGTCAGCTCTATTGTTCGAGCAAAAATGTCAGAAAATGCTTGGCATCTTTACCATGGAGAAGACAGCATTACATTCTCACAGTCAATAAACACCACCACTCAACACTTACAGTAGACACTTTAAGTTAGCACTTCAGGTTAACACTACGGCCAGACAGCAACAAATCAACACAACAAGTGCACTTCAAGTGGCACCAATTAAGGAGTTTGGAACGGAGAGTAGGAGACACAGAACTTTCAACTCAAATTTGACGAAGAGATTTTCTTGCCCCATCGTACCTAATCACAGTTTCGACGAAAAGAACTCGAGATCTGATGACATGCCATCAAGCACTCCATGCAAGACTAGATACTTCTTCGATAACACGACCATCACCACCCTCGAGATAATCAGTAAAATCCAGGCTCCCCTCAGAATATGCCTTACACCACGGGTGGGCAAACTTTTTGGCTCGTGGGCCACATTGACTCTTAAAATTTGACAGACTGACCAAGTCAGCACAAGATACGATGCGTATAAAAACATGCCATTTGTTAACAGTACATATTAAACATAAACAGAAAGAAGCAGTAAATTATTGTCATACATTTTGATGAGAACAATGTTGTTGACTACCCAGTTTAGCCAGTGCATCGAAGTCAGGTGGTATGAATGCAATAATTCCAGTCAACCTTTAATTCTATACCAATCTTCGGATGGCCTGATTAAAAAGACTAACGGGCCGGATCTACCCCGCTTGCTGCAGTGTACCCACCTATGCATTAGACGTATTTCGGTGCAAAGATCCCTGATCTGCCTGTCCATATGGGCAGAACTTCCTCCTCTTTGCAAGCCTTTTAACCATCAGATCATAGGCCTATATATCCCCTAATTATAGTCACTTGCTCTAGCATCGCTGTTCAGAAAAGGAGTGTAAAAGTACTCGTTTGTAGAGATCCAAATTGTAGGTTTCAGCACCTCAAGCCCAATATCTATCCTATTCTAGGCACCAGGTAGTAGAGAGTATTATTTCTCCTTTCTTATATAAACTAATTACGAACAATACACAACAACAAGTTTATTATTTGTACTGATACGCAGCCACGAGTAACTCTCGTCAAACCACTATCCTGATAAGAGATCGTTATCGTTTATTCAAAGCAGAATAAAATATTAGAATTCTATATTGTTTGAAATGACATGCAGTACTTCAACATCTAACATGCTAACCCTCAACTAGGGTTAAAAAAATTCAAATATTTTCGTAAATGGCTTCATCTAATCTATTATAAAGTCATCTTAATTTAACTTCAGTAATCTAAAAATAAACTGGAAAACTTGAAAATAATCTCATAGTTTTTCAGTGGTCTCATAATCTGATAAAAGTTTCAGAAAATATTTTGAAATCTTAAAAAAATCTCAGGTAATCCTACATAAATTTCAACACCCCCAAAGTAATCTCACATATTCGTGAATAATTTTTAACGATCTAAGCCTCATTATGAGACAAAACTTTCGATGCTGCAAAGGGCCTAGAAAGTTTTTTCAAAGGGTTTATACAATTTTACGCCACCCTTCAGAAATCCCGTACACTTGTACTCTCTTTAGTATACTTTTAATAGCAATTCCTAAGCAATCCTATTGTTTTGACAGACATCATGTACTCTTTTTGAGGTAAGTGGTCTATCCCTTGAGTTCATATCTCAAAACTTTTACAATTTGTATTAGTAAAGAATTGATGCCTGTACTATTTCCTGTCCATTGAATGTTTACATTGATATCTGTATCCGGGCAAAGTGGATAAAAAAAGTTGTCACGGTATTTATCTGAAAGCGTTTTCAGAAAACGGGACGTAAACAAGAATCCAACGTGTTAGCCATACGCATTATCTATATATCTATTTTTGGTTCGTAGGCTACAAATAAAACCTGTTCATGGGCATAGGGTTACCATGGGTGCCTGTTTGCTTATTTACATGTTTGTTACCAATGTCTTGTTTTCGAAGCACATTTTCAAGCATGCCACATGTTAGCTTACCGCATCCTAGCTCCGGTAACAACATCAAAACAGTGATTCTTCCTGTAAACATTGCCCGTCATCTCAGATTGTTTCAAACTGTTACACCGGAGACATCACCTGCAGTTGTGCAGGGTCCATAACAATTTGAATAAATGATCACACAACAACGTAAAGCGAAAACTTGTTTGCTCAGCATGTCGAGCATTGGCTGCCTAAACAACGTCAACAGAGAGAAATTGCAATATGACGTTCTTTGCAATGTCCCTCAGAAAAGTATCAACTTGTTCACTTTGTGTCATTGAACATTCTGCACAGAGGCGAAGCTTTGAGTTCAGAAGACTAGCTTTGTAATGGCATGAATTAGAGAAGACTTTATATTATTCCAGCATTACCATGACATCCGTTGTATACCCGATGTTATGAACTGATTATAAGTTGAGCCTCTTAACAACCAGACAAACTAAATGCGAAGCTAATTTTTTTGCTACCCTTAGACTCTAAGCAGTTCTCATATATTATCTAAATATTTAAATTTTCACGACGTCCATATCTGCATATGCAAATAGAAAGCGGTCGATTTAAGTGCCTTAATAACTATCAACTCAACCTGACTAGCCTTATCATTATCAGCTCCTTCACATCAAACAATTTACTTAAGTTTTAAACGGTGGAGATAATGATGAAGTACAGAGGCAAACAAATCCAATGCCAGAAGTGGCTAAACTCACTTGTCAGCTTGCTTGTTACCACCGGCATTTTCTCCTTCTTTTCCACAGTATCCTTAAAAGCTGGTAAAGTGTTATGACCGCTGTAAAACGTTCAAATTTGTGCTGTGAATGGAACCGTACTTCCCATGGGTTTTCTCAGGCAAAAACACTTCTTGAGGTCAGATCACGAAATGGCCTGTTTGGGGGCAATTATCGAACACAATAGGACGGCTTGACGTAGAAACAACAGGTTCCTACATTATCACCTTCTACAGCTCATACAATACAACGTATTTCAATATCCTTTTGACTTTTGCGGGAGTCAATGACACGTGCAGTGTATGTTTATATTGGGGTAGAGTGAAATCGGAGATCTCTGTTATAAGCCTCATTACGCCTCCATTAAGCGAGTCAGATAACAAGACACGTTTGTTAGAGAAGACGAGGAGAAAGGTTGAGAGTGAGCTTCAAGTTTATATACACCTTCGCATAACCTACACTATTTTGGAAACATGCTAGGAAATGTTAGCTGTTTACCTGTAGAGGAAAAGTTCCGCTAGGTAGCGTGTTCATATTTGTTGAACGTTTGCCAAGTCGTTTGCGTACCATCAGATCAGTTATTCCTTACAGTGACTATACAATCAAAACGGAACCCAAAAAGTGTATTCGAAATGAGAACAGCCTCTCCCTTCCAACACAACGCACTTTTCGTTAACATGAGTGCAGTGGTATGTGAAGGGAGGCTGGTATCGCACTATGCCCCCGTAAGCAATCATATTAAAATGATTGGCCTTTCTTAAAATGTTTAATTTAAGAATGCGTAACTAATCGGCAATAACATGTAACATTTTCTTTGGGAAAAGTCGACCCTTCACTCTTGGTGAGTCCCCCTGTCCTTCAAAAACTTCTGCTTACACACATGTACAACTATTAGAGAAAGTATCAACAAGAGTAGGCCGAAAAGCCGGAAATGGAGCCGAAGGTTCGAAAACCCGCCCGTAAATATTTCGTTCGCATTCGAGCCTCATCTGTTCAACGCCGGCGGGCATACGTAAACAAAGCCGGAAACAATACGTGAGTTAGTACGCAGCGAACGTGACGCACACAGTCTTTTCCTCCAACTTTCACGATTAAGTGGGTTATCGTTTGCTGTGACGTAAAAGTTAGGCTCGGGGGTGGGGGGTGGGGGTGGAATAACCTATCAGACAAGCTTTTACGGAGGAAGGTGCGACCAATGAAGTGGTATTGATGGAAGGGCATGGTGATGTAGAGGTTTGGCTGAAAATTAGTGTTTACGATCAGATGTTTGCCGCCTCTCAAGGTTCCTGCCTGAGGCTCCAACATCCGTCCGGTGGACCGAGAAATGTTGTCGGACCGAGTTTCACCTTTGCGTATCATTTTTACATGTATTACATGTTACAATCCTCTCCTAAGATTCTTTAGTTAGTCAAAGCGTTTGAATAACAAAGTGCAAGTTATATGTAAGGTTAAACAATCGGGAAAAAGTACAATAATCTAATACCTTTTCGTTGTACGTTGTTTTCCACATCTACCAGCCCTTTTATCCTGATTGGATATTGTTCCATATTCCACTATTAATGTTGCCGAGTGTTGCACAGAATACCATATTTACTAAATGGAAACAGAAAACACAAGACACTAGATCAGTTTAAATATCCTCGATAATGGGCGCCTGAATATGACCAATTAAAACAATGACATCATCAGCTCTTCGATTGTGCAAGAACTCAATAAGAGGGGACAAGGAAGAGCCTTTTGTCTTACTCAGATAGCTTTCAAAACTAACAGGTTTTCCTGTCTTGGCAGAGTGCGCAACAAATAGCCGGTTGAGCAATTTCAAAACCAAAACGGCTGCCAAACTAGAGGTTCCGCCACAAGAAACTAGCACGAACTCGTCTTGCAATATCTTGATTTCATCACAGACTCTGTAGAATATCACTGTTGGTTATTTTACGCATCTGTGATATCATGCTCAAAAGTCGCTGATGCTGTTTGTAGTCCTCCGCACGTCATTTACTTCATTTAAACCTTGTTGTGGGGATGGCTGTTTCAAGTCGACGACCCGCGACAATGTCTTGTCATGATCCAGAGGGCACGAAGGTTTCCTGTTACTGATCGTCAGTTGCTATCGAAACAAGCAAAATATTATCAGCATGGAAAAAAGACAACTTCTGGGAATCGTGTTTGTGGGAGGGCGATAACAACGGCAACGTGAACTGCTTTTAAAAAAACATACCGGTAGGGTGACAAAGGATCTACTCTTTACTAGCTAATTGTAGGGGATGGCATACGGATGGGGAATCAAGGTGTCATAGACCTTTAGTACCTTTAAAAGTGTTCAAAAATAATTATTAAATGACGATAGTTGTGATGTAACAGCCTGTCTCTTTATGTTTTGAACCATTAGGTACATCGAGCAAACACACATTATTGCCAGCCTTGTATACAGCAAATCTTCCTTGGACTCAAATTACATTCAACATTGATCAATGCGCATGTTCGATATTAGTAACCGCTGTACATGGCTACTGCTAAAAATGAGGTTTTGCCATACGCGGCTAAACCCGAACGTAGAACGGCTTAGGTTACGCGGTGGCAACGACAAGGTCAGTACAGTATTAACTACACGATGTTGACAATATTTCGAAAGGCTTAATGTTACAAGCAAGAAAAGGATTTCCTCGGTCAATATACTTGTAAATTTATTTGATTTATTAAAAAGGTTTAACTCCTCTTGCTTGATACTGTTGACGGTGTAGATATTTTTACAGCGGCGTTTTGAAAGCACTGTGTTAAGCACGTCGTTACCACCACGTAACCAGGGTTGTTACGGCTTGACGTACGTTTACGGTTTAGTAACGTATGGCTTTAGACAACACAGCCCATCTTTTAACCGTGCTGCAAAAGTATTTACCTATCGAATCTGATGCTGCTGGAGAAGTGAGGAATGGCAGGGGACCGTCATGAGTCTTCATATCCCTTTTCGGAAAATCCTGCATTTGTAAGGGGATCGATTTGTTGCGAAGAGACAACACGAGAATGTGGAGAAGAACAAAAATGTTGGGATTTCGATTTTCCACCTCATCTTTTCTATACTAAATCTTTAAGAACCAAACATGATGATAAGCTTTGATTATAGAATACATTAAAGTGATCAACTATTACGGTTGGCATGATGCCAGCCCCGTTCCCTGCTAAAACGACTATACATCCATGCTGTTTAAGCGAAAAATTGACGACTTACTACGCCTAAAAGTTACTGACGTCATGACGTGCACCCGCGAAGTCTTTGACTAGTCCTTCTAACACGATCTGTCAGGAAGTAAATATTGAGTTTTAATAGTTTGAAGGGCTGGAGATACCTTTCAACCATTGTAGCTTGGTTTTAAAAGCAGAGAAATTATTGTTGATGGAAGACCGGGTGAAAGGAACAACATTGCAGGGAGAAGCAAATAATTGCTGAGGCAACATCTGTAAACTATTCAATGAAACTTTATGAACGATGTTAGAATACTGTAGGCTAATGTACAAAATTGTTGAGTGTTTTTCTTTTCTCTGTTTTTATTTAAACACATAGGGACGGTGTCAATCGTTAAAGAAAGAAGTAGAAATTTTAAGAAAATGTAGTGACGTCAATTTTGAGAAATGATATCTCAAATTTCTATACCTCAATGGTATGGGACCATGGTGTAATGGTAGCACATCACGTTGCAACACTGAAAGACGGGGTTCGATTCCTCTTGGTCCTACGTTTTCACCATTGAACTTTTCATCCTTTATTATCATCCAAATGCGTCAAAAATACTATTGTTTGGGGAGTTGGCATTTATTGAATTCAAGGAAATCTTGTTTAAGACGGAAATTAACCCCCCTCCCATTAGTTAAGGGAGAGCATGCGCTCTTGCTACCCTCTAACAACATAAGATGCTGAACATCGTATATCAAAAATTCCGTGTTGGCTGCAAGCCGTCGTTAGTCTTTTTGTCTTATGCAGAAAATTCAAGTCTAAATACCATTCCTCTCCTTGATTTCCACCAGCTTGTGCAGCTGCCATTGGTCATAGCAACAGGTTTTCGTATCTATACACTCAAGGGCAGTCATTTTAGAATAAGCAACTTTTGACAGTCGCTCGCAATCTACAGAATTTACAGAAAGGACTCTTACAAACACTTGGCCAGAGGGGGCATTTTGGGGCCATGCACTCTGGTAAAATTTTAGCCGTGCCGTTGATATGGATCGAAGTACTTTCTGATTTTAAATTTATTATAATGACATGCCTTAATCATGAGAGGGACATGAGAAGACTACAAGCACTCAAACAAGTATTAACTCAGAAATGTATGTACTGATTAAGCCTTTACACTATTTGTAGCGGTTGTTCTAAGCAAAGTTTTAAAGCCAAGCATTTGGTGTTTCTGCCAGATATGTAGCTTTTCCCTTACCCATGGTGAGGAGGTCTTACGCATGCACGTCCTACTCATGATTTGACCAGGATTAAGCTAAGTCTTACTTGGTTTGATCGTCAAAAGACGTTGTAGTAGCTAGAAGTAGGTTGATTACTTTTAAACACTGTCAAGTACGAGTCAACGTCTCTCTACGAGAATTTTTACTCCCCCACTCGCCTCGTTAAGCCCGAGCAAGCTCGCTTATAAATTTCTAAATTTTGTCTCCGATTATTCCATCTTCCAGCACATCAATTTCTTGCGCTTTTCATAACTGCCTATTTAATCCGACCTTGTGTTAGTTATTCTCTTAACATCTGTACAAGCCCCTACTCTGATTGTTTCACCCCTCCTGTTACTAGAGACTCTATGCCACCTATGAGGTAAGGTACGGTTTGCAAATTGTTTATTGATACATATTTCTGATATGGATATACGTGTCAAAACGTCAAAAAAGTTTAAACTCAAGGGACAAACATTTTGCTCTGAAAGAGAGTTAAAATGGTCAAACAATTCTAGTTGATTATTGGGGCTCTCGGGGCTGTGTCAACATCTAGGATGCTATATGAAAAATGAGTAATATTAATAATTTATAAAAGAAGTAGATTGATACTCTTTGGAAACGAAGTTATCTCACGTAAGCTCGCTTTGTCCAGATTGTTCTATTCATGGATAAATTTGAAGCGATATACTGACGTAGAAATGGGAATTATACATCCTGAAAGTTGATACATTACTCCTCCGCATTGTAAGGCTGCTCATGGGAAAGGTCAAGTTCTTAGAAACTATGCTGACGCACTTAACTCCATGTGTAGGTAGAGGAGGCTGACAAAGAGCGCTGAAACGGAACTAAAAATCGTGTGGTCAGCATCTGAATTAAGGATTGTATCCAGCCGGAAAATTGCCTTATATGGGTTTCTGTTTGTTGAGAGTAACCAAGAGATAGTGTAAAGTAAGCTGAATTAATGTCTCTACTTAAACAAATTTACAATAGTTAAAACGATCTCACTGATTGGTGTAAAGATCTATTGATTTGCCCGCATTTAGTACATTATTTAGTATTTAGCATATGCTATAACAGCACCTTCCTGATATAACAATAAAACACATTTACGCTTGGCCTGCGTGATTCCATTTGCAGTCAAATACATTAAATTCTGTTTCAAACATGGCGATGAATGTTGGGAGAAAATAGTCTTTTTCACAAACAGACCTTATAGTCCGAATTCTCTGAATGTATATCCCAATGCCAAGAACCCCCTTACCCCCCAAATCAAAAACGCTACGTCCTTACGTTTAATTCATTGGCATTGCAAAGGTATCTTTAAGGTCGTACACTTTTTTTTAGTAAGAACAAATTTAGTAATAACACCAGGCTGGATGAAAACTCATAAAATCATAATTTGTTGCGCAGTGGTTTACAACAAAATTAGTTCAACGCCATCAACGTCTTCGACTCTTATGTAGTCCAATGAACCGCCGCTGAATGAAATGAAACTCTCCGAGTGGTTGTAACAGTACATGATTTGCCCCCCAAACCAACCATTTTCATACAGACCCCCAACTCGTTTGCTTACAAGAGGTAGCTGTCGTAAGAACAAAATAAGAACAAATGAGACAGCTTGTAAATGAAAATATAAGAACACTGAGCCTCAGCCCAAATTATCTGGTTCTTACTAATAAAAAGTGTACTTTGATTAAATAGTAGGCACGAGATTTCATTCCTCAGATTAAGCACATTAAAGTTGCAGAATTGGTGCAGATGCTGAAGGACCTTTCTTGAATATGTGAACTACTCATAGGAACATTTTGACTTCATCTACAGCAACATGTTCGACAAAATGATAGTTGGCTTGAGAGCAGTGATGGAAAACCCGCGGCCACAATGTCTTTCTATGTTGTTAGGTATATAAATCGCTAGTTGCCGGATAAATTGGCGCAGTTACTTATGTGTTAAAATCAAAGAAGACACATCTGATTTCTGTCCGCCACCATGTGTGGCAACTCCCTTTTCTCCTACTAACACAATTCTGAACAATCAACGTAACTTCACTGCAATCGTGGTTTCCACTGTCTAATTACAAATTACATCGAATCATATAATCATACAAATTAAAATAGCTATACAATTGAAAACGCCCACGAATATTGTGGATTGCAATATTCTGGGGTCGGACCTTGCCTCAGCCTCGTTCTAATGTAGACTTTGGCAATGTTACGCAAACTCCTGTATTCCGTCCCATGAAATAGGTATTACCTAATCAACATGCTCTTACAAGGCGCTAATTATAATGAGAGCGAAAATTACAACCTATGTGGCCCATTTAGCATTTTAAAGTTCATTCATGCTAGATATCTGCTTTTCTTTTTCGAGAGTAACAAAAGCTTGGGGTTTATCTTTAACTCGTATGGATAGGATATATTTTAAGACGGTATATAATGCAGCATAGGCAAGTTACCTCAGTTGATTTAGAGCTGGTCTAACAAGCTGAGGGTTGATGGTTTAAGCATATGCTCTACCGTCAATCTGAAAACTCCTAGTACGAACCCAGCCGAAAAATGCTCTGAATAGAGTATGTGACTACATTTTCAATTTTGCAGCAACGTCTTTGTTTATTTGTCCCTTCTCTAGACATGCGAAGGCAGTACACCCTTATTTGAAAGTTTTATTCGTACGTTTACGCCTATCTCCACCAGCATCTGCCAAGAAAAGAAGCCAAGAGAGAAAACACAACGTATTGCACGCTACTAAACCCAGACCTAGAACGGCCTTGGTTACGTGGTAGCAACCACATGATCATCATTGTATTTTCTACAAGATGTTAATAATATTTCTACTTGTTTATAGTTCTCACCACTAAAATGGATTTCCTCCACCAAATATGCTTTTAACTTAACTTAATTTATCAAAAATCTTTCACACATCTTACGTGATACCTCCGACAGTGCAGACATTTTTGCAGCGGCATTAAGAAAACTCTATATTAAAATATCGTTGCCACAACGTAACCAAGGTCGTTATGGACTCAAGTGCGCTTCCGGTTTAGTCGCGTTTTATCGCTTTAATGTCTTTCGAGTGCTTTCATTCTGTATAAATTAGACTTGGTAATCTGACATCCATTTAGTACGACAATATTTTATTTCCAGTGTGTAGATATCGATGCGATGCAGTGGTAACTGGAAAATCAATCAGTAAATAAGACAGACAGGAAATTAATTGCCATGCATATTTAAAATGATTGGACAAAAATATCTCATTGATTTACATCGAAAGCAATTATATTTGTGTTTACTTGGTTACATACGTATTCGCATAATCTCTTCAGGGACAGATGGTTGCAAGGAGATTATGCCATTGTGATGTATCTTGGGCGTGAATTAGTGTATCGTCCAATTGCAATCTCGGCTCTTCTGGGTCTTTTTCGTCCTTTGGCAAGTTGAATCAGTGAAGTAGCAGTCTTCCAAAATGAGGGGGGCAGGGGGAGCCTCCGTTAAAGTATTGATTTTATTTACCTCTCCCCCTTCTGCCATGCAACATGCAGTTAAAGCACACTTTGCCAACTGCTATTATTTGGCATTTTAAGAGTGTGAAGGAGTTATCTCAGCTTTTCCATTCGAATCTCATTTGGTAAGAGTTCATTACATCCCGAATACACGCTTTTACTTCATGTACTATTTTGCCACTATAATTGCCATATCTTTGTTGGATATTCATTGCCAAAGTTGTCAACAATGTTGATCTCTCTTTACACAGTTCTGTAACATTAGGACCCATAAAGGAGGACCCATTTGATATTGCTAATATATATATACATATTCTCAGCAGACACATTGCAATTATATATAATTCTCAAAGAGTGGAGCATTACCACAATAGCTTGCTTACGCATATCGCCGCTGAAAGGAACCTTCAGAGTGCGATTTTCTTACAAGATTTTATTAACTAGATTCACCTCTGATCAGACGACGATTTTCTGTCAAAAGTGTCTCGGAGAAGGCTTCCACGTAATGAATTCGTCATCGTATGCTACCATAAGGTGCTTAACCAAATGCGAACTTTTGAAGTTTAGTATTTTCTAAAATATTTCTTATCCTGTCAAACTATCACGAAGCAAATTTTACCCGTCCGATTCCTCAAATTCCTTATCTTCTCAATCTAACGGACTACAGATGCCAGACAGAGGGTGTTCCAGAACCTGTACCCACGCTTTACCGATCAAGTTTACATTTTGGTTTACTATAAATGTCAATTGTCGGTTTACAAAGTCGTACTTAGTACAATGAGAGCACTGCTCAGTTACGAAATAATAATAGCAGTTAGCAGAACAACTGGCAGAACTCAAACATAATTATAGATTGGAACCAAGTTTAACTTTTTAAGGAAAACACTGAAACTGCGACGCTCTTGCAATTAAAGAAATACAACGTGAATGTTATCGTATCAGGTGCTATACAGTTTGTTGTTGGATTGGATTAGGATGGGAGAAGTGCATTTGTGATTTGCTTTCATTTCAAAGTTAAATATCAAATTGGTAATTGATTCTTCAAAGGACAATCCTTGCTAAAAGCACTCTAGACAACTTGAATTTCAGTGAAGGTGCCTTATTCAGCACGGCATGTCTTTTCACCTTTGTCCTTTGAATTGACCTTACTGGTCAGACTATGATCTTATTTATCTAAATCTTTGGAATATACCACGAGGGTGCTATCAAGGCATTGTCAGTGTCATGTTATTTAATTATGTGGTCTTGCCCCTTGACCTCCGTCCAATTTTATAATGGCGCATTACTTATGCATATTCTGTGTATTTATTCACTACGTCATAAATGTCGACTAATGAAGATAAATGTTCTTATGTCAACATTTTGCAGCTATTTAATGACACCTTACCTGCTTTAATACTCGAATCACTTCAGTGTGAAATCCACTAAATAAAATCTTAAAAACCTGTCTATAGTTTGACTTTTTAGAAAAGTGGAATTATCAGAACTTGATGAAATTAGAGGAGGTCTTCCAATCCCTTATAATCTAATAGTCAAATCCTTCAAGATTCCATATGGCCAAGTTGATTGGCGCCTCATTTACTAGGCAGCTACAAATCCTTGGATGCTCTGTTGTTATTGTCGGAATACTATTCATTCAACAAACTCTGCTTTTGTTTGCGAGATATTCTTTTGAATCTAAATTGAACAGCAACATCTGGGTGGTATCAATGGTTCAAATAGCTCAAACGATGTTTGCCTCAAATTCAAGAATAAGCGCAATTGGTTACTTGTTCAAGAGAGGGTATAGTTCCACCTCGAACATGTTTAAAAATACGGCTATCTAGTGCTCGCAAGACAGAGATCTGTCACTGTAAGAGATAATACAGGTAATAAAGAATAAAAGGGAAAATGTGGGGAAATTTTTGAAGTACCTCCTTTTTTACCTGCAAGTTAATGACAAAATCTAGTGAGATTAGCAAAATATTTTTCAGAAAGATACGTTTTGAAAAGTTGTCAGAGAACAGAAAATCTGTCATCACTGGGATTCGAACCCTGGATTCACACACTCACTAATTAATCACTTCAAATCCTCTCTTCTCAATAACACTTTACAAATTTTAATGGGATTTGGACAGATTGAATGGCCGGATGAGAGTCCTTCTTTGGTAATATTTCATAAAAAAGCTGGTCTCCAAGTTGCGTAGATCTTGATGTTGATGTATGCTAGTGGATCTTAGGAACTAATATGACGCTCAAACAAACGCATTACCGTAAAATCCCGAATATAAGTCCTCCCGAATATAAGCCACCCGCATATAAACCCCTCTGTAAACTATCCAAAATATCCTTCCGAATATAAGCCTCCCCCCATATATAAGCCCGGGGCTCACATTTGGGATTCTGTGTGTTGTATCGGAAATTGGTAGCGCAGAAGGCAGCAATACTGAATGAACATGGACGGAGTACATATAGAGCATCTGTATTTACTTTTGTTCTTTTGTGAGATTTTACATATTAAATGTTGTTTTTAGTCTCTCTGATTGGACATCGAATTTTTTTTGACTACACAAGTCAACTGTTAACCGATAAGACCCTCCGAATATAAGCCCCCTGTAAATAAGCCCCCGAATCTACGCCCACCAAAATGCTTACGAACCTCTATAAGCCCAGGGCTTGTATTCGGAATTTTACGGTATATGAACATTAATTTCACCTTTTTCAATTGATAGAGCACAAGGTGCAAGCGAATAAATTCAGGCTTTGGAACACGTGATATGTTTTTTTATTACTCTGGTACATTTTCAAAGTTTATCATTTTAAGTCAACTTTTCGTCCTGGGTAATTCACGTATTTGACAAGGCAGTATAACGCGGTTAGGTTACTGTTGACAAATCTCGTCCTAAAAGGTTAGTGCATACGTCAAGGAAGGAATTTCCTTCAAGTGTTGAGTTATAGAGGGAAGGTGGTTCTCAAGGCTGATTTTTAGTGCAACTGTACCCCAATTTTAGGATCGTAAACAATAAAATAAATTCAATAGGGTATAAAGAGATATTTAATTAAGACTATCCATATATTCAAAAAATATGAATGAGTATTTGATCTTAAGAAATCGCTGTATTTGTTGGAAGTAAATAGCAATATAGTTCAAATGAAAGTAATATATTGTTAAAATATGAAAAGCCTCTTCTTCTTGGCATGTTGATGTATTTGAAATTGGATATAGATAAAATGAATTTATTAATAAATTTCTACTGTTTGGGGGACAACCAGCAGAAAAATAATTGTAGCGAGGAAACATATGTTGGAATGGGCAAATCTACTTCTATTTCTCAAGAATTCCTACAGTTGTCGTGTAACTAATCAATTTTCTCCATTGAGTTGAAATATTT
Organism: Alatinidae sp. Z8VKAUB7J3; assembly: GCA_010016025.2. Taxonomy (NCBI): domain Eukaryota; kingdom Metazoa; phylum Cnidaria; class Cubozoa; order Carybdeida; family Alatinidae; species Alatinidae sp. Z8VKAUB7J3. Next base: position 113,715,215 of record JAAAKM020006971.1, read on the forward strand.
CCCAAAGGAAGAGTTATATTTGTCACGTATCTATGAGAAAAACTATAAAACGTTTTAGAGTAAGCATGAGAAATTGTATGGAACCAGCCACAAGAAGATGTTAAATATAATTTACGTCGACTGTACTGCGTTTCACTTTAAAGTGACAAGACCAGTTCCACTTATATTTGGCACTTAAGTTTTGTATAAGTGATTTTGCATCATCAGAGGAGGATGTTTTAAATTTAAATACTTTTTACTTTGGTACACCAAAGAGATTGTGTATTTTGCAGTCTTTTAACTACGTGCGTAGAAAGTTAAAATATTTAACGATAGAACAGTTTTAAAACTTTGTATACAAGATCTCCTGCTTTAAGAAGACTGTTCCTGGAAACACTTTCTTAAGAAAAAGCTATTTAATCTAAATTATTTGCCTCTTTGTTGATTACAAGATGTGTGAAAGTACTAAACCAGAAGACAATTTCGGAGGCGTAATTTTCAAGGAGGATGGGGTGGGGTACCGAATAAACGGGGGGTCTGAATAAACGCGGGGGTCATCATTACGGTCTAAAGTGAATAAATGGGGGGGTCCAAATAAACGGGTGGTTTTAACTCAAGTCTCAATTTCGTGAAAGTATTAAATACGGATGACACACATGAGGACAAAAGTCGTACTAATTGACTAATTAGCAACTGTTTCAGGGTCAAATGTTCCATGGGAAGTTATTAAAGTGTTTTCAGACATCATTTACATTTTGAGTAGTGGAAAAATTTCTTGAAATTAATAAACGGGGGGGTCCTAATAAGGAGCGGGGGGTTATAAAGTTAAAAAAATTAATAAGCGGGGGGTACGATTATCTGGCACGTGAGAGTATCTTGCTTTCTCATGCTCTAAAGGTAATGCATAATGCATTTTAAGTCATAAATGGAATACATGGCATATTCTGCTGTCACCACGGCCATGTGCAGAAAGAAACAACTTGAAAACTCTTGAAAAAGTTTCACCTGTGGAAGTGTACAAACAGAGAGATCAGTTTATCAGATAACGAGTCTTATCGGTCAATCCTTCTTTCTATTTATGGACATGGTTATCTTCTTTTATCTATCAATGTAAAAGGTAAAAAAGGAGACAATGTGCCATATCGTACATTTCTAGACACACAAAAGTATTTCTTATAAAACGTTAGCTAAGCCGATTTTCACTTGTTGCTAAATTGCTGTGAGCATGTCTTGCTCAAAGAGAATGTTTAAAAAAAGAGACGTCTGTCTACGTTGATCAATAATGTATAGTCTTGAATAAAGTTTTTGCCTGGTACTCATGAACAGCTGTCGATATTGATTGGGTTTCTACAGGACACCTCCTGCAGTCCAAGACTGCATGCTTCTTTGCATGTGTGTTAGCAGAGGACTGGATAGATGAACTACAACATAATCATTGTAAAAAGATATTTTCATGAGTACTCTTCACTCATGGAAGTGTCTTTACCTAGCATTCCAATAGGTTCTGACGACCCACAAATAATGAAATTATTAATAAATGCACTCACAACCTTTTTAATATTCAATCAGGTCTACCAAAACAGTAATCTTCGACGCTGACTTTAAATATTTTCCCCAAGTTTTAAAAAGTCACTTTATTAGCTACCACAGTACATAATTACACTAAGGACCTTCTAATAGTAAAATGAAATGCAGACCCTCTGTAATTTGTAAACTATACACATTCCCCGCTATCTAGCACTAATTTGTAAATAACTCGTGTTTTCCTTCCTGGAAATCCAATACCAAAAGCTTGGTAAGTCTACGGGAAGTCTATTGTCCCGTTTCTTCTTTTTTCTACCCTGTTTAACGACAACCGTTGTTTCTAACAACATTTGCTGTGATGATGGTCGGTTTACTTTCTGCATGCGTTTTTATAATATTTTGCACTTGAGGAATACATATCTCGATAGTTAAACGGTAATGGGTTTCCGGTACTGAATAGCATACTGAAACTTCCAATATAATCTGTCAAAGACACTATTTTCTCACAAGACATGCCAAGTAATCGGTTTCTTCAAGCTTTGGGGAATTGGCAGTACTGAGTCGTATCCAAATTAAAGTACAAGTAACTATGCTGGTCTTGCTCATTGCAAACTGCTTCAGGTCCGCTTTCTCTCTTTCGTATCCTCTCTCATAAAGTTCTGAAGAGGCAGTTTGGGTACTTTTAACACAACTCCTTTAATGATTTCTAACAAGAGTCCAAGACCAAGAATTCTCTCTTTCTGTTAGATATTATAGGAGCTGAAATGCTGGATACTTATAGCATTGTATGACACATAGCATCAACGTTCATTAAAGGCCCACGTTGATGCCGATACGTCCAACTCATCTGCAGCATTGTATTCTTCACGCGCGCTTTGTATAGAAAGTCTCCGCCAATCAACTGTAAAGGGGTGGCGGAGAAGTTTACTACACTTGCAGCATCTGATAGGCTTAAGTTTATGGAAACATATTAGCGGATATCATGTTACAGGGCTAGACCTACAATAGGGATGGGACGAAACATTGTCTTTATTTCATTCTCTTTAAGCCCAGTATTAAATAAAGTACCAAATGGTAAGCAAAATGCTTTTTCTAAATCTAGTGATATCTGATTGGTAAAGCTACATAAATTAAGAGTGCTCTTTGTTCCTTGAACCTAGTTTCTACTTAATTATTAGGGTTGCTACAACTTTATAATTCTTTATTATTTTTGTAACGATCGTATATCAAATATAGCACACTGCAAGTAATGAAATTGGTTTAAGTTGCCTCTTAAGCAAACTTCTACTTGTAACCCAATACATAATTAACCTTATTACGGATAGCTGACTAAGTAATTAATAACTAACTAGCTAACAGTAGTTACTGAAATCTGTAACTAACCCAACTACTGAACGTAGGAAGCTGTATTACAAAATAAACCAAATTAGTCAATTTATCAGAAGTTTGCTAAAGAGAAACTTCAGCTTAAATGGGGTAGAGATGGTGTTTTTCAACAATGACGATGAAAATGTTGAGGTAATTCCATCAACCAATCAATGCAGCAAGCTAATCCTTGGGCGTGGTCACGAAAACTATCTTTAAATACCTCATGTAACAGGTGCTCAACTGGCTTCCGAACATAATTTTCAAGTTTTCCGAGAAACTCAAATCTTTAATTTTATTATTCTCTGAAATCACAGTATCCTAATCCCTCGTCAGTGGTTCCTTCCTGGTTTACTAGCTGTCTTCTTAATACTAACTGTGAATCGGAAATAAGAGCCACGAAGGAATCTATAGGGACGTGAGGTGATTGACACATTCAGCTTTTCTTTCCGAATAGCTCCTAAGGTCGGCGACGAAACACAGAAACAGCTGGTACTGAAGTAAGTCCCACCTTCCTTAAGCTCATCACTTATCTGCCATCGATAGAATCGTGAGTCTTTTGTTGAAACTCGGTGTCTTATGTCCTGTCGATATTATTAATCAAGAATATTGATTAGGTTTTACGTATGTCTTCCGAGACGGCGTCCTTTGCTTTCTGTTTGGAAGGACATGTTGTCAGAGGGTTGATTCACAATTGTTTGCTACTGGCTACATACATTAACAAGTTTAAGGGTAGTTGTCAAAAATGTTAAAGAGTCCTGTTTCTCAAATTCAATCTTACACAATTATTTGTTGCCATTTATTGCTTTACACTATAATTTCTTGCCATTTCCATCCTTTACACAATTATTTGTTGCCATTTGCCTCCTTTACACAATAATTTATTGTCATTTTTTTCCTTTACACAATTATTTGTTGCCAGTTACTTCCTTTACACAATAATTAATTGTAATTTACTACCTTTACACAGTTATTTGTTGCCATTTCCATCCTTTACACAATAATTAATTGTAATTTACTACCTTTACACAGTTATTTTTTGCCATTTCCATCCTTTACATAATAATTAATTGCCATTTACTTCCTTTACACAATTATTTATTCTCATTTCTTTCCTTTACACAATTATTTGTTGCCATTTATTGCTTTACACTATAATTTCTTGCCATTTCCATCCTTTACACAATTATTTGTTCCCAGTTAGTTTCTTTACACAATAATTTATTGTCATTTCTTCTTTTACACAATTATTTGTTGCCATTTATTCCTCTACACGATAATTTATTGTCATTGCTTCCCTTTACACAATTATTTGTTGCCAGTTACTTCCTTTACACATTAATTTATTGTCATTTCTTTCCTTTACACAATTATTTGTTGCCATTTGCACTAGCTCCTTCAAACCAAACCTTGTTGCCATTTTCTTTCATCTCACCATAATTTGCTTTCTGATAACTTTTCCTTCCCCAAACCTGTTAAATTGTAAGGACTGAGAGTGGATGCTTACGCTATTATAGATTTAACTGCAATATGCAAAAACAAAACTTCTTGACGTCCCACAATATATATAAATTTACCGATTATGGAGTTGCTTGTATCGAGCGTCGGTTGCTTACTTTTTGAAAGCCATAATTAGTACTGAAGTTGCTTATGCTCTTGGTTAGATTTGAGGAAGAAGAAAAACTGCAGTTATTGCATGGATAAAAGTCACAAAGAATGTACTTTTCAAAAAATGTAGCTAGAAAGAAACAATTTCACATAATTGAATAAGAGCTTGTTATGATCTTCATATATCAGTAAGTTAGGGTGCCTCAGGGTGACCAGGTCATTTGGGAGAAGGCCCCCAGGTGCCACACATGGAGCCACCACTTTGGTTCATGAATTTAAATATCCGTTCAAATGTATAGCCTTTGTTTAGATCCTCTCCTTTGTTGGTTGCGATAGCAGGACTTCTGTTGGTGTTACCTTGGCTCCACTATTGTTTAACAATGCGCGTTGAGCAATCTTCATTTGTTTCTTTTGCCGTGGCTTCGTAAGTCCGTTGAGTTGCGAGTAAAGGAAATACGATTAGCGCTACAAATACGCCTTACTTGATGCGTTTACAAGGAAACACAAAGAACGCATTTCGTCTCTCGCTCATTCATTTGATTCGTGCAAATAGCAATGTTGGAGTTAAAAGCAAACCCTTGATAACAAATGGATAAGAAAAGAATGAATTTTAAATAAGTGCAATCGATACGTATTAACTAAATGACCATCAAAGGTGATCAGGCCTTTACGAGTGTACAGAGCATTTTGACGTATAATCCATTCGAAAGTCTGGGTTATCTAGTAACTACGCGACGACAGCATTTTCTGAATTTATTTCTTATAATCTCGTTGTTACCAAAAGATTTCTTTTTTCTGTTCAGAATCGCTCTTTGCACGAAATAAACTGACGGAAGTGCAACAAAACGCGTTCTTTAATGACTACCCATGAATCCTCTATTTCACCTTTTATGTATCTACTTTCACTTTCGTTTGTATCTCTTGCCTACGACTGCATTTTCATCTATCCACGTTCAATTTAATTTGTATCTACTGCCCTACGATTCCGTTTTTTTATCCACTATCACTTTCTTTGGAATCTACTGCCGTAAGATTTTTTTTATGCAACTACTTTCATTTGAATCTATGGCCCTACGATTTCTTTTCATGTATCCACTTTCACGTTAATCGGTGTGTACTGCCCTACGATCCCTTTTTATGCATCTACTTTCACTTTCATTTCAATCTATTCCCCTGCGACTCGCTTTTTATCTATCCTCTTTCACTTTCTTTTGAATATACTGCCCTACCAGTTCCTTTTTATACATCTACTTTCAATTTCATTTATACCCACTGCCCCAGCACTCTTTTTGTGCATCCACTTTCACTTTTTTTGGAGTACTTCAGTACCAGCCTATTCCCAAAGTTAGACCTACGTCTTTCCCACCTACTTTAACAATCGCCCCGGTGTCGATGAACGAGTTTAAGCTGGCTGCATCTGCCACGTGTTCTCTAAGTGTGTTATATAAGCGACTTCACATTGTCTTGAGATTAAAGTAAACCAAATGTGGTTGCACTCAGTTACGGGATACATCAATACAACGAAACCTCCAAGGCTGGCATCCAGGGCAGTAAAGGAAATGAGTATCGAAAGGTTATCACGAAGGAACATCTGAGGTTTATCACGAAGGGAAAACTACAGCGCTCCTGCTTTTCGTAAACAATCTAGCTCCCAGTTCTTGTTTACGTAAGGTCACGTGAGACCACTGCTGTCTGTCAGTGCAAAAGTAGCTTCATGGAGGCTCACCACAAGAAGAAGGAAGACGAGCAAAATCAACATTCAATTTCAGATATATTGATAAACGTAGCTGACTGCTTGCAAACGTGATATGCTGTGCATTGTGTCTAGCATAACTTTGTTTACAAGTGTATCGGAGCTGTTGTCTAGTGCAGCCAGCGGCGGCCCCAGAGTATTTCAGGGCCCGAGAGAATAGGGGTAATCTGAAAAGTTAGCCATAAGGGGACAAGCAACCTCTTTGATCAGATCCCTCTTTGGCTTAGGTAACGGTACATGTGTTGGAGGCAGTTACTCGTTTCCGTAAGATAAATCAGCTTGTGGAATAAGCCCAGTTTCACACCTTTTTACTATTTTAAACGAGCGGTACATGCGTTGGAGGCAGTTACTCGTTTCCGTAAGATAAATCAGCTTATGGAATCAGCCCAATTTTACACCTTGTTACGGTGAAGCACAGCAGATTTCACGTCTTGCTCAAAAATATTACAGCACGACCACGGTTTAAATCTCTTATATCTCTTAACCTTTGGTTTATAAGACAACTACTCTAGCCACTCAGTTACGGTCCCTCCCTCCGGGCTCGTCGCCTAGGGGAGGGTGGAGGTTCCTGACAACGAGCTAGCCCCTTCTTGAATGCACTTGGCCTTTTTCAAGCATTGACTCTTTCCGCTTTTGTTGTATACTTATATTACTGTCTTATTACCGCTCTATTACGTAAAATCTTTGCACCACAACCTAAGCACTTTGTGCCCTAAGAGCATGGCTAACAAGGGACTTATCGCACAATACTTGTGTAATACGAAGTTTGGACAGGTGAAACAGTTTTCTAGTTGATGTGCGACTGACCTTTGGTGCCATCTAATCTTCGTGCATGGCCCAAGCTGATCTCCCGCAGTATTAAAATTGAGACATGTTTGAAATATTTTACTATAAATCTCAGCTTTACATCTGTTTTTGTGTGTGTAATGAAGTTAGATGTTCTTCTTAAAAATTTACCGATTATGGAGTTGTTCGTATCGAGCGTCGACTGCTTACTCTTTTAAAGCCAGAACCAGTACTGAAGTTACTTATGTTCTTGGTTAGATTTGGGGAAGATGAAAAACTGCAGTTATTGCATGGATAAGAGTCACAAAAAATGTATTTTTCAAAAAATGTAGCTAGAAAGAAACAATTTCACATAATTGAATAAAAGCTTGTATATTTATCAAAAATGTTCTCACTTGCACCTCTGCAGTCACTGTCAAATTACAAAAGGTGTTTATTTTCAAGTTAAGAAACGGAAAGCTGCCGGGAATAATCAGAGTTTGACTTACGTTTGCAACAAACGTTTCATGAGGCTCATGCTCATGTCACTTAAAGAATCAACTCTGGCAATTACTCTTGGGAGCCTGATAGACGTCCCACCTGCTAATTAATTTTTCAAAAATTTTCCACCCAGGACAGTCTTATCCTACCCCCCTCCCCCCCGCGCCTATTTTTTAGTAATCTCCCACCCATGACAATCTTTTGAGCCGGTACTTTGGCAGGCAAATAGAAATTATCTTTATTAAAATATGAAAACCGCAAATTAAAAAGATGAAGGTGGCCTTTTACGAGGCTCAAAGACGTGTGAAGACGCACATTACAGATGTTAGTAATAATACTGTCATTGAGCAGGAGGCCGAGGCGAACATTTTTAAACTCTGGGAAGGCATGTAGGAGACCCCTATGACTTCGAATAGCTGGCTATTGTTTGTGATGTATTACCCTACGTTTAGGGACCTGCAGTTGATTCTAAATATTGATTCTTGACTTCCGTTTTGGTCATTTTCCAACCCCCAGTCTATTCCATCCCCATTTTATTACGTTTTTGGGATTTTTCCAACCCTCCGTTTATTCCACCCCCCCCTGTCTATTAGGCACCCAAGAGTACTTTGCGCATTGCAATTCTCAGCTACTATGACTTGATGAATTTGTGGATTACAAAGACTTTAAAAAGACTACGCTCTTTTTAAAAAGTTGCTCACTAGACTAAACCCTTAGTGCTCTAGTTCCTCAAAAACTTTCCCAGGTTTTACTTGATGTGAATTTAGTAGTCCTGTCAAGTTATTTCCTTTCGAATCAACGCACTTTTTTCACAATGACCAGGTTTTTGCTGAGGCTCAATGCTCTTGTTTACTTAAAAAAAATTTAGGCTCACCTGTTCATATTTTGTTCCTGTGACAATTATGTATCTTATGACAGGTTGGATTGAGGATCAACCACCGAAAGAAACGTTTCTATTGCTAAAACGTTTTAGTTTTGCAAATTTCTTTTCTGTCTGTGATTCAACTTTTTGTTACTTTTAAATTATGCTTAATTTTATTGGGACCTTTGCTTCATTTCTTTAAAAGATTGTTAATATAAAAGAAGTGTATAATTTTAAAGCAAAAAATTATCTTTGCCTACCTTCGTCCCCCTTCTGAGTTAGGCCAGCCCCTGCTTTCCCCCGCCCCATTACTGCGACTACCTAGCGAGGGGCCTGCCTCACTCTTCAGTTACTCTCTTTACACGACATTGCAACTGCGTCAGAAAAGCATATAGATGTTGAATGTTGACAAAAAGATTAGGGGGTGATGATAAATGTGGGCGGATAAGCATACTATAGCCCCCCTGCTCTAAACAATGATTTGTAATTCTCTCTCGCATTCAAGATAGTAATAACAGGAATTTCTTTAACTGATTCCCTTACAATATGCAATAGTTGTCCAAGATTTACAATAAACTGATATAGCCTTGGCTCCTGCATCATGCAGATAGCTACACCTGGTTGGACAGTCACAGTTCTGTTTGTTTCCATGGCCAAGCTGTCCATAACCGTTCCAGCCCCAAGTCCAAAGATGTCCCATATCAGTGACGGCCGCAGAATGTCGAGAACCGCAGCTTACTGACACAGTAGTGGCATCAATAGGAAATTCAACCAGACATGGAAACACCTGGCATGTTGGTACTTGCTGACGTTGGCCTTTTCCAGTACTCGAATCTTCTTGGTATTGTGGAGATAGAGCGATTCCAAGTTGACCACTTTCGTTCCACCCCCAAGCATAAATGTCACCAGTTTCTGTCACGAAAAGGATAGTAAAACACATAATATAAAACAGCCAAGGTGCAGAAATGTATCATGAAATGCTAAGGTCAGAGAGGAATTAACAAAAACTTCAGGTGTATTACTTTCACAACTTTTATAACAGCCGTGCCCTACAGCTGGAAATAGACTGTACGCGTACGAAATCTTCTATCAGCACCTCGTATAACCTCATATGACTTCGAAGATCCCTGTAGGAATCAAGCTATCCGGCTACGATTTATTATCGATGGCCAAAATGTTACAGTTGCACTCAACCTAAAATCTTCTAGGTATACACATCATTAAAGTGCTATTCAAGTCCGTTTAATATGAATCTCAGTGGTAACTCTGTTTCTCTTTAAAGGCATGAGATTTGAAAGACTCGAAGGGAACATAAAGGAATTTCCTAAGAAGAAACCACATCGTTTCTAAAAATAGTTGCGATGGGACCATAAGACAAGCTTACACATTTATGGTAGCTTCCCATTTGCCAGCAGTTTTGAAAGTATTGACATTTCTGACTCTATACGTTAACTTTATCTACTGACTGATCGAAGCCGTTGATGTTGCTATTGTAACAAAATCCATTAAAAATATCCTTTTGCAATGCATTTGTTCGGCAGCAGCCAGTGCCAAAAGAAAGCTAACGCGTGGAAATAATAACACGGTGATGTTAAAGATACTCTATTCAGCATCGAGCACAATAGGCTTGGCTCCATTAATCATATCGTATGACTCCCACACAAACAGATTGACCATCAAGGCCAGTAAATGAACATCAAGAAATTGGGAAAGAGTGATAGAGAGACCAAAGACAAGACGGCATCATATTATACCATGGAACACAAGGTCACGACCGATAAGCAATAGAAAAGTTGCGAAAGTGACAAAACACCTTCATTGATTGTCAGGATGATAACAAGTGTCCGAATGACAGCCGAGATCCCGAACGAATACAAACATTGAAAAGATGAGACGAAATTGCGACTCATGAAATTATTGAGCAAAAGACCCGAGGACCCAACGTCATGCGCAAAGAGATACCAATCTACCAGGTCGACTCCTTCACCGACGAGACCTTCCGCGGCAATCCCGCGGCGGTCTGCCCCTTGGAAGAGTGGCTGCCCGACTCGCTCATGCAGGCAATCGGCGCGGAGAACAACCATGAGCCCCAGCGGACCGTTGGGCGGCAGGGCAAAAAAGGCGAGCCCGCGGCGCACCGCCTCCCGGTGCGGCTCCAGCAGCTCGAGCCGCTTGCGCACCGCCAGGGCGACCTTGTCGCTGAGCCGCAGCGCGGTCTGATCGCTCGCCTCCAGCGCCGCCAGCATCCCGCGGTCGGCCCAAAGGCTGAAGGCCTCGACCAGTCCGGCCGCGCCGCCGGGAAAGGTGTTGAGCGCCACCACCGGGGCCCATCCGAGATCCTCGGCGCCGGCCCGGATCGCGCCCTCGGTCCAGCCGTCGAATACCACGTGGGGCAAGGCGGCGAGCAACAGCTCTTCGCGGCGCGCCTCGAAGTCCTGGTCTTGGCCTGCGGAAGCCATGGTCAAGCGTCCTCTTCGGTCTGGGTTGCAACCTGATGGCGCATCTCCGAAGCGAACACCAGTCGTGACAGATCCGTCATGCGTTGCGGATAGAGGATCCCGTCCAGGTGATCGCATTCGTGCTGCACGACCCGGGCGTGAAAACCCTCGGCCTCGCGCAGGATCTCCCGCCCCTCGAGATCCAAGCCACTGTATCGAATGGACCAGTGGCGGGGCACCGCGCCGGCCAGTTCGGGAACCGAGAGGCAGGCCTCCCAGCCGGTCTCGATGCGATCTCCCAGCGGCTCGATCTTGGGGTTGATCAGCACGGTCAGCGGCACGCCCTCGCCGGCCTCCGTTCCGCCCTCGCGCTCGGCGCGGGCCGGGGAGACGAAAAACACCACCACACGCTTGGAAACATGGACCTGGGGCGCCGCCAACCCGGTCCCGGGGGCGTCCTCCATGGTCTCCACCATGTCCCGGACCAAGGCCCGGATCTCAGGCGAGGCGGGGTCTTGCACCGCTTCGGCAACCCGTGACAGGACGGGATGCCCCATGCGCGCGATCTTGAGAATTGCCACTGCCAGCCACCGCCTCGGTCGGGTGAATCGTGCGGGCTATGTGGCGGCAAATCGCCTGTCAGCGCAAGGGACAAGTCTCATAAAGTATCGACTTCAATTATGAAAATTCTCCCGGTGCGGGAATATTGACGTCGAATTCTCGCCGCCCCGAAAGTGAACGTTACTGTTCCCATAGGGTATGGCCTGTGCTATAGAAATCCACCCGCCGCTACGGAAAAGCCGTAGAGGGTGAGTTTTTGCGTCTTTGCCAGGCTTAAGATTCCGCTTTGCGCAGGTGGATTGGCCACCTGCCGGACCGATCGAGTGAGAAATAAGGACCGCCCGTGCACGTACAAGTTCGCGACAACAACGTCGACCAGGCCCTCCGCGCCCTGAAGAAGAAAATGCAGCGCGAAGGCATCTTCCGTGAGATGAAACTCCGCCGCCACTTCGAGAAGCCGTCCCAGCGCCGCAAGCGCGAGCGCGCCGAGGCCGTTCGCCGGCACCGGAAGCTGCTGCGCAAGCGTATGGACCGCGAGGGCTATTAGGCCTCTCGCCCAAGGCTGGCCCCGCGGCGGCGGACCAGCCTGATACCGTTTTTCGGTCTCCAAGAACTCGGCGGCGCCCCCTCGGAATCCGAGCGTGGGGCGCCGTGTCGTTTCGGTCGTGCGAACCGCGCCCGAGGGGATCGCCGCGCACTTTAGCGCCCTGGGTTATCGAGAGTTCCGATCACCAATTCGGGGTCGATCCAATCGTCTTCGAATCGGCAACCGAGTTTCCTCAGCACGGCAACCGATGCGACATTGGCATGGGCGGCCGATGTGTAGAGCCGGCGCAAACGGACTTCCGCGAAGGCAAAGTCAATCCAAAATCGCGCAATCTCGGTGGCATAGCCGCTTAGCCAGAAGGGTCGGGCGACCTTGTACATGACTTCGAACTCGACCGTCCGCGACCCATCCCGGTGCTCATAGACGTAAGGGTTCAGCCCGCCTTGGCCGATGAAGCGCCCATCGTCCTTATGGAAGGCGCCGCAGGGCCCGAACCCGAATTGTCTGTGCAACATCGCAAATCGTGAGACTACGCCGCGGCGATCTTCGAGGCTGCGCTCAAACCCCGGATCGAAGCGCCAGACCTGAGGATCGAGGTCCAATGCGCGGTGCGCAACCTCGACATCTTGGTCACCAAGCGGCCTGAGGAGCAGCCGGTCGGTCTCGTGCGGTCCCTTGGGAAACACTCTGCCGCATCCTTCCAGAGTCGTCACTTCGACCGCAGTATAGCGTGGCAGACCGCTTTTTCACGACGGCTCCCCGCCGCCTCTTTCCACTACCCCAAATCGCAAACCGGGGCGTAGGAGGAGCATCTGAGATCTGACCGGACTTGCGCTGGAATCCCCACAACACCCCTCCCAGGCCAAGCCGCTCTCGTGGTAGTCTCGCCAAGGGTCTCGGTCTCATGCCGAGACTCGACAATCGGGGAGATTGAGATGAGAGATGTGATTCGGATTGCTTTGTCACTGATGGCCATCGCTGCCTTGACCCAGAGCGCGGCCGCCCAATCCGGCGGCGAGGGTGTCTTCAAAATCTACAACAACACCAGCAACAACGTGGTTGTGGGCTTCTACACCAACGACGGCAACGGCTGGAGTGACAACTGGCTGTCGGAAGCGCTCAGCCCCGAGGAAGCGGCGGAAGCGGAGTTCACCGCCGACAGCGGCGCCTGCGACCAGATTTTTCAGGTGGGCTGGCTGGGTGAGGACGACAGCGAAGTGATGGACGAGCCCATCAGTATCGATATCTGCGAGGCGAGCAACGTTTACCTGGACGACAACGAAATCTATTTCGATTAGATCAGGGCTTTGGGAGTTGGAGTCCGTCCCCGCTTTCTAGAGTGCGGTTTGCAACGTTGTATAGTGTCCAGCCGTCAGCACAGGCCGGACAGAAGGCAACGATGCAGTGGCACTCGTGATGACTGAGCAGAAGAGTATGAGTTTGTTCCAGGCTGTTCGGTTAGTGTTCCGTATACACTCGCGGGTCCTGATGTCTGTGAGGCTCGCCTACTACACGCTGCGGGCGTTTATGTGGTACGCCCCAGTTCCAACGAGCACCAAGATCTTGGGGCGTCTAAGATTTGCAATTCTGCCCTGCCGCCTGAAACTGGGGCGACGCTGCTCGCTAGGCGATGGGGTCTATTTCAGTACGGGCCGTCGCGCGATCATCCAGCTCGGCGACAATGTCTTGATCAATATGGGTTGCCTGCTGATCGCAAATGAGCGCATTGAAATCGGCGATGGCACGGCGATTGGTGAGTACGTCTCCATCCGCGATCAAGAGCACCACTTTGCCCCTGGATTCGGCGTGCGTGGCCAAGGGTTCAAGATCGCGCCGGTGAGAATTGGTCGAAATGTATGGATCGGGCGTGGTGTGTTCATTGGACCCGGGACAACCATCGGGGATGACACGATCATCGGTGCCAACAGCGTCGTCCACGGCGCCTTTCCGCCCGGTGTCTTGCTGGCGGGAGCTCCGGCTCAGATTAAGAAGCAGCTAACGCCGGAGGCGGCTGCCGTTCCCGACATTTGAGCCATAGGGGCGGAAGGTTTCGACCACCTGGCCCTTGATGAGCTCATCATAGCCGATCCGGCAGCTGTCCGGACCATTGCCGGCACGCGTAACGGCGATCCATCTGTCCCCTTCGCAGCTACAGGGCGAAACCTCCATCGAGCAACAGGGTTTGCCCTGTCATGTATTCCGATGCAGACGACGCCAAGTAGAGCGCCAGCAGGCCGGCCTCGCGGAGCTGCCCGGTGCGCTGGAGCGGGACATCGCGCTTCGCCCAGGCTTCGATTCGGCGCACACGCTCCTCGCCGCCGGTCACGACATCGGGAAAGAGACCCGGCGCGATGGCGTTGACTTGGATGCCGTGGGGCGCCCACTCCAGGGCCTGCGCCCGGGTGAAGCCGGACAGCCCCGCCTTCGCCGCCGTGTAGAGCACCATGTCTCCGCCGCCCTGCACCGCCGTCCAGGACGAGACGTTGATCACCTTGCCCGATCCGCGCGCCAGCATCTGCGGCCCGACCGCGCGGGTGGCGAGCAAGGCCTCGGTCAAGTTGATGTCCACGATGAAGCGCAGCTCCTCGTCCGAGATGGCCGAGCCGCCGGCCGCGCTGCCGGGCAGTCCGACGAGCGGCTTGTCGATGGAGTCGCCGAGCGCGTTGACCAAGACATCGATGCGGCCGAAGCTTTCGAGGGTTTCCTCGACGGCGCGCTGCACGTCGGCGGATTTCGTCATGTCCGCGATCACCGGCGTGACACGGCGCCCGGAGGACGCAGCGATCTCCGATGCGATCCCGGTGACGTAGTCGGGCGTCAAGGCGTTGAGCGCGATGTCGGCGCCGGCTTCGGCCAGCACCCGGGCGATCCCCTTGCCGATGCCGCGGCCGGCACCGCTGATGAATACGACCTTGTCGGTGATATCGAACTCCGCTGGCATCATGGACTGGGGCTCCGCGTGGTGAGAATGGCCAAAACTCGGATCAGAACGCCGCGCGATCCACCGCTCTTTCTTCGCTCAGACTAGAGCTTCTCGACCTCGACCAGCGTGGTGTGGGCGCTGGTTCCCTGGCCGATCCTCGAGGTTCCGAGATCGCGGGTCAGGATGTTCGGGTTGCCGTGCCGATCATCGCCGCTCGGGTCGGGGTCGTACCAGGCGCCGGTGGGGAGCGCGACGACGGCTTCGCGGATGTCGTCGCTCACGGCGGCTCTGGCCAGGCAGGATCCGCGATCGTTGAAGAGGCGTACGAGATCGCCGGTGGCGATACCTCTTGGCGCCGCGTCGGCCTGGTTGATGAGAAGGGGCGCCGGGCGTGCGTCCGGTGATTCGGCAAGGGCAGCCTCGAGCTGGCTGTGCAGCTTATCGGCCGGCTGCGGCGAGACCAGGTGGAGCGGATAGCGCAGGGCCGCCTTGGCCCCAAGCCATTCGTCCGGCGCTCTCCAGACCGGATGGCCGGGCAGGCCCTCATAGCCGAAGCCGTCGATGGTCTCGGAGAAGATCTCGATCTTGCCCGAAGGCGTGCCGAGCGGCGCGGCATCGGGATCGTCGCGAAAGGCCTCGAAGGGGATCGCCGAATACTGGGGCCCGGCGATGGGCAGCTCGACCCAGTTCTTCTCGCGCAGCTCGTCGTAGCCCGGCGTCTCGATCCCGCTGGCCGAGACGTTTTGCCGAAAGCGATCGTAGAGATGGCGCATCCAGCCCTCGGCGTCACGGCCCTCGGTGAAGAGGTCTTCGGCGCCGAGACGCCGCGCGAGCGCCGAGAAGATATCGTAGTCGTCTCGCGCCTCCCCGACCGGACTGATCAGCTTGGGCATGTGGAACAGGAAGGGGTCGCTGGACGCGCGGCCGATGTCGTCGCGCTCGTAAGGCGTGGTCGCGGGCAGAACGATGTCGGAACGCTTCGCCGTCGCCGTCCACCAGGGCTCGTGCACGATGATCGTCTCCGGCCGCCTCCAAGCCCGCGCCAAGCGGTTCAGGTCCTGATGATGGTGGAAGGGATTGCCGCCGCACCAGTAGACCAGGCGAATGTCCGGGTAGCGGCGGGCCTGGCCGTTGAAGTCGTAGGGCGCGCCGGGCTCCAGCAGCATGTCGGCGATACGGGCGACCGGGATGAAGTCGTCGATGGGGTTCTTGCCCTGGGGCAGGGTCATGCCATCGAGCCGCCGGATCGGCACGCCGATACCACCGATGGCGCCGTAGCCGTAGCCGATTCCGCCGCCGGGCAGGCCGATCTGACCGAGCATGGCCGCCAGGGTCGCCGCCATCCAGTAGGGTTGTTCGCCGTTCTGGGCGCGCTGCAGGGACCAGGCAACCGTGATCAGCGTGCGCTTGGAGGCCATCTTTCGGGCCAGATCGCGGATCTCCTCGGGGGCAATGCCACAGAGTTCCGCGGCCCACTCCGGGGTCTTGGGCCGACCGTCGCTCTCACCGGTCAGGTAGCGGCGGAAGATGTCATAGCCAACCGTGTGGGTTTCGAGGAAGCGGCGGTCGCAGAGCCCCTGCGCCTCCAACACCTGGGCCAGCGCCAGCATCAAGGCGGTATCACCGCCGGGAACCACCGGCATCCACCGTGCATGGTCCGGCGCATCGCCCCTTTGCGGGCTGATATTGACGAGCTCCATTCCCTTGTCGCTGAAGGCCTGGAGCCAGTTGGTGGTCTCGTGGCGGGTGACGCCGCCCATGCTGACTTGTGAGTTCTTGGGATTGATGCCGCCGAACATGACGAGCAGCTCGGTGTGCGCGGCAATCATCGGCCAGGCGTTCTGTTCGCCCCAGAGCAGCTTGAGAAACGGCATACCCAACACGTGGGGGATGATGGCCTGGGCCGCCGCCGTGCTGTAGCTGGCGAAGGACGACACGTAACCGCCGATGCTGTTGAGGAAGCGGTGGACCTGACTGAGCGCATGATGGAAGCGGCCGGCGCTGGCCCAGCCGTAGGACCCGCCGAAGATGGCGCCGTTTCCATGTTCCCGGCGGACCCGGTCGAGCTCCGCCGCCGTGATGTCGAGCGCCTCGTCCTTCAAAAACATTTGCTGATGCTCTGTATGCATTACCATGTATAGTTACCCTCCTTTCAACTCAGCAAGCCAATGTCAGAAGGGAGAATATTTGGTGTGACTTAGGGGCCACACCCTGTTCTTCCTGAAACCACGCAATGTAGATCCATGTTAAAATTCATTTCGAGGGTAATATTCTTGCACCACGGGCCTGGTATCAAAAAATATTGCAAGATTATCAAGCTTCTTAGTAATCTGAAATATCTCGAGTTTGAAAATGGGTTTTTATAGCTTTAAATACAAATTGCAATTTTTAATCATAGTTGTCCTTTAAATATATTTTTAAAAATACTTTTTTCTCCTTTTTTGTGTGTTTTATGCGGAAAATCTCCCCCTGCATTCATAACCTACTAAAAATTACAAAATTTTACTTATAATCTATTATTTAAATTTGCTTTTTAATTCGTTTTGCTGTACTATTTATGCTGTCCTTCAAAACATCTTATGTATCAACCCATGTTATAATTATGATAAAATATGCAATATTCAACAATACTGAAATAGTAGTAGTGGTCTGTAAGGGGAAGGCCCATAAATTCAGAAATGGTTAGGGTATGGTATCAAACGCCTGGGCAGTAGGGTAGGCTTTCTGTTACAACAGAAACTAGGATTACAATCAATATTTCAATATATACTTGGTACTAAAAACTTAAACATAAAAATTAAGTGGGCATTATATCGATGATCAGTAGGGTACCACTTGGAGCTTAGGGGCTGAGGGAGCTGACACGGTTGAGGGGCTGAGGGGGCTGACAGAGCTGGGGATTTAGCCCCTCCACTTTTTGCCTAGTAACGTTTTCTTTTAGCAAAGTGAACGATCGAAATACTAAAAGAAATACTAAGAAACGAGCATAAGTTGTCAAATCCTACTGTTAAAGATGTAAAATTATTTCTAATTATCGGTTGAAATAAAAGAAAATCAAACCATTTGATCATATCTCAATCCCCCACTTTTTACTTGTTGGCACCACCCCTGATAGTTTTGCTAGTTTCTAACTTTATTTTGTTTATCCTTGCCATCAATTTGCAACATTAAGTTATCCGAACAACGTAACCTAATGCAAGGGCAAGCAAGTAACGGCAGTTGG
Organism: Alatinidae sp. Z8VKAUB7J3; assembly: GCA_010016025.2. NCBI lineage: Eukaryota > Metazoa > Cnidaria > Cubozoa > Carybdeida > Alatinidae > Alatinidae sp. Z8VKAUB7J3. The sequence goes on from JAAAKM020006971.1 coordinate 113,733,264, forward strand.
CTGATGGAAGTTCGTTTAATGAAGGTTCGGTTAATACAAGTGCGGTTAATGAAGGGTCAGTTAATAGAAACTTTGCTAAAAGAAGTTCGGTTATAAAGAGTTCGGCCCATGGAGGTTAATGGAGGTTTGGTTAATGGAGGTTGGCCAATGAAAGTTCGTTTAATGAAGGCTCGGTTAATGGACGTTCGGTTAAGAGAGATTCGGTTAAGGGAGGTTCGGTTAATGGAATCTACTAATGAGAGTTCTTCTATAATGAGTTCGGCTAATAGAGGTTTAACTAATGGAAGTTCTGTTAATGGAGGTTCGGTTAATGGAGCTCTGGTTAATGGAGGTTGGCCAATTAAAGTTCGTTCAATGAAGGTTCGGCTAATATAAGTTCGGTTAATGAAGGGTCAGTTTGGTAAAGGAAGTTTTGTAAAGGAAGTTCGGCTATGAAGAGTTCGGCCCATGGAGGTTAATTGAGGTTCGGTTAATGGAGGTTCGGTTAAAGGAGGTTCGGTTCATGGAATCTGCTAATGAGAGTTCTTCCACAAGGAGTTTGTTTGGCTAATGAAAGTTTGGTTAATGGAGGTTTAGATAATCAAGCTCCGGCGAATCAAGGCAGAACTGAACAATCTTCCTCCTCGTTTGAAACAACCGTAAAACATATTTCTTTTTTAAATTGTAATTTATCTTACAGAAAAGTATTCAATTGATCCTGTACAGTTGTTTTGGGGCTTACTACATCTTTAACACAGAAAGAGCAGTCTCTTTGCAAATTCTTGCACATCCCAACTATTCTTTAGAGCACAAGTATAGTCTCTGTCGGCTCACAGTTCTATTTTGATAACCGATGATGTTATTGTTGGAAATGTTGACGAATCGATTTGTATCAAGGCGGATGTGGATTGACGATAGAATTCGACACGATACAAAAGAAGACGTCTGCTTCTCTCTAAAACGGCGTGAATTTTCCATCAATATTTGATGCAGTCTTTTGAAAATACTTAGCGAACAGATCTCTTGTGACTTCAACATCGACTTTACTTAAGGCGCATTTATTGTTAAAAGAACTTCGCATTATTGGAAGTGAATTCGACTGCGGACATTCTGAATTTATCTTATGACTTACTAAAATAGAGTAAATTGATTTGAGCTGTGAATTAAGGTCATTAATGAAAGTTGTACAAAGAATAAACATGGTCCTCTGTAAATATGCAAACTTGGCAAAGCTAGAACTATTTCCAGTATCATTTTCTGATCATTTATGTCCTCTAGTTTGATTGTGGGTGCCGCTCGGCAGATGTTTCTTAACAAGAGGAGAGGAAATTTAGTCTGGATGATATGAGAGCACGTCTGAATAGATAAGCATTTGAAAATATACTTGAGTTTTCGTTTTGTGTACAGAATGGTCTTTTTGAGAAAGGGCTGGCAGAAGAAATCTCCTGCTTAGAGATTGTTAAGCGGTGATGACAAAGTTGTGAACTTGACTTCAAAGTGTAATGTAGTTCAAAATGGGAGTGGCCACGCTGCACATGTCTATGGTATTCTTGAACGTGTTTAAAATAGTGAGAACAAGTAAATATCATTAATTAAGAATATAGGTCTGAGCTAGATACAAATGTAATTTGTTAGCAGGCGTTTTTGTTTAATTTATGTTTATCTACACTTAATTTTCCCAAAATCTAATCAAGAAGTGAAACGTCTGCCTTTATTTGCGCGGGTTTTGTGTCACATTAGAATTTCTAAAATTTTGAAGTTACATCATCGATTGGTCAGACATAGGAACTTTTGGGTGGGGTTTTGTGAACTAAGACACAACTAAATTTTATTAAAAGTACGCTCTTTCAGCAGTAATTAAAAGTATCGTTTACTGACTTCCAACTTTGAGTTCTGATAATTTGTAAGCCAGACCAGGAATGAGAGGGAGGGAGCTAAAACGTTGGTAGAGGAACCACATAACAGAGACAGTGGGCAGTAGGTGAATGCAAGTAGATCAGGATAGCCAAGTACAACAATT
>JAAAKM020006971.1:113741821-113757240 GCA_010016025.2 Alatinidae sp. Z8VKAUB7J3
ATTTTTTCCTTCAGTTTACATTACGTTTGTTGTCCTTGCTCAAACTTTTATCTTCCTGTTTAAAGAAAACCGTCCTATACGAAAGAATACACCCGCTGGGACTCGCTTTGCTCTAAAACGCGGACAACATACACCATTACTCTTATTCACCGCGCTCTGACCTTCTCTTCAATACTTAAACTTTACGTAGAGTAAGCGACCACTAAAACTATTTTTCAAGAGAATACTAAAAACGTTTCTAATATTATGATTTAAGGACATTATGCTTCCGATCAAAACTATAAACTAGTGAAGTTCTCCATTTCACCTGAGACTGTTGTGGATTGGTAACACAAGATTTCCTTGAACTTTCAGAAAGAGAACAGAAAAGGCCGCGACCAATACTTTCCCACGCAGTATAATCGCGCGTTTTTCACTGGAGATAGAAGTTGTTGCTTGCAGCCCAAGGGATGTAGTTCATACCAGAGACAAAGCTTGTTAGTTTACCAATGTAGATGCTGCTGCGCAAATGAATATGCAGGTCTTACGCAGCAAACGTTCCACGACGAGTTTAAGGAACTTATACTCTTGGGTGCCTAATAGAAGGGGGTTGGAATAAACGGGGGGGTTGGAAAAACCCCCAAAACTTAATAAACGGGGGGCGGAATAGACGGGGAGGTCAAAAATGATCAAAAGTGTAATAGACAAAAAAGTCAGGAATCAATGTTTAGAAGCAACTGCAACTTTCTAAACGTAGGGTAATACAACACAATTAATTTTTGAAAAATTAATTAGCGGGGGGACGTCTTTAAGGCACCCAAGAGTACTTGCCGTCTTGAGCAGATGCAGAAAAGACACAGAAAAGTCACAGAACTTTTGCCAAGCCGAATAAACAAAACTAAATTCGTAGTTCCTAAAAGTTGCTCAGCTTTGCTTAAAAGCCCGACAATGACCAAGGATATTTACTGAGGATATTCGCAAAAGCGCATTCTCTTTCACACCTTGTTGTTTTTAAAGCTTCATCCATTAAAAAACAAGTCGTTTCTTTGTCTACAAAACATTATTACGAGTTACGTGTTTTCGTTAAGATGATTGATAGGAAACGCGTCACTTCTTAAAGTGCTATTTTCAACGGCGTTTTGCACTCCTCGCCTATCCTATAGATTCTTTCCAAAACGTTCCCATTTCCGTCTAGATGATTTCCTACGGCCATTGTCTGGCGAAACGCTTTTTCAAAATATATCCCTAAGGATGGATCCTGCTAATTTTCGCGTATGAGTACACAAAACTCAAGACTCAGCGACAGCTTCTGGTCTTCTGAAATACAGGTAAAATCCTTTTAATAGGCTCGGAAGGTTTACATGCTCCCAGCGTTACGTCCTATCAACAGGGTGGGTGCTGCCTATGCATACGACGAAGAGACATTAATGCTCTACACATGATAAGAAAGAGAAAACCGGTTATCGCAAGGGGTTTTGGTACCACTCATTCTTAGTATGCAAGTATGACTTCGTGTCGACTAAAGCAACCGCATTTGTTTCGTGTACGTAAGGACTACTACCTCGATAATAACTACGGGAGTGTCGTGTTGTCGGTTATTTTTCATGACGTAAATTTCGTCAAATTTTCCACCATTCTTCTCCATTTTATTATATTTCGCAAACTGTTTATTCTTCCCTCCTCATTTTTTACTTTTGATAACCGTTCTAAGTAGCAGTATACTATCTGTGAGCATGACTTTTCGCCGGCTCACAAAGAAACAGAATCATGCTTCTGGATTCTGCGAACAACTTTAGGTACCAATGTTTAGAAGACATATGTAACTTTAACTAAGAAGACCTTTGCCTCATTTTGATAATGAAAGTAAACGTAGCTGATTAGATAAAGAACCCAACCGGCGTCTGACGGATTGGCGTCTATCCGACGTAATTATTTCAAGGAAAGGATAGGTTGTTTTACTGACATAAGCTCAGTAATAACCTATGTCGTTATTTGCGACTAAACTGATCGTTACGTCATACGCTACTAAACCACAAGTTAGAGCGGCCTTAGTTACGCGGTGGCAACGGCATGCAACGACGGCACCGATAAAAGGATTTCCACAACCAAATATACTTGGAAGTAACTTTCCTCTGTCAAAGTTTTTGTGAACGTCTTGCTTGATACCCCCGTTATGGCATTGAGAAAACGCCATATGAAGAATTTCGTTACCACCACGTAAGCAAAGTCGTTATGAACTAGCAAGAATTTCCGGTTTAGTCACGTATGACGGCCTTAGTTACATGGTTAAGCCTGGTTCACATACAAGTAAAACACGTCGCCAGACAAGCGTCTGGTATGTTAAAGGCAGGTTTACTTGTATGCGAACGCTACTACTTGGCTGTGAAAGTTAAAATTTGATTGACATATGCCAAAGCAAAATCGTCAGACAGTAACAAAAGCTTTTCTTCTTTTCAAACGAGTTTTCTATGTTGGTTTCCGACTATCACTTGAATTGCTGGCGCTTCTTTTGCTCTGAACCGGAAATTCTATGAGGACGATGACATGTGCAAATTTTGACAGCTATTTGATACCAAGGGGAGTTCAGGTTTCCTAGCAAGCACGGGGGTGTATCCTGGGCGTGATAATTTTCTTCAAAGTCTTTAGTCCGGAGTGTCACAATCAACAAGATGGATGCAAACCCCGGCCAATAAAATTCTGACGTGAAATGCTCCGTTTTGGTTATTTGCGCTTGCAATGACTGGTTCGGGCATGTGAATCAGCAGAAGTAAAGTAAAACGATGTCCTTGCTTGCTCCTCCTCTCAGACCTAGCGACGGATTTTACTGAATTTTTTATGCGAACCAGGCGTTAAGCAACGAGAGGCTTAAGACAGTGTTTATAAATACCACAGCAAAAATGTCTGACACTATTTGAGGCACAACGCAAGATGTGCTGAAGATGTTCGAGAGATTAAATTAATTTACAAGTATATTTGATCGAGGTATCCCTTTATATGTAATAAGTCTACAGCTGCAGGAACATGTTTATTAGTTTCCAGAAAATACGATGCTGATTATGCCGCTACCATCACGTAACCAAGGCTCTTCTAGCTTCGGGTTTAGTCACATGTTGTAACGTAAGTCTTACGGGCACTAGGTCGGCGTTAATATGACGTCATTTCAGCTTTCAGTTAAGATGAGCCAGCTAGGTCGATTTGACGTAAGAGGTGACGTCGATTCGATGTTGACCCGACATTGAAACGACTGGCATTCTGGTATTCTGGACACTGACTTCATTCGTTAAGACAGTGGGATCTGTGGGTACACGGCCTCGAAAATTTGAAATGTAAAGGGAAGACGCCTTTGAGAATATAGAGATTCCTCTTTGAAAAGAACACTAGAGAAATAGAAAAGCACGTAACCACCGGGAACCGAACCCTTGACCCACGCTTTTGCGGCGTGCGCTCTACCAACAGAGCTAGGTGACCTCCGATGTTAACATACTTTTATTTCCCTAGCTGCCAGATTAGCTCCCAATCATCCACCGGTGGACATCGACATCCAGCTCTACGCAATTGGAGACCAGCCTCTCTGCGGCATGTGACTTGACCAAGGAAGAACTGCCATCCGTGCATATTCATTAGGATATATACATATTAGGATATATACATGTTTCTCCTAGATGAAAAATGATTTTAGAAGAATGGAAGATGAAATGAATAAGCTTGATATAACATTGTCATCAGTGACACAATTTAGCGACAAAGTTAGCTCTGCACTTCAAGAAAAGAGGGAAACTATAGCCAAGCTATCTGGTGTGCATACTCTTCTCCAAAAGGTAACTTTATAATTATTATTATGATAAATTTTTATCTTTTCACAGGTTTGTGCTAGCTATGGACAAGATGTACTATCCATGTATTTATATTTGATGTCTGTTGGTGAATTTACTCCATTAGAGAAAAAAAAGAGAGGCTTTGGAAGAAACATGGAGTAGATAAAGAAGCAAAACTCCCCAAACAAGAGATAAATTCCAAGGTTTTTTGCTTATTTGGACCAGTCATAGGAGTGAGGAGATACAACTGTTTAGCTTTAAGTAGATCAAAAATCCCCAAATCCAGTCTTTACTCAAAGCACTGTTATTTTTGGAATCTGCCATAGTTTTGAGTTGCCATAGACAATTTGAGGAAAATTGTGCAATGAGTAAGTGAAGGCCATGCCATTGCAAAATTGTAGTCATCTCAACAGTCAAATACCTTGCTGGTAAAGATTAGTTTTGATTAGAAAGTATCTTTCATAATCCCATACATTAAAATCAAATTCAGTGCATGTATGGAATTATTCATTGCATTTGTGTAAAGTGCATTTTGCTTGCTTTCACATTGATATGACTAGACTACCATGGGCAGTAGCTTCAGTATCAGGTACTCACATTGACTGACTGGTTGGTGACCACTTTTGAGCTACAGTAATCAATGTTTGATTCTGGCATAGATCCCTCATAGGTTCCTTTGTAGAGTAATTTATGGTATTGGAACTTGTAAAAACATGTAATAAATGATAAGTATCTATGAAAACTTGTGCAAGTTTCACTTGTACTTAGTTTACTGTCTGTTGGATTTGTTGCTCTTTTGTGAAGACATATTATTCCTGCTGTGAAATTTGTATGATAAATCCAATGTGCATGAAATGTATTTGCTCAGCTATTTTGCCAGAATAATAGCTAAGGTTAGTTGATAGGTCACTATTTAGGTTTGTGTAATACTTGGAATTTGACTTTAAAGTCCACTCAGAAGAACACATTTTACTACAATATTCATTACAAGTTTACAGCTGTAGGTGTAAACTGAAAGCAGACAGAGCAACATTTGATTGTAGAGGTGGAATGGTAAATTTGTAAAGTGTTTTTACAGATATATGTCAAAAGATGTCCAAAACTTTGTGGCAGTGGCAGTGTGTCTAATAGTTGGAAGTTCTTAGACTGCAGGAAAAACATTGCTACCTGTAGGCTGATTCATTTTTAGCACTTTACTTGAGATTTATGTGCATTGTGACTTTTCCTTCAATTTTATTTATTAGTATTAGTATTGAAATACTGAAGAAACAAGGATGATGATATCACCCTAGACTTTGTGCCCCCACTCTAACATAAAAGTAAGCACCTCATACAGCAAACAACTAGAGTACCAGTAACCTCTAAAGTAATTTTATCAGATCATTGATCAATTTTAATTTTTTCCGACTATATGAACAGTTTTTCAAGAAATACAGTTTTTGACAAAGAATGCTTTAATATGACTTTTTGTGATTGTCATAAAATTTAAGTATGTCTCCTGCTGCAGTGGTGACCGCATAAAAAGGTTGAGCTCTGAATAAGAATGAATGCCCTTCCATACATCACTAATGGCCCTTCAGAGACACAGATCTTGCCCCTTTGAAATTGAAGGAAAGTGAATTTTACACTGGAAACTAGTTACCACAACAGTATGTCAAAAGAAGCATATCCAAGTTTCAAATAATTAGCAGTTACCGTTCATATTTTTATACGGGAAATATATATTATGTCTGTATGTAGTAGTTAAGCAAAATGTGTTTTTCTATTCTTTCAGCTTCAGTTCTTATTTGAGCTTCCCTCAAGATTGAAAAAATGCATGGAAATGAAGCAGTACTCTTTGGCAGTAAGGTGAGCAATTGAGGTGCTTTCTGTGTCTACATAGTATAATGGTTGATACTTTTTTGTAAGAAGTTCTTTTCAAATTGCATGGTGGTTTTGCCAAATTTAAAATGTCCTTCTAATTGTGATAGCCTTTAAAGACCATTATCATTGAATAGTACCAATAGTATATACATAATGTATCTTTAAATATTACATCATATACATAATGTATCTTTAAATATGACATCATGATACTTTACAGTAGTGACAGCTAATGGGCTAGCCGTGGCAGGTGGCAAACAGCTGTGAGGCCATGCCTTCATATTTTATGACTCTTGATGTGCCGTATACATCATAAAGCTCAGCGTTATTAATTGTCGGATAGTTGATTAAACAGTAATTGTGTTTGCATACTTTTCATTTTCAAAGGTACTATATTAAGGCCAGAGATGTTTTACACCAGTATAAGCACATGGCAAGTTTCCAAGGAATTCATTCAGACTGCGAAGAAATTGTCAAGGAATTGATGCAGACACTGAGAGAGTTATTAAGGAATCCATCAGTAAGTCTTTAATGTTATTGTATGGAGAGGTGCGATGGACGTTTGAGTGTGTACAAATGTGTGGAAGTTAATGCCATACCAAGCAAGGGTTTGGGGCCAAGGCCTCTAATAATGCACAAAGGTGGGGCACTGCAAGTGTCATGTGCATCAACACTTTAGAGTAGAGGAAGAGAAAATCCTGCCTAAATAGTGGTTTCTTTAACTGACCTAGCCCTTGGTGCTTTTTACCCCTTAATACAGATCTGGAAACTGGTTGGGTAATTGAGACTCAGAGGGGTTGTCACCCTTTGACTCACTTAAAACATTGTATTTCAACTAAAGGGGCTTGACTCCTGTGAATATAAAGCAGAACCTTTAGAATATTTGTAATAGTAATGTATGTGGCTTTTGCTAAATGACTGCTAAATGACTCTAGGGGGTGGGGGTGTTTTATGCACAAAAGTGTTTTAACATTTTTGGCGTAAGATCTTACATTTCAGTATATGGAGTGAATAATATGTATTAAGGATATAATATTTAAAACTAAGATTTTGAAGTTATCCTAAGAAAAAAGCTGAAGTTAGGTTGTGCAGTAAATGTATTGTTCAGTAAAGGAACTGTATAAGGAGAATCACACCTATTGTTACTTCAAGTTAAAGCAAGTTACCTAAGCTTACAAGTCACATTTCCATTAGCAAGTTACATTCTGTGCTCCTTTTTAACCATTTCATTTGATCGCCCCTTGGAATTTCTCATAAAATCTCCCCATATCCCAGGAGCCGACATGTATATATGATTGAAGGGGATTGGAAGCATATTTTGACATTCCTGGTGAGGGCAGTTATACACAAAACGTTATTAACTGAGGTGCAACATCTTCATGATAAGCAGTTGAAATCTGTTGCTGAAATGCATTTGTAGTCCAACATATTTACATGGACTTATTTTATTATTTTTTACTTTTTCAAGAACAATTATTGGGAGTGATTGCACTCCTGTACCTCCACCTGGTTACCACTTCTATATCCTCTATGTAAAATTACTTACAGGAGAATATTAAATAGAATTGGTATGAAATGCAGTGTCTGTGTTGTAGCCAAGAAAATGTAGTGGGGTGGGGGCTAGGATCATGTGTTATGTCTGTTCTCATTGATGACACATTAAATGCAGGTTTTTTCCATGGACCATGAGAGGTGGCCCTACTGGGCAGTTGAGCCTGCTTCATGGCTTGCTTCTCTGCCCGGTAGCCTAAATTGAGGGGCGTCAACCTTGGATGCCTCTACTGCCATTTATTTATTAGTTAACCTGTTTGGTGGTTTTTGCATTTATTTAGGGTAGTTTCAATGTCGGGCCCACTGCTCATCAGGGATCTTTGATTGAGACACTGCAAGGAAAGTGTGACACCAATCATGGGGGAAAATTGCTCTGATTAAAGAAGAACCAATGTTGTGGTTCCAAACAACCACTACTCATCTTCTCCCAGCTTTTGTAACCATCCATTTTCTTGGGATCTTTGCGAACTCAATGTTTTACATTGCTTAGCATTACTACCCCTCATTGGTCAATAAATGGTCGATTCCTGCATTTAGTAACTCGTATCACATATTAACTACTTTGAGTCTTAGCAATTACGTGTTCAAAACTATTATTATCATGGGGTTATTTTTGTTTTAGTCAAGTACTCGTCAGCTGGCAGAGTGTGTTGATCTTCTGCTTAAGCTGCAAGAACCTGCAGGAGCATTATGTGAAGAATTTCTGACCTTGTAAGTTTGTTATTAAAGTGTATTAATTTTTAATCTTTTCCGTTAAATTGCTGTTGTATTACACTATATTACAGCTGATTATGCATTGGGTTATCAACAAGAGCTGTAGCGTAAGCATTATACCAAAATGATATTTTTGTCCATTTTATGCAAAACTAGCCAGACGTTTTAGCCACTGTGAACATGGCAGATCTTCCTTGATAATTTGTTAGGGCATCCTTAAGCAGTTTAGGTGGTAGATTAAGACCGTTGTATAGACCAGATTTGGGCACATACTGCCTGATTGCTTTGTAAGCCAACTGCAAAAAATATTAGTAAAGCCCAGCTGGCCACAGATCAGGAGTTTCAAGAATATGTTGTTTTTTCGTGCATATGTCTTAAAATCTAATGTTATATTATGATTGGCAGTGTAAGTAGATACATACTAAACCCAGTTTATTTCCCTCGTTTATGTCATTTGCACTTCATATGAATTTCTTAGAGTCATTCAAGAAATTATGTGACAATTGTTGTTTCACCCGTTCCTTCCTCATAAGTCATGAAAAAGGTTAAAAAAGGGGTTGGTCCATAAAACGTATTATTTGCATGCAGCCTCAGAGCTTCCTTGGGTTGCATTTGGCCATCTTGTTATTGCTGAAGGTACGTATTCTTAGGGATGTGTCAGAAATGAAGGTGATAATTATTATTAGCACCGTTAATCAGCAGATGGTAGCGCTTGCAGGGGCATATGCATTAATGATATTAAGTAAAATAAAAGCTATGCAGCAGGATAAGATGTATTGTAACAGTATACCCTGACATCAAGAGAATTCAAGGCGCCTTTGTCAACTTTCTTTTTATAGAGCCCGTGATAAAGTTGATAAGAGCATTGGAATTCTGAAGCTGCAGGTAATTATTCTCTTTATTTCCTTTTTCCCAGTAGAGGTTTCTTGATGGAAGTTTACAAATTCATTCTAAACTCTGATGTACACAAGGGTTTCTTTTCAGCCAAGTCAATTTATGAATCGTAATTATTATTACTGTATATTTGTAAATTTCATCACCAGTAGTTTATTATGTAGTAACTTAAATTAACTTTTCAATCAAAAATGTTTAGTTTATGCTTTGACAAAACAGAATTATTTGCCGTATGCCTCTGTTTACTGAAACTTACGGGGGCGTACAACAACCAAACCCAAATTAAGTTAATAAATGAACTGTAACCATAAAAGGTACTTTTGCGAACCTGAACTTTTTGTACTGATTCTTATAACTAAGTTGAAAGCGGATGACGTAATTCTGAAACCTTGCGAGATTCTTTGCTAATTTAACTCAAAAAAGTAATATGCAAAGAACAATTTGATTTTCAATTTGCAAAGAAAACAACAAATTGATTTTCAGGACTCCAAAGATTTTAATAGCTTTTATTTCGCACGATTTCAATATTTATCAATAGTGAAATCAAAATAAGTTTATACATCAGATTGTTTCAGCCAGCAAGGGTAAAGAGTCATAAACTTGTTGACCTTTAAAGTGAGCAGCATCCAATTATTAAGTGAGTGACAGAATTTCTGAGCTGTTCATACATGTGATTAGCCAGCTTTAAGCACTTCTTTGGTAAAGTGTAACGTTGAAGCCCCCTCTTTTGTTTGGATATTGCTTGTTTCTGTATTGATAATGTTACGTTGCGATAAAAATACCCTCGCTTTCATTAAGGTGTCTCTGAAGGAAAAACAAAGTGAAGCAATGAAAAATAAAGGTAAGAGCATCCTTCACAAAGTCGTGATATTTTAATAGTATTCATACATCATCGTACATCATCTTATTGTACATTCGTACATCATCTTATTGTTATCTCAAAGAACAAGCTGCTGGACATTGTTTACATTAATAAATGCTTTCAGCTAAGCTGCATTGCACAGGCAGTACATAGTTAGGAAATCGGTTTATCAATACCGATACCATCATACTAAACTCAAAAATTTGGGCAACTATTGTCATAGAAACACGTGCAGGATTCATGGTATGGCAGCACAGTGTATTCTGCTCTACATCCTCGCAACCAGCAGATGGTAATTTCCTTGCAATGTTAATTTCAATTCCTCGTTAAATATTGACAATGACAATCATTTCCTTGTGACCTTCCAACGTATACTACCTACACGTATAGTACAATTATTATTAATGTCTTGCTAAAAATTAAACTAAAACTGTACCTGGTCATAAGCGATTGCTGATGAATATAGTGGATTTGTAGGGTACTGTATCGGTCTAGCTGGCAGAAGGATGAGAGCTGCCAATACCAATTTTGTAAGTAACGTGCAAAAGGGCAGCAGTGGCGGAGCAATAGTGAGAAAAGTACATGAGATTGAGAACCGACCGTGCACGGTATTCTCACCAAAATACCACCACTGTGGTTATGGCAAACGTGCAAAGAAACCAGCGTCACAAATTCTATCATAAGTTATCAAAATAATGATTTTACATTTCAAATAATTCATCAGAACTTAGAAAATTAAGCCTTTATAAGGCAATCAAGTAGTTACTGACTTACTGTTCGCACATCTGTTAACAGCAGAAAACAGAGGATATTTCGTCTGTAAAGTCTTGACATCACTTTCAACTGAAACCTAAGAGTTTTAAACGAAAACCAAAAATGACACATGCCTAATGTAACCAATAACGTATATACCCACAGAAGGCCAGCTGATTGGAGATGAAAAAAATAATTGCCATAGAAACAAAATTGCCTTAAATGACAGTGAGGTACCTAATTCGGCATCCTACCTTAAATGACTGGGCAAACCTGCTTTTGAGTAACAACAGCAAATGCAAATTTAACCTTAAAGTTTGCCTTCGGAAGGAGATTGGCGGGCATTTCTACTGTTTTGCAACAGATATACTACCTGATTATTTATCGTGGCTCACTGGTTTGGGTATTGAACCCCTGACTCAATGGTCGTGGGTTCGAATCCTATTGCGCTGTGCCCTACGGAAATTGTACTTTACTCCATGCGTCTCTGACTCTCACGTAGTTTACGGATTTAGTACGGTATCCGACAAAAAAAGTATCTAATGGATTTTGTTTTACCGCTGTTTGTATTGGGTACTTGTGAGCACTAGGGTGACTAAGTCACCGACGTCATCCAGTGAATTAAATAAGAATAAACTAATTACATTCTCAGCTTACGAAGTATTTGCATATCTTCATTGAGGGGCACCATACTACAGCACAATAATTATAGATGACTGACGAAGCACACATTAAAGGTTTAAACCTTGATGGGGCATTTTTGTTTGAAACTATTTTGTAAAAACGACGTAATGACCATCGTCAAATTTAAGCACAAAGTTTACTAAAGGACTGCTTTCGTAGCGAACTTTGTACACCATAGTGTTTGATACCCAAATAAAATCCTTAAATTCGTTCTTTAAAAAGTCGTATATAAACAGATTACCGAGACAATAAAAAAAGTTACCTTCACACTGGACGAATAGAATATTTCTTGCAGATATTCAGCAACTCTGCGTGCTGCCATGCGTTCGGGATCCGATCCACCAATGTCACGTGCAACTGTTCTGTAGGGAAACAAACAAGCACCCTTTGGCTTTAAACCCCAGTGCCTTATGTATAGCAGTTAAAAAGAAATGACAGAATGGCAGATTTTGTGGGCCTATAACCTCGTAAACATAACATTACTTACAAGAATAAAACATGGCTCCAACTAAAGATGTATCTTCCAAGTTTTTAGTAAATGTCCTGACACTAGAAAGAATTGACCACAAACTTTTTAGACTAATTTCGAAGGGATAACCGCCCCGTTTAGACATCTAAGGGAAAGAGGTGATCCGGCGGCGAAAGTGCCTGAAACTTTGAGGTCGAAATTAATCAATGAGTAAAAGGAGCTTACGGTCAATTACGAGAAAGGCTCGCATGACGTACTGATTGTCAACGAAGAAAAATCAAGACAGAGATGTCCGCATACTATGCCTACCGTCGGCAAAAAAAGATGAATACCACATGGAAGTAGGTGCAAGAAGAAATATTTGATGGTACGTGGGAAGAACTATCGCTAGCGAGATTCGTGGAAAGTGGATACCGACAAAGCCGGAGTTGAAGATATAAAAGTCAAATATCAAGCTAGTTCTACTGTATACTCTCCCCTAGTCAAAAGCAGCAAAATTGACGAGAACTCTAAACCAGAATGATATGATGAATTCCAAGACATTGCCCAGAGTACACCTATATAGTGGACAGGTGAGAGCAAATATTACATTTATTTTGATAAGGTATTATAAAGAACGATAAGGAAGAGCACGAAGACAAAAGAAGGGGAGTTGCAGGTACGATGTAAAAAGAACTTGATCAAAAGGAAGACAACAGTTACGATAGAAGTATCTGATAAGACAAAGTGTTAAAAAAACAACATTATAAGAATATGATACAGAAGAGTGAATAGTAAACAGGCCTAAAAGAACATGAAAAATACAATGACGAAACAGAGAAAGAAGAGGTAGACGCTAAGACAGTAAAAGAGAAAGCTTTGTCTTTTCGACCTCCAAAAACACACACCATCAAGGAAACGCCTCCGTCCTACTCACCTTCCGGCTTCCAATGCCATAGCTTTCTCGGAAATTTCACTCGCCTACAAATAAGATAGTTGACAGAGTTTCCGATAAACGCATTTAAAATCAGTACAAGTCGCCAACGCTCAATACGAAATGTATTACAAATGGACATGTTCAGTGAGATAAGTATGTGAATCTAGCGTGAGCCTAGTCCAATTGGCTAGGAAACCCAACAAACTTACTTTTATTCCAAAAAGAAGCACCAAATGTATTCGCCTTGGGGGCAATGCAACTTAGAAACATCCTTATTTAGATTTTTAATTACGAAAAATAGATGCGACAATACTTTAAAAGTCTGATTCTGAAACTTCTACCTACGAACAAAATACGATTCACACAAATAACGCCACTGATGGGGTTCTAGGTCGCGCAAACACCTTTGGTCGGGGCTAGAGCGGTACCAAGAACATGGTACTTTTATTGGAGTAGAGAAGATTACAAACACCGGATTCCCTTCCAGACTTTACCAATGGTCCGTCGGGCGATCGAACCTGCGCCAGCTAACATTGGCGGCTGGAGAATTATCCACAGGACTACAGCGACTCATGGAATAACAAACCTATTTACCAAAAACAAACTAAGAACATAGCAAAGTTCCTTTATTACAAAGAAGTTACTACACAGCAGAGAAACAAACTCGAGCTATTGGATACTACGACACCATGGGAGTAGCCTATGTTTCACGACCTATTCTTCTTTTTCCCAAAAAGAATTTCCAGCAATGACATACCTCTGGAATATTTGGTGAAAAGAGTCCGAGAGCATCAATTTTAGTAGCCCTGCTTGGAAGATCTTCTCTTATTTCCAGAGGCTGTTAAAGGAAAAGAGGATGTTCGGATATAATGAGGCAGTGTATTATAAATTTGACAACGGCTACGTTTTTACAAAGAACTGCAGACACAGTACAACGTCTATGTTTACCACTCTAAAAGGCATCCTCACTACGCTCATTTTTTACACAATTAAGTTAGGCAGAGATAGGAGAGAAGGCGGAGCCATTTTCACGTGGTTTTACAAAGGTCAGATGATAAACCAATGTTCCATAGAGGATATTGACCTTTGAGGAATACAAACGAAAAATGAAGAGACAGATTGAATCGGTGAAGTTATTCGGCGATATAAAGAACACCAGAAAACTGAGAGGTTTCTATAACTTCAAAAAAAACGTGAAAATCCACCATTTAAACTTTTAGATAAAAAAAACAAGCACTGCACGTTCTTAACTTCTGGGGGACCGGAACACTACTTTCTCAAAAACAACTTTCTTTAAAAAATAACTACGTAAATACTCATGTATATTCAGCTTGGGCTTCACAAATATCCCTTAAAATAAGCAACAGAAAGACACATAAAAAAGTGAAAGACACAACAGAAGAATATGGCGCCATAAGCAGGAGTATGTAGCTCACAAAAAATTGCAACATAACTTCAGAACTTTACTCCTCTTTGCCCCTATCACCCCGTTTTCTCATACCGACCCTTTCCGACATCCTCCCTGAGGGCGCTTTCGCGCTAAATGAGAATCCCTGAACTGTAGAAGCTACAGTCTTCTGCAGATACAGGACAACAAGCACAACTGTTTTCAAGTTCCAAATCATTAAGAAAAGATAGAACCCAAGAAAATACAAAATAACAGAAATAACATCTATAGATAATTCATACCACATAAGCTCCATGCAATGCTCCTAAAACTGCTACAATGTATGCATCTTTGAAATGGGCGCCATTGGGTATCGCAAGAACGGGCCTTTTGTACCCTGCTTTCAGGGCCCTGTGTGAAAATAACACACGCAAAGAAATTAGTTAAATAAAAAAATTAGGTCTTTATAGCTTCTTACACCGCCAAATTACTCTAATGGCATCGACCATCACAGTGACGTGGAAACATGATCTATCTAAAACACTATTACTAGCTTTGTTCAGAGATAGTAAATACTTAAAATATCAACACTAATTTCCCTTTGGGCTACCTCTGCAAGTCGGTGTCGAGTTGTGGCCCATTAATCATGATAGTAACGACAGACAACCATAAGTCATAAGCTTAATATACTACTTTTGAAACTATTTCCTCCATCTAATCATTTGCGTACCTAATGAGGCTAAACAATACAAAAAAGGGCGATAAAAAGGGCTTTCTCGACTTGAATAGTATCATATTACCTCGTACTACGACACAATATTTGCCACAATATTTTCACGTTACCAATATTATATATCATTATTTTGTTGCATGTCATAAATTTCGTCGTCCTTCCACATTTTCAAGATCAGTTATGTTATGATTACAGTACATGTAGAGGGAGTATTTGCAAATATGCTTAAATTTGACATGTATGTCTGTTTTCTCCATAGCATGAGCCCTAATTAAAATGAGGGTAAGGGGGTCAAAAATAACTTTCGAATCTCTGTGGGATGTCATAATATTATTGGCAGACCAAACTGTTTCTAAATATTTTGTTCTTGTTATATCATTTTAGCAAAAGAAATTATTAATGCTCAAGTACTATTTTTAAAAGTTACAACACGTAAAGCAAAAGTGAACTATCAAAACATACTATAAGTGTGCAGCCATGTGCCAAACTAATTTTGATGACAAGCGGAAGCCTCTACCTCCCATCAAATAACTCAAAAGTTATGTTGCACAAGTTATAGGAAAATGAACGAAAGGAGTGACTGAATGACTACACGTTTATGCGGTTTATTTTGTAACAGACCTAAGTAAAACCTCCATAACTCGAACATGCAGACACAGGACTCGAAGACGCAGACACAGGCTCAAGCACGGAGCAAACATTTTTGTTTAACGTGGGAGTTTAGGCAATATGAAGGATATTTGGGGTCTTGGCGCATATATTGACGAATTGAGGGTATGGTGGTGTGATGTAGGATAGT